>JANZLQ010000007.1:24349982-24395576 GCA_026212715.1 Elanus axillaris | reverse complement strand
GGCAGCTGAGAGCCTTAGCCAAAAGTAAAATAGAGGGAAGGCTTTATTTTAAAAGTTCTTTAAATAACTTTACTATGCTTCTTGGCTATCCTCTTTAAAGCCTTTTTAATAGCAAGCCCACTCAAGCAGTCTGACAGCTCACATTGCATACGTGGCTACAACACAAATGTGCAAGGGCGGCAGGGGAAGAACTTTGCTTGTTGGATCTGACTCTGCCTGAGCCAGGAGCCCTCCATCCAGGCATACACCTTGTCTTTAGGGAAGGGAATTACCTGGGTCAGCCTCATATCAGCTGACAGAGATTCTCCAAGGTTACAAGGCTGCTTCAGGAGTCCTTCCTGCTTCTCTGGGAGCTGCCCAGTAAAGCCACCATGTAAACTTCTGTGGACAGAGTTGCATTTTTGGTGGTTTGTGTCACAAAACTTTGTTCTGTGTTTGCCTAGCTTAGATGTGGTCAAGCCATATGCAAAGCAACTTTTAGATGCCCATGGCTGCTGCTGCTGCTATTTTTGTAATTCTGGTTTGTTTATGCTCAACTTCTAAAGCAAACCTCCTCTCCAAGAACAAAGAGCCACAGCAAACCCATGACTCAGGTCTCTCCAGCATGTCGCCAAAAGAGCCAGAAGCAGAATTTAGCTCAGCAGATTTTATCTGCCCAGCCTCCACGTGTTTAATGACAAGCCATCGTGGCATGTTTCAAAGAGGAGGCAGAGATTATCTTGCATATGTCCATCACATGTGCGATGTTGGTTCAGCCATGGGAACTGGACAACAGCCAGAACCAAACAGCTCAGCAGAGTAAACAGCCCTGATTTGCACCAGTACTTCTGAAGAGTGGCACACACCTCAGCCTACTTCCTCACGGTCCCTTGTGGTTGTCATGCCCACCTTCACTTGTGGTCAGGAGAGCTGTAATCTCTGTAAAAGGAGAGGGTTACTGGAAGAAGCTACTCTTCAAGCCCTTGACATCTGTCTCTCCTTCCTTCTTGCTGCCAGAAGGCAAGTAACTGTTGTCACTAAGACAACGATATATTCTCTGGCTCCCCTAGATGTTTTAAACCACTTGGTGCCCTAAATTAGGCTAGGAAGACAACCATGTGTTTTTTCCTGGGTGCTTCTTCAAATTGACTCTTCAGGATTCAATACCAACGTTATGATACCGATATCTGGCAGTGAAAGGACTTTTATCATTCCCTGTGAGTGAACAAGGCTTCATGGCTGAGAATGAAAAGAAAATGAATGCTGTCTGAATGAAAGGGTCCTGTGACTCCCCTGAAGAGCAGGATGAACCTGAGCTACAGGCACATGCCAACCTGTGAGGTTTTCTTCACATTTCAAGTTCAAGGAGTATTAGGAGGAAAAAGGGAAACATTTCAGCACTTCTCAGAGACATGAATTAATTAGCAGAAGCCTGATTAGAGACAAAAAATTATCATCTACACAAGGGAGAGTTAAGGCATGTAGAGGCTATGTGCTAAAACATAATCTCACCAAGAACTCGCAGCAGCACCTGGGATGGGAGAGTCCTGCTGTATGGAAGCTCTGTGCAGTATGTATTCAAATGGGCAGAGACAGAAAAACATATATGGCAATAAAGATTATACTTGTGAATGCACAGAAAGGTGAGCAGGGTCAACAAAACATACCTGGAGAATACTGTCTCCTTGCATAACCCAGCTAAATATGGGGAGACGTGTTTCTTTCTGCTCACTGGATGATAGTTATTGTGTCTCAAGAGGCTGTACTTTTGTGTTCACCTCTCTGTTCCTGGGCTGTGAGAGTAGGCTGGCTGCATCCACAAGGTTGGGTTTATGCAATGTTTGTACACAACAGCTACAGCCACCCTGCAGGAGGAGGCACCTACCCTCACATGGTTTCCAGTTGTTCATCCCTGCCTTCCTCCCAGTGGCTACAGCATCCTCAAGTCCACCTCTCCCTCGTGTAAAAGCCCACTAATTGTTTTCACCCTAAACAGCAAAGAACTGTTATTTAAAGTCTTTCTGGCACAGGGCAGAGAGCTATTGCAGCAGCAGCTCAGCGGGAAGTGGTGGAGCAGCAGTAACTTGTTTAGCCATCACAACCACAGCTGAGAGGGGACTTGTGGCCAGTGCTGCTGTGGTCCTTATGGTCTCACCTGCTATTGTGGTGGCATCCCCAACTCCAGGCTGGAGTAGGGGATGGCTTTAGAGTTAACAAGAACAACTGGCCTGTACTTCTGTGTGTCTGTGCCAGAGGTCTTTTGCAAGCCCTGCTGGTTAGTGTCTGTGTAAGTCCAGGGCTGATGTGACCTGTTGCTACACCTGGAGTTTTGAGAAAGAGCATCGTTGCTGATACCAAGCTGCATATGTGACACCTGGAAGAGCACTGGGGCAGCAAAGAAACAGAGGCCTAGCAACCTCAGAGGTGTCACCTATGCTTTTTAATTAATTTCTTGGTAGGTAACTCAGACCATAACGTGTCCTGGTTGTTTTGTGGTGGTGGTGTAGATGATGATGATGATCTTCTAATGAGCTAATACATTCATTACTCACTACTCCAGCATGTAAGGCAATTACTTCTGTTCATTCAGAAACTAAAATGTTGTGGTTTTTTTCAGGACAGGTTGGCAAACATCCCTTAACTAAGGATCCAAGGGCATCATCCTCTCTCAGCTGCACATCTTCTCATTAATATTTGAAAAGGTTTACTGCAAAATTTAGGGTCGGAGTGTAGTATTTTATGCAGCTATTTCAAAATTCATAGATTCCTAGATTTTTCAGGCCAGAAGGGACTATTACGCACACCTTCCCTGATCCCGTGTATAATGTAGGCTACATTTGTTTAAAGTTTCAATTTGTTTTCCTGAGCAAACTTGTATTTATTATATCTAGTTTGGTACAGAAGAATAGCTAGTGAAAAGGTTGAAACCCATAAATATTATATCAGACCACCTGGTGCTCTGAAGCTTGCTTCTGAATGATGGCCCCTCAAAATGAAGAGCAGCTTGAAAGACAGGGAGATATAATGATGTGACTATTGCAAAGAGCAAAGGAATGGCTCCATGTTAGGGAAAGTTGTTTCTGGGAGCCTAGTTTCCATTGAAGTGCTGTTTTCCCTTTCAGCAAACAAATCCTGTTTCAGTCAGCATAACCTTTATTTTAGAAATAGGGAAGCAAGAAGGCAGAGGGATGTTTCCGTAGATCACACTATATCTGAATAACTCAGTAATGAAAAGCTATCTCAAACTGACAAGGGAGTGCCCTTACCAAAGGGCCAGATTTATACTTAAAGGTGCAGTGTGCAGAAAATAGCCTGATGCCTACATAACTATAGTCACTATAGTGTAATGATTCATCTGAATAGTGGGGAAATATATTTTGTGTTTACTGACATCGTGCTGTGTGATTGAAGATGTGTTGAATGGCTCAAGAGAGATGTTTCTGTCTTAGCATCTCTGTTTTAAACAAAGATGAAAAGGAAGGGCGATAGGAGGCTCAGGCTGAGCAGCCGTCTCTGTGACACTAGCCTCGGCTTTGATGATCATGCTTTCACTCAGCCTATTGCTCATGCTAGAAGACTGCAGAAATGCTTTGCAGCTCAGCGCAGACCTACCATGTAAAAACTACAGGTTCTGTCTTGATGATTAACGTTAGCTGTTTGAAATAATCCAAATGCTGCTCTCTGATCTGATAAAAAGGATAAATACACTTGGGTGTGAATGATGGGAGCTATGAAGGAGGAACTGCGAGGGGACGAGAACAGGAGTTTTTGCCAGGCTGTTTTCCGAGAATGAAACAGCTTTCAAAGGGGGGAAAAAATATTATACCTTCCCCCCAACTTTTTTTTCTTTTTTAATTGTTTTTTCTTTTTTTCTCCTCCAGATGCTGCTGTGCTGGAGGTTTACCCCTGATCTGGACTGTGTTTTACTGGAGTGGTCTGCGGGCTGCCTGTGATGGGAGAGCAAAGAGGTTCTCCCAGCAAACAGTAGCACAAACGCTCTGATGGCACAGGAGAAGTTCTGCTCACAGTACATCCACAAGTGAGTTAACAAGGGGAAGTACTTCTGGTCCCCACAGGTACAACAAAATTCAGCAGTAGAGTTCAGCAAATCACAAGGTACTGACCACCAGATTTTCCCAAATCTTTCCCAGCTCATTTAGCCTTCTGTACATCTTGCTAGGCTGTATTTGGTCTCTGCATACCCCATTTTACTCCAGTGAAGACTAGATATCTAAAGATGAGTATGAACACATACTTGCTTGTGTGTAAAGACACTACTGCCTCTGTAGAAGCAGATCAGCCCCCAGAAAATGAGTGAACCATTCTGCATCAAACAATGTCTAATAAATACAAGAAGTTAGAATAAGGCACAGTATGCAGTAATAAGATAAATGAAATTAATTGCATCTCTGCAAAGTTCGAAGGTGTTCTACACAGAGATTTTAATTTGATTCATCATTTCACTGTTTCAGTTTATGATAATGTAACTTAGTTTTTTGTCAATGCAGGTCTTTTGCTACTCATGCTGTTAAAACACCCGTCATTATATTCTTTTTCTACTGATATTTTAGGATACATTATAATCATAGCGTAATCATGTTCTAATCATTATTTCTGATTACATCAGCTGCTTTCATCAGGCTTTAAGTTCCTACTCTTTTTCTTGATGCCTTTTAAAATACTTTAATAATCTTTCCATTAAATCTGCTGTTTCCTAGATGTGACACAAGTATCATATTAGACCTACACATTGTCATTACATTTGCTGGTTTTAATTATATATTGAAGAAGAGGGAATCTGCTGGCTCTGTGGAAGAGATCTGGTGACACAAGGACTGTTTTAAGCAAAACACGATTAGTACAACAGCCAACTGTATGAAAAAAAATGGAATAAAAAATTAGGAGCCACTCATAACAATGTTTTGCCATTTTCTGCACATACTTGTTTGACAGACCGTGGTTATGTGAGTGTGAAGGAGTGGTGAGTGCTGTAAGTTCTTGTTTTTCTGTAAAGTCCTCTGAGCATCTATTCTGGATATAATGAAAGAAATTTGTACGCTGAGTCTTGAGAAATTCAAGGGTCCACTACTGAGCTTCTTGACCAATAGGATTTTTAATTTTATTTTTTTTTTAAGGAAAGGCTTTGTAGTGTGGTGACCTAGTGGCAAATAAGTTGACAGCAGGTCAATGGGTTAAAAAGTACAATCTCAAGCATGGTGCTTGGCCTGGAGAACCAGAGCAGGGGTGTTGTGTGCGGGTTGGACTAAGCACGGTGCTTCTTTTCTCATTCTGGGGATGTGTGTGTGTAAAGGGGAAGAACTGCATTCCATGACTGCATTGGTCAGGTAGCTTTCTAATGTCTGCCACAGAGGTGTATGCACCCGAGGTGGCTGTTTGGGCTCTGTTTGTAGGCAGTGCACAGAATGAATTGGGCTTTCCCAAGGTAAAATTCATCTGACCTGTTTTCAGCATCCTATTTTGTGATGAAATAAATATGTTTCCAAGAAATTCCTGTACTGACTAGAAAGGCAATCCCCTGTGATTTGCTCTTGTTTAGACATTAAAAATCTTAAAATTGGGTGAGAGTATCCAACCTCACCTGTCACTGCAGGGCTGCAGTTTCTTAAGGAGCTGCTGGGAGCTGTTCAGGTATATAAAATAATAATTTAAATCTCTAATTTTGAAACAAATTCATGCTTTTGTCTGTTTACAAATACAGATCATGCTTTATATTGATAGTTGCTTACAGCATACAAGGAGTTTGTATGTCAGGTTCTGACACAGCAGCATTTCTTTTTAGCAGTGCTGTAACAGATTGATCAATGAAGGAGAAGAAGACATAACAACTGGCAGAAAAAAGGTTGGATACCAACTGCTAGCAAGAAGCTGCATCTGCTCTTCTACTCTGCCATTTCCTTTTTAAACAGTTATTTGCTTTCAAGGCGAGAGATTTTCACACCCATATATGAAGAGGGCCTCTATTCAGACACAGCCAGGATTTAATAGCCCTAGTCTTGGCGACATTCATTCTCTTGATGTGCTTGGTCCTTTTTTTTTTTTCTTTTTTTTTTTTTTCTTTTATTTCCCTGCCCCTAGCAGAGACTTAGACTTAGGGGCTGAGCAGAGCCCACCCATGCAGCTCAGCCAGCAATGGGAGTAACTTGTCAACACTTCCAGGTGCAAACTTTCAGATCAGTGATGTGAGATTGAATGACAGGCTGGTGTCAACCATCCAGGGGCTTGCAGTCTCTGTCTCCAATATTACAGAGGGATACCTGTATTCTCATTATTCACTGAAGGGTAACTTTCAGACAGTAAAAACACCTCATGATCACCTTTAGGAAACACCTAAGGATATGGAGCCAGTATGATTCACATTACTAAATTGCTCAGAGCCTTGCTGATCATTCTTAGTATTATTCTCATTATATATTGTGTCAAGTAGTTGGACATATGAAGGAGTAAGACTTCTCTCTCTCTGGAATTACTTGCTTCCGGACCTGGAAATAACAAAACTCGAAAGAACAGCTCTTAACTAAACTATATTATTGTGAGCTTTATCCAACAGCTATCAATATATCCAGAACTGCATCTCCCATATACTATGACCTGTCTCTTGATGCTTTGTCCTGGCCAGAGCTGTACAGAGTTTTCTGCAAAGTCCTTGCACAAAGGTACTTAAGAGTACATGTACAAAATCAAGTGAAAAAGCTTGAGGGTCTCTCCCAGACCTGTTCAGTTCTACAGTATGGATGCTTTCAAAGCAGGTTTTAGGGAGAACTTTTCCATGAATGTGGACCAGATGCAGTAAGTTTTGATATGCAGGAAGACAGCTCCATCATTTGTGAAACAGTGGGGAAGGGCACAAAAGAAAAGGCGGATTCTCCATGTGCTCCCATGTTAAACTCTGAGTTTGCTTTAGCAGAAAAAAGTAGAATATCAGATGAACTTGTCTCCTCCTCATCCCACTGCCATCTTCACTGAGTAAGGTGCATTAGCAATACCCAGGTAGCACTTGTCAACCATCTAGGATTCTTCTTTTCCTTCCTTTTCAAATCAGTTTAGCTCAGAGAGTTGGTTGTGGGCTTTTTTTGTTGGGTTTTGGTTTTTTTCTTCTGGTCTTTTCTCTCGCTTGACTTAAGCCACTGGTCTATCTACTAATTTGTTACTGTTTTCCTGATGGAGTAGCATGCAATGATAATTTGTTACTGTGAAGCCCATAATGATTTTTAATTGTGGCTCCTAATGCCACATGCTGTCATTTAAATCTCAATGGCTGTCACTTCCTCCTTCTCTCCCAGAGAAAATATGGCTCTTTCCCCCTTGAAACATCTGCATTAGCGCACATTTTATGCCTGCCTCGGTTGGTCTAAGTGAGTCACAAAATGCCAGCTCCTCAAATTATTAGCTTTTCTGACTTAGCCTGGTGGGGAAAAAAAAAAAAGCGCATAATCTATTTGTTACTTTCAGTGGACACTCTGGATACAAAAGAAACATTGCAGATTCAAACAGACATGTCCTTGCAGATATACCGGTGTGGTTTTGTTTGTTTGAAGCAGCCCAGCCTTGTGGCTCTTGCTGTCTTTTTTAGAAAGAAAAAAATCATCCAAGCAATTATTCTTGTTGGTGCTTTCCTGAGCAGAGTGAGATGGTCTGCTGCACTGAAGTCACTGGAGTTCTTCCTCCTCATTTCAGTGGTATTGAATCTCATGCCTGGAACTTAGCACTAAGCAGTTTTTACTACCTTGTATACACAGGACAGGTGAGAGGAGAAATTTCTGGGCAAGTCCCAGCAACAGTGCAGTATATAATTGCAGTGAAGTTCTCGCTCGAGTAATGTGCTACATTTGATATTGAATCAGTTTGATTGTATTTTTAAAGAGCTGGGGGGATAGTGTCTGCAGTGCATAGGTCAGCAAGATCTGGAGGTAGCCAGCTCCAGGCTTGATAAGAAGCCTGCCAGCAAGGTGTGAGGGTGGGCGGGAGGACAGGGGCTAGTAAGCCTCACAGTCTTACCTTGGAAGCACACAAGATGCCACAAAGCAATAGCTATCGAGGTTGTGCAGGTACAGCAGAGGGAAACATTGAGAGTCTTTATCTTTCCATTAGGACCCATCACAGGAAGAAGCATTCTTGCTGAGTGCTGACTCTTTCACCTCTGTGCATGCCCAAAGGCTGATTAGCATAATGCTAGTCAAGACTATCATATAGTTTGGTAAGGTTGGTCATCCTTGGGAAATAACTCTGGGACTTCTGCATTGGGAAATGTAAGTCTCCCAGCTTGAGATACCCCATTGCTTCTCTTAGCTTGTCAACAACTGTAGACTTGTGAGGTCTTACATGAACCAGACAGAAAGTAACAAAAACACAAATAGCTGGCATAGTTGTATGTGGTCAGTCATCTCTGCTGCAGAAATGCCCCCAAAGGAACAGACAGAGGAAACTGGGCTAGCAGAAGGTACTGAACTATTTGTTTAGTGTCCTGTGCTGAAAAGAGACAACATCATTCTCCATTTATTCTATTCATTTTTTCTAAAGCTTAGGCTGAAACCTAAAACGTGATCTTATGAGTAACTGTGGTTAAATAAAACAATAACCCAGCACGTGTCTAAATACAAGCTGAGATTTTCAGAGGAGCCTGAGGGGACTGAGCGCTCATCTCTGAGCAGAAGGGCATTGCAATTAGCTCCCAGTGTTTTCCAGGTCTTAATCCCCATGCTTTTCTTTCATGATCTCATTCATGTTGCATATTGGAGATAATGTTCATGCAAATATTAAGATATGTGGAAGTTTATATTGATCTTTGATTTTGTTTTCAGTTGTTTCTACATCTTGACTGATATCATCCTTCTTAAGCTCCACAGTTATCATTAGAGAACAGTGTCAGAGCAGCAGTTTGTACAAGCTGCTGTCTGCTGTCAGATTTTTCTTATGTCCTTATTACAGAAGAATAAAACCTTTTTCTTTACTGAGCTAAGACGTGCTATCTGCGTGTGTGTCATGGAGCAAAGTGACAGAGTTGTCTTCTATATCTCATGGCTTAAAAAGCTGTTTAATATAGAGGGACCTCATCATGCTGTATACTCACTGCATTTCCAGTGCAAGCTTAATGGTGCTTCCTGATATTAAGAAAGCTCTCGCTTTTTCAGTGGGCTACTTGCACTTTGGTTTGGTTGAAAATATTTTTGCTTTTATTAACAGGCATGAGGGTAGGAGTGATGTATTGTACGCAGTGAGAAACTATTTTACTAAAAACTGTGGTGTCTTCTGGCTTTGACAGTAATGAAGCCTGCTCTTACAGGGAAGTGGGTGCTATCTGTAGGAGCTGACAGGGATATGAGCTGACTCTTCTGTAGCCAGCAGCCTTCATCCTTCCCTTCTTCAGCTGCATTTCCCCTGGTACTAACAAGCTGGGAGAATCTTCTGACAGCAATTCCCTCCTGCCAGCACAACAGTACAAGTCTCTTCTGAGCTGCTCAGGGCTTGCCCACTTAGCGACTGGTATGAAATGTGGTGAGACATGGGGCCATGTCCTGCCTTAGCCAACACAGAAAGCTGACAGCTCTTCCCTACCAGCAAAACAGCATGAGAAATGCTTCAGCTATTTCTTGTAATCTTGCTGAAGTGGTGGGTAGAGAAGTGTGGGACTGGCAGTGAGTACAAGTCTTCCAGTTGTAGCTCGTCAATTTAGAAGGTTTTGACACCTTGTGATTCTCCTGCACTCTGTATGTAGAATTAACTGGCAAGCTCAGCGTAATCCAAATGAGGTATGTGGCTTAGTAGCAGCAGCCTCACTTGAGAGACTCAGGGCTAAACCAGTGTCCTTAGCTCCGGAGGTGGGGATGCTCAGGAGGCAGGTGTGGTAGGCTGGTGGTATAGAGCTGTGCTTCCAGAGCCTGTTGCACAGATACACAGAAAGTCATGGGGATGGGCCCTGTCAGCACAGCCGACTCCTTAAGCTCAAGCTGTTCAGTCTTGCAGCAGGGGAGAGCTCTGCATTTTCAAGGGGAGGAGGGGATGCTTAAATTGGCAGCTGGAAAGGATGCCATAGGTTAGTTTCTGTGATCTAGGATGCCCCAGCAGAGATGAGTGCAACACCTACTTTGCTTGTCTTGCACATACCTACATCTTCATGCACAGCTTTCTGAACTCTCAAGAGATGACTGAGCATATAGGAAGAAGAGTTCTAGTGAGCTGTAAACCTCCTGCTTTAGCTGATCGGAGATGAAACATCTTTGTTGTATTTTCATCTCCAAAGAGTTTTTCTGGCTTACAGGAAAAGACAGATTTTTTTGAGGGTGCATACCTCCTCACCTGTTTCCTGATAAATCCAAAGAGCAATAGGAAATGATCAAAAATTACTAAAAAACAGGCTATCTGGGGAATAATGTGTCTTTGTACAGGCCCAATCAGCTAATGCTATGCGAGTAAACCAAGTGCAAGGGAGTGACGTACAGTCCTGGCAGGACGTGGGTGGCCCTGCAGTGAAGAAAGGTTCCTGACACATCCAGCAAGGAGTGTGGAATGTGCTCTTCACTGGAGCCAGGCCCTCTCTAATGTTGGCCAAATGAAAGGAAATCAATGGATGGTATGTTAGAACTGCCAGAGAAGTGGATCCCATGTGACTACCAGCTTCCCAAAGCGAGGATAAATCACAGGTCCTCAGACTTGCCACAGTGGTTTGTGAAGTTTCATGACTTACAAGTCACACATTGCAAAAAGCCTGAGTTTGATGTGTACTGCACAACATGCTGCAGAGCTTGTTCCTGCAGAGCAGAAGAGGATGAAGGAAGCTCTTTACAGCAATCACTGCACAGCTCTTCCCACAGGCTTGTTTTAACTAAGCCTTGTCTAGATGGGAGGATCTTGCTCAGATTTGCTCCATATTCTGAATGCACTAACATTACAAGTATGTGGGCTATTCTCAGTTAAATCCATCTTAAAAGAATGTGTTTTGATGTTGAAGATCACACCTCTTTACTCCAATCCTCAAGAAAAATCACAAAAGTACATGGCAAGTCTCTCCCTTTGGGTACATCCCAGGTTTACTCTGCACTTGGGAAAGAACAAATTTTTCCTGTTTTCCTCCTCTCCCTTCCTTCTTTCCGGTGGCTTAAAATAGTCATCTGCATTTGCCATCTCATTCATTATTTGACCACTGATTTCTCTTACTGGCAACGTTAGTGTGGTGAGCATGTGCTGTTCGTAGGTGGTCCTTGACTTTCTTAAATCTCATCTTACCCCATGGATGGAGCTGTGTGAAGGCAGAACACACCAGAAAGATGCTTGTATGTTTGACTCATATGCTGCTGGGAGGAAATACTTTCTTCTTGTGTTCTCTGCCACCCTGCTCCTCTAAAGAGAATCAACGTGTATTTTCAAGCCAGTGTTCAGCTTGCTGCTTTCTCAGCTCTGAAACCTCCCAGGTACAGCAGTCGTTCTGAGTTTTGGCATTAGTGTTCAAGTAAAATAAAGCAGAGTGATTTTTCAGAAGTCTCTGAGCACTGAATAACTTGAAAAAAAGTAAAGGGATGGTCTTCAGTTGTAATAATCTGGCAGGATAGAATTTGGTGGTCTTCTTTTTCACTGCTCACTTGCACACAAACTGATGTACATACTGTTTTACAACAGCACCTAGACTCTAATGTGCAGCAGATGCAGAGATGAACAAACTGTTGCTTGAAAAGGCTGCACTTCAAGTGGTCCAAAAGTTGTGAACAGATATAAACAGATATAAAAGAGCTTGTTTGTTAACTGAGCACATGTTTTCCAGATTCCTCTGTTTGGATTGAAAGGGTTGCTTCTTTTTTCTTCATGTTTAGAGTAACTGAAGAAGTCTTTCTTTCATTTTGTTCTCTTTTTTCCACATTTCAGTGGGTAGAGATACCAATGGAACATTTCCACAGAAGTTAGAGACTGTTAATTGGAGATTTCAGACTTAAACTTTTCATGACATTGTAATCCCTTCTTGATAAGGTCACTCTCACTTATTCTAACTTGTTTGCGTTTCAGTGCTTTGTGCAACGCCTTTGGTGCTAGAGCAGCTCTGCACAGAAAAATAACCTTTCTTCCTTAAGAGTCCCTTCAGAGCAAAGTAATCATAAGTTCTTAAATTGAAGGATTCACAGCAACATTTTAGAGCAAACTTCTGGCCACCGCTGTTCAGGGTAAAGCGCATACCAACCAGGTAGGCAGGGCAAATGTCCATTGCAGCAACTGGAGCTGCTAAGCACCACACTCAGGAAGCACAAACAGATAAGCAAACCGCTCAGTCCAGGCCTGTAACTGAAATAATGACAACCCAGGAGTTTGTGTCAGTTTGTGTCACCCTGCTTATAATCCAGGTACAGTGCATGCGTTGCTGCTTTTCTTTGTTTCCATCAATAGCCATCTTTGGGGCCATCTCAGTCTCCATCTGATCTCTCCTTGGCTTCTGCTTGTTCTTTACTGCTGAAGAAACTGGGACTTCAATACTAACCAGAGGATAGATGGGTACTCAGGAAAGAGAGCCATGGAGAAAAAAGGCACTTCTTCTTTAGGGATGGGAACAGCTCAATACCATATGGGAGTGCTGCAGCATAGAGCCACAGGGGAGCCTGTAAAAACTGCTGGGAGAGCTGACACAGGACCTTCACTACCACGCTTAGGCCTCCCTGTGACCCTTTGCCCTGCAGGGAATTTCACTCTGAGGGAGACCTTTGCAAAAACTGAGCACTCATTTAATCACCAAATTAAAGTCTGGATCCATTTCCAGTTGAAATCAAAGGCATAACTTGCACCAGTTTCTGTAGCACTGGACGGAGGCCTAAAGAAGTCAGCATGTCTGGGGGCTGCCACACTTTGAAACTCCAATAACAAATAGATGGGGAACTGCAGAGGAGCAAGCATCCAGAGCTGTGTTTGCAAGGACTAATATTTAACACTGGGAACATAAATACTTTTAAAAATGTTTAGCACAAATGATTGTTGCCATAAAGCTGGAATAGCACAGGGGCTTCATGCATCTTAGAGATGTTTTGACATAACAGCCTAAACTAGGATTTAATAAAGTTCTTGTGCTCTAAAAAGTACTCATAATTTTTGCTTAATTTCTTCATGTTTTCTCCCCCTTTAATTGTAGCTCAACAAAATAGAGGGACTAATCTCAGATAAAAGTAGAAACACCAAGATTAAAGTGAACTTCTGTTTATTTTTAAGGGCAGTGGGTTAATATGAGCACTCTATTGTTGATGTCAGCATCACAAGCCAAAGATAAACACCACTTTTCTGCACTTACATCACATTTTCAGGGCATTATTCTTCATTAACAAGTATTTTCTTCTGCAATGGAAAAGAATGACTCTGTCATAGCTTATTGGCTACCAATTATAACCATTTTGTGGCTGTTCTGTAAAATATTTTCTCCTTTTTGTCATGACCTTTGCGTTTATTTCAGCATCATTTTTATTTTAATTTCCTTACGTTCTGACTCTTTTTTTTTTACAATGGACTTATTCCGTTTTTTTAACAAAATAATTTTATTCTTTAATGCATGTATTTTCTCTTATTGTACCTTTGTTATCATTACCTCAGGTAAGATATTAGAAACTTAATGCTCTTGCTATCATAAAAGTTCCAAATGTCCAGTGGGGAAGAGTTGATAATGTATATTTAAAGGACTGTTCCCTGTTTCTATTTTCTTTCTCTTGCTTAATTTATTTTTGGAGACTTTAGTTGTTTTCCAAGTAAAGTCCATGGAGTAATTTGCTTTAGAAAGACTAGGAGATAATATCTACCTAAGTAGTTACAAAGACGCTAATCATTGCAATCTTTCTTCTTGTCCATTTGTCTATCTTTTAAAGTGTCCCTTTAAGAAGTCTATCCCCTGTATTCAGGTACTCTAGTCCTCCCGCAAAAAATTTCACCATGTGATCAGTGAATAGCATGGGTTTTTAGAAGAGATGGAGAGGTCTCGAAGCTATAGAGAGGCACCTTTGTTCTTCATTTCAAAGGTCTCTACAGCTGTTAGCAGTTACATACTTCTGATGTTGGTATGTAGAAAGCCATGCAACATAAAGCTCTGCCATGTGAAGTAGCATGGACAGCTTGTAATTTAAAATCATTTCTTGCTGTCATCTTATTTTGATCTGTACCTTTTGCAGGACAGTCTCTGAAATGTATCTGCCCATGCTTATCTAAGTTAAAAACATATCTCCTGCATCTTAGTCATCTGTAGGGGTACATGCAGGTTATAGCAAATATCCTTCTTTTTTTGCTCCTAATGAGCTTCGGATGAGGAAAATTTGGAAGAAAAGTTTAGGGTTTCCATGCTTAGGAAGTAAATCTAGGTAATATAACTTAATGAGGCCAAAATCTCACTGGACAGCCCTAAACTAATTCTCAGTTACTGTTTTCTTATGTGGAAATTTAGAAATATGTTCACATTTTTTCCAGTTTGGAACAAAATAAATTTCAAAAATCTTGAAATCCTTCTGAAACTTTTTCCTTTCTTCATGTGGCTCTGACTCATGGAAGAACCTACTCAAAAGAGCTACAATGGTTCAGAAAGAGACTAGAAGAAACAAGATGATGTGATTTAAAGGACCAACTGCATTTTACCAATGCTGCTTGCATACCCCGTTACAGTCACTGATGTTCAAGAAATAACTTCATCAAACTAATTTTGAACAATTAGAAAAACTCACTATGCAATCACAAGAAGAAAAATGAGAAGTTATTAGAAGAGGTTATTTATTGTTGAAATAATTGTTGTCATTTAAGTATCATCTAGTACATTCTTCCTGGCACAAATATGGTCACAGTGAAAGAAGCTGAAGACAGTTGACTGCTGTAGTTTGGTAAATGGTAGGGTATCCCACTGAAGCAACCACTACTGAATGGTTTCTGGTTGGTGGGATAAGAGGTACTAAAAAACCAGCATATAATCCTAAAATAATTTCCTCTGACTACATTTGAAATACTCAGTCACACATGTTGTATTTTTGTGAACACCACATAGGAAATAAAAGCATTAGAAATCAGCTTGCTATAATTAAGTGTGCTAAACTATGCACTGTTATAGAGTCTAGTTTATATACTCATGTAAACATCTTTATACATGCAAATCCTGTATTTGCATGAATATAAATGGCTTGCAGATTAGGATACAGAAAGAGACGATTGTGATCATCTAGTCCAGCCTTCAGCCGGAAATGCTTGTTTGCATGGAGTATTTGTACTCATCGGTCTATTTGTATGTCCATCTCTCTCCAGCCATCCCTCAGTTGTTAAATTTTCTGAGCCAAAGTTCATGCTTCCTCAAATTTTTCTATCCACCCACTTAACTTTGAACATCTCCCTTTTCCTGGGAAAAACTGATCTGAATTCTTTGATCTTCCAAATTCTTCTTGTAGGACAGCAGGCTTCCAACTTGATTTCTGCATGCCTGTATTTGCATGAGAATAACTTTAGTTCTTCCTGCATATGTTTGGGAAGGAAATGACATAGGTCTCAGTAATGTTTTCCTATTGCACAGATGCTGTAGTAACAGAGGCTCAAAATGTATTTGACCATAATTTCTACAAGGTGATATCTGAAATACTCTCAAGATTTCTTGTGTCAGAGGCAGGAGAACTTGCAGCCTAAGAAAACTTACACTGTTAGTCTGTACTGGTTTGTCTGTTTTCATTTGTGTCTGTCATGAAAGCACACCTAAGGATTTCACTCTTAATTCAAGGCCAGCTTATGGATTAATTTGTAAATTATCTCTCACTTTTGAGCCTTTAGGCTACACTTGTCTCTCTTTTAAAACGTTATTAATCATTTTGTCTTAAGTACTTCAGTAGTGAGGACTGAAGCATCGTGCTGTAAGAGCCCTCACATGCTATTGCATTCAAGTTACAGCTGTTATAGGTTATGCGTTCAACAGTCCTAGTCATACCTTCATCAAGCTCTAATGTAAAACTAATTAGTTAATTAGCTGCCAGTCTACCTGACAGAACATTGCTCCAGAACCATGCTCTTCTGATAGTTATAATCTTGCTTCTGTGTTTCCAGTCTGAATGACAACCTACCCTGAGTGTATATACCGGTGTTATTGTGCTAGATGTCAGCTTCAACCAAAACATTGCTCCACCTTTCCTGTAATTGTACCTGTTCTCCACTGTTATATTGCTGGGCCATGCAATAAGTGAGCACTTTTTTTCTCTTCTCCAGAATCCTCCTCTCTTTGATCTCTGAGCTATCACCTTCTCTACAGCTGACCCAGTCAGCAGAGAGGTCCAAAGAGTGGAATTACTTTTCAGCATCAACAATTCATGTTAGGAAAAATGTTTGCAGCTTTGCTAAGGTAAGAGAAAGATGTCTCAGCCTAAAACAGGTTGGGACACTAGGCATCAAAACAAATTAAAGGGAGTTTTTCTTGCCTCGTTTATGCTTACTGAGAAATTTGATATAGTAGATGTATGTTCTAGACTAATCAGATTACAATATAATTCAATTGAGTAGCTCATCTTCAGCACCAATCTCACATTTATAAAGAGCAAAGCTTAAACTTGAGCAAAGTCATATTGCTTTTCTCTGGCATAATTTGCAATTATTCAAATAGCAATACTACAGATAATGAATTCCAAGTTAATCAAATTGTTGTACCGATGAGCTTGGTAGTTCATCTTCAGTTTCAAGTTCATAAGATCATTTATGGTCAGCTGCTTAAAAAAGAAAGCCTTGTCTTCATCAAAATTGTAGTCTAGTTAGTTTTGTGATTTGTGTCAAGGTAAGGTTTAGAGGAGAGAAACCCACAGAAATTAAAGTTGAATGATAAAATTCATGCTCAGTGAAGAAACAGACCAGTCTAAAGAAGCCTGTGTGTTTTCTGATGCCTTTAAGAAATATATGAAACTTTTTGCTTTAGTGAAATACAATTTCACTGTTATTCTTTCCAGACTTAATCTATTAACCAGTTGTTTTACCAAAAGGTGAAAAAGATAACATGATTGTATGTGCTTTGAGGTTTTGTGAGAATGCATAAAGCATGATATGAAATCATCTGCTTAACTGGAGCGGGAGGGAAAATCATCACGAATATATCTTTAAATGTTTGTGCAAAATTATAGACAATCTTCACAGAAGCTCAGAACATTTTCTTTTCATCTACAGTGCAGGAGCCTGTTAAGTATCAATGAGAGCTTTGTCCATTCCTGACTCTTCCTCTAGGTACTTTGAGTTTAAATATCTGCTTTCCATCAAGATGGCTACATGCTTTGAAGGATTTTCAGTGAAGCCCCCACAGTGAAATATTTCTAGCCAGTAGAAAGTTTGTTATCAAACATTATGTAGGAGACCAAAATCAGCTTGACTGACAGATTTGATCCAAGTAGCTTGAAATCTAAAAGGCACCATAGGTTGATGAAGGTCCAGAACTTAATCTCCTCTGCCATGTGCCAATGTGAGGGACAGGGTCCAGTCACCCACTTCAGTTAGTGGAAAAATTTTCCTCTGCTTTGATGGACACAGGATTTCCCCCAGTGTGACTGATGTCCATAGCAAATGACAACATTTGTAATGTGCATAGACACTAGGGGAAAGTACTGGGTGCCACACCAGGAACACAGACGTATGGGCTGGGACAGAAGAGGTCATTTTTTGCAATCGGCTTTTCTAGTGCCTGAACAAGAGCTCGTACCCACTGCAACAGATCATTCACTGAGGTGGGGAAGGGGGGTAGAAAATTGACCTGGGTGATGGATCTACAGCTTGCTGGTGTGTACGCTCATGTGCTGGAACCATCTGAGTGTTAACACATGGTCTCCCTATCAAAGGTCTGTATATGAAACTCAGCTGCTGGAGTGACAGAAGATTTTGTGTTGTTAGCGCACACTTCATTAAAATACCAGCTGAAATCCAAGTCTGAAATCCCACAGTTTGTGTTAGTTGATAAAACTCAATTGCCTCTAATTACTGTTAGTATGGCTTTAAAATAATATTTTGTTGTAGTAAAGGTCCCCTTGTGATGAGGAATAGCTGGTATTCACAACTGGAAATTTGGGAAAGAGTGTAAATGCATGGCGGGGTGGGGAATATGATCAAGACTGCTTTTACCACTGTACTCTACATCTGCCAGCAACAGTGCTGTGAAAAAAACAAATCAGGGATGCAGTACTGAACAAGGGAAAGATTAAATGTTTTTTCCCCCAATAGTTAAATGAACTTGATATGAAATAAAGCAATTGCAAGTCCTATTTGAATCCAAGAGGCAGTTTCATGATCTGGAGAGGAGAACCTGACACTGCTTTATATCATTTGAGTAGACCTTAATCTTGCAAAAGCACTTGTGTGAAGGTGAGACTTTTTCTCACTTTAATCCCCAGGTCTCACTCATGTGCTTAGCATTCAGCTCATGTTCAAGAGTTTTGCAGGAGCCAGACCTTGCTAGCTGTACTGAAGTATCTGCTATTGGACACTACTGTAGGTGCTTCCTTTGCCTGCATGCAGGTATGTTCTTAGTTAAAATGAGCTCACTGCCTCAAAGCACAATCGTGGTGGAGACAGACACAGTTGGGGTTTTTTTCAGAGCAGCTTGGCTATTCAGCAGGCAACCTTGTGCCTGGTGTTGACCTTCATACAGGGGTAAAAAACTTGTTGCCTGTAGGTTTTTAGAAGATAAGCATGTTGACTCTCCTGTGCAGAATGTAGTCTCAGTTTTATTCTAAGACAGAATGAAGAAATGTGATCAGGTTCCTAAAATTTCTATTTCTAAGCCACATAGTAGTATTGTTACAAATATTCATATAAGGTATCACATCAATGCATTTGTATATTGCTTTAGCTACAGGCTTTCATTCATGACAAATCATTTTAAAAACATCATTGGATACCTTATGAAAGTTTAATAAGACTTTTTATTGACATAATAGGAAATCTTTTCAGATTTTGTTTTAAATCAAAACTCTTTGGACTTCTTCCTGAGAAGTACAAGTGACCCCACAGACCTAGCTGATCTCCACTAGTAGAGAAAAACAGAAAAAATAGAAAAATCAGTGATGGACAAAAATCTATTTGAACAGAATTATGCAAAGTAACCGTCAGTGAGTGCTTAGGCATTCATAATTTTATTTTTATTCTGTTGATTCTGGTCAGAGCTTTAGACTTGAGCAGGGCCAAGATTGCATGCCAGAGCATGAAAATGCCAGCAACCATGAGAATTATTTGCTCCTAAATAATGGCCCTATTATGGAGCCTGCTGGATTCAGGAAAGGTGCTGAACTGCCTTTTCGGTAACTATGGCCCCCTACAAGGCACTTTGGCCATGATGCCTGGCGAAGGTGATGAGCCTGAAAATATGTCCCATAAAAGACAGCATGCGGAGCAGGCATCAATGTGCTAACCAGGAGAAGGTGCCAAGGTATAAGATGCCTTATGCCCCTCGCTTTTCTGAGGGTGAGTCTCAGCTAGAAAAGAATGTTTCTTCCTGTTCTTGTTTCACTGGCACTCAATTCAAATTACACAAGTGGTGGGTTTTTGGCTTGTGCCACGCACTCCCCACCAGACACAAAAAGTCTTTTTGCTGTTTGCAAAACCAGTAAAAGTTTGCTTTTTGCTTTTAGATCAGCCATGGGAATCTTGGGCTGGTATGTATTTTTTGTCTGATTTAATACAGAGACCTGAATCAAGGGAATTAATAAGAATGGAAGCTGCTCTGCATCAGATACACAGGACATTCTAAATAATCTCAGGTGATTCTGGGTTTGTTAGAAATGTCTCCCAGGACTCTGGGTTTTCTGATTCTGTTGAGCTGGAAACATTACAGGCATGATCTTTGTTGCAGTATTTGAACATTTCCCCCTGCTGAACCCAGACGTGCACAGCAACAAAAAACAAAAGGAACTCTTCACACCTCAAAATAGATTTAATTTGGGTTCAGTCAGAGTTTGGGGCAAAGGTTTGTGATCTTTCTTGTTTTAATCAAAGAAGTTGGCTCATGCCCTCAAAACTTCCATTGTCAGAGTAAGATCAGCAGAATTCACTTGCAGGTCCATTAAGCAAACAAAACCACATTCCCTGCTGTCACCTCAGTTCATGCTTTGGCAATTTTTAGAAGAAGCTCTTTTTAAAAATAACTTTCGCTGGGTTCCAGGACCACTATTACTGCAGCCTGAGTGGTTATACGTGTTTATATAAACATGAAAGACAACATACTGCATACATCTATCTTTTACCACCACAATCCTTACTCTGAAACAAACAAAAAAAGAGATAAAAACTGCATTTTGATATCCTTTAAATCAGTACTGAAACCCTTCCAGAATGTGAGTGTTATTCTGGCATTTTGCTGAAGGTTAACTTTAGCATTCTGGAAGGATTTCAGTAGTAATGGAAAGGACAGTAAAGAGAGTAAAGCTATTTCAGAAGCATTCCTGAAGGATAATGCTGACATGCTAGAGAGATTTCAACAGTAGGCTAGAGGGCAGCAAAATTATTTCTGAAGTATTCCTGAAGGAGAACTTTAATAATCTAGTAGTATTTAAAATAGTTCTGCTGTGGTGGTAAAACTATATGGCAAATGTCCCTGACAGGTAATTTCATTCTTTGAAATAACAAGGCAAAGCCTCAAAAGTATGAAGCCTGCTGCTCAGAAACTATGTCTGTAAGAAATGGAGAGGTGAAGCAGTCAGTCTGGAGGCTGGTAAGTGTGCCTGACAGAAGTCACAGGGCTTGAAAGGTGATACTGAGCCCGGTGCAGAGTCTTTGTGCAAGAGCAGTGCAGGTCAGTTGGAAGAGGTCTCACATGGGACTGTGGGGCAAATACAGGAGCCAGGCTGTCCCCTTCATGCAGGGTTAAGTTCAGTCCCATCAGGGACCCAGACTTGCAGCATCCCCGGCAGGTCCCTCCCACCACATCTCTCTTCTGAGAAGGTGGACATATTAGCATGGGGTCACCTCTGCTGGCTCCATTTGGGTCAGTGAACTTTAGGCTCAGATGTCAAGTTCTTCTCATTTCACCTGAGGATTTAGGAATCTGGAACCTCCTCAGTCTGGATGGAAAGCAAGCAGGAATTCTCACCCAGTGGATTTTTCTGAAGGTCTGGATGCTACCTACTTTTGACTCAGCTGGGAATACCCTAAGAGCAAGCTTTCTTATAATGTCTCACTTCTTAGTCCAGCTGACTCAGAGAAACACACAGGCATGTGCAAATTAAATACAGACATAATTTAGCTGACCAAATATGCAACCTAGCATTCGTTTTGTTTGAGTTGGAACAAATTTTGGCTAGTAGTTCTAGCTCCTTCTTATATATCATATCCTAACTGGTATGCTGCATTAACTACATTACATATTAGAGGTAACCGTGATCCAGTCAATGAGGAGCAATTAACTTGTGCCCCCATCTTTTCCACCATTCCCCTTGTTCTTTGTTGCAAGAAATAAAGGCAAAAGGCATTTTATGCCCTGTTTGTACAAGGAGCAGTCTCATCCACAAGCAAGGCATGATTTGCAACAGGGAGACTATCTTTAATTTTTAATTCTTTCCTAAGAACAACATTTGGAAAAACAAAGATAAATTTCAGTCATACTCGGAAAAGATACTACATTTTGCTACCTTCACCTCATTTATATGCTTGGACCACTGTGGTGACAATAGTACTGCTACTTAGCCTTTAGCACATGCTGCTGTTTACCAGAGATGACTAAGTTCATCTAGTCTGCCTGCTTTTTGCAGATTATACTGAACTCCTTTGTTTGAAAAAGCCTTCCCAACACAAAAAGGACAGTGCTTTATAGCTACATTTTCACCTTAAGTACGTCATGTGGACAAGTCTAGAAAACAAGAATTAAATTAATACAACCTTCTTAAAATACAATCCCATGAACTTATTCAGAGCAAAATTTTGACTTTGCAAATGGATATTTGGTAAAGATCTGGGTGCTTTTGTGGCCAGCATTGATTTTGCAGAAAGTGTGCTCAGTGTCTGGAGCAGAGGATGCCAGTAAAGGTAGAAAGTATCCCAAGGGAAACCTTAGATATGGTCTCTACAGATGTTTAAATGGGTTACTGTCAAGTTTAGCTTTAACCAAGCTTCTCAGAAACTCTGTAGAGAGCAGGGGTTGTTCACAGGAACAGCAAGGCAAGACATTCTGATGGATGAATACTGTCTAAGAAAATCATAATGTGCTTGACAATTAGAGGGTGGGGACAGGAAATGAAGAAATGCGCCTCACATGTTTAACACGAAACGTTCTTCTAGATCTTGCAGTAGCAGCTATCAAATATAGAGGTGCTGCCTATGTAAAACATGTGAGTTTGCTGGTGTTCCCCAGAAATGCTCCCCAGATCATCCTCTTCTTAAAAGACAACATCCTGAAACTTCCAGGTTCCTGCTTGGGTTTTACTTCTCTATCGGGTGATCTGAATTGTGCCATATCATTCTTCAAAGGTGTAGTGTTTTTACATCACTACTGTTGGCTATAGGAGCCTTTTTTTTCCTTATATCGATTATTGCTGCGTCCACTGGAGTCTCTAAGTTTCTTCCAGCAGCTTTTCACACTTATGAAGTAGGCGTTCACAGGTTTCAACAGTCATCATTTGCACAGCCTGACGAGGAGAGATTAGATTTATCAGCATTTTCGTTAAATGGGTGTCCTTCAAGGTCAGCCCCAGAAAGCAGAGGTCAATGCAGTAAAGGTAGCAGCATTAATCATCTTCACCATTTCAAATAAGGTAGAATAAATAAATAAACACCTTAGCATCATGATCATGTATCAGGGGGTTTCTTCAGGTCACATATACGTTAAACGTAATCCCAAGGATGTCAGGACCAATGTTACGAATGTTTTTGTTAACACAGTTTCATGAATGGCGAGGTAGAGCTTTGCATTAGGCTATGTAATAATGTTATCAATAATAACAGGGTGTATATTGTGGCAGCGCAGAGTGTTTGTCCTGTGTGTGAACCTTTCTGTAACTACAAGCGTTAGGGCTTTCGTGCTTTGGTTTGGAGCGAGTGATGGGGAATGCTGACACAGCGACGACTGTGGGTTGTCTCTCTCGTCCTGCGGGCTAGTCTGTGGGCGGTTCATACTGAGTGAAGGAAGTACTGGCATCAGTACAAGAAGGAATATCATTAGGGGGACATGCTGAGGGGTATTATAAATTAACTAAATACTAGCAAAGAAAAAGCTATCTCCCACTAAGGAGGATAAGGTGGTGGGGACTTGGGGCCGAGGAAGAGGGTGAAGACTGCATGATTAGCGATGCCTAGAGCGAACAAACTGGCATCCCAAGAAGCAACTAGATTATCAGGGCCATGCTCCCCACATAATTCGACTATTTTTAATCTGAGCCTTCTGCACCTGTGTTAGCTAGGGTGCTGCTGTTTTTCGGGTGTGGAAAACGCAGATGTGCTTCTGGCAAAGATCCTTCTGTACATTGAGATTTAGCAAATTCAGTACTTGGGATTTGTAGCTATTGCTTACAGGAAAGGGAATGGACAAAAATTTTTCAAAAAACTGTTCAAGTGCATAACTTTGCGCGCCAGAGTAGCCTCAATTTAATAGGACTGAAAGTGTGGATACACACATATTGCCTGAGTAGAAGCATATGGTAATCTTTTATAGTGACTGAACATTATTATTTTTTTAAATATTTGGGAGAATGTCAATATCTTTCAAATGAAACAGTACTTTGTAATTATTGAGAAAAGGCTTTTTAATCCTATTAGTCAAAATCCTTATCAAGATACTCAGTTCATAGAAATTTTATAATGCAAAGCCAGCCTTTAATAAAAAAACTGTGAAAAATACAGAAATTATCAGAAATTCAAAATAAGAGTTCATTTCTATCCTTACACAGGAAAACAACTTCAAAGTGGCAAAATTGTCTGTGAAATAATTCCCCATTTTTCTTTATTCTGATACGTACTGAGAAAAAATATTAACTGCTTCTCAATGGACATTTTATATATTTATCAGTATGAAAGCACCCTGAAGGCTTTCTGGTATAGTTTGTTACTAGCATCTCTTTGTTCTTTTCAACATCTTTTTAAGTAGTCAGAATTTTAAAAAGCAATTTAACTTTATAAAAAGCTAATTTGATTTATTTGGGTTATTTTTATTTATTAACCAATTTTCTTCTGAGTTGATTTTCTTAAGTGCTAAGTTTCATAATGGAAATGCTGACACAACTTTAAGATGGGAGCAAATGCTATTCTAATAATTCAGCTGAATAAATACCAGCCAGCATTTAGTTATTTTCCCAGGAACTGGATAAACAGCCACTTCCTTTTTAGCATCTCTTTGTAAAGTAAAAGTTCCACAGCCTGCTAATCATCACTATGAAATTTTCTATTAAAAAACTTCCAACCTTTCTTTTGTTTATTCTGCAAGATCTTTGTGGTTCCATATTAGTCATGTTAAAAAAAAGAAAAAAACACAAAGAAAATCAAAACAAATACACTGACTTGGCAATGAACCACATTTTGACCTATTTCAAAAAGCACTGTTTCTGAACACTGTGGCTTTTATAGATGAGAGTAGAAGAATGAGCTCAGCTGAATAATTCAGATGCTGATCCGTGGTTCAAACATTGAGGACTACTCTGGTACAGAGATTTCATTTCAACTGTTGGTTTGGAACTTGCAGTGAAGTTGACAATGAATTTGCATTACAGCAGCAACTCACCTGTAGTGTGTAGGAAGGCTGCACTCGGGTGTTCCCCAAGATGTCACCCCACGTTGGCAAGGTGGTCTGTTGTTCCAAGCTTATCATGGTCTTAGAACTGATGTGGTTTCGGTTTATAAACTGAATGGCTGGACTAAGTTAATGTGGCACTCGGATTAAATTAATACAGCACCATTTGGTTAAATGAATTAAATTATTCTTCTAAGAGGTGATAGATAACCTCCTCCTAGTGTGATGTGGTATAACAGTCTGTCCGTGCTATTTTATCCGATACATCGAACTATCACAGTGTTGTAGTTATCACATCATGTCATAACGGGGAAGGATTCATAGGAATGGTTTTACTGTGCAAGTCCCCATTATGCTAGTGAAAAGTAAAAAGTAATTTTGCACTGAAAAAACAGGAAAAGTTTGAGTTTGGGGATTATTTTTTTTTTTTTTTTGCAAGGTGGAAAGGACTTGCTTTCCCTGAAAGTCCTTGTGAAAGGGCAGTTTCTCATGGAAAGCTTCAACTCTGAATCTTTTAGGAGAGATGGCTGTTGCCGAGATAAACACCAGCACCCCTGGATAGGTCCTTACCCACAGATTACTGACAGGTGCTTTGAACTCAGTTTCATCTGGAAATAGAGAGAATGGTCGAGAAAAAGAGGTTGATCTTATAAATCTTTACTGACATAGAGCTTAAGGCTCAAACAGCATAGTTTGCCCACACTGTTAATGACAGTGCAGCAGACGATGTCCCTGCCAGTGCATCGGGATTGCCCCACTGGCAGCTGAGAGAAGCGGGCTCCATGCGGACCCAAAACTGGCACAAAACTGTAGTGGAAAAGCAGGGATGAGGCCGGGTGCCTTGCTGGTGGGAACATCCATCAGGCTACTCCATGTGCCACTGCTCACACAAGTTGAATTATTCAGATCACGCAGCCCCTGTTTTGCATGCTGGGCCTTCCCTGTTTCCATTTCACTAATAGCTACCCCACTGGGTGGATGGCATGACAGGTCCTGAGTTTATACATCCTTAAACTGTACTAATTACTGGCTTTTAAGTAACTAAGAGTTTTTATGGCATCTTTATTAGGGTAGTAGTAAGTGGGTGGATACACACGTCAATCAGGTGAAATGGTAGATGAATTACACATGGTATTTCAGTTAATTTGTCCTGTTAATTTCCTTGTGATATTTGCAGCTGTTGAAAAAGCCAGCCTCCTCTGTGGGAATGAAACCAGCTTGACATTGCCCTGCTTCCTCCTCTGCCTGAGCAGTTATATGCATTTTGTAGTATGTGTGGAGCTGTCGGAGAAATATACTCCAAGTGCTGGGATGTGGGTATGAGAAAGGGAAGTGCTGCGGGAAAGAGGTGGCTGATGAGGACAGGAAAGCTGGTCAGATGCCCATGTCCTCATTACTTTCATAGCTAGGGCACCTATATTTTGAAATCAAAAATCAGGTAGTCTGAGCTTGCAAGTAGGGGCCTCTTAACATGTGCCAAGGAGATAAACTTCAGAGGAGGACACACTATAAAGGGGCCGTTACTGACTGACTTTGTCAGAGGTGTCTGATCTGATCCCGTTATGGGTGCTAGCAGTTTAAGCAGCAGTTTCAGCTTCTTTCTGAAGAGTTTTGATTTGATTAGGTAGGCTGTGAGTTTGAATAAGGGAAAATCATGCAAAGCAGTCAAGTCCTGTTTTGGTGTGCTTCCAGGAGCATTTTAAAGTGGATGTAATGACTAGTTTGGAAACTTAAAAAATAGAAGAAAAAAACATAAACAGTTGAAAATGGGGCAAAAGATGCGCTGCCTTGACCAGCTGCATGTATTTTCCTGCCTTCCTTTCTTGTTGGCAACTCAGAGAAGTAAGGAAGAGGGGCAGCCCTTGGGAAAGGCTCCAGCAGCCTCCTGCAAAAAGAGGTTTTGAAAGCTCTGTAGCAAGGGGAGAAGAGGAATGGTCTCTGGGAATGGACATGGACCCAAGATAAAAACAGTCAACTGCAAGGCTTTATTTATTCAGCTGAGCAATGGTAATGTTAGTTGAGGAGGGGAAGGCTGTGTGCTGTGGAGTGGCCTGTGTCACAGAAGGAGCATTGCCCAGGTGATAGAGCAAAGGCATTAGGAAGCATTTACTTGGCTTGGAGGTTTTGTTTGATTTGACGTGTGTATTTTATTGCCATGGATATTCATGCAAGCATTTTTTTAAAACAAGAGCGTGTGTGGAAAAAGTATGAACTTCTAAACCTGCTGAAGCCAGCAGGACTGTTGCTGTCTAAAAGCAGTAACAAAAAGTGCAACCATGAAAGCTGGAGTCGCAACTTCCAAATTGTCCCAGCCTATATTTCAAAACAAGTAAGTTTATTGTACAGTTCGGCTGCTATAAAGGGGAACACCAACATTTGTAGCATGCTGTAAAGTAAGGGAGTTTCTGTCAGTCAGGTTACATTGAGCTTTGTCTGCCTTTCTACTGTCTAGTTCATGAGCTGGTGCTCAGCAGTTTGGCGCTGTGCCGTACCCTTGCATCTGCCCTCCTGGGCATCTTCCAGGACGTGGGCTGTACCCAAGAGCAGGGCGTATGCTCCTTTGCTTGCCTAGGGAGAGCCAGGCTCGCCAATGCCCAGCCCCGGCACCTCTAGTAACAAACCTTCAGGTGCCTCAAACTGACGGGGTGAAAAGTAGTAAGCCCTACTAGCAAAGAGGGGGGGGTTATTATTGTTATTTTTAATGGCATGTGTTACTGATGTTTGCTGTCATAGTTATGTCCATTCTGGCCATGATTTGTACTTCTAATAAATCTAGTTATATCAGCAAGATAAGTAAATAGAGCATAAAGCAAATTAATTATGATCTTTCTCAGCTTTCCCATGATGTGGAGATCATAGGAGCCATGTTGATAATGCTGAGAGAACTAGAAGAGCATCTTACTATTCCTGTGAGCATTTTATGACAATGTCAGGAATGTCATATACCCCATTTTTATGGACTGTGTTTTAAAGTTCTATTTCTCACAGGATGTGTCATTTTGTGATTACTGTCAACAAGAAATTTTACAATGGAACCAGATAAGCCTCTTCTGATTAAAATGGAAAATTGGGGTTTGAAAATTTCAACAGATTAGGCTTTGGTTTTTCCCTTTTGCCTCCCTTTTTAACACTGCATGCAGTGGAATGGAAAAGGGCTTCTTCATGCAACATTTTACCCATAACATGTATATTTTCATAACGGCTTCAACTTTCAAAAGTTGACCATAGAAGAATTTATTTTCTTTTTTTGTCCATACTTACTCTTTAAATGTCAAGATAGTTTTGAAAAACAAAAAGAACTGAAGAAACAGATGAAAAAAGAGAAATAAAAATAGGGTGTGCATGAAGGGAAGAGACCCAGGACAGCATTTATACTTTCAAGTCAGTAGAAGCAATTTTTCTGGAATAATTTACAGATACTTAAAAAAAAAAGTGAAGACCCCTGGAACAGAAGCAAATGCAGAATTTTAAAATTACTGAGACAGCTGGGTATCCACTTTCTAGAAGGATATGTTGCGGGCACATTGCATAAGTGTTCATCCTTAGCTCTCTAGGACATCAACATTTCTTGAA
Organism: Elanus axillaris; assembly: GCA_026212715.1. Lineage (NCBI taxonomy): Eukaryota > Metazoa > Chordata > Aves > Accipitriformes > Accipitridae > Elanus > Elanus axillaris. Next base: position 24,367,360 of record JANZLQ010000007.1, on the reverse strand, counting down.
GGTATCAAGAGGGAAATGGGAAATGCAAGAAATTCCCACAAACCCATGGATAGGTGGTAGGATTCTTTTACACTTGGGCCAAGTGGCCAGTGCATCCCATCAAATTCATTAAGCTGAAATCCTTTAATCTGAGAATCCAGAAGCAGCAACCAGCTATTTTTGAGCAGAAGGACAGCATGCCGTTCTAGAAGTACAGTCCAGGGAGCCCAATGACCTAGATCCTGTCATTGACTCGGAGCAGAGATGTGAGCCCAGCTCCCCGTGCTTCGGAGACTGCAACTGCTCTGGTACGCAGCATGGCATCTGTTTACTGGTGCAGAGAGGTGCTGCCTGGCAGGTTGCGAGACAAAGGGAAGCGACATCTTTCTGGTCCACAAACGAGACAGGGAAATTTAGGTAGGCCAAAGTAATTTTCTAAATCATTTTTGAGGTGAAAAGGTAGTGTCCTCATTTTTTATTTAAAACTAATTTCTTTAAAGCAGAGGGGAGAAAACCCACCGTGTAAGCGTGATTCCATTCCAGCTTTATATTGCAGTCTCCTCTGCGCTCTGGTTACTGCTTTGATATTATAATGGTGTTATTTCTTGTAACATGGGGCTACTATGGGACTCATTAGTCATAAACTTTACCCTTGGAAAATGTAAAAGTCAACATCAACCGTCACTAATAATGTATTTCACCTACTGTTATTGTAAGTATGTGAACACAGTCAGAATCTGCTCAGTGCCTGCTCATGTTGTTCTTTGGAAATATCCTTTTGCAGACTTTCTTCCTCTGCTAAGCGCAGGGTCCATTGAACATATTTATTTCACATTTTCAAATATTATTCTACTTACAAAATGAAGCAATTGATACAGGAGATCACTGTAAGGTTTTTTTCCTTAGGAGGAAATAAAATTTGGGTGTGGACCTGAAGGGAGATACCCACTCCACATTTCATCCTGGCCCACCCCACCATTCCTTCTTGTGAATTTTAAAAAATCCCTTTGTTGAAGTGCAGGATCGGTTAAATGGAGCATATTCTTTTCAGAGATTTTTATATTTAACAGATTAGCTGGAAAGTAGCCTCAGCCCCATTCAGTGTTGTTTGTGATGTGTAGCTTGTCGAATTCTTTGGAAAAACTCAGCTTTCCCCTTATCACTAAGGCCACCAATTCAACTGCAGATGATGCCTTCCCTTCTTCCCCACCTGTAAACTAGCTCATTAAAACCAATTACAGCATTGCAGCAAATGACCAGGTAAAGCAGCAGTGAGAGCCCTTGTGCTTCTGTATGGGTGGCTTATTGACTTTCAAAGAGATTTAAGGGAAAAATAAAAGAATACTGTGTTATACCTCTGAACTTACCCAGAATTAGAATCTGACAGGAACAAAAAGAAATCCCAACCTTATCCAACCCTGTTAGCAGAAGTGGATTAGCACTGACTGCAGGTTTGGCCATACTTGTAATCCCATGTGCGGTGAAGCAGCTGGCATCTGCTTCTGACAAGGAGCAAGGCAGAAGTCTAGATCTGGCCACCGTTAACATGGCCGTGGGATGAGAAGATGATGAAATCCAGGGATCTTGGTGTCCAGTGGTTCACGCTCGCCTTACATTTTCTTTTAGCTAGTGTAGTAACAGCTGTGGCTGGGGTTGGCCAGGCATTTTCACCATGTTGTTGGTGTAATTAAGTAACACAAGAAACATCAGCCAGTGAGTGACCATGCTAAATCCAATGAATATGAAAATATTCTATAGCTCCTGTGTGCTGCATTGCATCAGGAGAGAAATACCTCTTCCAATCACACATTCCTTTGTTACTGGTCATTTAACTTTGATTTTCTATATGTAGATATATATTTTTAAATCTTCTAGATTGAAATAGTTGTGGATAGATTGATTGTGAACTGATTTATGATCCGTATTGCACCAGAGAAGTAATTTTATGCATATAACTTCTTTTACAATTACCTCCACAATGATTTCAAAGGATTTCACTGCTTGTAGGAGGCCATCAATAAGTGGCACTTGCATATTCATCCATTTCAATCTGAGATTTTTAAAGACCTGAGGGAATAGAACACAGCCACTGGAAATTAATTTTTTCAGCAAGTTTGCTTTTTCATTTTTTTAGGGATAACCATGCTTCAGTGAAAGCTTTTTTAAAATGAAAGTATTCCTAAATTCACAAATGCTGAAAGCTAAAGATTTCCACCAAAATGTAGCAATTCTTTTCAGTATCCTTTGTCATTCAGTTGAATGTAAATCTTGCATCTGGGCTTTTGTAGATATTTCTTTTCTATTAAACATGCACCATTCCCAAGTGAATGAAACTGCTCAGAAGTAAGTTTGTTCTTTGACTAGAAAACCAGCTTTCCTAATTTCTTGGATTATTTATTTAACAGAACTATGCTTTTTAAATTGCCAGCTTAAAGCTCTCACTCCTGCAGCAATGGAGTATCTGAGGGTCAGTTTCCCACCATCTTTATTTCTCTCCTTTGCACTCAGAAGGCCACATTTGTCTCCAATCTAACAACAAGCGAGCAGTGAAACAAATCTGTTCTCATTCCTTGGTTAGGTGATAACACCCATTGCCTGCTGCTAGATTGGCAGATTAATATCATCAAACTGCAAGGAAACAAGCTGATTTCCAGCAAGTTGTTGTAGGAAACAAATGTCCTGGGAGCATTGCACAAGGGATGTCTATGCCGTGCAGTTGTGTGCACTGTTGAGCTCCCCATAGAGTTAGGTACATCACCAGGTGAAGGTATTTGCTCAGGTCTCATTAACAGTGCAATTGCATTAATGTTCATGGTGCTCAGACTAATAATTCCTGCCTTTAAGACAGCTGTACTAGCTTAGGCATCACATGCATTTGGTATGCTGCTCCCAGTCATCCAGTTGCTTTGGCTAGTGGCAAATCACATATCTCTCCACTGGGACGGCACCTTAGCTGTGGGCAGTGATAGTAAGTGTGCAGCATGCTGGTATTTTACCCAGTCACCTCTGTGATGGGAACCAGTTCAGGTAAACCACCAGTTTTTTTGAGCTGGTCAGATTGGTCCTGCTGACTTCTTCCATTGGTACTTCTGTTCCCTACTCGAACACAGCAGATGCTGTCCAGACATTAATTATCCATGGCATTTGTTTTAATGTGAGAAGAACACTGTCTTTGAGAAGCCATGATATCCACTCCTCTACACTGACACCAATACCCCAGCCCTTAGGGTTAATCACTAGAAAGTGGAGAAAGACTGGGGGGAACGACCTTTTTTCAAATATTGACTGCACATCACCACAGTTTTGCAGTCTCAAGCTATATGTAAACACTAGAATGATCTGGGGAAAAAAATACTTCCAAAATTCCTTTTTAATTTGTAATAAATCCATTTTGGAATTTACTAAGGCCTGCGCCAGATGGCCCAGAGCATGTTCTCATTCATATTTCAAAACAGAAAAGCCTTTCTCAGAATCTGCAAGCTACGTCTTTTTCATGGGGATGATTTCTGTTGAGCAAGGAAAACTCGGGTTAATTAGGCCAAATAAGCTGATGCAGTCAGAGACAGAGACGCAGAGGTTGCAAGATTGAAATCCATCAAGACACCGTGTCAACAGATGCCCTCTTAACTTGCTTGTTATTTGCTGGGGGGGGGGGTTGCCACATAATTACATAGGAATATATTGGGGGGTTGTTACAATAAAAGGTCTTCATTCAGTAGAGTTACGAAGTGCAGTCAAGCAAAACTGCACCTTATGAGGACTACAAGGAAACTACAGTAAGGTGATGGGGATATTGAAAAGTTCCATCTCAGTAGTGTAGACCACTGTAAAAATGCTCTCAACTATACAGAAATGAACACTAAGTGTTTGGGGGAAACTAGAAGGGAGGTGCAGAGCAGAGGAGCCCCTGAGATTCCTTCCCACCTACCCACCTGCCTATAATTCTGTGAGTTGAAATCTGAGAGTCAGGGAGAGCTGGACCCCAACAGGGAAGAAGTACTTTAGGAGGTGAAACAGAGCAACATGCCATACTAAGAGGTGGGACCTTAGGCTGAGACTTTGAGCAGTCTGAGAGAAATAAATGATGAACATTGGTATCTGGTACTCTTACGAGCATGTCTAAACTGTGGGTTTAGCAGCACTCCCCACAGGCGCAGTAGAAATCTATCCGATGCCAACCAAATCCCTGGGGCAGGTGAGGGATGTTGTGGAGCAGCCCCGGTGTGATCCCCATGAGCAGGGCCTGTGGGCACATCTCTGATGAGCTGAGAATCGGTGCCAGTCTGGTGGTCATCTCTTTCAAGGCAATTAGGCAGGTTAAGGATCCATTTCCAAAATGTTTTTCAGGTACTGGACATGTAAAGTGTTCTCTCCTTTCCTAAAGGATTTAAACCTTTTTTAATTTTTTCTTTTCTTTCATCCTGACATCCTTTCTAAACTTTTACTTCATTCAGATAGACAGCCCTCTCTCTTATGAAGTCCCTGAAATAAACAAAATCCCTGGAACTGATTATGCCATCTGGACTTCACCCCATGTGACTTGTACCTGCAGTTTGTAAGGAACAGAAGAGTGTGGCTGGGAAGGGGCAGACACACTCATCTCACGCACGCTGCCCTTGCCTGCGTGCTGCAGAGCTAGTGTCCACCCCTAACCTGAGCAGCTTGAAAAGAGAGAGAATGCTGTAGCTTGCTCTCTCTGGTTTCAGGATGTTTAACTGCTAACAGAGAGCAAGTATTCACCTGAAGGATAGGCAGATTCCAGTATCTGCAGAGAAAGAGAGGGAAAGATTTAAACCTGAACTCTCCAGGTTACTGGGGTGCAGCTGCTTAGGACTTAAGTCACTCCTCCTCACTGTCCTCCTTGCTTTCATCACCAGAGCATTCAGCTCTAGGGACACCTTCCTCAAACCCTGGGTGGTTTATAACCTCCGAAAGTAAATGGAAAGATAGACAGCTGGAAAGATTTAGAATTGCCTTAAATCTGACCAGCAATTCATCTTTTCCAGTGTTAGCAGCAGCCAGCACCAGATATTTTTAAGGAAGAAGCAAGACTTTCAGCAAGCTCTACAGAGCACCATTGTACTGCAAATAGGACTTTGCCCCTAATTTTTGTAACTTTTGGGAAACAGCCACCTGCATGATTCACAGCTATGAGCAGGGGCTGAGTTCAGACAGCAAATATATCTAAACATCATCTTATACAGGCTGGAGGCAGAAAGAGAAATCTTCTTTGTCCGGGTTGTTTCTGTCACTGTGGGACACAGCACTGTGGCATTGTTTCACTGCCTGCCAGCGGTCTGTCCGTGTCTGTGTCCCTGTGGGTAATTCTGGGCTCCACAGCCATCCCCAGCATTTTCAGAAGTGTTCGTCAGGAGGGTTTGGCTGTAGTCAGAGCAAGGATGGGTGTCTGCTTCCCACAGCTCTCTGGGCCCTCGCTGCCACCCTTGGTCACTCTAAGAGTGCATCGGCGCCATCGACAAATTCCATCACTGACAATGTGCGTGTCAAACACAGATCTTCCCCATTTCTGATTGAGTTATCGATCTGCCTTCAGAGAGCATGACCCGGATTTATTCCTACACGCTATGCAGGTCTCTGGGCCAGAGAAAATGAAAGTTAATCAGAGAAGGATCCTAGCCGGTTTTGAGAAATAAACACCACTTAACTCAGGCTTAGCACAGGGCTGGGTAGTTCTTTGAAAAAAAGCATCTCCCACCATGGTGCTCTTGAACCACATTAAGTGCAGTAGTTCCCTGTGTCTGCCTTCACTCAAAGCTGAGGCATATCCAAAAGCCAGTACTGCCTCTTTAAAATAAGTCCAGAATTATGTCTTCCATTTTGGCTGTGTGGTTGCTCCTTGCTCCTGTCTGCCGAAGGGAATAAGAAGCAGGAGGGTACTGAGTTGAAGGCATTGGCGTGGGACTCGGGAAGGACTCTGGCCACCGGCTGCTTTCATGACTTTGGATAAGTCAGCAATTTCTTTGTGCCTCTGTTTAGACACATGTGGACATGTCTTGATGTTTCTACACATCTGGATCTTCCTTTCCATAATGCCCAGCCTTCGCTGTTTGGAAGGGAAGTGCCTGTGTGCTGCCAAGCACAGCGGACACAGACTCCAGGGAATACTGTTGTACCTAGGTAATGCTGCTGTTCACAAAGCTGGGTAATAGTATTGTACAAAATATTAATAACTTCTCTGTCTTTCCCAGCCTTTTAGCAAGCAGTGACTTTGCTTTGTTAGAAAGTACCTAACAGAACCCGATTTGTTCTCAGAGTATCTTGATATGTCTGTGCAGAAGGTACTTTTGGGTCCTAACAAAAATGCCTTTACCTTCTTATGTTTAGTATTTCAGAGGGACTGTGGCCAGGACACTGGAAATCCTAGATTTCACAGTCAGCCTAATCACAGGCTTGCCAGGTGAGGAGGTGGCTTCATCATGCTGCACCACTTTCCTGTATTCCTTTTTCTCCCTTTGTGTTTGAATAGGCGGTGGCTCCTTGGGGCAGCGACAGATGCCAGAGCCCCAGACACACTCAGCTCTCCCACCTGGCCAGGTGGCCTGGGGCTGCATTTGCTGCTGCTAAAAATAATAGAAGTAACAAGTGAAGGACAATCCTCCACTCTAGGCCCACTGCTTGACCTCCCTCCTGTAGTAAGCAGTACACTGACAAGGGGACAGTGCGGTGCATACACATGCGTGCCCACACATTCGTATGCGTGTGCTCTTTCTCTCTCTCTCTCTCTCTCTCTCTCTCTCTCCATGTTTAATGTCTGCTTAATGCTGGTGGAGTCTCTTTTGAAGAAGTGCTCATACTGTGCTCTTGTAATGGGGCAGAAAGGCTAGAACGTGAGAGGGATCTTTGTTTATTTTTCCTTGGCAATTTTGTGGTGAGTGCTATGATTGGCGTGTAAACCAAGATGTTACAGGGTGGGAGAAGTTTAAATATAATTTCAAGTCACTGCTCTCTACAGCCAGCTCTGTAGCTTATATGAGGGATGGAGTGAGCATTTTTCCCATGGTGTTAGGGGAGCGTAGAGGATGCCCCATTTGCTGAAGATTTGTACAGTTCTGAGAGGCAGAGAGTTCTGTTTGGGAATAGGAAATAGCCTTCAGGGAGGAGGAAGAAAGCAGAAAACTAGAAAAGCTGCAGAGCTCCTCAGACTTGAACAAAGCTAATAGGAAATTACTGTCATCTGCAAGAGAGGGATGTTAGGAAAAGGCCACTCAAACTTCTAATCCAGAGTCCATCTATTTTCGGTAGACTTGGGATGGATACACTTTAATTTTGGGAGGAGCGGAAATACTATGGAAATCTTTTCCCTGTTCCTAGTAGCATCTTCCCCAGTGTAAGACCATTGGTCTCTGTAATGTGATCTGCCTTCTCAGCTGGGATAGCAGAGAGCTGTTCAGAGGCATGAATCCCCTCTCTGGCTGCTCTGCTCTCTGTGTTGACAGTTTCTTTTAGTTTTACCATTCACAGACTTTGATGTACATTACAGCACCTTGTGGATGTTTCCGTCTCAACCTCACTGCAGAGAACATTACTTTTGGTGCCCACAGAGCTTGCAGAATTATTTATTTAATTTTTAAAAAACCAAATAGGTAGCTTCCAGAAGTGTCATGAGTGCACAAAGGGCAGAGATGAAAGCATTTATTTGTAATTAAGGTTCAGGGTACATTGGAAAGGAAGGCAGAAAGTGCACAATAAAGTAAGGAATAATAAATTCCATTACTTTAAAGAAAATGCTTGAGTTTGGTAGTAGTTTGGTAATGCTGGCCTGCTTGGCATGTACCATCTTCCAGGCTTGTAAGCCTCTTCCCAGGAAGCCTGTTATGTTTTGGAAGAAGCAAACTTTCAGGCACAAAAGTTCTTCTTCAGCTTATCCTCAAGCCTTTTGTGAGCAAAGGCTTTTTTTCCTGTTTTGTTTTATTTGTTTCCCACAAGTACATCTGTTTGGGTTCCTATAAACCTTGCCTTACATGTATTCAAGTAAGAGAGAGCCATGTCCTAAGATACCCTTGTGACTCCCCTGTTATTTACTTAGTGGTGTTACACACATATGAGGAGAAGACTTTCTCTCCTTGCAGTTTTTTTTGTATTAAGAATGTGTTACAATCAACATTTTTTAAATTCTGGCTATGAAAAATTTGGCTCCCAAAGCATGGAGTTGCAAACACTCGAGCGTTAGTTAGTTCCAATAGTGAGTGAGTATATATCAACATGGTTGCATTCATGTTTTTTAAAACAACCACAGAATCACATCCAGGTACTAAATAAAGAAGCTGATTTTCCACTGAGCTGAATTCTTGAAACTCCTGACAACCAACAGTTATTTAGATTAAAGTAAATGGGGATGATTTCCTTTAGAGGCTTGAACCTGCTTGGAGTCTCGCTTTGTTTTTTTGTGTAAGAAAATGCTGGACCAAGGTTTCATTTCTGCTCAGGCTTCTCTGTTTCACAGGGGGAAAACGAAGATAAATTAGATGGGGTCAAAACTCTCTCCTCACATATGCCTGGTAAATCTGAAATAATTTCACACTACTTTCAGTTCAGCTAAGGTAAATCTGGGATCACAGCTAGCAGGCTGGCTGTATTCATGCTGCTGTGACAAGGTGCTGAGATACTGTGGTGCTGAGTGCTGCAGAAAAAGCCTCAAGTTAATGTTTTTTGGAAAACTGAAAACAGTGGGCATGTGCTGTGATTTAAAACTCTGAGAGGTTCCAGTGCATCTCTAGGCACATAGGGAGAGAGGAGCAGTACTTCCAGATGGGAAGCTGCATTAGAAGTGTGGAGTGTCTATCTGAAAAGAGACACCTGGGTAAGTGAGGATACTAATAAATAAGCATCCTGGGCTTTGAGCCTTGTGAGTGCTTGTAAGAGAACAGTTGGAAAGCCTTAAGTGAGGGTGTCTTTCTTGTATGCAGCTGACCAAGTGTGTTGCTTACAGTTACCATGTGTCAAGATGTTTCTTGCTCATTAGTTTTACACTGATGGAAAGCAACTTTAAATCACTCTTTAGAGGAATCCACCGTGAGGCATGCCAGCTGTGTGCCAGATGAAGGAGTTGTAAAGTCATGTTGGACAGGCAAGAATATACCAGAGAGAGAGATTTAAAGTCATGAAAAAGATAATTACTTTGCACTCAGAGATTAGCCGTAGGAAAAGAAAGGGAAGAATTATACTCTGCATTTGTTAGAAGGTTTCCTGCTATCTCTCCATCCCAATCACACATGCACACACATGCACACAGCTGAATTTACTGTCACAGTGTCAGGTTAGCCAGGACTGCCAGCATGGGAGAAATCCTTATGGGAACATTTCTCAGCAAGCACGCACTCGACTTCTTTGTTGTTGTATTTGCTTTTACACTACAGACTGCAGAAGTTGCCCCAGACAAGATGGATTTAGGTGCTTTGCTTGTTCTGAGGATTTGAAAACATTCCCCTTTCTCACGACTATTTCTAAAAGGTAGGACAGGAGCTGAAGCAGGCAGTGGGCAGCATGTCTCTAGAGATGGTGAGGAAAGTAATGGTGTAGGGACCTGCTCAGGCCAGAAGAAAGCATGGCTGAACAACCAAGAATGGACCAGGTCATCCCAACCACATGTTCAAAGCAAGTTCAGTACATACACCAACAGCTCTTTGCATTTCTGCACCGGTCTACCTTACCAGCTCTAGCAAGGTAGAGGTACTAAGCCAACCTTTTCTTCAGGGACTTCTTGAAATGTGTCATGGCTGTTGGCACAACTGCTCTGGCCCCTTCAGACTGTGGTGTTTTCCCTTCACAACTGTCTCCTCTTCCTTCCTGGTCCTTCCAACTTCTCTGGGTTCTCCTTATCCTCTCATTTCAGTGCTGTTATCCTTTCTTTCAAACTGAATAATTAGTCATTTAAGGCACTAGCATTGTGCTTGCAGGGGTTTTAGGGCACGTTGGCTGTGTGGGAAGTTATGAACTGGTGAGCTGGGGAGGTTCTCTGGCTCCCAGGGCAGAGCTGACATGCTGGAAACCCTGGCCTTGCTGAGCACATCCTCCAGTTTGCACAATTGGAAATCTTGGAATTGTTCAGATGTTGCCTAGTAAACAGAGAGCTGACTTGGAGGGTTCTCAGCGTTGATCCCTTGGTCACTGTATCACAGTAGTACTTTTGGGCACTGCCTCAGGCGAAAGCCTGACATGAATGCTGTTAAGAGAGTAAAAATAAACAAAATTGCTTTTAATGTCCAAAAGATCTGTTATACGTACCATCTAATTTTCTCTTAAGTGACACAGGCACCCCAAGTATGTTCACTAGACCTATCAGGAAAATGCTGTCAATTAAATGTTCCTGCTTAAAATAATAGTGCATTTTTTTTCTGATGGAAATCTTTTGAACCCCTTCTAAAAGGCCACCAGCAGATGCCCTGACACTGACACCCAGCTTCCAGAAAGGCAGCAGATGAGATGTAGGGTCTGCGCTGCATGTAATTACCCTTAGTGTAATGAAACTCTCCTTTTTGTCATTGATTTGAGTTTGGTTTTTTAAGTCATTCTATCTAAATGGAAGTAACTTTACAGGAAATGTCTTTCTGCCCATTGGTTAGAGCCTTAACCGCTGTAGCTGCAAACATCACTGCTGCCTGCAGATGGGAATTACAGCCCTATGAAGCCTCTATAACATGACCCTATTACCTGCCCCCCTTCCTCCCTTTTATCTAGCTTTGTGCATGGATGGACCTTTTGGAAAGTTATAATTTGGATGTGAAACAATTACCCTAAAACAGTTAGCTAGAGCAGAGTGGACACACAAATTTATCTTCTCTCTCTGTCTTTTGGTGAAGAACATCTATCTTCCATGACCTCTTGATTACTGAAGCCTTCAAAATATATTCTTTGGTCTGTGACACTGTGCTTGGTGCAGGGCTGAGCATTAAATATCACCCTCTGTGATTAATTGGAAGTTAATTAAATCTATCACTGAAACAATGAGAAGGCAATGATCTATGTAATCATTGAAATAGTAAATGAAATGATGTAAGGGCCCTCCATTTCACTTATTGACAGTGATGGAGGGGTGCCTAAGCCCTGCTGCTCAGCTGTGTTTTCTGCCTGACCACACAGGCCTGCTGAGGCAGACACAAACTTTCCAATGAACCAAATGGCAAAGCAGAGCTAATCGTGGTCTACTAGGTGCTGGTTTTCCCTTTCCTTTGCCGCCTTCAGATGCTGCTCAAAAGGCCTCTAAGTTAACTAGTATTTTGGGTGTACAGTGCAAATGGTGTACTTGAAATGACAATCCCAAGGGACAAAGCCTTCCAGAACTGTACATGGATCATCTTGCAGTTTTCAGCTTGAATCAAAATGTTACTGCTCTGATTGTTTGGTAAGCAATAACATGACATTTATTACTTTATGTTTTAAAAGTACTTCTTACATAAATCTATAGTTTGTCGATAGCTCTGAAACTGATGCTGTGCATCCCATCCTGGCAAGAGATGTCAAGCACATGATGATTTTCTTCTTGTCTCTCACTGATTGTTAAAACAGTCTAAGCAAGTCTAAGGATCCTAGAATACGTAAAAGTACAGCTGGAAAGGATGTCGTATGTCATAGGCAGTACCCAACCAATTTCTCTAGGTATATTTTAGGGGAGAATAAAGATATTATTTGCTTCCATCCTAAATTACATGGTGATAGATTTTCCTTTTGGATGCTATTCCACAGCGTGAAAGTTTTTTAATGTAACAGGAAATGTTTTTTAATATTAATTCTTGCTTCAGATGTGTGATGATAACACCAAGTATACCCTCAGACACTAGTCTAAATAAATCCTCTCTCACTCTGGAAAAAAAAGAATAGCAACCTTGAAGGCAAGATCAGGAACTCATCCATTCTCTTTCTTTCATCCCACCTTGCTTTTTTCCGAGGCTATCCCTGGGCACCTGTGCACTACTGGAAGGACACAAGTCTCTGCATTCCTCTTTGGCAAGATGGGTTCGGTTCTTTGCCTTGGCTTCATGGGCTCTCAAAGTGCACTCGAAAGCTCAAAAGACTCACACAATTAAAGGGAATTCCCTTATCTCGCCCATCAGTTCAGTTGTAATGCACTCTTTAACCAGGAGACATTATCACTTCCTGATGTACTGCTTACTCTTCCATACCTGCCTTTCTGCTCCAGATCTCTAATTCAACTCATGGTGTAGCAGATGTCATTCCCATCTCATCTGGGCCAGCTCTGAGGGCAGCAGAGAAACCCTTGGCTTTACCATGTCAGGATTTAGTCTTTCAGAAGCAGAAAGCAGCTCCTCACAGAAGGCCAGCTCCATTAAGCCATGTACTGTAAAACATAGCACAGGGAAATCATCTGCTATCCAAAGAGTCTGCGAGCAAAGTAGTGTAAGCTTCTCATCTCCCCAGGAGTCGCTTAAGACCATCTGTGTCATACTCTGATCCCTTGTCCTTGTCTCTTTTATGGGTAGAATGTTTTATTCTTTCCAGCAATGTTTTCCACAGAAAAAAAAAAGGGTGTCAGTGCATGCAATGAGGGATGAAAAGGCCTTTCCAAAGACCCATGATTCCTTTGGGAAGGAAAATAGATCATAATTTTCTTTCTTTGCCCTTCTGACACTGCATCTTCCAGTTTCTGTGTTCTTTTCTTAGAGATAACCAGAGGTGGTGTCCAATTTGTTTAATTAAATGAAAACTAAACCCGCCACTAAGCAATAGTTACTGACTAAGCAGGAGGGAATTGTTATTTATCACGAGAGCTGTAAGAGAGCCCTTTCTATGTGGCCTCCTCACTAACAGAAATAAATTAGTAACCTCAACGTATCCTGATAACTAAATGAGGTTCCAGGCTTAAACCACTGTGGCCATGAGATAGTACTCCTGTGTTTTATCTCTGTCTTTCTTTAACCAATACAGGAATTATTTCTGAGATGATCAAAGGGAAATAGTCTCTGTTCCAGGAATATTTGAAATACTTGGTCCTCACTTGAGAAAATCATGACCTTTTTTCTCTGTAGCTCTTTAAGGAGTGTGAGATCTGGGTTTTACACTGCAAATCAGCTTTACTAATTTTATTTGCTTGCCAGAACCCATCAGATTGGTTTGGCCTAGGGATCTGAAAGCCATCTTGTGGGAAGCTGTGTTTTCTGCCCCAGGTGAGCTCACCTGTAAGGCACCTGCCACCTGAAAAAGTAGCTGAGGACTGTGGGTGAGGTGGCCAGGGGGAAACGGGCTGAGCTGGCATGCGTTACCAGCCACCGGGAAAGGCAGTGCTGTCTGCCTGCTTCTGTCAGCAAAGAAAACAGCTGGGACTCAAAATCAGACCCAGCCAGAAAACAGTGCTAGCTTCGCTTTTCTCTCACAGCTGCACCTCAGTCCCCAAGATAAAGCTTCTGGGGAAAATGAACCCGAATTCCTGGGTGAAGAATCGTTCAGATCACATTTAATATTCAAGGTCAAGTTCCTGCCATTTATTATTTATTGAGCTCTGTGAGCTTGCTCAGCAGCGCACAATACATAAAGACACAGACTCTATCATAATGGATTTGCAATCTAAATTTCACAGTGTAAGATAGATACTGGTACATATTATACCTGGTGGCTAGGTCACAGTCCGGTCTCGGAACAATGCAGAGATTTTTTTAAAAGCTTCTTCCATTAGTAGTCCATTAGAGTGGTATAAACTTTTTAGATTTGAACAATTAATCCCCCTAAAAATATTCAAATGGATACATTGAATATTTTAAATACATTTAGTACATGCGGAAAGTGCTGACCTGACATAACTGTATCTACATCCTCCTAGCCACAGAACCATAACAGCAGGGAGTGTAAAGAAGTGGTTTCACATTTTCTGTAGCGGTACAATCAGTTTAAAACCATTGCCACACACCATTCCCAGCCCCTGCTTCAGTATGGTGTCCGAGCCAGACCAAGTGGTTAGGGTAAGAGGTTGGTGCCACCGGCACAGAGCAAGTAGGCTTTGCAGGGCTCTCTGTGAGGCCAGCTTTGCGCTTGCCTCCGGGGCATGTGTTTCTGGAAGAAATCTGTGATGTCACAAGTCAATCACTGCTCTCATGAGGGGACCCCAAAGGTAGCACACCCCAGCTCCCATAAATATGACCATCTCTCTGGAAAGTAATGCAGATACAGCAACATGGGGCAGTGAAAGGAACTGTACCGGTAGCTCTCTGCATCCACTTTCTTGGTAGGATGAGGAAGAAAAGAGAAGCTCAGTTTAGCAAAGCAGCCGCCATTGGTTAGTCCAGGAAGCCACGAATGGCAAAGTCCTGGAGAGCTGAATTGCAGCCCTCACAGGAGAAATCTGCCAGAAGACTTTTTTGAAGAGTAAAATGAAGCAACCCAGGTGGGCATGGAAAAGAAATAATCATCTGCAAAATGAGAAAACACAGAGAGAATGGTTTTGAAATCACGGTACAATCAGTAACACGACCAGATGTGGTTTATCTGTATATAAAACAGTCAGAATAGCCCCTGTTGCCATGCAAGGGACTCCTCCTAATGCTATGCAGTGCATGTGCAGCCTCAGGGAGCTCCCTCATTTATCCTTTCACAGAATGGCAGATGCAAATGCTTTATTGTACTGTTATTTCTCTGGGTAAATAGACTGTTATTTGATTTTTGGTTCCAAGAGCAAGCTTTGGCTTTCTTCTTTTGCCATTTGTGTCTGTTAGAGCTGCATGCTTGCAAAGGGTGTGTTTCTGCACTTACTTCTGTGCGCCCGTGTATCTGAGGGACAGGTATGTGCCTCTGTGCTAGTGAAGCTGTGGTCTGGTTTCCCTTTATCCCCTACAGTGCCCTGAAGATTGCCTGTGGAAGCTGTTCCTACCAAGTCAGAACCCAAATCACAGTGGGGAAACTTGGTGTTTTCTAATTTTCACTTTGTACTTTTTTAATAGCAAATTACTTCTTAATTTCGCCCCAATCCTTCTGCCTGCAGAGCTCCCTCTGTGCTGTTTCAAGAAGTCAGAGCAGTTAGGGACATTGCTGGTAAGCTCACAGGATAGATGCTTGGAGGCTGAGGACAGAATAAGACCTGAAAGTGTCATTTCTACTCTATGAGGAGCTTGAACATAATTTCTCAGTGCTGGATTTTTTTCCAGTAAGTTAGCTTCCTAATGACTTTATAGTGGAACATTGAGTATATACCCTTCTTACTTAGTTTGAGTTGAGGTATGGGTTTGGTAGGAGCTATGTTTTCCTTTTCACTCAGAGACATGTTCAGTTCTCCATGCTGAGCACCGGTCAGCCACAGTCTTGGTCCCTGGCAAAGGCAGAGAGGTTTCAGTGAGGCTTGAGTTTATGGTTAAAAACAAGTCTCTCGGAGTGAGAGATGTTCATAAATATGAAAAACATTTGGGGAATCCTAGGAGTGTCCCTTGGGACGCTCCCAGGACATCACACAGAAGTTTGGAACTCTCCTACTAAAACTAGGGGAGAGCTGATTACTTTAACACAGCAATAGATGCAGGCAGCTATTTCTTAATACATAAGATAAATAGGCAAAACCACTGAAGCCCAGCTCTGCATTTGGTGGTGTTTCTGTTTGAAGCTACATGCCCTCAGCTCATCTTCTCAGTTACATGCTGCATGAGAGAAAGACTTTCCATTCTCCAGGGTTTTCTGTGTGTTTGAAGGGCTTTTTGCGTAGAGAGCAACTCTGTGGGGATACTTCCCACCTCGCTAGCAGTGGGAGCTACCACAACTGCTGAGGAACATCTTAGCAGCAGTACCGTTCCCTTGACAACAAAACACTATGGTGAGAATTTACTATAATTAAGCTGCTTTGGTAGAAGAAACTTGGAACATTTAAGGAAGAGACGAGAAAGCAGAACACAATTTTGCCTTTTGCACCGCCCCCGCTGCCTGGAAATGTTTTGCCAATTTTTCTGAAGATATATCTATCACCAGCCCTGCAGATCTGCTGAACACTTTGTGGGCTTAAAAAAAAAAAAGACCTCATGATTCCCATAGGCCCTCCAACCCTTTCTTGTTTCTAATTTCAAAGACCCTTTTGAGTGGGAAACAAAAGGTTAATTTTCTCCAGCTTGCCCAGGCTGACTTAATGTAACAGAAGGCAGCAAATTGTATTGATTTAGTGACATGCAACTGTCCAGAAAGAGCTATTTATACATTATTCAGGACAAACACTGTCATAATGGACAAACAGCAGCAGCATCTGGGATGTTAATGTCTACAAATAAGATTATTCTTTGAAAGGATTAGGACGAAGCATTTTGTGTAATTAGATTTCTCAGTTTCAGGAATGAATTGCCTTTTAGCAGTAAAAGCTGTCACTGAGGGAGCCATTAGCTCCTTATAACTGAATTAAATGCATAATTAGTGACATGATCGCATTAGGATTTGTTTCATTTTTAACTAATCTGGGGTGCGGGGGGGTGGTCTTTCCAGGTCACCGCAGCCCACCTCGGCAGGGACCGGCCTCAGCTGGCGTGCTGGAGTTGGTAAAAGTCAGGCGCGTGTGAACGGGAGCCGGGGCCTCGCCACAGCGCTCGTGGGGCTATTCATCACTGGGTGGTGGGTGACAGTGACTGATGGGCTCGGCCTGGGCCTGGCACTTCACCAGTGCAAGAATCATACGAGCCAGGGAGCAGAATGACAGCTGGAGCGCCGTGTCAAGTGGTGTAGAGACCAGAGCTATTAATAATCTGTGCCACATGATCTGCGCCGCCAGAAAACAATGATTTAGACATTGGTTAGAATAAAGATTTCACATTTAGTATGGAGGGACTAGCCTAGCACCAGAGGAATAAATCGCTATTCAATCAGCATGTATGAAAATAAGGCAATGAATACATTAAGGGTTAGCAAAAAGGAGGGGAGTGCCTAAGCCCTAGTCCAGGATGAATACTGTTAATCAGTATTTCCTCAGGCTTCAGTGAAACCTGCGAGTGATGGCATTAAGTGGTGCTGGAAGAGCTGCTCTTAAAGCTTTCTGGCAAGTAGAAACAGCAAGGAAATCACATAGGTCCCAAAATTTAGTGCCCTGTCCTCCTGGTTCTGATAAGCCCTCACATGTGCTGTAGCTGTGTCAGTTCATACCCTTCCTGTCACAAAAACACAGCAGACACCTTTTGCCAAGGAAGCCCTTCCTGCATCCTGGAAAAACTGGCTGCTCAATGCCTGGATGGGTGTACTCTTTGCTGGGTAAAAAACTGGTTGGATGGCCAGGCCCAAAGAATTGTGGTGAGAGGAGTTAAATCCAGTTGGCAGCTGGTCACAAGTGGTGTTCCCCAGGGCTCAGTACTGGGGCCAGATCTGTGTAATATCTTTATCAGTGATCTGGACGAGGGGATCAAGGGCACCCTCAGCAAGTTTGCAGATGACACCAAGTTGGGAGGAGGGTTGATCTGCTCGAGGGTAGGAAGGCT
>JANZLQ010000007.1:24328488-24349589 GCA_026212715.1 Elanus axillaris | reverse complement strand
GGCCTGGAGCACAAGTCTTATGAGGAGCAGCTGAGGGAACTGGGGCTGTTTAGTCTGGAGAAGAGGAGGCTGAGGGGAGACGTTATCGCTCTCTACAACGACCTGAAAGGAGGTTGTAGCGAGGTGGGTGTCAGTCTCTTTTCCCACGTAACAAGCGATAGGACAAGAGGAAACGGCCTCAAGTTGCGCCAGGGGCGGTTTAGGTTAGGTATTAGGAAAACTTTCTTCACTGAAAGGGTTGTCAAGCATTGGAACAGCCTGCCCGGGGAAGTGGTTGAGTCACCATCCCTGGAGATATTTAAAAGACATGAAGATGTGGCACTTGGGGACATGGTTTAGTGGTGGACTTGGCAGTGCTAGGTTAACGATTGGACTCGATGACCTGAAAGGGTTCTTTTCCAACCTATATGATTCTATGGTTCTATTATTCTATGACCTTCCTGGTACAACTACATCTTTTCCAGCCTCTACTATGTCAAAAGGAGAAAAAAAATTAGTGTGCACAAGCACATGCCAGCCCCAACGACCGTGTGGACCCCAGTGCACAGGGCAAATTTGTCCTTAGCCTCTCCACAGCGCATAGCGTAAGGGTCAGCCATGAAAGTGGAGAGGCTTGGCAGAAGGTTTGCGGCCACCAGTTTTTGTTTTTGTAGTTCTGCTTCAGTGGCTTTTGTAATAGTTCTAACTGTGGTATAAAGCAGAGTTCCTGAAAGGCATTTCTGTGGTTTTCTCATCAGTTCTGGCTCTCCTCTGTCACTTAAATACCAACAGCAAGGCTGTTTTACCCATTGTATGTTTTAACTGTGCTCTTTGATGTTCACATGCTTCCTCCAAATACTAGGTTTTGCCAGGATAATTTAGATATTCCTCATTATTTGATGGTCACATTATGGATAGCTTAGATTGACAGAATGGGGATCAGAGCTCAAGTTCCCAGAGAAGTTCTGGTGCAGGTACTAGCTGAAATACTGCAGCTCCTTTCAGAGAGATGTGTTTTCAAAATTAACTTTACTTGTATAAGGAGTCATTCTGATTCAGCTCAGCTAATCATCATCTGAATTCCTGCCGCACGTTGTTAATCACTGGCCTCTGATAAGGTCTTACTGAGGACCAGGTTTTGGTTATCCCAGGTGCAGATTGCTGAAAAAAGATGCTCCCTACTGCTGCAAAGAATACAGCATCTTAGTGCCTTGCATACCTTATCATTTGACAGGGAGTGTAATTTTAGGTGTGTAATGCACATACGAAAATTGGTGGGGTGTAACCAAGAATCAGCCCCACAGTATGAAAATGGGAGGTCAGAGTGCAAAGGAGTTGAGGAGCAGCAGAGGAGCACTTGGGAAGGCCAGCAGGTGTAAGGACACCTCAGCTGCTCCTGCTCCCCACATTCAGTTGTCAAAAAGGGCCTTTCAGTGTCCTATATGCCTATATGCTTTGGCTTCTCCTTTTTGTTTGGTTTTTTTTTTTTTTTTCATGCAACTGCTTTCACCAGCCCTGAATCAAACGCTTAAGTGAGTGATAATAACTCATCCTTTGTGGAGTAGTTTTTTTGCTGTTTGTGTTTTGTACAATTATAAATTGTGTAATCTGAGCTCTCACAGCCAGAGCTTAATATATTTGACTTTATTGCTTTTTGTTTTATGGAAATAAATTACTGCTCATATTCTGACATTTAAATTAAAGGATCTGCACTAAATCTTGTGTGCCACAATAAGAAATTAAGAGAGCATTCCTTGCTAAACAAGCAGAGCTGGAAGCCCCAGTCTGTCAAGCACTCAGTCCATTTAACCCAGTTTACACAGGGGAGAGTGTGTTCAGTCTGTTCTGCTCTTCAACACCAGTCAGCAGATATTGCTCTCCCAGGCAGACTGGGCCCTAGATGGCTAAGGAGATGAGCTTTTCCAGCCCAGAGGAGGTCCACCAGGGAGGCTTGCTGGGATCAGATGCCACTAGGATGTGCTGCACTGATTTCAGGGGGCTTAAGTTCCCGCCCACTTGTGAACAGGTTCATGAACAGAAATATTTGCATAATTCATATGCAAAGTGACATGACAGGGGGTCCTTGCTTGAATCTGCAGCTCCAAGCCTTGCACAAGCAGAGACCAAAGCAATTCGAAGCTGGTTTAGAAATCACAAATTGGGAATTGGAGAAAGGGCCTTTTGGTTTCAAAGCTGTTCCTGTGCCTGGGGGCAGTGATTTCAAGCTTCTCTGTGCTCCATGAAAGACTGAGATATTCTGGGTTGTTCTTCCATGGAAAACCAGAGGCATTTGTGCAGTCCAGCCCCTGCTGGAGTATTTAATTTATCTAGAGTATTTCATGAAACTCACACTAAAATGCTGAGGGCTGGCAGGACTGCAGTTCCACTAATATTAAATGGCACTTCTTTCTTTTTTTTTTCCTTAAAAATTTTATCCGTCTGTATGCTTTATTTTATACCACCCAGGGCCCTTTCTACCTAAACAGGAGCAGCAATACTAGCCAGTTTGTTCCTGAAAGCAGGCTTCACTGGCTACAGGCAAATCCCAGCTGTTGGAGAGAAATCCTGGAAGGAGTAGGGCCATTGTGAAGGCTCTCAGGACCAGCTTTTTCTCCGCACCTGCCAGCCCTAAAGCAGCTTTTCTGTCATAGATGCCTGAATATTGTATGCAGTTTCAACCTAAGCAGACTGTACATTTCTAAGGGAAAGATGAGTGAAAATATATATTTTATGCATGTAATAGAAAATCAGATTTCATTGTAGTATCTGTCCTTCCTGGGCTTGAATCCAAGACTAAATGTGAACAAAACTAAGAGCAAAGCTTTCCCATTACTTGCTATTCCCATCTGGGCACAGCAACCTGGAGCAGGTAATGTACATCCCCTATGTATTTGGTGCCTTCAGTGCCCTGTGACCTGTGTGAGGAAGGGACAAGGGAAACAGCAGTCAGAAACAAGAAGCTGGAGGTGAAGAGACTGGGACTGCAAGAAGGAGTGAAAGGAGGAGGTCGGTAGCAGGGCTGTGCGTGAACTTCCCAGGCAAGGGAGGGAGTGGGACCTGGGATAGGAAGGTGGACAGTGTGTTCCTGGGAGCCACCAAGAAAAATAAAAGAGCAAGGGGAATGGGGGCCTGAGGTGGGATGTAATGTTTCCAGTAGAATACTCCTACAGTAAGTTCAATAGCTGAAGTCAACAGGGAACTGTGCTTTGACTGTATACATGACTAAAACTGGACCATTTTAATACCAGGAAAAAGCAAACAGAAATATTTCAATTGATAGAAAAATGAAAGGGTGAGTATTCTTCATCTGAATCTCCCAGTGCCTGTTTCCCATGTATGAAATGAGTGCACTAAAAGTACTGCCTTTCATGAGGACTTCACAGAAGTGAATTCAGTAAGACTTGTGAAGAGCTCAGGTAGTGATGATGGTTAAAGGTTGTATCAGAATTTGTCTGTGCAGCTTTAAAACCAAAATTTCCTCTATCAGGAATGACAGACTTTGCAGCCCCTGCTTCTGTGTGTGTTATGTAATAAATTGTATTGCAACTTGATATAAAACAAATAGTGCAATGTCCTTAAAGTTTGATGCCAAGCAACAGCTATAATTTCAGAGTCCCAGGGGAAAGTGGACCTTTGGGTTACACAAGATGACACAATTAAACATGCCCTGGAGTGTTCCCAGGCACAGAGGCCAGCGGTGAGGAACAGCTTGCAGCTTTGCTTGTAAATCCTCTTAGCTTCCAGGGCAGGGCAAAGCACACACATTACTTACTGCGAACGATCCCAGGTACAGATGTGCACCCTCTGGAATTGCGCCTGGGCAATTTTTTTAAGAAGGTGCCGGTTGACATGGGCCAGGGAAACGGTGTCAGGGAAAGTTATACCTGTTTATTGGGACAGACAACCACATTCTCATGCCCAGGACTGTGCCCTCTCACTGCTTAATGCACTCATCTTAATGTAACCTTGATGTCTAATTGACCTAGGTCCCGGTGGTCTGGCCAGGCAGTCATCCTTTAGCTTCAGTGAAAATGTTACATTTCTTTGGTTGACTTAGTATAAAGTTATTGTCTGGAAAGTCCTTTCCGTGTGCTTATGTGACTCCTATTGATGCAAATTGGTGCCACAGTTAAGGCAAAAGATAGAATAGCCATTAAAAGTCATACTGGACCTGAGATACAGTGTTAGGTAATTAGCACCACCAAATGGCTTTGATGTACTCTCATAAGCATTTGAGTAGTTTATGTTTTCACGTTTCAGGTAATGGCAGGTAGCTACAGGTACTCAGCTGACCTCCTTGTTTTTACCCCACAGCGAATTCTGATCTCTTGAGGTAGTTTGATCTCCCCCTTCCTAAGGCAGAAAGAAAAACCCAAATATGCCTTAATACTGAATACCTGTGGCCTGGAATGAAACCTTTTCCTCCCTAGCCGTCCCTGGACAGCAGTCTGAAGAAGACCTTGCCAAACCACCTGCCTCTCGGGCCCCATCCACCCTGGCCGCTTAAGCGCTCTCGTGGTCCAGCGGCCCACCAAACCTCTCAGCAGTAGTGCCTTGGCTGCTGGAGGGCATCAGAAAGAAACACAACATCAAAGCTGGTCCAGGAGTGCCTCTGGGCTGTCTGGGTTTGTGTGGGGCCGCAGGCTGGCTCTGCAGGCTGCAGTGAGGGTCTGCGAGAGGGCTGGGCCCAACCACCCTACAGCTGCACAAGAGGGAGATGGGGCATTTGCTCACATCCTTCCGACTGCGTTGTTGTCTCATGGAGGATTACATAATCCAAACCAAATTCACATCATAAATGGATTTTAGGGAGGTAATTCTCATTTCTAAACAGAAAAATACAGGAAAAAGTGATGAAAAATTGGGTTTTCTTTCAAATGTTAATATACTTAACAGAAATAATGTTTAAAATCTGAGTTATAAAGCGAAAGCAGAATCTAAAAACCAGTTCATTTCCTCTCCAACCATATGCTTTTGAACACTTAGAAAAAGCTTTTGTTATGAGTTTATCCATTAGCCACATTTGTAGATTGAAGCAAATTTCTATGGCTGTGAAACCTAGGCAAGGGACATGCTGACCTTACAGCATGCTCCCCTCCCCAAGGGTGATTCCCCAAGCACTGGCTGGCCAGGGCAGACCCAAACCACTGCCTTCCCTCTAGCTGCAACAGCTCACAGTTGACAGCCAGAGCACAGCCCTTGGGTCTGGCATCTCGGTGTCAGCCAGCCAGCCCACCTCCCTGAGCAGCAGAGGGCTTGGAGGGCACCCGGGACCTCCGCAACACTGCAAAGCCAAGGAACTGAGAGTGGCATTAGGGATCAGTGGTGATAATCCCTCATCCCTGCAGAGAAAGGAGGAGGGCAGATGGAGGGGTTGCGGACTTTGTGACTTTCTCATACCAGGTTATAATATTTTTTCTCTTTCCGAGACTGCAGCAGAGACTTTATTTTTATTTTTTTTTAATAAGAAGTCTAGTTTTAGTAATTGAAGCTGTGTTGAAAAGAATAGAAAGTTGAGGCACACTACAACTTTTCTTCAGAGCAAGTGATCTAGATCTAATCCTCTCCGTTTCATCTGAAAAAACCCACTTACGTATCCGAACATAAGAGTAAATTAGCATGTGCCTATGAATACTAATGCCGCATAAACTCTACTTTAAGCCTCTAAAAATGAATAGTACCAAGATAACTAAATGGGAAGAAGCAAATTCAGAAAGAGCATTAGCATTGTCTTTAGGCGCTTTAAAGAATAATGTTTAGCTTTGTATCAAAAATATTAAAATAAGAGGCTTTGCAAGCTGGAAAGTAACTAGAAAAACCTTTGTGTCTAGGTTGCTAGTTCAAGACCCAAATTTTTTATGCCAGAAAATAGATATCAAAGATGCAATTGCATGTGCAACTGTGTGTGGAGGTTAATATTTTATGCGTTTAACCCAGTCCAGCCAGAGAAAGGTTTGGCTTTTTTTAAAGAAAAGTAGAAAGGAGAAGAGGAAGCTTTCAATATAGTGAGTACTGCTTTCATGGTTTTTTGCAGATCTCTTGTAGGTGGGCTCAGTAGCCGTGCAACAACCCAGTATATATAGGAAACAAGCTCTGACCTCCCTCTTTTCAAAACGGATTTGGAGGCGGAGGAGAGGTTGAGAGAGGGGCCTAGGGTAGAAAGGCACTTATTTAGTCATGGAACCATGGTGCTACCTCCAGTCCCTAAGAGTAATGATCCTTGTTTATCCTCTGGAGGGCTGCTTAGGTAGAATTAGAGCAATGTTTTTGTTCCTAATATGAATCGTGACTACAGAGAAGTTTCAGAGTAAATAAGGAGGTAAAACAACATAGGAAAAGCCACTGTCTCACACTCCTGAGAGGAAGAATAGCTAGAAATACCTGGATCAGGGTGGAAGTTGTTGGGCATATAGAATCCGTACTCTTACAGAGACTGACTGCCCTTGCATTTTAAGTAGAGAAGTGATACGGAGGGCAAGAGGCGAATGGGAGCACAGAGAAGTGATGATCCTTGTCTGAAGTTACCTAGCAAGTCAATAGCACAGGTAGAAATTAAAGGTGGACGTTTGATTTGGTGGCTGCATGCCTGCCTGATAGTTGCGTGGCACTGCAACACCACTGCTACAAATAGCACTGCAACTGCTCTGGGTACAGCACAGCATGGGCCAGGAGTTGGGTCTGTCCAGAACACAGCTGCACTGCTTTAAGACCAAGTGAGACTATGTCCAACCCATGTGGGTGTCTCTTCAACCTTTCCTTGAGTTGTTTGAGATTCAAGGCTATTGTGATTGTCGTGATCCAGTGTGAGGGAAGGTGACACTCCCGTTGCCATTCAGGCATTCTGCTGTGTGTATTTTCCTTCCTTTCCCTTCTCCCCATGCTTTGCGTTCCTTGGACAATCCATTTTGTTATAAGATTGCCATTTTGGGTAGGGTCACGCAAGAAAATTTTCTCATCTTGGGTGCTGGCAAGTACATCACTAAACTCTTTGTGGTTCAACAGAGGGTGGTTTCTTCTGTGAAAGACTTGGGGGCTGGTGTTATCAGAGGCTGCTTATGGGCAGGGAGAAAGGCACGTTGGCTGTGTGAGCAGCCAGCTTGTTTTGCTGCCCACCTCCACCAGGCACAGGTCAGGATTTTGCCATTAGTGCCGTTTCTCACAGCGTGAGGAGAAGCTGTGCCTGCTGCTGCTTGCTCAGGGCTGTAACCCTGCTGGAGGCATCCCCAGAGCAGCATCCTCTGGCACTGGCCTTCTCGCAACATTCCCTTTCTTATCCAGTCTGGAAACAAGTATCTTGTGAGCAAGTGAGACTTTCACCTCCTCTGGGCTGGTCTCACACTTACATGCTGGGCTCTCCTGATCCTGTACATGGCATTTTGTGCCTGTGTGTTTATGTGACTGTGGAAAAATCAACCCCACCAGTCCTTTTAGCTGGATCTCATCGTTAACTGAGGAGAATGGCAGCATCTCTGTTACTGCAGAGGAGAACTGCACATCGCTGAGGTCAGGAGCCGTGTGAGTCGAATTTCAATGATCTCTAGTAAATGCCGAAATAGATGAAGAAGGCCATTCAGAAAACTGTAGTGTAAACAGCTGGGTTTTCAAATTTATTGTAGGAAAGGAGGAAAAGAATGAATGTGTGTAGGAGCACAGAGTTGTGACATTGCAAGCTGCAATGTTCCATGCTGTGTCAGTACCTGTGACATGAAGCAGCCCTACTGGCAGGGTTTATTACTGGGCCCTGATTGCCCAGACTGAGAAAATCTGTCCTTAGAAGGAAAGGAGAAAAGAGGTCTCTTTTCCTCTCCTTCCCAAGGGCTTCACAAACAAGTCTAACAAGATCAGTCCCCCACCAATAAAACCAGTCCTCGTGGATACGCCGGCTTGCCTGTCTTAAACTGCCCCTGAGACACTTAACCTGCTGGATCGTCTTTCTGCAGACACCTGCCTGAGCAGCAGACTAAACAAACAGGGATTCTCAACTGCACAAAACTTGGCCCCTTTCAGCAGGGCTCCCATCTGTTAAAAAGCCATTGTCTGAGCAAGTGTTCAGCTAGCTGGGGAGGCAACGCTCTTGCATATTGAGCTGCCCCTGTCCCCCATAAAAGTCCTCTTTAGCATTTTCTTTTCTCCCCTGTTTCCATCGTCTGATTTATTCATTGGTTTCACCTCTTCTCCCCTCCCCCTGTGGTTCATAAGGAGGGCCTCGTTGTCTTCTGTACCTCGGGGGTCATGTCTTTTCAGTCACTGGGACAATACCCGCTGCTGGCATCTGCTTCCAGATCCAATCAGCCATATTGTGATCACATCCTGCCAGAGAATTGTTCCTTCTTTTGCTCGGCTTTGTTGCCAATTTCATGCCATGTATTGCTCCATGTTTTGTGCTTCATGAAGCTGTCACTGGCATAAAAGTGGCCTGACCAGGGTCGTAGTAAAAGGGGTGGGAATGAAACATCCACCAAAATGTTGAGCAGGCCACCCACCAGCCACACGCTCACACGCACACACACGCAGGCAGGCATGCAGGCATGCAGACATACAGAAACACACACGGCATCCCGCAGCGCTTAATTGGTGTCCTGCTGAGCTGCTTTATGCTGTGCTGAAGGAGTGAAAACTTTGACGGGGAGCTGCGGCATTTGTTTCCCCTAGTAAAGATCAAAAACACATCGTTTTCTTGACGTTTCTGGAGGATCTTGACTGCCTTGTATCAGATAAGCTTTACTTAGCCTTGAGTGTGAAAGATGGAACTGGTTACTTGGACAATTGAAAATAAGTCTGAGTTGCCAGTGGGTGTCAGAGGGGAAAATACCCATTAAAAAGAAATCTCCTGGGCAAATTGCATCGGTGACACCTGTCACTCCAGCCTCTTGGTTCCCATTCTGAAATCCCTTCTAGAAGTTCCACCAAGGTCTGCTGTGAATAGTGACCATCCTCTTCGGTCTGGACGTGGGTGTAGTTTACTGGAGACTGAGCTTTATGCTGCTTCTAATGTCCATAGGGCAGGGGCACAACCCAAAATCACTGAGCAGAATAAGCTGGGCCACCTCTGTGAAAACAGAAGTATGCTTGGCTGATGGCAGAGGATTTGGCCCAGTATTCCCTATAGCAGAATTATTGCTTTCCTTGCAAAATACCTTGACGTTATATAGAAGTGAATTACGTGTTTGTTTAGACATAAGAAAATAGAGAGCAAAAACCTCTCTGTTTTACTTGTGGGTTTGATTTTGTTTGTGTGTTTTTTGCATGTTCATTAGTTGTAGATGTTTCTTGTGCTGTGACAGACTCATCTGATGCTCTCCTGTGTCCCCCCAGCCTCCATTTGCTGAGCACTGGGAAGGTTTCTCATGGTTTATTTCCTGCCTGTCAGAGCAGCCAGTAAACCTTGGGGAAAGGGCTCATCCCTTCCAGAATACAAAGTAAGTCCAAGCAGGGTTAGGGGACTTCTCGCCTCTTCTTCCGAGGGGAGCCAATTCCCCGTTTCCTTTCTTTTGGCTCACTGCTGTCACTTGCATTCACACTGGGTACCACCTTCCCATGCTAATAACGCAGTGGCAATCAATAGAGCTGTTCATGGAAGGCAGAGAAAGGAGAGGGATACGCTCACCCCCCTCTCACTTTATGCCATGGTACTTGACAAGTGGGTTGGGGAGCCGAGACGGACCCATGCTTCCCAGGAGGGGATGCCAAGCACCAGGCAGCTCCCTGCATGGAGCTGGAGTGAACTCCTCTCGGCATGCCCAAAACTTAGTCCTTCTCTGAGAGTCTGCTTCTCTTGGCCCAGTTTCTACAGGCAGTAATTCCACTGAGGACACACCTTGTTCTCCTCAGAGGAACATCTTGTGTGGAGATTTTGTAGACCCTGTGATCCTAATCTTCTGCCATGGAAGTCAATGGACAATTAGGAACAAGGTGCAACGGCAGGAAGATTATGCCCCGTGAGTCTCCCCTCTGGAAGTGGGGCTGCTGAGGTAAAATCCTGGTAGTTTTGAAAACCCAACAAGAACTTCAATGTCCTGGGGCCCTCGCCCCCAAACTTCCCACTGCAGGAGGGCTGCAAGGAGGGAGTGGATGGGAGAGGAAAGGGAGAGATGAGAGCGAGGAGAGAGCCCAACCCCCTCTCAATGCACTTAGAGGAGCTGGCTTCATGATTCTCACAACCTCTCTGGAAAGTCTGCTGGCAGAGCACGATTCCTGCAGTAACCTGTGGTCCTCACCATGCACTCACAATTTCTTCTGCAGCACCCAGGTTCTATTTATATTTTAAATTGACATTGACTATGCAGTGAGAGATGCATGAAAGAGTAGGAGGGCAAGAGACAGCTTTGTGAGAGAGAGAGAGAGTGTGTGTGTGTGTGTGGTGTGTGCATGCGTGCGTGTGTTAAACAATTTCATGGACATCTGTCATGCACAGTTAACTTTGCATTGCTGCATTTTAAGTTGTAGGCCTAGGCTTGGCCGTCAGTGATAAAGTAGCTGGCAGTTTTCAAAAAGCCACTGGATAACAGAGCATGAATCATAAAACACACTACTGTGTAGCAATATCCAAGTTCATTCAGTGCAATGAAACCATGCAGAGGACCTTTATTCCCAGCTAATTATGTGGAAACACCTAAGACAATAAAGCATCTGGTGGTCTTTCTTCCCCATTTCAATTTTTCTCAATATTGTGACAGGGGAAAGCATTGTTCCTTTCCCAGGGTAGTTGCTGTGAAGAGGAGTAAAAGCAAGGGTCAGGGAAGAGCAAATAGATGAATTTATAACTTTCTTTTTATTTATTCCTTTCCCATTGTTTCTCTGGAGACTCTTCCTTCAGGGCTGTATTTTCAAACCACTATTCTCACTACACTCTGCCTGAATACTTTTTTTTTTTAATACCACCCAAACTGCCAGGCCCTTCTGTCTTCTCCATTTTTTTTTCTCTTCTCTTCCCCAGATGCATCCAACAGTTGAAATCCAAGTGTGTGATCTCCACTGAAAGCCTCGGTATTAAGAAAAAAAAAAAAAGTAGAAGCCTAGAACTAAGTAGCATTTTGCTGAACAGGGAGAGAAACAGTTTGATTTGGAGAGTATTCCCAGTTGGTTGGGGGGGGGGGGGGT
Source organism: Elanus axillaris (assembly GCA_026212715.1). NCBI lineage: Eukaryota > Metazoa > Chordata > Aves > Accipitriformes > Accipitridae > Elanus > Elanus axillaris. Next base: position 24,338,510 of record JANZLQ010000007.1, on the reverse strand, counting down.
CTTGTAACAGAGGTTCCACAACTCTGTCTGGCTCATTTTCTGTATATGAAATGCAGATGAATTTGCTCAACTCAACACTGAACACTCAGCAAACTTAAAATAACCTCATAACAAATTATTTCTGCATCGCAGATTATTTTTAGTCCATCGAATGACAACACCCTTTAAACTATTTCTCCCTTGGCTCTCAGGCTACAGTTCTCATAAGTGAATATTTTAAAAACCTCTCCTAATTCTTTATTTCAGAATAAAGCACATAAGCTTGATTTCACTGGAACACCCTCCTCGATCAGAGTATAGAATATTTTTTGCCTTTCTTGCCTAAGGCTATGAGGACAAAAGGGAACAAATGAACCAGGTTCAGAGTATGCTAAGCACTGGAAAGGGGGGGTGGAGTGGGGATGTAGATTTTGAGAAAAAATATAGAATTATTTCCCTAGTTGGTAATGAGGTGTCTGGCTAAAAGTAATACCTTGTAAGTGTTAAAATAGGTTTGGTTTGATTTGGTTTGGTTTGGTTTGGTTTGAATACTTCTAATTACTGTCCTGTGACAGAAGCTGCAGGAAGAGTCTGATTTGGATCTTTGCTCTGCTAAGACTTCACCTGCTTTGGCCAGACATGGTGAGGCTACCTGGAGCTCCCTGCATTTGGAGCATCTGTTCTAAAATGCTTATTAAATGCTAACAAGCAGATACTCCAGGAGGCTGCTTGTCCCATACAAGTCTTCCAAACATGGGAAGAGTGAGGAAGCCTGAAAACTCAGCTCAGACTCACCTCTTTTTTTTTTATTATTTTTGCATTGCAGTATTGTAGAGAAATGACAACCCAGTGTTAAACAAGTGTAAATGAAAGAAACAATGAAATCAGATGAAAGAAATAATGAAATCAGAAAGAGAGAAAGATAAACTGTTTCCCAATTTGGTTATTACCTGGAATCTTTCCTCAAGAGTAAATATTTCATGTTTTTAGACTGTATCCTCTGCTTTGGGCATTCTTAGCTGCCACCATGGTATTTGAGGACTGTGCAGCAATCAGCAGTTTAGCCTCAAAATACACACAGAAGTATTTTTCAACCTCATTCTTTAAGGAATTGCAATTTGTAGAGCATAGAATGAGGCTCAGCTTCACTGTGATGAAATCAGCACTAGGGAAGGAGTTGTGCTAGCAGAGACCAAAGATACCATGAGATGCAGCCATGAGAATATTTGGACTAGGAAGATTTGTACGTACCACGGATTTGGGGGAAGTAGAGGTGGAAGTGGCAAAGAGGAACTCCTGATAGACCAAGGGCATGGCAATGTGTGGAGTAAGTAGGAGGAAGCAGGAATGAGTAAGAGGAAGTGTATCTGATGGGTGCAGCTCAAGACTGAATTTCAGCCACTGCCACAGTGAGGAAAAATTTCCCATGATGGTAGTGTATTCTTAACTCCTGAAAGGACTTGACTACATCAAAACTCATACCTCTGGAAAATATTTTAAGCAGTATCTAAATTTTAAATAGGAACCTTGGGTCAGGGAGGGGCTGCAGTGTAGCTAAAATTGCCAATTAATTGAGCACTGCACTCAGATTTCTACCACTTGATCCTCTGCATTAAGTGTAGGTCAAATCACTCTCTGCTTTCCTACTTTCTAGGTTTCCAGTAAACAACATAATAATTATGCCCCCAGCTTTGACATCTAATGGTGAATGTTATCATTAATTTGCTTGTAATATTTCAGTTGCTTTGTTCAGTGAAAGAGTTTGTGATTGACAAATACGCAGTCCTGTTATCAGCCTGGCTCTCCTTCACACATAGCATCCAACTGAAACAAGACTTGAAACATGAAGCAGAGAGAAACATAAAGAATAAAAAGGGGCAAGGGAAACAATAAGCAAAAGCAGGAGGAAATATGCAGAAATAATCAGGCGTAGTCCAGCTCGGCAGGCAAATCGGGCTTCTTTTCTTCCTCTCAGGAACCCACATAAACATCAACCATTTCATCTGCTCCCTTAGCTCTTCAGAGTGACACTAGTGGACTTTCAAAAAGGCCACAGGTTCACATGACATCTGTCTTTATTTGTTAGTGATGGCAAGAGCTTGTACAAGGAATAAAGTTCTGTAGTTTACCAAAAGGCAAAAATCAAATAAGCTGTCTTCAATAAAATAGTCAGTATTGCCTTTCACTGTAAGGTTTACAGGCACCTGAAGATGTGGTGAATGTTTTAAGGCCTTGAGTGTGTGTAAAGCTGTACAAACCATAATCTAAAATTGTCTGGGAACAGAAGATTGGAAAAAGCAAAAAAAAAAAAAGAAGTAAGTTTGTTGAAAGCTGAGCATATGCAGATAAGAATGGAAAAGAAGGGAAAGGAAAATAGCTACCTACACGTATAGTCAATTTTAAATTGGTATTGTAATATCCTGGAATTGCTGGAATTTCTCAGCTGGCTGCAGCATGGTGGAATGTGTGTATCTGAAAAGGTCAGATTTCCCAGTTGTGCTGTGGAAAAACATTCAGAAATATCCATGTTACATTACAGGAATTTCAGTGTTTCGAGAGTATGCAACAGATGCATGCTCAGAAATGCCAGCGTATGCTCAGAAATGTTTTTCTGACATGCTTGAATTAGGCATAGCATATCAGGAGGCTGTGACTCCAAGAAACAATTGTGCACTGAAAAATGCAGGTGCACCAGGTTTTGTATGGTTTCAGCAACATGCCGAGTGGGAGTGCATTTCTGCTAACAAACCCGTTACAGCCTCTCTTGAGAACTGAATCCTAAATGTGTTTCTGTTTCTGCTCTTATCCCCCCCCACCACCCTCTCTGAATGGTTAAAGGATTCAATTCATTCATCCTCTCCCTTTGTCTCCCAATCCACATCCTTCCCAGTGAGCAATCACTATTTGTTACTATGTAATTTTTTGTCACACGGATTGTCATCCTAATTACAGTCCCTGCCTGGAAGACTCAGGTGTAAGAGTCGGTTTGTTTGCTGGAGTTATCCTCAGGTGATTGTTTCAGTGCAATGTATTTATAAGGCTTTTTGAAGCTGCACCAAAGGGAAATGAAAACTCCCCAAACCTGAGCCAAATGACATTATCTTCTTTCCGTGGGCTGAAGAAGGCAGGTTAGTCTTAATTATTTATGACTGAATGTGTAGAATACCTCTCTGGTGATTACACATGTCATTTCCACAGGCAACCCAGTGACAGGCAGCATCACAGAGTCTCATTTACAGTTACATGGCACTATATTCATTTACACCATGTTACATGGCAAAGATTCGTATTAGAGTTAACTCCTCTGTAACACTGGGCAAATAAATGGCAAAAGATTGGTGGTAAACTTGATGAACGTCTGCACCTTTCGACATAAAACAAGCTGAGATTTCCTGCAGATGGGGTGGTCCCACTCTCACTAGCACTTGCTTTCTCTTGTGCCATCGCATTGGAGCAATATTCAGGACAGACAATATGCTAAGTGCCTGCTTCAAAGGTCATTGTGGACCCTGGAAAGCCTCCAGACCAAAACCACTTTGCCTTCCCTTTTGTTGCTTACATTTCTGAATGCCGGGTAACATTGAAAGGTAACTGACCTGGTACCTTTTGTAGAAGTGGAAGGGGCCAAACAACAAAACTGTTATTCTTAATCAGTGAAACATGTACAACAACATGACCCACCATGGAACCATGGAGAAGGTACGCTACAAATGCAAGTGCCTCTTTGTGATCCAGATCTCCTGCCTGAGGTGGAGGTGCCACGAAGTGACTGCTTATGCAGTCAAGCGCAGAGTGCACAGCGTGGCAGACCTAGCTGGAGTAATAGTCCCTGCCACGGCTCCTCGTGGCAGCACAATGCAGAGAGCTGATCTGCTCTCCAAGTGAGGTCTGCATCCACTGGTTTTAAAGAACCGATTCAGGTGCAACTCAGAAGACAATAAGTCATCCATAAATTCAGGAAAAAAAAGGATCTTCCGGGTGCAACTGAGAGCCCAAGAATTTAGATACTGACCATCGCTCCCAAGTATACAATATTAAGATGCTGAAAAGACAGGTTACTTAGCGTATGTCAAACTCTGACCTTTGCCACTATTTTGCTTCCAGTCTCCAGGCTAGAGTTCTTTACAGAGCTTATTTGGGTGTCAGTAAAATGTGGTAAATGCTACCAGTGCACTTTCCATCTGTGCCCTGATTGGGAAATGCTTGAATTATTCCCCATGTTATGAAGTCTACAAACATTCAGTTTTATTGATCACTTTGATTTTGGCATCATGCACAGCCTGAGTAGCCCTCCAGTAATCTGTGGAAACCAACCCTGTTCTGGAGGCCACTGAAACAGGACTGTCAGATTACTGAAATCATGTTTCAAGTATTTTGTTAACCTCAGGTCACAAGCTAAATTTATAGAAGGGGGTTTGGATCTGCAAAGTTTACAACAGCACTACCAGAGGTCAGCAGCTCCTGTGGTCCTATGGACAATGGGGAGTGGGCATTTTTAAAAGCAAAGTATTTTTCAAGTAAATTTTTCTGATGATTTTGGATAACTTACTTAGGCTTTCCAGAAGTTTGCCAAAAGGAAACTAAGGCATCTGAAATGTCTTGTTCGTGGTCCTCTGGTATATAAGCATATTTTGGTAAAAAATAAGGTTAAACTGATATAAACTGGACATAGTGTTTTTGAGACAGAGGAATTAGAACTAGAAGAGGGTCTTATGCCTTCAGAAAGCTTCCTGGTGTGCTGGAAGGGCACTCTTACATTAGTGTAATGTCCAGATACTTTGTAAAATGCACTGTGGAAAACAGTACCATGAATTATTAGGTGTTATTTGAAGTTATTTGATGGAGATTTCTGTTGACTTTTTTAAGGCTACAAAACTCTGGTAGTTCCTTCTCCCTTCTGGGGGATTTCTGCTGAAGTTCCTATGTAAAACCAGCACAGCTGTAGGAGTTTTGAAGGAAGCTTGCTATCATCTCAGCAGACAGGCTGCTGGCATGGATGAATTAGCACAGCTGCCGTCTATGACGTGATCTAGTTCACATGGCCATCAAAAAAAACAGTTTCAGTTTGTTAACATATTACGTGAACAAGTGACTAAAAAGGCATAATGATGTTTAGACAGTGAACAGTTTCCCAGATTCTGACTTTTTATAACCAAGTCATTATTTTCATTATTGCTTTTGTATTCTTGCTCTGTGTTAACATGCTTGGTTCCACCATAATGGTTTATTTTTATCTAGGCTTCAACAACTCTGCTGGATGCTACTCTTCTGTTTAGAAATGGGATTCCATACCGCATCAGCTCTGTGATCCTGCTGCTCATGTGCTACTTGCAAGTGGAGACACAAACATGCTTTCAATCCAGCATTTTATTTACAAGGAAATTGGGCCAAATTCCTCTGCTGTGAACTGAAAAAAATCCCTCTAAACTGGAGAAAAAAGAGTGAAAAAAGGCTCCATGATTTTTACATTGTTGTACCTTTTGCTCACAGTTGTGGGGAAAAAGCAATCCCTGTGCCATGAAATCAAAGTGAGAGGAAAAAAGAAGCCACTCTAGTATCTTTGCTTTCCAGCAATGGGAAATCTCCCTCCTCACCCACAGGCAGCACATTGTATGCACAGATGGATGGCGGCATGGCCCAATAGCATGGTCCTTTGTAAAGCAAAAACTCTGCCAACCCCTGGGCCAAAAATCCCCCACAGGGTCTGCAACATGGCAAATTTCCAACGGCAAGCAATAAGAATACAGGCAACAAAGACCTTGGCAGGGCCAGGTACTAGCTGCTCCAGAGCTGCTCAGTCTGCCAGTACAGTGCCAGCAGGGGCAATTGATGCCACACAGATCTGTGCTGGCGGATGCTGGCAGACTCTAAGCACTTGCCCATGCCATGCAAACAGCAGTCTGTCTCCGGGTCACAGAATAGCAGTAACAGTGACACTTAATGGCAGTGATGTTTAGCCCTGCTCTTCATCCCAGCTGTGAGAAATGAGGAGCTGAGGTGAGTACCTCTTGCTGCTGCTGCCCACAGCTCTGGCTGCTCCAGAGGTCAGACAGGAGCATTTTTATGGGGTGACTGAGGAGGTTTCATTTGCAGCACTGTCAAGCAAGACAGTCCAAACTCAGATACTCCTTTCCAGTACCCACAGAGGGATGATGGCTGGGGATAGCAAAGCAGAACCACACTAAGAAAGAAGGTAACTGCAGCACCAGGTCTCAGTTTCATTTAGATTATCCACATCCGCTGTGTCCATGTCAAACATCCTCTACTTCATATGACAGCTCAGTGAGCAGGGGAATCAGAATTTAGCCAAGTACTTTTGTTTTATCTTATTACCTGGTGTGAACCCTCTTGTATTAGTAATGCAGCAGAAACAATGCCGATACCAACAAGCCAGGGAAGGGTTTGAATGACCCTCGCTCTAGAAACTGTGCTTATAATAAACTCCTAGAAACAAGAACTGATTCTTCCATTCTGGTTTACAAAAGCAACACCAGAAGCACACAAACTAAATCCTGATCTGCTGGGGAAGCATTTAAACATAGGGTCTTGTTTGTAGTGGTGGACCTGTGTCACCCAAGTCTGGAAACTCAGATATCCCCAGCCAGTGTAAGCAAGATGCTGCTGTGCTGCAACACCCCCTCGAAGCAGGCTCACAGCAGCATTGGGGTTTGCCTGTTCTCCTAGAAATTCCTCCCATCCTTGCCTGTGCAGACTTCCACAAAAGTGCTACCTTGGCCTGCAAGTGAAATTTGGGACAGCAAAAATGACAGGGGCACTCATCAGAGAAGGCCAGCACCCCCCGCGGGTTGGCAGCTGCACCCAGCCGATGCTGCTGTGCCAGGGGACGAGGCACAAGCTGCAGCTTAGCCCTGTGCTGGGGGTCAGCCCCCCTCTCCCCTGATCACAGCTGGGGGTTGTTGCTGCCTGGCTGGCTCATCACAGGCACCCGGCCTGCCTGGCATGCCCTGTGGAGGGTGCTTGGCTGGGGCTGGTCCTGGAGGTTGTTCCAGCAGTGCTCCAGGAGTAGGAGAGGTTTGGGTGCTCAGGTGAGGAGGCCCGATCTACCTGCAAGAGGACTTGGGCTTCTGGCAGGCTCCGAGGTCCCATGGGTGAGATGGTGGCTCCCCAACAAGAGATGTGTCCGTGTCCAGGCTTCCTTTTTTGTCCCCAGCAAGACAACAAACTGTAAGTTGGGGTGGTGATTGAGCAGGGTGGTGAGATCAGGTGATGGAGACACCTGAAGACCATGTTGGCAATGCTTTGCTCTGATGTGCAAGTGTGCTTTACTTAAGTGCATGCTGTGTTGTTCCTGCACCGTTTTGAACATCAGTTTGAGTTTGCTTTGTGCTTTTAGGCTGGCTTGTCTATCCCGGGCAGCACAGTCTCATTTCCAGTATTTCTGGGTGGCAGCCAGAGTTCCTGCTGATTGAGAGTTTGGGAAGAAGAGGGGTGGATGAGGCCCTAGATGTGTGACCCGAACTCTGTAGGGTCTCTAGGGCTGCAGAGATGCCTGTTCCACCTGGCCCTGCTCCCCTAGAGCCCCTTGGGGCTGTCCTGTGTTTCACAGCAGCTGCTGCTGCATCACCTCTGCCTTCAGTGGAGGGGATAATCCAAAGTGAAACATTGCAACATTGCGGTTGGAGGGGAGATTGACTGTATGTTGGAGAGAAAAGCATTGGGAAGAGGGTGTATAATTTTGTGGAAAAGGTTTTGGTGGTAGTCTGTAACGTTAATGTATTTGTTTGTGTTGTTATTGCTGCTAAAATGTAGCTCCCCAAAGTATCTCAGCTGACATAACAGTCTTTGTGTAATTGTGAGGCATTGCTCTCGTGTTTCTCATGTCTTCATTCTCTGCTGCTTAACCTCTTCACCCTCGCCCTCATCCTCGCCTTCTTCAGGCTCGTCTCCTGCTGCGTTGCTGGTAGAAATCACTCTGCTCTCACTCTGTCAGCTACTTACTTATTTCTAAATCACTTCCTTTATTTTACTTCTCAGATTCCTCTACTTGTACAGTAATATATCCGTGTGTGTTCTTTTGTTACATTTTCCCTCCTGCTGGCTCTTTGACAATACTTCTGTCAGAGGCTCAGGGATTATTTTATGGCACATTCTATGTTATCTCCTATAACAGATTTTGGATGGACCTTTTCTGTTGTACACGTGTCATCTTTGCTGCCCTTCTCCTCCATCACATTTTGCCGTCTTGATAAGGCTTTTGAAGAACGGCCCTCAATTGGAAGAAAACTTTCACATAAACCTTCTATATGAAACTGTTTTATATTGAACTGCTTCACACATTCTGTTAAGGAGGTATTTAAGTATTTAATTCTTGCTGACCTGCAGCCCCGCACAGAGGCTGCTCCCAGCTCCCATTTTCTTGGTGGCTGTTTCTGCACTGCTAGTCCTGTGCCTGCACTGACACTGAGAGCATGGGTGGTGAGGACACCAGAAGTGCTGGGAGAGATGAGGATAGCTGATGTGGCACGGTACTGAAAGTGCTTGCTGCTAGTGTTGTGAGATTTCGGAGGATCACATCCATGCTGTGTCCTCTATTAGAAATGTAAAGAAAAATGCCATGTGACTTGCCAGGCCTTCCTCTAGGATAATTTTCTCTGCTCAGTGTGATGACAGAGGTGCAAGTTGGAGCCCATGTGTCCAGTTAGTGCCTCACTATGGGAGATGCTTCAGCATGAGCTGGCTTGCCTGCAGCAGTGGGAGAAGGGAGGGAGATGTTCCCAGAGCAGGGGCTTGGACCTCAGGGAAGTCCCCATGCCACTGGATTGAGCGCACAGGGTTGAAGTGAGGCCAGGGAAGTTGCCAGCTCCCTCAGAGGAGGAGGGCTGCTTTGAAGGAGCACCTGAGGAGCTGCTGAGGGGAGGGATGCCCAGCTAGCATCTCGCAGCGACTCCAGCTGGCACTCCATTTCTTCAGTCATACCTTGGTGTCAGAGGAGAAGGCTCAGAACGAGATTTGAGTTCGCTACCACTCAAAGGTGTAGCAGGACAGGAGTGTAGCAGCAGAAGATTGCAGCTATAAATGTACTGAACTGGTCTTTAAACGCTGGAATCTATCCTCTGTTCCCTTTCCTGAGGGGTGTCTGGATGAGAAGTGCTTTGGTAGCACATGGAGCCTGAGCTCCAGACTCTGGTTGTGTTACACGATAGGAAAACCTTCAGGTCTGTGTCCGTGCATGTGTTTGGATGCCCTTGAGAAGGGAAAACCTTGGCCAAAGAGGGCTGGTTTCAACCGTTTTGAGGGTGCAAGTGTCTGGCTTTGAATGTGTGAAAGCACCCAGTTGGCTGGGTATGGCTTCCAGGCGGGTTTCTGCGGGATGGGGCCCGAAAGACAGCTGACCCCAAGAGCAGAGCTTCCCGTCCGTGGGAGGTGCGCACCCGTGGGCCGCTGGGCCAGAGGGGTACTGTCCTCTCCCGTCACCAGACCCTCTTCTCTTGGACTCGGTGTCAGGGGGTTTGGGGTGGGGAAGGAAGCCGAGAAATGAAACGAGGCACGGAGGCTGCACCGAGAGTCTTTTATCAGGTACATCTTCGTTTTTCAAGTGCCTATCATACCACGCAAACTGCTCTTGAAGAGCCCTCCATTTACCCTCTCCCCTAATTAAATGTGCACTTCATTAATGTAAATTGGGGGTTTAATGCTCTTGTTGAAATTCTGAAGAAAGTGCTATGGCCTTGCGAAATGCTTAAGCATCGTTGCAAATTAGATTAGGGACCAAGAAAGGCAGTAAAATTAGAATGATAATGGTTGATGTGGCTTCCTGACAGGCGTGACTATTCAGGGATCAATGGGATGGAGAACAGTTTCCCCCAGCCTAAAGCGAAAGGCAGGGACAGACGTCAGCCTACAGATGTGGCTTTTGGAAGCTCTTTCAATTAGTTTAATTTGGTAAATGGTGGGGATTTAGAGGCTCTTAGCCAGTCATACAAGACAAGAATACATTGAAATGTTTTTCGCTTTTTAACATAAAATAGGATTGGTCACATTTGCATTTCTTAACGCCGGGGTGGGGAGGGGGGGGGGGGGGG
>JANZLQ010000007.1:24313894-24328479 GCA_026212715.1 Elanus axillaris | reverse complement strand
GGGTGTTTAACCAACTTGGGGCTTTAAAATGGAAATGCTGGCGCTGGAGCCCGTTTGGGAGCCGGCCCGGCCGCAGCCCTGCGAGCGCTGCCCTGGGCGGGGGGGGCGGAACTCTGGGGACCACCAGGGAGGCCCCCCCGAGGCACAGCTTGGGAAGTGCTGGGGGGGGGGGGGGGCGGGCGGAGCAACACAGGTCCCGAAACACGGGGGGTGACGGGCAGCTGAATGCAGCCGAGTGAGCCCCCGCCTCTCCGGAGGGGTCGGACCGGAGCCGGTTCTCGCTGCTGCGCGTCCTCCTCTTCCTTCTTAATTGCTCTCTTCAGCTCTGCAAGGTCGGTAGCGAAAAGGCAGCTGGAATATGCAAATAGGGCTCCTTTTTGTGTGTCTGCCGGAGCCAGAAGTTGGAGCTTGTTTTTTAATCCCCTTGCTGGATAGGTAATTGTAGTTAATGATGTGGAAAACAAGTTCAGTTCAACAGATAGCAAGTGGCGCTGAGACTTGGCTGAGTTTGTGTGAGGAAGAGGTAAGAGGAGGGTACTCCTGGCTGAGGCTTTCTTTACTGTAAATGTGCAAATAAAAAAAACGGGAACGTAAGCGAATTTATGGGCAGCCGACGCCTAGGAAACAAAAACTGGTGCAAAGATGTGCAGTGGTGCGGAGGGTGACTCTGAGCACACTAACAGTCTGGTGCTGACTGCAGGCAGCAGCCCTTTTGAAGCAGGGAGGACCTAACCTGCAAAGCCAAGCTTTCACTGGGAGTCTGGCCAGTTAACTGGTCTCAAATAATATCGCCTAATCCTCTCTTGACAGAAATAATTCATGTGCCACGAGGGTGTTTGCCAGGAGAGAGCAAGACTCTGCTCTCCAGGAGAGAGCTGTTTGGGATCAGCAGGGTTTGGCTTGGAGGTGCTGCCTGCTGAGAGCAGGCGGTTCCCGGGAAGGGTTAGCCTTGCGCAGGGCCACAGGAGGGGGAGAACAGTAGCTCCACACATGGGGTGGCTTCCCTTGCCACTTCAGGTACTTGCTCAGCCTCAGGGAAGCATCCCTGTTGAAGCTTAGCAGTTCAGAAGTTAACTTTTTGGATGTTGACCGAACCCTTGCTGATGGCCTCATCTCCATCCCTTTTCAGATAGTACTGCAGAAATGCAATACTGAATGGCAGGTGCCAGCTTTAGTGTGACACGCTCGGTAACTCCTTCTCTACTGTGACTCCAAATAGTGTGATGCGTAACTTTGATCGGTGCTGGGCAGCTTGCCTTGGGGTTGCCTGTTAAATGACTGGGCTTCTCTTGCTGTGCCTTCAAAAAGCAATCCCAGCCGGCTGTCCTAGAGGGGGTGAGGCCTAGGACTTGAGCAACCAATTTTGTACAGCTCGGGACCTAGATGCCCTGTCAGCAGCAGAAGGGAAGCTCCTGCAGAGCCTGGCAGGCCAGTGCCTTGTGCAAGCTATTGCTACTGGTCTTTCAATTTCATTAGCACTAAATTCACCTTTACAAAAATCTAATTTTTAAAAACTGCTTGACTTGGCAAGGGCACCAGCTGAAAGATCAAGTTACTGTTTGTAAATGCCAGACATGAATTAATTTAGCAGTGCACTTGTCCTGACTTTATGAAAACATATCCCAAATATTGACTTTTTCTTTCTTCAGTAAAACCTCTTTTCCTTTGGTGGGTGAGGCTTCTGGTGCAGTGAGCTGGTATTGAGTCATTCTGAAGCTTTTTCAGCATGCTGCACATTTGGAAATGTGGACATGAAGTTGCTAGGTCTCTGCTGCCGCCTGGAGAGTTAGGCGAGAGAATTTAATAGCTGCTTTTGGGAGCTGGGTACTTCCAGTACGCTTAGGGCAAGGCTGCAAAAGTGAGAGCTGTGTTACCTTTTAAATAGAGAGAGGGTAGCATCATCATCTTTGAAAGAAAACTGGGAGGTGGGTCTGGCTGCCAGTTGGCCCAAAATTTTTGCTGTGGAAGAGGGGAATGGACAGTTGTGCCTTGTTAACCTTAAATGGAAAAAAAAAAAAGGTGCTTAAAAAGAGGTGTGTCATTTAAAAAAAAAAAAAAAAGGCAGATGAACTTGCAAGTCAGATGTGGAATTATCTGAGGGTGCTTTTTCTGTATACCAGTTCATGTCCTGAAAGCCCCCACTACAGCGCCAGAAAGAATCCTGACAAGCCAAACAAGCACAAAGCAGGTGAAGGTAAAAGAGCAACCAGCAGGCAGAGCAGATGGAAGTATAACAGGGAAGGGGCTAGTTAACCTCAAGTCTTCTTTAGGCAATCGGTAAGTAATTTGCTCTCGTAGGTCTCCCTGTACCCCTGTGGATAGCCAGCTCTGAGAAGCAGAGGTCTTCCCTGCTGTAAGGGCATGATTAGGTGTGGCCCTGTGGATCACTCTCACTTACTCAGCTGTTAAAGCAGCTTAAATCCTTATAAGAACATTAACATTTGGGTGCTAATACCAGCTTGACCTTTATTCATAAAGTGCAAAGAGTTGGAAGTAGAACAGATTGGTTGCCAGCAATTGCCTTTTATGTGCAGTTTAGAGGCTTTGATTTCTCTCCCCTTTCTTCCTTTAATCTGACATTGCTGGCTTCTATATGTTTGTGCTCTAAGTAAACAGGGCCAGTGCAGGCCTCCCTTTTTGAAGAACTGTGTGTGTGAGAGTAAGGTGGGGGGTGAGGTGACCTTAAAAAAAAAGAAAAAGTTTGCCTTTGGAATTAGAGGTCTTAAGAATAGATGGAGGACACCAGGGCTGAATGGAGCTGTGCGCAGATCTCCAAGCTGAGATCCACATCAGTCCTTAGGAGCCCCAGCTATTGATTTCAAATAGCTGTGTACATGGAGAATGAGAATGTAAGGATTTATATTAACTCTCCTGGACTTTTGACTTCATGACATACACAAGAAAGAAACTCGGAGTGAAGCACAACAAAGGTGAAGTGTCTGAAATAGTCACGCTGCCTTGTCTGCTGGCCATCTGGGAGCCCCTTGTGTTCTTGGGTTAACCCTGAGGTAGAAGAGATGCCCAAGACTGGGTATGGTTTTCTTACTTCTGGTGGCATATTTATGATTGTGATATGCTTTCTTCTGTTTTTTACCCATTCTGCATAGTGATAGAGTCAAATCATGGCTGACTCTTTTCCAGAAACATGGAGGGGAACCTGAGAAGGGGGGGGGCAATTGCAGAATAGAGGGAAATGATATATAATGTCTCAGCACAACCAACCAACCAACAGCATTATTGGCTGACACTGTCAAAGCCATCATACAATTGGGGCACCCTGGCCTTAATTTCTTGGAGGTATCAGCTTCCTAATAGCTTCGGTAAAGGTAGATGTCAGTCCGTACAGATTTCAGTGTTGTTTAGGCTCTTGACTCTGTCTTTGACACTCCTTTTAAGCCTTTAATACTGATTAAAATAGCTTTTTGGTGTTTTTGTTTATAGGACACTTGTCTTCCTTAGATGCTGCAGCCTTTTGTCAAAGTATGCTTTGTCAGGACAGCAGTTTTCCAACCACTCTGTTTATGCATAATAAATGGTGTAGCCTGCAGAACTGCATAAAAAAAAAAACCAAAACAAAAACATGCTGGCTGTTAAAGGTCATCCAGCTACGTCTGCAATGAGCCTGATAACTTGTCTTTGATGGAAACATCTTTTAAGTCCAAGTAGTCCTTCCATCTTGATGTGAAAGCATCAAGAGCTAGAAGACTGCCGTGGCTTACTTCTTGGGTTGATGCTACAGCAAAGCAATCTTTTCTACTTCCCCCAGCAATAGGGTTGGTCTTGATTTCTCCAGGTATTTGTGTGTCTTGGTTACTGTGTAACTGTCATCAGGCTTTATTCCTAATTTAAACCAGGAGTCCTGCCCAGTCCCCTTGTCCTGCAGGTCAGCCTACTCCAAGACTTCTTACCTTCTGCAACATTTCAACCAAACCACTGCCCAAAGCATTCATTTCACTAAAAGTGCTTTTTTTGTGCTGACAAAATATATCTATATAGCAGAGGGGAGGCTTGAATGAACATTTTAAGTCTTACCTGTCACAAGCCATTAGCTGAATTGCTTAAAGAAATCCCCTGACAAGTGTAATTGCTGGTTTTGTGTTACAGAGCTTCATGATATTGCCCACGAGAAGAAATTCTTTAACAAAAGCCCCTTTTGTTTAATAAAGTAATTTGTTCCAGTAATGGTGATAATAAAATTGCTGAAATGAAACAGGATTGTTCAATGAGGACTTGAATCCAATTTGCTGTACTAGGACGATTACACTTTTATCTCGGTGTTTACTCATTTGTAGAATTGCTACCAGACTTTTTATATGCAATTAATAGGATTAATGGTTCCCAGGACAGGCAAGACAGCACCCAGTAGTATAGCACCTTATTTTGCCTGTCAGTGACACGTCAGCCTTATGTGGGGTATCGCCTTAGGGTGCGATGCAGAGTAACAGTCTGGTTTCCCCTCTGTTCTTTGCAACAGGTGGGGGGTTCTCATGATATTTGGTTTGTTGGCCCAAAGCAAAGCTAACTACTACATCTGTACTGCTGTAAGGTCAGAAGAGTTGCTTCTGGTTCGCTGCTAAGAACAGAAGTTTGCCTATGTTTCCCGTGATACATGGGGCAGGGGCAAACCCCTGTCCTTTGGGCTGAAAACAACTACAGAACAATTCATGCTTTTTTCCTCTTTGCATCTCTGGAAATTACTTATGCAAGACTTGTGAGCCACAGAAAAGCATAATCTTCGCTTCATGGTGAAGGAGGGAGTGCCCGTAGAGACAGATCTATACTGTTTTCTCTGTTAGAAATCCACAGAGAGGAAGATGAAGGAGAAGCACCACAATGTGCTGATGTGACCCAGGGCTTATTACACTGGTGCCTCTGAACCCAATGTTGCACGATCTTTCGAACTTCAGCTAAGAAAGATCAAGTCCCCCCAGTTTAAGAGTACGGGAGCAGAGAAGTGATAGTTTACTTGCTCCTTAAAGCTTGCCACGAGATGACGTTAGGTCAAAGACTCAGATGCTCCATCAGTCACTTGAATTCAAGCACAAACATATTTAGCTCCTGATGAGGGAATGCAGGCATACTCTGTGTAGTTATTAATATTCGATTGCGTCCTAGTGGCACCAGTGCTGTGCTCGCTGCTGCCCACACACATAGCCAGAACAAGCACTGCTCCAAAGAGCCGGCAGTGTAAGCAAAAGCATATATAGCCTAAGGATTTGCAATCCTGGAGACAGACTGAAAGCCCCTCTGACATATTATTAACTCGGGGATATAAGCATATTTCACTAAAAGCTTGACAGATTAACTTGCTAGGTTTTATTAAATGCCTAGAGTGGGGGAAGAATGCACCAGCTTCCTTTTGGGCACCCCAGTTGGGGCAAGATTTTTCAAGGGTCAGCAGGGCAGCTCCTGGCTCTGGGCATGTGAGGCTGGTTTCTGTGCTGAGAGTTCAAAGCTGATAGTAGCCAAGTGAGTTTGGCACATGTGATGGGCTATTTGGAAAAGCCTGTTCAGAAGATAGCACCTTGCTCTAAGTTAGATGCTTCTGCGTTTAGTAATGGAGCTGGACCTCAGTCAAACACTGGCATATATTTTATGCCAATTTAAAAAATGCAGTTATAATTAGGCAAGTTATAACACACTCGTATCTTAACACAGAAGCAACAAATGTAGAAATGGTCTGATGGTGCAGTAGTGGAAAATTCTAGGGAAGCAGGGAAATAATTTACATGGTGCCTATTTTATTGCAAATTTATTCAGATGAACTTTTAGAGTTTAAGTTGCCGACATCTTCACTTGATGGAGATTTGAGGCTCTTTAGAACTTGTAGGAGCCTATAGCTACATGCCTGGAATGCCTGCTGATGCTGGGCTCATATTACAAGGGTGTGCTACAGGAGAAAGATCTTTATGTTTAGTTCAAGGGTGAATAAAAAGATCAGAAGTAATATTAACCAAATGAGGTTGGGAAAAATTCAGCAAGTCATTAGAGGACAGACAGAGGATAAAAGAAGGGAGGGAAAGGAACAGAAAATCATTCTTTCCATTTCAGCTCACAAGTATCGCACTGTCAAAGACATTCCCTTCCTCCCTCCCAGCTGCAGGTTGACCACTCTGACTCTACTGATATAAACAGACTTTTATAATTTGATCAACCAATAAAATTATAAATGTTTTACTTGCGTGAAAGCTGAAGAAAGACACTCTCAGGTGGTTGACGTAATATTCTGAAACAGCCAAAAAGTAACATGTGCTGGTAAACAAAATATGTAAGGTGTTACTTTACCACTAAGAAAAATAATTTCCCCCATACACTCTCCTTTTAAATATAAGAGGAGAAAATGCATAGGCTTGTGAACTTAAGTGTATGTCTGGAGGTCTGGAGGTGTAAGATATTTATGTCCTGTTCAGTAATTGTTCTTTTTAATGTAGAGGTAGTGTGTGCATGAGGAAGAGTGGGACTAGAACAGAACTGCAACTCAGAGTATCTGTACTAAGTTTTCACATCTCATGTTCTTGTGTGACACTGGGCAATAGTCTCTGGACCTCATTTCTCTGTGTAAAAATGAAAATCCTTCAATGTCAGATGGGGTTTCCCTCTACTTTTCATCTGCAAAGACCCTCACTCAGTCCCCTGTGGATCTGTGCATGTTACCAGTGCCAGGTGCTCTGAGTTCAGTGGTTAAGCCCTAGGCAATGGGGAGGATTATCCTGCCGGTACAGTAACCCAGTTTCCAGTCTGCTAATCGCGGCTTTGGGTTGGGAGCTGTTCAAGTTAGCTTTCAGTTAGAGCATCGCCAATATTTATTGGGGTAAATGAGGAACCTCAGCCTGAAGCTTTGGGAGGCAGGTATAAGAACTGGGTATGTTGTTGCTTATGGGAGAGGCTTTGACCTCTGTGGGTAGGGTATGTGGAGCAGAAATGGTGAGTTTTCTTGTTGCTCCTGTTGTGTTGCATCTCCAGTGGAGTTCAGAGCTGGCTTGTGGCAGGAGATCCCTCACTACTGGAGGGGATGACTGCACCTGCCAGGGCAGGGAGCCTGCGGTGGGGGGGTGTATCTGTAGGTGGCTTGAGTAACATCTGCTCCAGTCCCACTGAGTTTTCCCCTATGCAGCCATCAAATGTGCTGTGTTATGCCAGGGAGAGTCCTGGGACACTTGAGAATGGGCTGCTTGGAGATGTCTGTCAGTTGCCAGACTTCTCAATACGCTGCTCTAACCATTTGGCAGCAGGTATCAAACACCACTCTCCTCACCCTCCCCCCGCTATCAAGGACCCTTTCATCATCTTATGGAATTTGGCATGTGGGCACAAACATCTACTTTCTCTTCCTAAAACCTCAAGCTGACTTTTCCTCGAGGACAGGCTGAGGGCGGTGAGCAGTGACAGTGACTGACTGTGGCTTCTGCTCTCCGCCTCCTCTTGTACTCTGAGGATGCTCCTCTGATGTGTGGAATAGTTTTCCAGTGCAGAGTGTAGGTACCTCTTCTGAATCCCCAGGGATTTCCAGTTTCCACAGCATTATGCTGTTCTGATCTTTACATGAGAGCTCTCTATCTCCCCAGAAGTCCTTACCATCTTGTGAAGAGCTTTGGGAACTGATTAAGTAAGGTGGTAAAAGAATAAATAATAAATGTTAGCCTAGCTCTCAGCTGCCAGCCTTCTTGACAAGACTTCATTGGACTGCAGTCAACTTATAAACCCTAGAGCAATAGCTTATTCACCACAAACTGTAATGTCTTCTGTACCTTGCTGCTTTGTAAGGACTCTTAAGCAGCCTGTCTCAATCACTTTCAGTGCCTTGATCAAAGAAGATTTCTAACTTATTGGAGCTAACTACCAGTATTTTTTCCTTTAGTGCTGTAGCAGTGTCAGCTTTAAGTGCTGATACAATGCTGGTCTGTTTGCCAATGTGCTCATATATCATGCAGCTTTACCATTGAAATAAGGTGAATTTAGTCTTAACGGGACTGTTGAATTTTATGGATGGCCTAATCCAGAATCCACCAATGTTTTAAAAGAGAGAGGGTCAGGTGGAGGAGAGGTTTTATGGGCTTCTATGTCCTGTGAATTCAGCTGTCTAAAAGGTGGGGCTTGTTAGGGATACTGCTGATAATTCCCAGACCTCTGTGCCCTATGTTGACAGCTCAAAACAGCTCCCAATACTGAGACATTTCTGGCAGTGGAGCAAGACCCAGCAGAAAGCAGGCTGGCAGAAGACAGCCACCACCTCTGGGAGGACCACACAAGGCTTGGGATTTAGACCAGTCTTTAGTAATCTTGGTTTCCGTAGATATTGCCATCAGCAGGAGCTTGTGTACTTTTGTAGGTGATACAGGTATGTAAGAGGTGCTGGCTGTCTCTTCAGCCATAGTGTAGACACCCTTATACTTCAGATAGCTTCCTACCTGTAGTTTCTGTACTTAGAGAAAGGACTATATGCCAAGTATCCCTGAAGAGGGGGAAGTGGGTTTGGTCCCAATGCTGGACAAGGGTGCCAGGGCGGAGAAAGGGCTGCACACTGAAAAGCTTCTGTAGAGAGATATCAGGCCCACTCTTGGGAGAAGAGTGTGGTTAGGGCACAGGGCACTAGGCTGTGCACTTGTTAAGTGGTTTATTCTCTCCATGATCACAATAAAATAAGGTCATGCTGTACCTAGTGCTGTTTGTATCGAGTATCTAGAGGCTCTAGCAGACACCAGGGCTCTGCTATGCTCAGAGCTCTGTTAAAATGTAGTAATATATGTTTGGAGTTTTTTGTGGGAATTTATGCCCTTTTAAAATAAGATCAGACAACTGGTGAGATGAGAAACAGCTGAGGAGGATACATCCCCTGTCAGGCAACAACTCAATGGCAGAAATGTGTATAGCTATGAACTCCCTTGATCCCAGCCCTAGTTTTATACACACTACACCACGTCTCCTTCACGGTAGATGGGTTAAACAGGTATAACCCTCCTTTTCAGTGATATTTCTTCTTCACTGGTGTATTCACACTGTCAAATTGACTTTGAGGTTAAAAAGATGGAAGCTAGAAGTGACTGGACCTTTGCATGTCAAATCAGGAGGGCATTGCCTCTGTTGTTAAGCAAGCAAGCTTTGCTTGTACACTGAGCTTCAGCAAGCATGTGCGTTCATACTCGAGGGCAAAATCCTGGTGTCAGGAGTTCCTCCTGCTGCACCCAAACTGCGCCTTCTCTTTGCCGCCTCTTGCAAAATCCTCTGTAGCCCCAGGGCATTTTGAAGAGCAAGGCACAGTGGTGCACTGAAAGCCCAGGTATATGAGAGGCATGATTGGGCTGTAGTGCAGAGCTACGTTAGGGAGCTGGAGCCTGTTGCCAAGAATTAAGAGCATTTGTTCTTAAATGTTTTGTTGCCTCACTTGTTTTTCCCCCTGAAGCTGTTGGGGACCTTCCTTGGCCCCTTTAAGACACCCCTCAGCATGCGGCTCCTGGTCCCTTTGGCCAGATGTGGCAGGAATGGATGGGCCGTGTGCGGCGGGATCAATTGTAAAAAGTGGAATTAGTCATTCTAAATCATGCAGCTGTGGTCGAAGGGAGCTCTTCTAAAAATCATTAAACAATCATGTATTCCTATTGATTTATTCAAAATACCTTGAGGGAAAGCAGATTAAACACAAGGTAAAAGTAAACTAATGCAGATTAAATGGATGAAGGATGGGCCGATAGTTCCCTAGGTAGTTTTTGTACTAATGAGAGGAAAATTATATGTACACTATTACCAGGATAAAAGGGTCTATTAGAGGTCTTTTGCTTGACATATTTATGTATTTCAAATACTAAGTAGCACAGTGAATTAGGTTTACTCTGGACATTTGTTATTTTTATTGCAACTCCAAGTGATAAACAGGGCTTTCTGTTGAGGGCAGCATGCTGCTTTGCTCAGAAGGCACAACCCTATCTGCATAGCAAAATGCTGAGATGATGATTGCATTTTGGATGCCATTTACTAGCAATCCAAGTGCAGTTTTACACCCACTTCTGAGAATCGCAGCCAGTGTTCAAAATGAGGGGTGCAGGTATATGTCAGTATTTGTAGCCACCATCACCCTACCTTCTTTCCACTTCATCTTCCCGCGCTACTCATCTGAAGTGGCATTCATCCAAAAGCTGTGTGACAACTGGGGTGATACATTCACCATGCCATTCCCCCCCCCCATCTGTCATGCACTTGCAGCAGTGCCGTGAACACAGTGTGCTGCAGGGAAGATGACATTGTCAAAATACAATAGGGTTGTCATCTCAGAGGTTCTTGCTCTAACTGCTGCTTGTGTTCAAGATGGGCGGATTCAGACCTTGGAGACAGCTGTATCAAACACAGTTGGAAACAGGGCAATCATATGTGATGCAATCAAATTCCAGCTTTAATTTATGCAAGTACCCTCACTTTTGATTTATAAAAGTGTCTGAATGCGGTAGAATCAACCACATGGGTAATTGGCAAGGATATTAAATGCTAGCAGTCAGTTTATAATTTTGCAGGAACTCTGAGTCGGAAGCTGTAGAGCTGCTTCCTTCTGCAGGTAAAGATGAGGCTGCTGACTACAGCCTCATTGCATTACACAGGCTCCTTCTGGGTTTTTTGCAAAGACTCCAGTAAGTACCACTGCAACAGTTTTAAAAAGAGGTATCTCAGTGGAAATTATTATGTAGGAAACAATATTGCTGTGTTGAGAGAATTGTCTGCAAAGCCAAATGAATGTTATTAGGAATTTAAAAAAAGAAAATAGATGACCTTTATTAAAGTGTATAGTAGATCAAGTATTTGCCTATATATATGCAGAATGGTATATGAAGCGCTCATAATTAAGTGGATTAGTTGTATTTATTGCTTTTGTTGAATAAGGTATCTAAACTAATCTACAAAACAAAACCTTGTTGTGACAGCTGGATGAAAAGGTCAAAAACCACATTGACAAGTAATTTCATTATACATTGCACTTAATTAAAATATGACTAATAAGCTGCAGTTATTAATTATAGAACTTAAGTTTTAATATGTAATTTGTAATGTGCATAACCCACAAATTACAGGCTTGTCAGTATAGAAATACTTGCCCAACAGTTACCAAAGAAAGAGTATGATACAAGAAGGCCTAAAGATAGGACACACAAAGGTTGACTCACTCGAGGAACAGAAATGTTTTAGACAGCAAAGATTTCATTAAGTATTAATTACTGACCAGGTTACCCACCAGCACTGTTCTGATAATATGGTGGTACAGACGGTGGCGTTCACGTGCTTGGGAAGGGTCTCTGCCTTGGCTGAGCTGGCTAGCATGGGTACGGTGTGCAGGAAAATCCTGGGCTATGAAAGTTGGTGGGCATCTCGTAAGTATTTCTCTGCCCTTTAGCAGGTGTTGTCCTCTGTAGTCACACATAGGTTGTGTGAGAAGAGAGTGAATTTCAGTCAGAGACCCTGTGGAAAGCTTTCACAGTTTTAACTATGTGCACATTGTTTCTAGGATTTTTTGTGTGTTGAAAAGTGATTAGATTTTGTAAGCTAGTCTTCAAGTATCACTGGCTTTGAACACAAAGGGTCTGCTTCATAGTAAATATTGTTTTCCTAGATCAAATATTGATATCGGAATCAAGCATTGCTAAGGATACATAGTAAATTAGTGGGTTCCTGGGAGTGAACAGCGATGGAGAAACAAGATTACACTGATGTTCAACCCAGCAGCGAGAGAGGAGTCATCTCCGCATGGCCATTCTGGAAGCTGCTGCTTCTGCCGCCGGGTACCTGTGGCACGTGGCAGCGCGGTGAGAGCAGGGCACAGCAGCTCTTGCCACTCTCCTTGCTGCAGCGGCTTGCGTTCTTCCTGCGTCTGAAAAATACGTCCGCAGGTATTTTGAGTATTGCTGCCGTGTCCCCATTCCAGCACACGTGAGTTCGGTGAGGTCTAGCCTGTGCTCTGCCACGTAGCCAAGGTACTGCTGCTTCAGTGATTAAGTGATGTGGGGGGAAAGCGGGATGTGTGAGCAGAGGGCTCCTTGCCAGCCCTCGCTGGCTGTGCCGGCTGGGTTTAGCTCTGCAGCTCAGCTGTGACTTCCTCGTGCCTTTGTGGACAAGAGGGTCTCTGCATGAAGCTGAATTTCATTCTGGCTGAACAGAAAAACAGGAGAAGAAAAAACATTTCCCATTCTCCTCCCTGGACCTTCTCAGAGCTCTGGGAGTTGGGCCTGGGGAAGAAGTGCTGGCTGTTTGCCTGTTGGTCCCTTGGGGCAAGTGGGGAGTAGGTGCTGGGGGCATTATTGGGTGCTGGCAGGGCAGATCCCCAGCTTTGTCTTATGATTGCTTCACAATATGGTCTTGGGCATAAGCCATTCCCCAGAGGTGTAATGCAACATCATCTGGTTGCAGAGCAGAAAGAAGGCAAGGAGAGTATGTGATTTGGAGCTCTCATGGGCCTGTGATCCTGGATTAAACTCCAGTGATTCAAATGCTGCTACCCACAGGGGAAGGGAGAGCTTGCCACCACATGGCAGGGGTCTGACCTGCTGGAGAAGTGTCTTCTGAGCTGCTGCAGCTTACGGGCCATTGTGTTATGCCAAACCCATGCTGATGCCTGAAAACTTGAAGCTGAAACCAGACTCTTAGGAGCTGTTTCATGAGTATTCAATAATTTTTGTTGCACAGGGTGATGCTTTGTCCGACAGACAGTCTGACACCCGCTTTAGTCAACTAATTTTAATCTGTGCATGTGATTTATTCATTCCTTTCTCTCTTTCCAGGGCAGCATAGCCAAGTTCTGCCCCTTAGTCAGGACAGACTGAAGGGTCAATCTAGGTCTCTTTTTATTATTTTTTTCACTCTGAAAACACTTCTCTTCAAAATCATGTTGTCCGTAAGGAGATCTGTGCCTTGTTAACAACACGGGGGTTTCATTTCTGTTAGTTTCTGAGTATAAGGCTTATCTACTAGCAGTACCTGAAAGCACATATTGAAAAACAGTTTTTGTTTATGCATGCAAATGTTTGGTGTTCCTGGGCATTTAATGGACTGCAAAACATAATGAGTCTCTCTTTCCTTGTACCTGTGAGTGCCCGTGGCAGAACTCTACATGAGAGGGGCAACAGTGGCAGCAGTTAGATGTAATGCCAAAATACCTCATGGTTTAAAATGAACTTTCAGATAACTACAGAGTTTTGCTAGATGGCAGAAACAGAAGAGTAACAGCAATACTCTGCAACCACAAGTAGTGAGCTGGCCAGTACGCTCTAGGTCCACCCTTTTTTGAAGGAAAAAAACCCAGATGAGTGCCTGTCTGTGGGTCCAGGTTTTCAGCCGGGTGCAGCCCTCCCTGCTGGCCCACAGAGAATCAGCCCCATTCACCACTGTTCCTTTTCAGAGCTCTACTGTTCACCTTCCCGTGGAAGATCACAGAGTTGAAGAATGAACTCTTTCAAATTTCTTTTCTTAGTGTTGATCCAACATTACCTTGAAAAAAAAAAATTAACTTTCTAGGCCCCTGTGTTCAGAACAGCAGAATTTAGTTCAAAACATCTGCAGGCTTTGCCAGCTATCACTTTCCATCAAGTCCTGTCAGTAGGATCTTGACGTCTTAAACTTAATAGATATCACTTGATGTATTTTTTTTTTTAATTAAGAGCTATGCACAGGGAAATTGAAGCAGTGGACTGCAGGAACTTGCTCAGCTACAAGAAGAGATTTTGCCTTCTTCAGGGAATTACAAGCAATGGTGAGAATGGGCACCTCAATCATCCACAGTAGAGCTTCTGAACCTGATTCAAGCTGTGCTCAGCCCAGCAAGGAGGAAGAGTCACCTTTCAGAGACATCAACATCAAGTAAAGTATAGTGGCAGGCAGAAAGAGAAAGGAGGAGTTCAGTGAACAACTTCATCAAACATGTGGAAAACCTAGCTTTCCCAATATAGAGGGAGGAGGGTTCCTTGCATTGTAACTCACTGCCAGACAAAAAGGAGTTGCATCTGGCATGGGAAAGTCTGCTTGTGAGCCAGAATAAATAGCGGAATATTTTAAATGATTGACTTAATTGCCTCTTGAAAAATATTAATATAGTCTGATTTTTCTAAAATAATTTATTAGTGTGTCAATAACTGGAGATTTGTTTCCCTTGGCTGTTTCAGGGAGCTGTCTTGACTGCCAGTATCGGTTCAGCCTGGGTTTCTGTTCTGCAGGAAGATAGAACTCTAGAAATTGTCAGACTTGATCAGAGCAGGCAGTCCATCTGATCACCTATCCTGTCACCAGCTTACTTGAAAAATAAAGGAAGATTTGGTGTTTTGGGGTTTTTTTCTCTTGCTGCTCTTTAACATCTTTAAAACCTTTCTGCTCTACATCTCTTACCTTGCTGTTCAGGCACGCTTTAGCCAGAGCAGAGGGAGAGAAGTGTCTCCAGAAAATCAGTTCATCCTACTGTGATGGGTTGACCCTGGCTGGACGCCAGGTGCCCACCAAAGCCATTCTGTCACTCCCCCCTCCTTCGCTGGACAGGGGAGAGAGAAATATAACAAAGGGCTTGTGGGTCAAGATAAGGACAGGAGAGATCATTCACTAATCACTGTCATGGGCAAAACAGA
>JANZLQ010000007.1:24276181-24311224 GCA_026212715.1 Elanus axillaris | reverse complement strand
CCAACTTCTTGTGCCCCTCCAGCCTTCTCGCTGGCTGGGCATGAGAAGCTGAAAAATCCTTGACTTAGTCTAAACATAAGTTAGCAAAAACTGAAAACATCAGAGTGTTATCAACATTATTCTCATACTAAACTCAAAACACAGCACTGTACCAGCTACTAGGAAGACAATTAACTCTATCCCAGCTGAAACCAGGACAATGTAACGCAGGATCTGTTTAGCCACAGAATTTGTGAAATAAGACTCACTGACACAAATCACGACCCAGAACCCTTGGATGTGCAAGCATGTTCTCAACTGATTCCAATGAGTTTTGCATAAGGCCATCATGAGCTGTATAATTTTAACTGTGCTGGCAGCTATCTTATATATTTGTGTTTATGCAAGCTTTTTTCCTTGCACGCAGTCTGTCTTTACATCCTGTTCTGACTCGGTAGTCTCTCTTTCAGTATCATCTTCCAAGGTTCCCATTCATTTTATAGTTTAAGAATGATGCCACATGTACGGTTAAGGGTTTCACTTGAGTTGTAAGCCACAAAACCAAATCTGACCTGTGTGAAAAACAAAGCTCTTGTATTCAGACACAAACACCTTCAACAATGACAAAGGAAATACTGAAAAATTACTGGTGAAGCAAATTGCTTCTTGGATGAAGTGCTCTTACTTGAGAATTTGTCCTGGCATGATAATCCTTTTCCAAATTCATCTCATGCCTCATGTCTGAAGCGAGGATGAGCATGGAAGAGGTCTTCCTATTTGACAGAGACAAAATTCTTCATGCTCACCTTCAGTTCTCATAATATGTTTAATTTTCTGCCTTTCACATTAATTCAGCATTCAAAATTTGTCATGCAGATACAATACAAACCACTGCAGCAGAGATTGAGCTGAGCAAAGGCTCCAGCCAGAACCAAGTTACATTCCTGGTACTGAGTAGGAAAACTGTAAAGAAAAACCCTGCAAAACCACTCTGGCTCTGCCAGGTGAGCTGTGACACATCTGATTTCACCAGCTGAAGCTGTTACTGCCCTTCCACCAGGAGCATCTGCCCCAGCTGAGTTGCTAGAAGCAGACTTGAGCCCCAGCTCATACTCTGGGGGACTGGACTTGCAGGGAGGTGAAGATGGGTCATGCTGGAATGCCTGACTGTGGAGCCAGGCTGGTGTTGAGCTCTAGCTGAGCTTCCTGTGGAGCTGCAGCCCCTTCCAGAAGGTAGCAACAAATCGTTGCAAGGGCAGCCACAAGCTGCAGCTGTTTGCTGTGTGGACAGGCAGAGCAAGGGAAGGGGCAGGGCAACATTCTGCAAGGTTGAATGTTTCCTGGGTGGAAACAGATGGTACCAGTTTATTTTGCCACATAGATATAGAAAGCTACAGCAAGTTTCTCCTTTGAAAAAAGCTATTACATTGGTTTGTTTCCATTTTGCAGTGGGACTTCTGGAGGTAGTAAAAGTTCCTCTCCTTATTATTAAAACTACTGGTAGCTGATAAGACGAGGGAGCTAGGGGGTTCTGTGCAACTATGAGGTCTACAACTTCATTGCGTAGTCTGAATGGCACACAGACCCTGGCCCTTGTCTTGTAGGTGTGGGCATGGAAACTTCATGTACTGGCCCTGATTTAGCAGACAACCCGGCTAGTCTGCATATTCATAGAATCATAGAATTTCTCAAATTAGAAGGGACCCATAAGGATCATTGAGTCCAACTCCCTGCTCCTCACAGGACTACCTAAAACTAAACCGTATGACTTAAGAGTGTCGTCCAGATGCTTCTTGAACTCTGACAGGCTTGGTGCTGTGATCACTTCCCTGGGGAGCCTGTTCTGCTGACTGACCACCCTCTCAGTGAAGAACTTTTTCCTAATGTCCAGTCTGGGCTTCCCCTGATGCAGCTTTATTCCATTTCCTTGTGTCCTATTGCTCGTCATCGGGGAGAGGAGATCAGCACCTTTCCCCCCTGCTGCCCCCCTTGAGGAAGTTGCAGACTGCGATGAGGTCACCCCTCGGCCGTCTCTTCTCCAAGCTGAACAAGAGAAGTGACCTCAGCTGTTCCTCGTAAGTCTTGCCCTTCAGACCTTTCACTCTCTTGGTCACCCTCCTCTGGACACACTCTAATATTTTGATGCCCTTATATTGAGGTGCCTAAAACTGCACACAGTACTCAAGGTGGGGTCGCACCAGTGCATTGTGGAGTGAGACAGTCGCTTCCCTTGACCAGCTAGCTATGCTGGGCTTGATGTACCCCAGGACATGGTTGGCCCTTTTGGCTGCCAGGGCACACTGTTGACTCATATTCAACTTGCCATCAACCCAAACCCCCAGACCTCTTTCTGTGGGGCTGCTCTCCAGGCTTTCATCCCCCAATTTGTATGTATAAGCAAGATTACCCCATACCAGGTGGAGAATCCATATGTTGCTCAGTAAAATACTGGTTGTTGCAACAGTTGCTTCTGAAGGTCCAAGTGATGGCTTTGCCTGATGCTTTGAAGGGCAGTAGCTGTACAGAGATGTTTAGAGAATCTCAGTGCCTTTCCTGGTATCTCTCTTCTTACAGTGGAAAAGAATACAAATTTGGCCTATACTGAGAACAGGCTCATTTATTCCTCCTGTTGCTACTTACTAGTACAGATTTCCTAGTTGATACAGTGGGGCTAGCAGAGATAAAGGTCTGCTCGTTCCCCCTTTTCTCTGCCCACATGCAAGCTGTTCCCCTGAATACAGAGACGAGGGGTATTTGTAGGTCATTTGAAGAGAGGGGCACCTCGCAGCTCTCTGCTTTCCTCTGTGTTGCTTTGCTGGCCAGCTCTTCTCCTTAAAAGTCAAGATAACTAATTGCTATAAACTGTCACAGGCTGTTCTCCTCACCTACATCATATTCAAACTGGGGAACAACTTTCCTCATCTTTCCAGCACAGCAAAAATAATATGGATGTTTCCAAGTGATTAAAAATCAGAAGAGGGAATGCTGAGGACTGTAGCCAGCTCAAGAAAATTCAGCTCTATTTAAGCAAGGCTATATATTTTTATGTTCATTAAGTCTTAACACCTCCCAGCCTCACCTCAGCAGATTTCATTTTCTTGGAATACATTGTTAGCATTCGTATAACTTGGACACAATTATTTTGGAGGCTCATTGAGAGAGAGGGGATTTTGCTTCAGAGGTCAAACAAGAGTGTTTGAGTGAATTTTTGGCTCCAAGCATGGAATTATTTTTTTTTTATTGAATGTGCCTGTCAAGACCTCCTGCTTCCTGTACAGAAAAAAAATGATGAGACAGACTAGCTTTCCAAATCCGCAGTATCCCCACCATTATCATGAGAAGGAACATCTGATCGTTGTGTATTCACATGCAGGAAAACAGTCTGAAGAAGAAAACTGGGCAAAGCTCAGGTAGTTCTTCACTAAAAAATGTTGTCTTGTTATTGTTTCTCTCTCTGCCTCTTGCCCTTACCAACCCTTCTGGACTTTAGCTTGAATGCTTCATCTGAATGCTTTTCTAGTGATAGCATATGGAAAGTGCTTGGCTTTGGAAAAGCCCACACACTACATCAGTTGGAGCTTTTCCAAGTAAAATCCAGTATCATTTGGCCACAGAAATGATGTGGGAGATGGAGGATGGAGTACAGGGATTATTTTTTGCTCTGAGAGAGAGAAGCCATGTTCTTTTCTACCTGTGACTTTAGTTCCTTAAGTCACTGAAAAAAAGTGGCTGTTCGAATCTGTACAGTGGTTCATCAAAGCATACATCTCTGTGGGATGTTATAGGAAATTAAATGGCACTTTCCATTTCCTATTGGCAAGGGACCAACACCAACAGGATTTCTCCTGGGTGAGCACCCTAGAGAGGTCAAAGATGGGAAGAAAGCACCAAAACTCACTCCAGATTGATACCTACGTGTTGTCCCCACAAAAAAAGAGGAGAAATAAGATGGTATGAATAAACTGTCATATCTGTTATGTCTAAAGATAAATGGTGACAAACTGAAAACACAGTGAAAATGAGCTGGGTCCAGCCAAAAATGCAACAGTACCACTGGTGCTGAGCAAATAACTAGAATGAAAGCATGTCCTGAAATGGCTTGTTGAGCAGTGTTGCTTGAAGCCGGTGTGATAGGTGATGCTTTAGACGCTTGGTGTTGTCAGGGGCTGGAACAAACTGCTTGCAGACCAAGGTGATCCAGTATTCCTGTGACAAGGAAACCTTAAAGCTACACATTTGGCTCTCTTCCTTGTCTTTCATTTCTCCCTCTGTTTTATATGTGTATAAAAAGGTGTCTCTTAGCTCTTTGTGACAAGGATTAGGTATAATAATACTTCCTAAGTGTTTAACAGTATGCTAGAAGAACAGGGCACAGTGCTGGTGTCCTTCAACTACACGAAGAGGATGCTGATTAATAGTAGTGACCTGATTGGCTTAATATGGGTTTGTTTTTCCTGACATGGGTATATTAAACCACCACTATGGTGGTTTTATTAGTAGTATTACTTTTCTTATATTGTACTAGACTGTTCCCTAGGATTTTTAGATACCTAGCCTAAATCTAGCTCTGCTCTCAATGGAATAAAGAGTTCCCCAGCACTTATCCTGAAGTCGGTTTTCAATGTGGTGCTCCCAGTAGGGACATTAGCCATTTAATTTAAAAAGTCGGTGGCAGGTTGAAGTTGGACTTCTCTTCATGAAATGGTGGTCCTAACCCTTTGTGTGTGTGTGACTGTTTAATGGCCTCAGCCACGTGCAGCGAGTAACTCGCTTTGCCTTACCGGCTGAAATAGCAGCATCTCTGACTTGGAAGAGTAGAAAAGCAGCATGGAGTAGCAAAGTGCACTTTCGGATGTCATCTGATGGCTTTTCTAACTGGTGGTTCTATTGCCCTTGTCTGTGTGTCTAGCTGGAACTGTATCACTAGCAGATGGATGTGACACAAGGTTAAACAAGTCTCGGTGTGCGCTCTGACTGCGTGCATACAGGAGAAGTGGAAGAGCCACATCGCAAAAAGCTGAGTTACTAATGCACTCATAATTTCCTAATGGAAAACATATTCTTAAAACTATTTTTATAGGGAAAAATTGAAAATATTGTGCAACTACCCACAGTAGTTAGAAAGTTGAATGCTTATTGGAGTAAAAGGAGCTTGACAAGCTACAAAATTCCTGCTCATGCATTCAGTACAGTTACGGTCCTAGCACACACACTCACACACATATCTGCAAGCAGAAAAGACGCAATACGTCAGAGAAGCTCTCGCTGTTTGCCAGAGGTCTTAAGAGGATCTTCTATTTCATTCGCTAGTAATGCCCTTTTTGTTGACAAAAGTAAATTGATGACAGGCAAGAGGGAAGCATTTGGTGGAAAAATTCTGTTGACCCTTCTCAGATTGAATTTGACCACAGAACAGGATACCAGCAGTTGCAGAAATGATAGATTATTGTAATGACCGGCAGAATGGCCTTTTGGCATGTTTAAATGGCAATAAATTTCACTAGGAAGAGGGCAATTTAACTACTTTAGGGCAGTGAGGATACTCTTTGTTTGAGGTGTAAATAAATTGCGGTTCATTAACAGTGCACATATTACATTCACAGCGCAACTCTAAAGCAGGGGATGTTAATATTTAATTTAATTTAAGCAGGTATGCTTTGCCTGTTTGAGGTTTGGATTTATTTTTGTTGGTTTTTTTCCACTCTAGACTTCAGGAACTTTGGGTGACAATTTTTCAGGGGCCCTTTAATCTTATAAAGCCCATGCGTGCACACCTCCAGTAATCCCAAATAAACCAGGGTGCGCAATGAAGGATAACTGCTTGGGTATAAATACCTGTGCCAGTTGGTACCACTTTACACCAGCAAAGCCTCCAGCTTTTGATATGTGGTGTTAAGTACTGATTGAGTAGTCATGAGAGATGCACGGAGCCAAAGCCTTATCGGTTACACTGGGGCAAAACCAAAGGAAAGGCACTGAATTAAGCAAGTGGTGGCAGAAGCACAGTGACATTACAGCTGGCAAAATTTATTTCTCATCTTTTACTTTGACTCTGAAATTCCGCCTGTCCCTCTCTCATTATTTTGGCAGAGTTCCTTGCTGAACTCTGCTGTTCAAGGAAGAGAAGGGGGGCAGGGAGGAGATGTACCCAATGCAGTTTGACATTTCCTCAAAAAGATTGTATTAAAATCCACTTACATTTAGAGCGCACTCTCATTTTGGAATGCTAATAAGGCATCGTTTCATCAAGGTAAAGGGAGCAAAATCTAATCAAGCCAAAGACCAGCTTGCCTTGCTGTTGACTGTGTTCCTGAAACATCATTTTAAAAGGTTGCTTTTAAGCATAGCTAAAAATGACAGACTTAATAAAAGTTTATAAATAACCGTATCACTTGGCTACTTACCTCTGTCTGTAATAACTGAGCCTTATTTCTTTATTAAAGATTTTGGGGCTGGCTATGAGCTCATATCCATGCTGCTGTTTACACCAGCGGGCAACCATTCCCCCAGGATCACGTCCAAGTGATAAGAAGGCAAGAAGATTTCTCCAACTCTTGGTCACTATCTCCAATAACAGGAGCTTGGCCATGACTTCTCTTCTGGCTTTGAAAAGCCAGACCTCAATGGAGGAGTCATTTAAAAATCTAGTTCTTGTAAAGCCAAACAAATCAAGGGGAAGTGGTCCCTAATAAATATCATTTCAGAGCCAGATTTATAAAGAAATTACTAGGGATTTGTTTATGGGGAAAAAAGTCTCCAGATAGGATTTTCCACACTTTCAACAACACATGTAGAACAAAAACTGTACTTCCAAAATGGAATAATAAAAGTATTCAACTCCAGGCAGCTCAGGGATCACCATGGAAGAAATTGGGGGGGGTGATGGCAGGTGTGTGTGGCAGGTGGACTGGCACACTGGCTTCTTGAGATGACAGCTTAGTGGGGAGTTAGGGCAGGGATATGCACAGGACTTGGAAAGCGGAGATAGGTGCTTTAACCCTGACATAGCAAAAAAGGACTGCAAGAAGGGAAGTGCCAAAAAACGTCTGTAGGACTCATACAGCTGGTTGAAGGTGTGACTGGGATTCCTGTTCTGCAGGGAATGTTTTTGTAACACAGCACCCAAATGCCTTGTAGTGCTGTATGAAACAGCGTGACTGATGTGCTGCTGGCTGCTTTACTTGCTCCTGGCATGGGAAAGCCTGCTAGCAAGGAGCGACAGGGACACCATAGCACAATTTGCCAGTGAGTGGGGCAGTTCTCATCTGAATTCAGTCATGGCTCTGATTAATGGGCTTTGAGCAGCTACTTTAGACAAGGCATCTCCCTGAGAAAGTCTCCATCTGCACTGCAGCCTCTCAACCACCATCTACTGTTCACAAATATGTTCAGGATGGTAGGGGGACTAGAAGATTGGCCAAGATAATAAATGGGTTCAAAGGCCCGGACGTAATCAAGTAATTAAGGTATGGCCTTTGGATGTGACACAGCAGGTTGCTTAGATAACATAAAACCAGAAGGCTAAGGCATCACATAAACAGGGAGCGAATGTGAATTCCTTGGTGGGAGTATTCTGTGTTTTCCGATGTGCAGGCACCTGTGCAGTCTTAGGGCAATCATTCAAGCTCTCCAACTTGTTATGAGCTTCCACCAGTGTCCTGCAGGTTGCTTGTCGAGATGCCCAGTTAATAGTGAGCACCAGTTTAAGGAGAGAGCACCTCCAGAAAGTTTCCCAAGGGTGACACACTGGTTTCTGTGCACACTAGGGGTGAGAGAGTTTTCTGGGGGAGGGTGTTAGGTCAGACCCATCAGGTTACAGCAGTGAAGCTGATTTTTGCCACTGTGATCCAGCATTGTGCGACTGCTGCTGTGTGCAATATTTCTGCTTGGTTTTGCTGTCTTCATTGATCCTAAATTTTTTCTTATTAAAGCTTGTAACGTAGAGAGACAAGACAGGCATCAGGAATTCTCTGTTCCTATTATACTGCTGGAAAAAGAGATTTGGAGATTTGGTTGACTTGCTCCCTCTCCCGTGTAAGACACGTACCGAACTGAGAGGGAGCATCTGCACCTCTTATGTCCTCATCCAGCCCAGGCTCTTAGCCACAGGAACATTTTTATCTCATTTTCTTTGTTTTCTCTTTGGAAGATTTCTCACCCTCGTCCCTGCATTTAATGTTTTACATGTGCAACCAATAAAATTGTTTTAGCATTTTCTTCCCAATGATTAAAGTCTGAGGCTGATGGTTGCATTTAAGAAAACTGCAATTACAGATGGCTCGCACAAATTCTTTCCTTTCAGTTCCAGGGAAGAAAATAACATTACTGGCAATACATTCTTCTGGTTTGTTCCTTTTGTGCCCATGGCCCAGTTAAGGTTTGTACCCTCTAGAAGGTCAAGACTGCTATTTTTTATTACAATAGCATATTGTTGAATTGCTATCAGTGCACATTGAAAGAGAAAGAAGCACAGCATACTGCATTGTTCTGGTTTTGATAGCAGAGAATAACAATATTGGCTTTGAAAGCTTTTTGAGAGACTGAGGAGTAGGAGGGAAAACCATTCAGTAGTTGATGCCTGTCCTGATTCTATCACATCAGCCTCTTGAGCTTATATTTTATTATTTATTATTTGTATTAATGATTATTTATATTCACTGTCATTTATACTTATTGTTTATTTATGGTTATAACACACTCATCATACAATATTAACCAACCTATAACACTGTCATTGATGGCTGTTTTTTCATTATCCTTCATGAATATTTCAGTGTAGTCTGCCCAATATTTCTATTTTAGAAAAGCATTCAAAAATGCTGTGTTGTGAAGTCCTATGAATACTAAGCTATACATCCAAGTGCCGTTCATTACATCTCCTCAGGCAGATTTAGATTTGTTTTACAACAAACGTGTACTGAGCGGAAGAATCAGCCATACATGTATAATGATGGTGTTATTGAGTAGCCTATGGTATAATTACCTCCTACTTGGGAAATTAAAATCTGAGAGTTGAAGTTTGCCTTTTTCTATTATTATTTTAGGAAAAGAATGGAGGCTTTGATTTTACAATTGAATTTCCTAGACAGTTCTGTATCTTAAATTGTCTGGTGTTTGCTATTGCACTTCCTTCACCTGCAGGAACAGAAAAGGGCTTTGCTGAATCAAACTTACTGGGTGTAGGATCTTGATAATGCAGTAAGACAGGAAAAAACTATGTGGTGTGCAGTTTAGAGGCATGCTAACTCCTTCCTGTTAGAAGCTGGATAGCGCCTGAGGCGGGAGAGTTTGTCTCTTGTAGAAGTGTTAAACCCTCATCCAGCATCAGGTGCAGAGTAATTTCTGTCCCAGGGCACAGCAATATAGCGAAACGACTGTAGCTGCTGCAGTCATCTGCAGTGCAATCCTGCTTTATCAAGCCACAGGTTATCAAAATAACTCGTCAACCAAAAGGCTGTTAGTCTAGTCAATAGTTGGAAGAGGAGGAGGAAAGTTAAAAGGTTTCTTCTCCCTCCCCGAAAACACTCCTGTGCCTGCTACAACATAAAGAACCCCCTAAATAACCCAAACTTCTCCCAGCTAGAAGTCCTTTTCCCTGCTGCTCTCGCGTACAGCTGGCATCCCACAAGGTGTGAGTTTTCAAGCAGGGACCATGGTCAAGACAGGCTCAAGTCCTCCTTGGGGGATTTCCAACCCTAAACCCGGGTAAAGGGTATCCTTTCCTGATACTGCTTATCCTGCATGGGGAATTTTCCCTTCTTCTTCTCCTCTGAGGATACCTACTGAGAGCTGTAGCAGCCCCTGTAATGATTAAGCCTCTCTCTCCAGTCAAATACCATGCTTCCATTATCATGGCACCATCAGCTAACCACTGGGGACGGGATCCTCTGCGGAGCTGGGGCTCTGTCCTCCTGCTGTTCACATCGATGCTCGGATGGACTTTGCTGGGAGGAGGCTTTCGGCTGCTACGGAAACGAGGGGGAGGAGCACAGCACCATTCTCAAGGCCCTTTGAAAACATGCCATGGTCGAAGTGTGCCAGGCGGATCGGCACATAGACCAGATGTGTGTTTTGCAAATTAATGAAATGCCTTTTGAAATGCTTTTAAGTAAATGAGAGTTAAATTCACCCTAATTGCATTAGCCTCTATGGAGAGCAGTGTCTATTCAGGGTCACGTCAGTCTGATTTTCAGATGTGTTCGGCACCTTGCAAACCAGGCTCCTCTGTATGGAGAGGAGGGAGGACGGATGCGAGGGTGCCCAAGCAGAGAGAGCTGATCCTGCGAGGTCCGGAGGGACTGTGCCGGGCACCCACTGGAGTAAATGAGAGGTCCTCTTTTGGCTGCCAGGAGCTTTGAGCCATGTGGGAGTCGAGCAGGGGCCAGGGCCGGCCCCGGGGATGCCCCATGTGCTGTTGGGGCCCTGGCAGGGCTCGGCAGCAGCGGGTGGGTGCGGGAGGTGGGAGCACCGGCTGGGCAGTGCGGAGCGTCCGCTGGGACCCTCTGCCCGCAGACCTCCTAGGGGCACAGAGGCAGGCAGGGAGACGGGAGAATGAAGGTGAAGTGCTAGACAGCTTCTCCATCACCAGGGCTGCCGCCTTCATCTTCGTCGTGGTCCGCTCTCTTTTTTCAGATGGCACTTTGACAGAAGATTAATTCAAGTCAGCTGCTGAAAATAATTATTGCATTATGGGAGCAGTAATCAT
Organism: Elanus axillaris; assembly: GCA_026212715.1. Taxonomy (NCBI): domain Eukaryota; kingdom Metazoa; phylum Chordata; class Aves; order Accipitriformes; family Accipitridae; genus Elanus; species Elanus axillaris. The sequence goes on along the minus strand of JANZLQ010000007.1, from coordinate 24,300,540 downwards.
TATTTAGAACATGATTAAATATGTCTGCGTCTATTGACTCTGCCTATGATTTATGTATTTGTTTAGTCAATAGCCTAATGTAAATGATGTAATTAATTATAGATGGTGGTGTCAGGTCATTGGTAAAAACAATCTGATGAGAACAAGGGCTCTGTTTTTTCCTGACAGATGCAGAGGGAGGGCGGGAGAGACAGGCACAGTTGAGGGAATTCCAGGGGAACTTTTTCATGTGTGAATGGCGGCTGGGATCTCAATTTGCATGTTGTCTTTCTCTTGTTCAGCATTCGTTTAGAAATTGAAATAACTTGTTAAGCAAAGGGGAAGGGAACACATGATTGCAAAGAGGACACCTGGGAGTAGTGACGGCAAACAGCTAAAGAGCCAGCTGCTCCCTAACACGAGAGAGCGTGCCACTATCATTTACCGCTTCATAAAATTAAATGTTTTCCAAATTAAATCAGTAGGCAGCATGCAGGAAGACCTACTATCTCTAATAACAATTTTTCAATCAATATCAGGGGCCCGGCTGATCTGGAATCAGAGCAGAGGAGTCTGGGATTGGCTGGGGGGGAGCAGAGAGATGGGGGTAGGGAGGGTGCTTGAGTACCGCAGCTTTCAATCAAAGCAAAAGTTAAAAAAAATATATATGCATGGTGGATTCTCCATCACTGTGAGTCTATTCCCCATAGATTTTTCTCTTAACTGATAATTCGGTCAGTCACATTCCTCAGAGGGAGGTCACGGGTCACCCCAGCCCCTGTCAGGCCTCAGAGAAACCATTTCCATTTTAATGCCACAGCTATAATCTATCAAAGATGTGATGTACAAGATACAATGAATTTAAGTGGTCTTCATATATCACTGAGCTTTCATGCCTTCACCTGTGTAATAGTCTGAATTACTCTCCCTACCTCACAATCTGTCACCCCCAGTAAAATAACTGCCACACGGGTGTTAATGGCAGGTTTGTCCAAATTGGGGCCGTGGTAGCCCAAGGCATTACACATCATAAACTTTAGCATTCAGTGCTTAGCCTGGCGGTGTCAGCAATTGAAAATTATTCTGTAAATACTTCCGCGGCGCTGTTCAGCTCATGTTTTTATTTATGGCAGCTAAAACAAGCGTAGCGGGACGGCACAGACCACAGCTGCTGGTGCAATTGCACACCTCCCTGCGCAGCTCGCCGTGCCTGCACACACACACGCAGCCTGTGACAAAGCTATGGTTTCCCAACACAGTTGAAATTTTGCGGCTGCACCCGCTAAGCACTGATGGACCTCAGCGTAGGTGGGCTGATAGTCTCCGTAGCAGTTAGACCGCTAGTGCTGCTACTAATGGCAAAGTCAGGTTATTTATCGGTACTAACAGCAGAGCTGTCTGTGTCCGTGTTGGCTAATGCCTGCAGTTTGAATGGGACGTATCCGATTGCCCTTTCGTAAGGAAATACTTCGAGCGCAACCCTGGAGCTCCTGGGTTGCCCAGTCTCCTCCGCGACTGCGCACAAAGTCATGAGCCCCAAATCCGTTCTTGTGTTCCTAGGTCTCGGGGAGGTCTCCTGAGCCAGAACTCTGGTAGTGATTGTAATTGCTGGTGTAATTACATCTGTAGGAATATGGATTTCTTGCTTTGCTTCAAATGAGTTCCTGTGCTAAACTGTGGTTCCAGCTTAGCAAGCTTATTTCACCACCCCAGGCTGCACATGGACTGTTTGGTTGAATGTCAGGAGACACCTACTCACTGACAATAAATTAAAAAAAAAAAAATCCATCCTATTAAATCATATGAGGCCAAACTAGGCCTATAAATCAGAGCAGTTGTGGGGGAAGGAGTGGGAGAGGAGGTCTGAAGAAGCACAGAGGTCTCCCAGAGTTGTTCCGCTGCTAAAGCCATCCTGCGGTGAAGGTACTTCATTTGGGGGGGAACAGTTAGAGGAAAAGGCCCCTGAGCACCTGGGGCTGGGCAGGAGGTGGTGCAGGTCCCCAACAGCCGGGGAAATGCCTCTGCCCTGTCTCTGTGCAAACACCTGGCTTGATTCACCTCTCTAGTGAAGCCCGCGCTGGACACAAGTCCCATCACGAGAGCATCCACTTTGGAGGATGCAGGTATGAGGTTTTTTTATCTTGCCTTGTAGCTCTCTATTGTATAAAGCTCAAAAACTATGTTAGGGTGGATATTTGCATGTTAGATACATGAATTACTGCAGTGGTGCTCTCATTTGGTCTGTACTGTGAATATGGGCTGTTCTCTAACATTCTGCAGGGGAAGATGCAGTCATGTGTGACCCTTCCTTGCCAATCTAAGCCTGGTGCAGATACTGCCTCTTCCATCCTATTCAGCTCCATGGCTGTCAAGCAGTGTTAAAGGGAGAGGGTATATTATATGGAGGAGATCCTGCTGTGGTAGGGAGATAGTAGCCAATGGCTATATATTGATCTAACTTAGCTGAAATTCAGTGGATGTGAATCACGCCCTTTGCTGCTGTCACAGAGGTGGTGAAAAGATTTGTAGATTTTTTTGATTTTTGTGTGTGTGTGTGCTGTGGGAAGCTGCTCTAAGTCCATCATTTCCATCCTTTTTTATCTATTCACCTTCATCCACTGACTGTGTCCTCCTGGAAAACATGACCCCACAGCTCAGAGTCTTGCCTGACAAGAGAAGGCTGCCCACAACTTGTTTTGTTTCTTGACATCCAGTGTCAAATGGTGTTCTCCATCCTGGGCTTGGGTACTATGCAGAGCTAGAATAATTATTTCCTGCTTCAGTTATCTTCTTACTATAAATTAAAATAATGTTGCTGTTTGTTGATAAATTGTTATGAATTCTCCACCCTGATGCAGTTGTATCAAATCCTGTTTATTTCTATGGTAGATGTAGCTGCTTTAGTATATGCAGTTAGTAATAGACTCCCTTAAAATTACAGCTGCTGGCCATAGGCTTATCATTGTATTTGTTTACAAATAGCAGGTTAAAAGTTACTGTGGGCTCTCAGTAGCTGTTGTCTTTACTTGGAGACTTTCACCAAAGTCTTCCACACCTTCAGTCCCCCAGCAGATATTAAAAATAGCTGAAGTGACACAACACACGCTTTGTGAAGATTGTGCTCTGCGTTTTCTGCAGTAAATACCCAGGTTGACAAAGACGACATGCAGTGATGAAGTGCAAAACTTCCAGGCAAAATTTTTCCTGTGGGAAAAACCCCGTACCTTGTAAAAACTAACACAATGACCACGGTTCTTCTGTGACCCCGGTGTTTGCTCACTTCAGAAGGCACAAAGCTCTCCTCAACCTTTCAGGGTCAAATCGGGCAATAAAAACCCAACTACACACTGGGGTTTCAGCCCTGCTCCTTGTGCATGTTGCAGCCCTACAACCCATCCCCTACTATCCTGATGTTAATGCAGCCCAGAAAATATTTGTGAACTTGCATTTTGTCCTAGATGTTTTCAGAATATTTTACAAGGGATATAAAGTGCCACACTGTCTCTGCTAATGAAACGTGCATCGTGATAAGTGCAACACCAGAGAAGTGTCTAAATAAAAGATATTTTGTAATCTTTTTAATGGAAGAAGACATTTTTATCCTTTAGCTTCAGTAGAACTTAAGTATATGCCTGACTTTTAAGCACATCTTGGGATACTTTCCTAAATCAGGATCTTGATTTCTAGCATTGTGCTTTTTTCTAGCTTGGATATCATTTACAATAAATGAAAGTCTTTTCTCTTTTGACATATTACGCTGTTCTGTGGCTTGGCTTTCATTTTGTCCTGTTAACTAGAAACCCACTTTATCATGAAATATGTCCTTCATACTTTCTCCTACATAGTGAGAGAAAAACACTGATAAACATCGAGTGCTAGCCATTTCTCAAAAGCTTCCTGCAGATCTCAGAAAAGAAGGAAAATACGTACTAAGCAAGCGCTACTTGTTAAACCATAAGCTGGCTATAGGAAGGAGTGGACGGGAGTGGACATTAAAGGGGACAGACTGTGGCAAGCCATGCCTCTGCCTGTCTTACATCCAGCATGTAAGAGGCTGTGGAAAAATTAATTTGACTTCAGTTTATGTGGAGATGGAATAAAGCGCTGATGTCTGTCACATCTAACTGTATTATCTTGTTTAAAGTGTGGGGCTTCAGATGAAATACTACAAGCAGTGGTGACCTTTCCCCAGCAGTCCTCCTGAAGGTAGGCAGGGGACATGTTAGAATAAAGAGTCTCTTGTTGCACTAACGTCAACCTTAAAATTTCCCCCAGAATTTCAGGTGAAACTTGTTTCCTTGGAGGCTTTTAGGAAATAGTGCTAAGCCAGCTTTAGTAAAGTTATAAGGCAGCACCTGGTAAAGTGGGCTAACAGTGGTAATAGTACAGCAAACCAGATCTGTTTGTGTAACTCCTGAATCTGCTGCAGCTGGCCCCTGCCTAATCCTTATGTGTCCCAAACATTGGGTTCAGAGACACTGAAATTTGCTGCCCATTGCGCAACAGAGAAGAGCTAAAGAACAATATTGGCAGAGGAACAAATGGCTTTGAACTGACTGTGAATAAATTTAAGCAATTACATTATTTCTAACCAGAAGAGGAACGAGACTCTGCAAGAGCCTTCTAATAGGAAAAGAAGGAACTGAGCCCCGGCCAGCTTTAAGATGAAGCTTGATGGGTTTATGAAGATAATTATATGACAGTCCTCCATAGCACTCTTGATAGCTGCAGGCTGGGTTCATGGGCCTGGCTGCCTCCTCCAGCCCAAAGCGCGCCCACAGGGAAAGTTGGTTTTGATGGGCTCTGTAGGTGAGGTGTGAAATTCCTGTTGGTGCTCCCAGGGGCTCTCATAGGAGGGCTGCAGGAAAGCTTCATAGACATCCCCATTTCACTCCGCACTGCTTTCCTTTTCCCCTTTCTTGCTCAGGAGATGAACCTCTTGAATTCCTTGGAGACATTTTGCATGTAACCGCAGGCATCAGTGGACAAACACACGGGCAGCCATGGCTTTTGGACATGGTCCTGTTAACCCAGGACCCTCATCTCTGTCATCCTCAGCACCGCTCTGGCCACGTGAAATGACCCCAACGTTGTGACTTCTGACAAAGGGGGCAAAAGCCTCTGGTATCCCTTCTGACAGCAACTGAAAAACCTGCCGTGGGAGGAGGCAGGTGGGCAGGGATGCCGGGGGTCCTTGCCCAGGCTCCTGCCCCAGGCAGGGCCAGTCAGGGCCCATCCGGATGGGTTTGGACTGCCATGAGAGGCATGATTTCCTACTCTGGGGCTTGGACTTTAAGTCAAGGTAGCTTTATTCCCCTCTGTTTTCCTTCATCACAGCCTTTTCTGTTGGCTGAGCAGAGTCACTTGCGCTTTCTGAAAGAACGACAGCCGCACTGGAAGCGGGAGTTTGTAGTTCGGGCTTGCACTTGCAATTATGTGCCTGGAGGCTGACAGGCCCCTGCTGCCATCACTGGCAGCAATTGCGAGGAATCAGACCATACCTTCTTTTTTTTCCCTAATTAAAAAGTTATTAACTAATTATTATTTGATTAGGAAGTTTGGTAACTTGGGAGAGATCCGTGAGACAGCATCACTACAAGGAGGCAATAGGTGATAGCAGTACCATGACTTGCCCCGAGGTATCGAGCACCCCAAATTCTGGGTTGCAGCATTAAATCTGTGCTAGGAAGGATGCTGTATGCTTATTTACCTTACACGTGCTGCGATTCCTGCTCCTCATCACAACACATGTTTTACAGCGTGTGCACACGACAGCAGGGCTCCAAGGCCCCATGATTTACAAAAGCTCAATGCATGCTGCGAGTGGCAGAAGTCACTGTTGCCTTTCTCCTAGCCTATCTTTGCCAAGATGCATGTCAGCACTGTGGAGGAAGCCTAGGAGAGATCAAAAATGATGAGGCAGCAAAAATATAAGTATGGAAAGATTAGACTGAGCTACTGATAAAGAAACAAATTTAGTTTTTCCCAAGTCAAAGACATTTTTATTAGGAGTTTAGTACTTTGGTACGGTGCAGATATACAGCATATATGCTCTTTCCCAGAATTTCACCCTCAGTTCAGATGAGAATTTGCCCATAAAGCTCCAGTAATGTTTTTCTTTTAGTAGTGACACTTAACAAAATAATTAGGCAATTAATTGCCTAACTCCACAAGGAGCAGCAATTATTTCTTTTACTTAAAACATGTAAAAAGCTGTGTCATTTATTGATAGAGAGTCGCATAATATTCCATGGCAGAACAGCCCTCTAGAGACATTACTCTATATGCTGTGAATGCATTTTGAGAATAATAAACAAAACTCAGCTAAATCTTAAATGGGCTCATTCCTGTATTTAAAAAATACTGCCGTTCATTACAATTATTTATTGTTTATCAGTGCACAGATGACTGCAGCCCGGCAAGAACGACCCGGCCTGTACCCCCAGGAATTTACAGCCGCAAACTCTGTTCTCATACCAATACCTGAGCAGCTGCACTCACATGAGCTCTGATTCAGCAAAGGCCGGGAGCATGTGCCTGGCTTTCGGGAGGGCAGCATGCTCCCAGAAGCCCAGGCTTAGAGCAGGCATGCATTTCAAGAAGCTTGCTCAGTCTGAGCCTTGAATACTTCTTCCCCAGATACAGCTGAGAGAATATGTGGACAGCAGTCCTGCCAGCCAGTAAAGGCGGTCACAGATGCCTAATTATTTTAATACAGAGCTTTAATTACAATGTTAATGCTCATTTTCAGATCAAGAGTTTGGCAAAGGTGGAAGTGAAGGTGGTGCCAGTACCTTTAGTTTGCTTACCTTCAAGTACTATCTCTGACTGCTAGGTAGAGCCAGATAGGAAGTCTTCATTTATACAGCAGGTGTTATCCTCGTTTTGTTGTTGCAAGTAGATGGACATAAATTCCTTGTGAACTACATATACTGATTTAAAGCCCATGTAAGACTTAATATTTTATTTCAGTGGTACATTCTCTGGTTTTTGCTGCTTAATTTAGTCTAGATGGTCTTTACCCTAGGCGTAGCTGAGCATCAAACCTTCTGGGTTACAGTAGTGCCATTACCAATATATTCAAGATTCTATATTGATGGGCAAACTCATCCAAGATCAAATGAAAACCATCTATGATCTGCAAAAGACTTGGACTTACCACTTCCCAGAAGGGGAGATGCCATCACTGTGGGTCTGCCTCTGTTCCTGAGGTGCCAGATGCACCTGTAAGAGAGACATAAAATCCCAAACTCCCAGCTGGTGGCAAATCTGAAAATTGGAGCTGGGTGGAAGAGGCAGTTGGAAGTGTTGCTGAGCTGTGTACCTACCAAGCTTGGAAGGAATTTAATTATTGGCTGATTTTTGCTTTGCAAGAAAACTACCAGAAAGCCCACTGTTGTTTTAATGTGCTGCAGAGATGTTCTTTGCATGCTGCATTTTCATATTTCATTATGAAATGAAACTCTTGAGTTTTTTTATTTTATTTTAGCATGCTTTATAATATGATACTGAGCTTTTAAAACGCAAGTTGGAACATTACTCAGCATGCTGATCGAAATGTCAGTTTGTCAGAAATGAAACGTTTTGATTAGATCATCCTTAAAATAATTATTCTGAAGCTTTATTTTGCAAAGAATTTGGCAATGCTTCCTCCTACGTGAAGCAAAACCAAATACTGAACCCCAGAGCCTTTGCAAACTGTACGTCTGTCTCCAAACAACTCCGACAGATACACAGCTATTCTTTTTCCTTTCTCCCCAGATAAAGAGGAATTTTATTTTAAATGTGGTGGGTTTAATGCCTGAGAAAATAGGGCAGTCACAGAGCCATGGCTTTAAACAAACTTTATTTGGGCGCTTGACTGACTGGCAATTGTGGGCAATCATTTTAGCTGTCACAAGGCCCAGAGAAATGTGGGAGAGCTCTTCCATGAAATGTTTATATTTCATAAACAAAATGATGTGCTTAACAGTCAGAGTGATGGGAGGGTTCCGGCTAATGCATTTTCCAATGTGTGAGGCAGATTATTAATGCGCTCCAGTAGCTGTTAATTTCAGTTTGCTGGAATGATTTATGGGGAGGTAAAGGAGAGAGACATAATCTAATTGAGATCAGAATCGCTGTTCTAGTAGAGGAGCACCAGCATGGACCCTGGCTGCAGCAGAATGATTAATATCTAATAAGCAAACAATCCGTTAAATTATTATAAACATTACTTTTGACAACTCTTTTGTTGCCGGGGGAGAAAGCAAAACAAGCAAACAAGATTAACAAAACCCCAGGTAAATTTTTTGGGTATTCCTCTTCCATTACGCAAAGATAAAGGTTGGATGCCGAAGAGAAAGGAAACACCGGGTTAGGAGGGAGCGTATGCCCTGATCAATTGTAAGTCAGCGGAGGAAGCATTGATGCTGTAATATGAACAACAATTGAACAATCAGAAGAAAATCAATCTTGAAAAGAAAGAGAGAGACAGGGGAAAACGCCCGCACCGTCGGCGTGATCCACGGCTCGGTTCGCAGCAGGCAGCTCCCTGGTCATTACTGCCCTCGTTAGTATGGCCTGCCTGCGCCCCTGCCTGCGCTGCCCTTTGTCTTAGTGACGGGGATGTGAGCACTCAGCATCTCTTTATGGCACACTCCCCAAAGGGGCTTTAGCTGTGCTAATCTCACTTCTCTCCAACACCCTGCCATGATTTTTGCATTTGGCAGGTTGTTTGCATTTCGTTTTCTTTACCCAGCAGGTGACTTGGATTTAGTCCTTTACCAGCCACGCACAGGGAGCCAGTGTAAATTATTTTGGCTGTGTGAAGGGTGTTGGTGGTGCGTTTGTGGGTTTGTGCAGGTACACCTGCAAGCAGTTCAAATTCATGTTTAAAAATAATTCAAAGAAGCCAAATGAATCTGACGTAGAGCAACACAAAGCTTTGGGCAAAATACTTCCCACTTGAGTTTCTCTTCCAGAAGTGCTGTTTGCAGGAGTAAATATCGTAGGTAAACTATGCACCTAGCCCTCCTTCAGTTCCCCTCCACTGTAGGGTATTAAAAGTGTATTTTGGATTAGTCAAAAAACAAAGGTACTCTACTTTTCAGCAGATGAGAAAAGATCCATCAAAAGTCTTGTGGGATTGAACAGAATGCTTTTCTTGAGCAAAAATTAATTTCATTCATTATCAGGCTTTTTTTTGTAATCAAATGAAATATCTTTTAAAGAAATAAATACTTCCAATTAAAAAAAAATGGGAGCATGTTGAAAAATATTAACCAAATGTTAACCAAAATGTTTCTGTGAGCTCTACATGGATTCAGGAAGTATTTGGCTGGAATCAGGGAACAATTTAGCCAAAGGGATCTTTAGGGGTGATCCAGTTGAGCACTGTGCTCAGAGCAGGGCTACCATCAAAGTCAGGCTGAGCTGCTCGGGGCCTCATCCTGCCCAGTAGCCTCTCCACGGGTGGAGGTCCACAGCCTCTCCGTGCCCCTCTTCCCGTGTTTGACCCCAGCCATTGTAAGTTGTTTTCTTCTTACACCTCGTAGGGATTGCCCTTGCTGCTACTCCTGTCTGTTGCCTCTCACCTGTTCACGGGGGCTCCCCAAAATCTGCTGTGGTCTAGTGAAGGAAATTCCTCCCAGATATCTGTCTGACTGCAGTTCAGGAACTGCCTAGCAAGCCCAATATAGAAGCAAATACTGTTTGTGCCTAATATGGTCAGCAAAACTATTTCAGAACAGTTTGTCTGTTGAAAGCATGGTCCTTGCAAAGCTGCCAAAATCAAGGAGTGCTAGGAGGTGATCGTGCAACTGTCTGAGTGATGTCACAGAAATTAAAATTTCTTTCAGGCTGGTAAAATTTATCCACTGGAATCGAATAACCACTAGTGGAGCAGAGTTGTACTTCTCCTCAGTATAGGTAAGGGGGTGACCGGAGCTATTTTTACCTTAGACCCTAACGTTGTGCACCTGGGAGACTTTCAGCGATGAGCCTTATGCTACTGTGAATTGTCATTGCTTCTCTCCAGAAAAATGGAATTTTAACCATCACAGGGCCTGTCCAACAGAGCCATGCATCCTACCCTAGTTTGGACTTCTGAGAGAAGGCAGTCTTACATCCCTTGTTGGTTTGTTTAAGTCATGCAAAAGCCCCAAAATAGGATCCGGAGTAAGATCAGTAAAGAACCTAAAACAATCAGTGAAAGAACAAGTAGCATGATTCCAGTGCCAGAAAAAAAGACCTAATCCCCAAATAAAGGATAACAACATAAGCACCAAAACTTTGGCTTTTGGCTCATACTTTTCTAAACAAAGGTCTGCTTTACATTAACCGGATGAATACATCCAAAGAATGAGCCACAGGCTTTGAACTGGAGTGCAGGAATTCTTGGTTTGAGTTGATGTTATTAATGTCATTTACAAGGGACTTCTTTTGCTAATCCCCCCATTCTCACTGTTAATGATTATAAAATAATCATCATTATAATGATTATCAGTGATTATAAAATAATAATTATGGTTATAAAACCCATGCAGTCTTTCAGCTGGCTTGGAGAGACAGAACCACAGCATCCCTCATTTTCTTGCTTGAAGGGAAGCCTCTCTGAGATAAACCCACCAACAGAAGTTGATTCAGCATCCATTGGACACAGCAAGAAATCTCCTGTTGACGCAGCACCTCTACTGTCTCTTCCCTGTGCCCCAAATCAAGCATCTCTGAAGAAGGCAACAGACTGAAAAGGGTCTTCTAGACCTGGTTGGTTTTCTGTCCAGCTTCCTCTTCTGGAAAGAAACTTTTCATTGCAATAGAAGATAATTTCTTCTCATGTTCTTACGATCTGGCAAGCAGAACTAAGGCCGAATTTTTTAGGGCTGTTGGTCAAATCAGAAGGGTAAGGATCCAGCCGTATCCCTCCCTATTCTCCAACCAGACCCTGCAGCCTAACAGGTAATCCTGTAATAGGGATCTTTCCCAGAGGTTGACACCGTAAGCACAGGGCTAGTGAGCAAGCAGCACCTTTTGTCATCAAACTGGGCTGATACAAAGTAAGTCCACCAGAGTCAGTGGAGAGACTGGCTCTCCCCATTGTGTCAAGGTTTAAACTCTTCAATGAGCAACACTGTCAAACGTGCAAAAATAACAACATAAATAGCAAGAACATACATATTTGCCCCCGAATAGCTGGGGAATTCAGCTGTAGTTGGGCACTGGAAAAGTTATTTAAAATCCTACCCCATTCTTTCTGGGCTAATTCAGCCTGTGACCCAGTGTGCTGCTCATCCTAATATTAACTCTGAGAAACTTTTCTTTTAATCATGTGGAATCTCTGTTTGTTATTCTGACTGTTGCACTTGGCTCCGTTGGCTGTCCCACAGCCTTGCAGGATCCTGGCAGTTAGCAGCAGAGAGCACCCATGTAAACACCAGTCACCTTTCCCCAGAGCCAAAGGGGTTTTGCAGGGTTCGTTCTGTTTCAGTTTTTAAACTCCTGTCTAAGCTGTATGGCAGGCTAAGGGTGATGGAGGGGTTTCTCAGTCTGCTACAGAAATAGTAACCATATTGGAGAGAAGTCATTCTCACAAAGCATTTTCCTCCGCCGTGGGTCACTGATGCGGTTCAGGCTGCTGCCAAAACTTAGCACTGCCTGATAACGGTGCGGTGCCCCGTGGCAAAGGAGTTGGGTGGTTTGTGTTGAGTGCTGTGTGAAGAATGATCTGTGTTTGTAAAAACAAAAACAAAACAACAGGCAAGTACAAAACAAGGACCACTGTTACTAGTTCCGTATTTTCTGGTGCATAAATTGGGAGGCCGGGTTACCCTCCCAGCCCTGCATTAGTCACCACAAAGCTCAGCAGCGCTGCCTGTTCAGAGCCCCCGCTGGCTTGTGGGCAAGTCTTACTGAAGACAAGGGAACTGTAGATGTCTACAATTTGAATCTGGTCCTAAAGGTTTGGGTGCCATGAATCTTGGCACCACCTGCCATGAATGCTGTATAAGTAATGTTAAGCTGGATTTTTCCCTAATGAGATCGTAATTCTGCTCTGCAAACCAGGGACAGTAGCAAATTGTCTGATCGTGTACCTGTGTACCTGGCCAGAACTGTCTGAACTGATAAAAAACACTGCAGTCGGTTTAGTACTGAAAACAGCTGATGGTAATCGCAGACACAAGGGAGCAGACATCCCCCCGCCGCTGCTGAGGAGCGCTGCCCTTGGAGGCAGCCTGCCCGCAGACAAGGCGGACAGTGTCCCCTGGGTCCAAACCTGGCTGGGCTGAGCCACGAAGAGCAGGCACTGATCCCAACCTCCTGCAAGATTTCCAGTGCTTTTGAGTCTACCACATAAGGCTAAAAATCTTCAGGTGCTCCTCAGTCTTCCTTGGCAGGACTTCATCTTCTTCCCAACCCACCTCCAGAAATAGCCGCACAAAGAAATTGTTTAAACAACCAGCTGCTTCAGGGAACACCAAAGCCTGGCCTCGATTCACCGTTATGCATGGCGGGTACTTTGGGAGGATGCAGGCATCTTATCTTTCATGTTAAAAATCCCCAAATGAAAAGTTGCATAGGAACAGGTTTGTATGTTAGATAATTTGGGATCATTGGGGTTTCTTTGCCAACCCCTGAAACTCTCCCATGTTTCATTTCCTAGGTGTAGGGTATTGGCCTTTGGTCCTGTGAAAGGTACATTCTTCTCTTATCTTCTTTTCAATATTCCCTGCGGGTGTACGTGACACCAGGAAAAAGAATGTGTGAATGTGAAAGAATGTGTGAAGGGAATGGCACCCTTTAAGTTATCAGACCTGGGAACGGAGGCCAGTTTATTTGCAGTGCAGAGCATTTAACTTCCTAACGCATTTACAGAGGCTGAGGAAAGATTGTTCGAAACATACAGAAGTATTAACGCATGACCCTCTAGGACGAATTCCTGATATGACGACACATGGAAATAATGTTTTAGCTTCAATGTCACCAGCAAATTAAATGCTGTTTAATATTTGACCTGATATATTGAGGAAGGCTCTGTCAATAAATTAATCTGTCAGTTGCGAAGCTAAGCTGTGTTGCATGGATTTATTTCGGCACATACTCACAAACAATATTTAAACAGAAGCAATACAAAGTATGCATTGTTTTAGTGTAGTAGCTCAGAAATGAACCACTAAACACAGCTTGGTTTAATGGTTAGGAAATAAGTATTTGTTTACGTTGTGTAGAGAGCAGAGGAATACCCCGTATTTCCAGCAAGGCCTCCGCCTTGCAGCCTCCTGTAAGCAGGCTTGAAGAGAGGGTTTGAAGAACATACCTTCACGTGCACACCTCCAAAAGCATTGCGTTTAATCTCATTTCATCTACCTACACCAAAATATAATACTGGTTACCTATTGCAGTAGGTATTCTTACAGTTAATAGCTGATATTTGCAAAGCGCTTTGGAATCTTGAGTCTGACCTTGTGTCTTGGTTTGGGATCAGCGTGGCAACATTGCATGTGGCAGTATTCTGTGCTCAACCAACTATTTCTGCTGCGCTTGCTTGCTAATAATTTCCTGAAATTTTCTCCCTTTGTTTCTTGTGCATATGTGTATGTAGATATGCATATGGGAATGTAAATATCTTTGTTAGCATACAAATGCACATGTGTGTAAGCACACACATATAGCTTCTGCTGTACATAAGATACATTTCATTATTTCTTTGCATGTATGGGAAAATACATACATACAATATGTATTTAAATACATACATAAGTACTGATTACTGCATTTTATTATTTGTTCTCACAGAAAGTCATGTGGCTGAAACTCAGGTTGGCTAGAGATCGGCACTGCCGAGTTTCCCGTTACCATTCCTCTGGTATGCCCCTGAATGCCCTCCTTGCAAGAAAGCAGAAGCAGCTAAGCAGATGCTGAACTCCAGCAGGATTCAGACATAGGCATCAGTGGTTTTCTGAAAGAAAACTTTGTTGGATTGGTGCCACAGGAACTCAGATCTATTTCAGGAGCAAAGCTGGAGACAGATGCACAGATTTCACAGTACCATTTCTGATCTGGCCTGGGGAAAATACCTGTTCCTATGCTAAGGATCCTGTGTCCCATAAAAGTCATTCTTGCAGTAAGATGTGAAACTCGTGGCTGTACGCATCAGCATAAAGCATCCTTTTCAGACCATTAGGAACTCTAAGAATCTTAGCGGAAGTTGGATTTGACCTTTAAAACCCAGAAATACAGTTCCTGCAAGTATAATTCTTCTTATGCTTCGACTCTTCCCATTGTAAATTATGGGGCTAACAGCTGGCTTCCAATGAAGTCAACTATTAATTGTATGTTCACTACCCTGCCTTCTGTAAATCAATATGAGAAATGAGCGGTATCCTGCTATACAACACAGACACTCTACACGGGGAAGTAATTTAAGGGTGGATGACAACTTGCTTGGAAAGGCTTCTTTGCTGCAAACAAGACCATGAAAAAACCTTACTCTAAGAAAAGCTCCCCTTAGTCCCTGTAGGTGCCAACAGAATAATCCTGTGGCTCTGGCAGTGAAACACAACTGGTGCCATCATTCTTGCACAAATATCAGTATCAAGATAAATTATTGTCTAAACAAGCTGACTTTGCCAGCAGTGATGTTATAGATGATGTGCTATATGACCATATTATACCCCTGAATCAAGGGCGTAATTTTTCAAGGATTTTACAGCTTGAGGGTTTTTCCCTCATTTGGACTCACTTCACTATTCACATTACACTAGTGAAGTTAGTGGGATTATTTCAGTTTTCACCCCATTTGCCTCAAATCAGGATGTAACACACTTTGTGCCTGAGTATGTGCTAGAAAACTGAGAGAATTGCCTTGGTTGTCTGGTAGGGCTTGCGTGTCAAAATTGCTGGCCCTGCTGCCAGTGGTCTTAACCGAAGAGCTGAGCATCCATTCCTAGGTTGCTAGTCTGCTGTAGTTATTTCCCATCTGCACTAGCAATGAAAGAACTATCCATTAATTGAATGGCAAATACTGTATTTCATGCGTTTTTCCTGAATGAGCAAAACCAGAAGTAACGATTCTGGCTGTGTTCGTCTGGCTCTTCGGTGGGAGTGTTGCTTGGAGCAAGCAGACCCTGGCTGTCAGATGCGTGACCCGCTCCCGTCCTGCTCTGGGGCCCAGCAGTGGGACTTTGCCCTGCCCTGCCCTCAGGGGCATGTGGCGATCTCACAAGCCCATCCCTTGTTTTTCCCTAAATTTAATTCACAGCCCCCGTGTAAAACCTCGGAGGGCTAATGCTCAAGAGTCAACAGTTATTTCCATCAGCTAGGACCTGCCCAATCTGCTTTGTCAGTTCAAGGAGAAAGAAAATATGAGAAAACTATCGAGTTTTAAGTGAAGCATTGTGAAGTAGCGGAGCATAACTGCACAAACCTTGTTTTCAGCAGTAGATTGGATTATCTGTATATTGTACTATAAATGGGTTAGGACTACAAGCAGGAGATGCCCTGATCTTTTTTTTATCTTTCTTTCTCTGCCTTTTTTTTTTTGTGTATGTGGAATTCATGTGTCAGGAAATCTTTAACAAACTTTATTTCCATACTTAAATTGAGCAATGAATTGAAACTGGCAAAGGAAAAGGGGAAGAGAATATATTCTATAGCTGTGTCTTTTAAATTGCTTTATCTATTGATAGTTTTGTCCCATGCTAAATGCAATTTCAACAATATAGAAAGCACAGACTCAAAAACTGAGCTCTAATTAAATCAGTAACGTTTCATTATTTCATCTGAACAATGCGAGTCTAAAGTAATCTTTCCACAGAAAAATTAAATCAAGCTCCATGTGAAAGTCTGCCATTTCAAATGTATTTCACATCCAGTGTTCGTAACAGGTTTGGGTTGCGCAGCAGAGGACTGTTAGCTGTGAGAAGCCCCCCGAAACAGCGTTCCCACCTCCCCTTCTCACTGGTGCCCACCGTGGGGCTTGGGAGCTCCTTGGGCTTTCCGAACACAGTACCAGTATAACACCTTGCGGATACAAGAGTGATTTCCCTGTAAGAGATGTAATTACAGCCTCTGCTAAGTTAATGAATAGGTCTCTTTGGATGTTTAGTTAGAGTGGAACATATTTAAAATCTGCTGGCTTATTGTGAAATTCAGCTGCAGGCGCGTGTGTTCGGGGAGTGGGTACCGTATTCCAATGAGCTTTAATGACTGTACTGCTGGAGCGACTCGGTGCGAGGCAGGGGCTGGTGTCTCACCTGCAAACATGTTACCCTCTCTGATCCGCACAGTTTAGCTTACAGCATCCAAACCTACTTTCAAGCAAGCCACAGGGAGACCCCTACCTCAAGCTCTGTTGTAGTTTTTGGAGGCAAACCGTCCCACGAGCTGTGACCTGCAGGTGTCCCCCGTAAGTGTCAGATCTGGCGGGTCAGGAGCGTGTCCCAGCTGCCGAGCACTGGTAGCCCAAACTGGTGCCAGGCTCTTGGGATGGGCCAGTCACAGATGCACAGTGGGGGGGGGCAGAGGGGTGTGCAACACCCGGTGCCCTGCGTGGTTCTCAAGCTCTCGTTCAGTCAGGACCTTGTGTGCCATTGATGTCGCATTGCATTACAAGATGACATAATCGTCCTCATCTGATGCAACCTCTCTCTGTGGGCTCTTATAATGTGGTTTTTTCATTACTCTTTTATACAATCCTAGAGTGAAGTGGAATAACATTTCCCATTGCTTCAGGTAACTTTCATTTCAGATCATGTCCCTCGCATGGCATCCTACCACCCATAGAGTGAATGGGGGGTCAGTACAGACATCTACACCCACCGAGGCTACATGGCAGCTGCGCCAAGTAATCCCTCCAAGGAGCCCAGCAATGGCCCTGTAGAGGCTGCCTGCCGCCTTTCCCACAACAGCTGCCATCTCTGCAACTGGCCTGTGCCCACCTGCCTTTCAACCTCGAAGGGGGCGATTTCTCCCAGTAAGCTGACACCATTTTTGACAGCACCTTTGGAGATTTGTAGTAGCTGGCAGGGGAGGGGAGGGAGACCTTGTCATGGGAGGGTTCTGCCGATCCTGCTGCACTCTTACGCGGGGGACATTTGCTTTTAAATTGGATGAGAATTTGTGTTCTTTAGTACCTTTCATCTGAAAATTGGAACTGCCTATGCCCAAGGCAACCCTCCTTTTTGCAGGTAAAATGGTTATCACTGAGAAAACAGAGCTGTGATAGTGAAGCGGGTTGGCCAGGACGGCAGAGCTAGCAACCCCGCGGCTGTCCTGCTTCTCGCTCCTCCGTTAACAGAGCGCATGCACACAAATGCCAGGCAAGAGGGAAAAACTACAGTGAAAACCAGAGAGGTACATTAACAAACTTCGGTGGTCGGGCCCCAAAGTCACCCAAGCACACTTGCCTTGCTAATCCGCAATTTGTGATTCTGAAGAAAAAGACGACGACGGCGGCAAAGAAGGGGGAGTTCACAATTCACAAACCAATTTGTGTTGTTTCTGCAACACTGCAAAAGTGCGACTCATGAATATGCTAATGAAATTGCAATGAGAGTTTTGGCACCATTTCATCACCTCAACTAGATTAGGGAGCAATCACACTATGGGTTTACATGTCTTTGGGAACTGCTGGGGTGGGGGGGAGGAAAAATAGATCTGCAATATTTATAATTCAACAAAAATTGCACTGCCTCTACCATAAAGTAACAATAATGACTGTGAATTGATAAGAAATGGCTTCTGGGTTAGCCAAAGGGCTCACCGTTAAGACCACTTTCCACGCCACTACATCGGTACAAAGGTGTCTTCCCACAGCGGAGAAGTCTGTGCCCAGAGGTGCATGGTGCTCTGCTCCTGTGTTGAGCCCTATCCTAGAGTGAGCGAGCGAGAAGCACACACGCAACAGTGTAGAGAGAGCGGGACCAGGGGACGGTCGGGCTCTGCTCATCTTTCTCTTGGATAAGGGAGCGACAAAAGAGCGACCAAGGGAAAGTTTGTATCCCCTTCAGCTGGGGCAGGAGAGAAGCAACCAGGCAGTGGTGGGGAATAAGATCCAGTGGAGTCTTTTGGACACTGCATCCTCAAGAAGTTTGTAGGTTAGACTTCTGCCCCTGGTTTGCATAGGGCAGTTCAAGATCTCTGGAATGGGAGAGATCTGGGAAGTTGGGCACTGTGCTTGTTTCAGGAAACAAGATAGAGAAATAAACAAAAATTACTAATCTCACAGTCCAGTTTTGTACATGGCATGTCCCAAAAGAGAAGCACATACACGTTTTAAGTCCTTCCAGGAGGTGAAAGCTGTAAGTTTCAGGAAAACAGTCATCTCTCGATAAATGGTCTACATGGAAGAGTACGACTTCTGCCCCGTTATTACTCAGCCTCTTTTGGATCCTGTATGATGCATTCGGTAAAAAAAAAACCACCTAAACAAAGATTAGGCTTCAGTATTTGTATTTGGGTTCCGCAATTAAATCCAGAAATAAACACTGCAGATATTGTAATATAGCTCTGACACATCGCACCCACACGTAACGTCTGTTTAGCAACTGAAGCAGTAATAATCCTACAGTTGACCTCAGTAGGAGCAAGAGGAGTCTCAGAAGGAAGCATGGGTATAGAAATAAGCCTGCGGATCAGATTCTCCTTGTTTGCTCCCAAAACCTTTCCCTGTGCCATTTCAGGTGTCATGGGAAATGCAAAAGTCACATTTCCCACAGCAACCTTCTGGAGTTTTATGCTAGCCTCTACTCAGCCCCTCTTCTTGCTTTTTTATGGGCAGTCATAAACTCTCGGTGGAGTTGATCCCATAATTAGCTTAACTCTTTTATTTCAGCAGCGTGCATGAGCCAGGTAAGAAGGACTTGGACTTTCGGCCACCTTTTTAAACCTTAGTGCCTGCAGCTGTCACTGTGATTAGAGAATGTGCAGAACGGGATGGTGCTGATTTATACCAAATGAGGATTTTGTCCCAGAAGTTTCTGCAGTGACATTTTCAGAAGCGGTGGCTAGTTTAAAAGAAACTTCAGAAATTGGGAGGCACAGAACCCGTGGACACTCATGGGAGTTTGCATCTAGGTTTTAAGGTTATCTATGTGCCGATTTGTTCAGGGTTTTACACGTACAGCCTAGTGCTATAAAAACAAATGGCACTGCATGAAAGACGCTTATGTCATATGGGAAGAGGGGGAAGAAATTCTGCAAAACTGATATAGAAGATACCAATGGGTGTGAAGAGGTGTAAGGAAGCATGATTCATTCTGAGAGTCATTTACCTGTTTGGTACCTGGTAGGTATCTGGGACATCTAATAGTATCACCCTTGCTGGTTTATTTACTAACCATCATAGTTATTCTTTTCATTACCTCCACAGTGTAATGGTTATTTTATGAAGGCTCATTAAATTTAATGAGACACCACCAGATTTTATTGCCTTCTAATAAAATGGGTAGGGGGAGCTGTTTTCTTTCTGATTCATGCAGCTCCAGAGTACCTTAAATAGTCAGGTATTCAGCTGGGTTATGAGCAGGGCCCCTGACATTCTTTCTGGTGGCCTCCTTGGGGAATGTCAGCGATTAACAGCTATTCAAATAAAGATGCGTACAGGGATATGCCTAGATAGGTGAAAGTTTATTTTACATACACATCTATTTTTTATATGTATATTTTTATACATATATATATATATAAGGCCTGTGCTTTTTTTTTTTTTTCCAATGGAAGACACAGTTCTGCCATAATTACAAAGATATTCTGGGACTTTCTGGTCAGGAGCTTGTCAGCCCCAGGGATAAGACACTTGCCAGGGCCTGAGTGGGTAAGCTGACAGAGCAAGAGTAGTTTCTCCTAGCAGAGAATCAGGTTCGCGACTGCTCGGCTTATTCATTGATTTATTGCACAATCATCCATTGCAAGTATTAATTTTATAATTTTTTTTATTTATTTAAGTGTGGGAGTTAGTGAGATTTTGGGAAACCTTGTACTGTGCAAAAAATGCTTAAAATCAAGAGAGGAACCAAGCAACAGTCTTCTATAAGTACCTCCTCAGGACATGAGCAAGAAGATAGTCCATAGAGCTCCTCTTCCACAGGGCCATTGCCTAGGAACATCGTATCACTAAAAAAAATAAATACTGAAGTGAGCTTCTTGATAAGCTAAGGCGACTGGGGAGGGAAAGTCTAGTGCAGGTGCAACCTGTGGCTCATGCTGAATCGGTGCACTATAGGGAAAGTAGAAAGTGAGGCAAGTGCTTGTTTGAATTAGCCCTGATTGAAGTATTGGGGAAGAAGGTGGCTGACCCAGTCAGGAGCTAACCCTGCTCCGCAAAGGGTCTGCACACAGACGGTTGCAGGCTGTGCAGGCAGTCTCAGGGTGAGATCCAATGGGTGGTTGTGGGAGGAGAGCGCAAGGAAACAAGTGATGTGGCATGCAGCGGTAGCAGGAGGCCAGCACCCTGTGCTGAGAATAACACTGCTTTAATAAAGCAATACATTTAAAAATACAGGGCAAATGCCAAAAATGCTACAAGAGCAATTTTCTCTCCTATTGATATTTTATGCTGTGGTCTGGAAGCCGTGAGTGTCTGAAATCACTGTATTGAGACACAAGTAAAAATAATATATATATATATGTATATAAATAGCTTTGAACTTGGTGGTTGTGTTGTAACTTCAGCAGCAGAACAACCAAATTTAGGAAGTGAAGGCTGGCTGAAAAATGTGTGGTGGTGCAGCCTCACTGAGTGCCAAGTGAACAGCCCAAGTAAATGAAACTCTTCCATATAAAACTGGTTGAATTATTCATTATAAATAAATTATCCAATAAATGTAGCCCTTTCACTGATCATAAATAGCCAACAACCTGATCCTGATTTTGGTAAAAGTCTTTGGTACCAAGAAGTATGTGCAGAAGGGGCTGTTTTCAGGCTGTTTTCAGGCTGTTTCTGTTGTGGGTACCTCACTAGGAATTATTGTGCTGTTTCACGGTCCCTGCAGTTAAGCTGAAAATGACGTTAGTGACCGGGTGCTGCGAACTGGGAAATCACGTTTTCCGTTGTTCCGCCTGGCACGTAAGCTCTCCAGCTCCCTCTTCTCCACTTCTTTCCCTCCGCTGACTTTCCTGGTACACTGACACCTCGCTGTGTCCCGGTATCTCTCAGCTCTGGGATGGCTCACCTTTCCCAGTGACTCCAGTCATGCCCCCGCGGCGAGTCAGAGTGGGAGATTCAGGGCACGTCCAACCCTGGCAGTCTTGGGCAATTGTTCTGGTGGACTGATACTATTGGGAGTGTAAGTCAGACCATTATCCCTGGGTGTCAGTGATTCATCCAATACCTATAGTCTAATAATCAGTATGAACCCTTATTTCTAGCCTGGTGTTATGGCATGATTTTTAAACGCTGAACTGATTAGGAATTTTCATTACGAAACAGATTTTTGCTGCAAAAATATCTGTCAAGCCACATCTTTCCTCTAGAAACCATAATTTGGATTAAGTTCCCCCTTAGAAAGTTTCTCCGAAGGAGATTGGAATTACACATCCAATTTGGGAAGAGATGAGGGCTAAGAGTCATGTTTAGCTAGAGGCCCAGCAGCAAGGGTATTTGCCTAAAAAGAAGGGACGTGCGGCCTCTCTGCTCAGCTCTAATGTAGTTACTGACGCAAAGCTGAACAGCTCCATCCAGAGAGAAGTCCACACCAGAGCAACCTGCAGCCCAGCAGCGGGGGTTTTGCTCGGGAGGAAGGAGACACAGGTAGAGGTTCTTGCTTTTCCTCAGAAGGGATAATGAGGCTTGAACCAGGGTCTGTTCTTTCCATGGTCTCATCTAGCCGGATTTTTTTTTTTTGTAAATAAACGCTTCCATAAATTTGGATTTGCCCCGGTGCAGACTGCGAAGTATTATGAGAGCTCAGTAACACTTGCCAGATCGGAAACTACCTTTCCATTTGGTTCAGCTTTCAGAAGTACAATATTGTGATATTTTTCAAACGAGGCTTGTTGCCTCTGTGAGTTGGCATCTGAATGTCATTCCCGGGCAAGTGCCTCGCCGTCCACGAGTTCTGGTGGCTCTGATGGTCATGCCTCCACCATGCGTGTTCGGACATCGAGGCCAGTGTTCAGCAGAGCAGAACGACTGCAGGCTCTCGGGGTGGGAGGGGACGACGACAGGGAAAAGAGTACCGGGAGACCCCGATGCCCCACCTCACAAAGGGAAACAGAATTAAAATGGACCAAGCACTGCATTTCTGCCTTACCAGTGTGAAGCCAGAGGAGCTGCTGTAACTTGATTTGTGGAACTGACAGCAAGATTTCTCCCCTGATATATACCCTATATCCTTATCATAAAGGCAGCAGTTAAGAGGTATATAAAAAAACCTGTCTGTCCTCATTAGAGTAAAGTTGAGTATAGTCTATTCTTGCTTTAATGCAGTGATCTAATTAACCTTTAGCCAGAATTAAAATGACCTTGAATTGGCCTCGTGACCTCCAACGCTTAATGTTGTTAACTTTAAACAAGCTTTTTGGGGTGGTCAGGAGCAGCATCTGTTAAAATGGGCAAAAGGTCGAATCCATTTACTTAAATACACCTGCCGCGTGCAGTGCTGGCGGATGTGCCGCCTACGTTTTTAAAGGGGGCAGAGGATGTAGCTTTGAAGATAAAGGGCCGCCGACCTGCGAGAAGCTGTGCGAGGAGGAGGAGGAGGAGGAGGAGGAGGAGGAGGAAGAAGAAGAAGAAAAAAAAAAAAAAAAAAACAGGGCTCCGAAGCTGTGTTTTCAGCATCTCGTTAGGCTGTCTCAGCAGGGAGCCCCCCGGGGTTTTCATTTGCAGTCCCGCCGCGGTGTGCGAAGTGTAACAGCGTGCAAAACGATGCTGCCGGGTGGGCTCCGTGCCTGGTGTTGCCCACCCGTTCCCGAGGAAGGCGTGAGGCCGGTCGCTGCTCTCGCGGCTGCTGGCCCCGGGGCGGCAGGTCCCGGTGCAGCCGCAGCGCCGGGCTCCGGGCTGAGCCTGGCGCTCCGCCGGCCTCCGGGAAACACACGCTCGTGTGTACGAAGAAGCAGACGCGCCGCTCCGTCCCTGGATCCCGAGGTCACTGGTGGAAATCACTTAAAAAAATACACTGTCAGGGCAAAGAATTTCAAAGGCGACGTGTGAGGATTTAGATGAAAGCAGGCTGCTCAGGCGCCTCCTCTGACTGGTACTGAGGCGCCGGGATGTTCTGTACAGGAGCCGGGTTTGGGGTTCAACGCCGGCGCGCCCGGCGCTGCCCTCCTCCGCCACCCCCGGGGAGCCGCGGGCCTGGGTGGGCGATCCTCGGCAAGTCCCCCCCGGGGGTGCCCCGCCGCGCCCGGGGGTGCCCGGCCGGCGGCGGGCGCGGGGCGTGCGGCCGTGGCGGGGGACACACACACGTTGTTCTCAGCGTCACTGGCGACATTATCGTCGTTAACGCTGGCTGCCTTGCTGCTGTCGCCCCCGGTTCCCCGAGCGGTTTTCGAGGCTGCTCCTTCTTTCTTCTGCGCAAAGTCGGACCTTAAATGCCGGCTCTTTGTAGTACATTAACATAGTACATTAACATTTGTAATGTGGCGATTATTTTACATAATCGATACCATCAAGTTCCTTTTCTTGGGGACCCTCGTGTTTATTTACATTTATTCCGCACACGTCACTTTCCATCAGGAGCAAAACCGATTTTCTTGTCCTACATCTGCTCTCGGGATAACCTTAATTCCCCGTGAATCTATTTGCGCTCCCGCCGTGGCGAGCCCGGTCGGGTGGTGCCGCCGCGGCGGGGCAGCGCCCCGGCTCCTCCGCTGGAAAACCGGCCTTGAGCCCAGCGGGGGGGAGGGCACAGGGCGGCCACGATATTAGTTGTTGTCATTACTATTTATTATTATTTATTTCGCGGCAGTTTCTGTTTATGGCGTGATGCATTTGAGCCCAAACACATTAGGTGCATTATTCATTGGGTACATTTGTCAGAACATGCATGTGTATAAAGAACTAATGATCCATATTAAATTAATGACGCTATAAAAAAGAAAAATACCCCATACATGCAGTTTATGACGGCAACTCCCGACTTTGATAAACCATAGAAAAGACCTAATCAGATGAAGCATTGGACTGTTCCGTCTCCAAAATTACATTTCTCGAAATGTGCTTGTACACAATGTTGGTTTTATTAAAACAAATTAATTCAGTCATTAAGGAATCATACGGCAAGTGTCTCATAAGTCAGGACCTCCAGTGTAACAAATTGATTAAATGACTGTGTAATAGTCTCTTTAAACAAATCTAGTGTAACAAGTTAATAGATCTGCTCAATTACCATGCTGGGGTGATGAGGATGTGGGCACCTCTCTCATTAAATCCGGGATCGCGTTGCGGGGGGGCAGGGGGGGTG
>JANZLQ010000007.1:24249353-24259690 GCA_026212715.1 Elanus axillaris | reverse complement strand
CCGGTGCGGTGCCCGCTCCGGCAGCGCCCCCTAGCGAGGAGCGCCTCTCCCCGGAGCCGCCGGCTCTCGCCGCAGCGCCGCGCCCGCGGGGCGAGGCGGGTCCGCCCTGGCTCCCCCATCCTCCCCGGGCCTGGGGCCACCGAGCCGGGGCAGGGGTCCGGCGGAGGTGAGCTTTCCTCCGGCCCCGCGGCGGCAAGGACGGCCTCGAGCCCGCGGCTTTCCCGGCCGAGCCTCCTGAGGAGCAAGGCTGGGAGGGAGAAGCTCTTGCCAGGGAAGGGCGCGAGGGACGACGACGAGGTGGAAGCTTGGTGCTTTCGGCCCCTGGCTTACGGCCTGCTGGAAAAACACCTCCGCTAACAGGCCTACAGGGGCTTTATCTCAAAAACGACCCTAAGGTCTTTGCTTGTGAATCACTGTAACGCGCTTAGGTCACGTGGAGCTTCCCTTGCGCCAGGCCCCTTGCCCCACGCCTTCCCTGAACCCAGGCGGGCTCAGCAAAGCCCTGCTGCCTTGGACGTGCTGCTCCTGGCCTGGCGCATACCGGTGGCAAGAGGACAGGCGGGCGGTTAGTCTCAGTGCACGGGCAGATAACCAGGGGAGTCACTGCGCACTGCCTGGGCCAGTTCCTCTGCCCCGGCAGGGCAGCGGAGCAGACCCCGTGTTCTCTTTCCCACCACCATAAAACCTTACCGTGCCATGTCCTGCATAGAGGCCGGCTTTGTAACTTTATTAGAATATAATAATGGAAGATACAGACCTATTGGTATCATTGTGAAGGACATGATGCTTCTGCCTGCCCCATGCCAGCAGAAGCTGCTGTGCCGTAACAGAAGGGGCAAGAGCGTCTCTTCTTGGATGGGGCCAGGGCCGTAGGCTGCACCATTGCTTTAGGTGCACACCATCGCTTCCCTCGCGATTTGCTGGAGCAGAGCAGCCTGGCGGCAGGTTGAGCAGCAGGAGAGGAATTACTTCCCTCCTTCCCTCCCTCCCATCAACGTGCAGCACCATCCAGCCCTACAAACTCCAGGTTACCTCACTGGCCCCAACAACAGCGTGGGCGTTTGTTACAGGGGCTGTGAGGGCTATGCCACTGGGAGCTGAGCGGCACCTTCAGAGGTCTCAGGGATGTGGTGGCTTCTACCAGGCTCAACCCCATTCTCCAGGGAAGAGGATGGAGCACTGTGCACGACAGGGTTGGCAGGCGCACGGCCACTCAGGGCTGCCAGTCTGGCCCTGCGGACGTAGGGAAGCGCAAGATGGCAGGACCTGCTCTCCAGAGGTGTGATAGGGAAGGCAGGGAGAATGCTGTGGAACCTAGAAGCTGCTGAGAGAAGCGGGAAGGCTGATGGTCAGTTTTTTCTGTAATAAGCCAAATCCTTAGAAGAGGAGAGTTGTTCAGGGTTTTGTTTTTTCCCTGTACTTTCCTCTCTCTAGCAGATGCAGACCACCAAAAAGCTTGCAGCCAGAAGGGGCAATTTCCTACTGTGAGAGTTTGAAGCCAGCTCCCCACCTCAGTTTGCAGGGGCATTGCCAAGGACTCCTGGGATAAAGCATGCTGCCATTTCTTGCCCTACAGAGGAAACTGTCATTTTTCTACAGGTTTCTCAGTCCTCTCTACCGGCTCCTGCTCCTGTTCACATTCACGCATTCCTTCTCATCTGTCGTAACCAGTGGTGTCAATAGGAGTCATGTTCTGCAGCTTGCATGAACTTCTAGTGGTACTGGGCAACAGGGAATGCTTGGCTGCAGTAAGATACCCTGGGTTTTTGTCTCTTCTACCTCCAGGCATGTTCTCGACAATTTACTATTTTGAAATAATTTCTTCCACTACTAACCTTGGTTAGCTGTTATGTTGGCGTGAATGGTGTTGTTCAGAAAGCACCTTCTGAGCATGTTGGTACAGCAGCTGGCTGAAGGTAAGTCTTCTTGTACTGGCGAACAGGGAATTTCTTTAGTTTGCAATTGCATGAAAAAAAACCCGGATTGAAGGGTGAATGAGCCTGAAGATATGGTTCTGCACTGCTTTCTCTTGTTTTGGCTTTGCACTGCAGGCTTCAGGTAAGCAGGCAGCTGTCTGGCACAACAGTAGAAGCAGTAGAAAGCCCCTTGCTGTGGTTGCTCTCCATTCCCATTTCACCTCCTGCTCTTCCGGCAGTACCTGACTGAGGGCTAGCCAGTTTGGTCAGAGCCCCAGAGGGAGCTAGAAATGCTAAAAAGCAGAACTGGCGCCTCTTTGGGGCAACCCGTACCCAGTCCTTCTGGTGTTGCAGATCCCTCCTTCGCTGTGATCTCAGCATGAGGCAGGCAGCCAGCTGAGGGGTTTGGGGGGATGATAGGCTGACTGACCTCAGCTCTCTTGGCCCATTTAGCTTACAGAGCATGTCTCTAGAAGCTGTCTGTTCAGGACTGAGTACTTTTCCAATAAATCTGGCAGCTCCAGGTAAGAAAAAGAGGCATAAGAAGAACTTGCCGACAGCCGTGCCTGTGCGTGCTGCCAACTTAGGGAGGAATGAGATCAGGAAGAGGAGTGCTGTGGCATACATCCACAAGTCACTAGTCAGTTTGCTGAGGGTCTTTGAACCACAATCCTGAAAACTTAAAAAAGAGAAGAGGCCATGAGTCTCTGTCTTTTGTAGCTCACATTTCCTTGGCTTTTTTTAGGCGAGGGGAAGACACTTCCCTCAACCTGTATCCCCCTAGTAAAAAGCTCAGAGTTTTGTGTAACATGATTCCAGTCCACAGGATTTGGAGAAAGATGGCAAAGATGCCAAAGGAATAATCAGTTAGTAATTTCTAGTGCATTTTTATGACTATACCACCGGAAGATAAGTCTCAGAGAATTCACCTAAGTGAATATGTAGGAGCACCTTTGTAAAGCACAAGATGTACTTCAATCTGAAAACTACCACAACAAAATGGCAGCAAACCAGGACTTTACAGGGCAACCTTTCCAGATCGTGACTGTAATACTTGGCTTAATTGCATCCTGCTGACTGCTTGCCACTTATAAAATACACTCTGAGTGTGCCATAATGCTCCGCCTGTCCCTTGAGATAAGACAGTAAGATGGTATTGCTGGCAAAACAGAGTGATATTTCATAAACTGCTAAAAATCAGTGGTGATATGCCTGCTCATACCTTAGATGAACTTTTCGTATGAACTGGAAAGTAATAGGGTAGGTAATACTAGAGTTCGATTAAATAAAATGACATAAAACTTCTTGAAAGCAGTGTAAAAAGGAGGGGAACAAATCCAGTGACAGAAAGCAGAGACAAGTGCAAGCTGTGCTCTGTGCACCACAAATCAAGTAAACAGTAAACACTTCACGTGGAAGCATTACTCCAACCTGAGAATGGGAGAAGATGTTGCTGAAACTGCAGAACAGCTTTTACCTTAGTGTAAGAGGATGGTAAAATACCCACTGATGGGACTGAGGTTCTGCCTCGTATCCAGCCTGTGGGGGAGCACGTGTGTCTGTTGCAACAGGACAGAATGGGGATTGCTCATAGTGCGATAGGAAAGCCCCTTCCCTGAGAGCCCCGCCATCAGAGAGCTTTGTGGTCTTCTTAGTTACATAGCAAGAATCAGAACGACCTGAGACTGAAGAGGGAAAATAAGTTTGGGCACAGGCACAGTCCCCTTGAGATCATGCAGAAGGGATTATCTCTTGCAGATGAAGACAGCTGGCTGTTAGATGTGGGCACGTCCGGTGTTAAGGCTGGTGCCAACCATATGTCTGTTAAGATAAATGGTCTCCACCTCCAGTGAAACTGCTGGGCAGTGCACTGGGCACAATGGGTTTGCTTGACCAAGTTTCTCCTGTCAAGGCAGTTTTGCCAAACAGAGCGGTGGGGGCTGTGTAGGAGGCAATAGGTCTCCTCTTCCTCCCTCCTGCCCTGGCCACTGCAGGCTGTGGGTTAGGGTTCCCGGCCTTGTCCTGTGAGAGACCAGGTGTCCCAGCATCCCCCGAGTCTCTACCAGGCTGGTACCACCCTGAAGGTGCTGGTGAGCTGCCATGCAGCAGCCCCAGCTGCAGGGTCACCCGAAGGAACTGTTGCCTACCTACTGAAGCCTTTTAAAAGCATCTTCTAGAACTTCACAGAGTGGTTTGCTCTTCAGTCCTGCCCAAAACACCCAGGGAGTAAGCTAATTTCTCCAAAGACTTCGGACTGAATTCGATGAGAAACAGCTGATTCTGTCAGTGCTACATTTCATGGGACTTGTCCAGAATGGAGCCAGCTCCTCTTTTCTCTCCAGCAGTCACTTGCGTTTTGACGGAATGGTGCCCTCAGTCCCTTTAAACAATTACCCCTTCAGCCTTACCCAGCTGGACTTGCAAAGGTACAGTCTCTACCCCTAGCACCAGCTAGTCTGTTTCCTCATCAGGCTTGTCGCCAGGTTTTTCCATGCCCACACACTCCTTGTAAAAGGTACCCCTGCCAGCAGCGAAGAGTTGCAAGCCGATAGATTATGGTATTCTAAACAGAGGTTTGTATTAAAATAAAGGATCTGCATGGATAATATAACATACAGTGCATGTGAAATCACACAGGAAGGGTGTGTTGCAGATTCATGGCATGTTCAGGCAGCTGCAACAAGTAAGTTCAAGAATTAATTTCACATCTTACATGAAAACGGCAGCAGCTTGCCAAACACCCACCGCATATGAACCCTTTTTTGAGAAAAAAGCAAGAGTATCCCCGGAATTATGGTAGGAAGGAAGGACCAAGAATAACTCAGTAGCTGTGCAATACTCAGCCACTTGGACCAAAGAGAAGGTGACAGCTGCCTGGGGCAAAGGTTTCTGCAGCCAGACCTTTCACAGTGGTCACTAGATGACGTTTGTCAGACTTTGGTGCTTAATTTGGAAAGAAAGAGGTCAGTTTGCTTTGTTGTTTTGGTTTTTTCTGGCATACAAGTGGCCTACTTTTTATAAAGTTCAAATGTGCGAGTAATAAGCACATAATTCTCAACCACAAATACCATAGGCTATGATGTTTTTATGCCAGACTAGCAAATGTAAACAGGTTACATGACATATTAACCAAACACAAAAGAACAATTCAGTGCTGTCAGTGGATTTAAATTACTAAAATATGGATATATATGCTCTATTCTGGATACCTTGTCAAAGCATTCTTGGCTTTTGACCCATGTTAAACCCAGCAAGACAGTATTAGAGCTCATGCTGTACTCATTTAGAGGGAGAAAAGCAGCCTCTTGATTGACTCATACACTCCCCTACTCTGGTGCGGCTTTCCTTTTTTTCAGCAACTGAGTCTAGTGCTTAGAGATGGAGGAGGATTAATCTCGGAGCGCACAGGTTGTGTAATAACGAGCTTCTGACCTGGAATTTCAGCTTCGAGCATATCCCGAGCACCTGGGCTCCAGCGTCCTGCTCCCACGCACCGTCTCAAGGCAGCGCCAGGCAGTGTTTTGCAGCTCTTGGTTTTGTCAGGGGAGCACAGGCTATTAATAGCTTGCCTTGTGCTTTGGAGAACAAACACTCAGCATGGTCTGAGGCTGTTGTATCACTGCTCTCTCTGCTTCTTTCTGCCTTGGGGTTATCCTCTTTATAACGACCTAGGGGTGGGAAAAGATTATAAATTGATTCAATGCAGCACATTACAATATAATTCATAATTAATATTGTCTGAGGGGATACCGAGCCATTGTTTACATCAGTTGACATTGCTGTCTATGCTGACCAGCAGGTATTGACATTTTCCGCTTGTCTCACTTGTTCTGTGCGTTAGTAGAAATCCATTTAAAAAAACCCAAATCTGCAAAGAACTTCTGTTTCCGAGACTGCCAGCAATAGGTCTCCTCAGTATTACATCTGCAAACGTGCTGTTCTTTCCAGCATGCGTTCTGAGCCGAGTACTTTCTGTTCCTCAGCCTCCGGGCAGAGAGGGGACCGGTTCCTTCCATTTGCTTCTGCAGCAGCAGCAGCAATGAAGCAGCCCTGCTCCGCTTCTCTCCTGCACAAGTGACTTTTTGTTGGTCAGCAGAGACAACAGCAGCCCCAAGCCAGCTGCTCCTCTGCCGGGAGGCTGTATGCAGCTTATGTAAGTGCTTTAACACAGGGCTTATATAACTGTTTTAATGTCAGGGCTTTAATTTTGCATCTGCCTGCGGAGAACTCCCCCTTCTGTACGTTAGGTCGAGGCACACAGCAGAGAAGCAGCTCCCGGCTAAGCAGGCAAGGCAGATGTGCCTGCTGTGGGTAACTGGAGAGTGGGGCAGAGGGGAGTGTGGCTGTGGCAGGTGATGCGACTTAACTTTGGGCCCCTGGGGGAAGTGCAGGGATGTGCTTGTTAGGGGCTTTCCCACGCTGCGGAAAATGTTGTGCCAGGTTGTTGAGGTTCGGGTTGTTTGCTGGCAGCTTTGAGCCACGAAATTCATGTGGGAATACAAGGAGAAGGCAAAGGCAAGACAGAGCAACAAAAAACTCCGAGGCCTCACACATCAAGATACTGAACTTCCATACAAGAGAGGTGATAATATTTGCATATCAGAAAAGTCGGCAGCTGACATGCTAATATCTTTCTGCGCAGAGAACATAGAGGTTTCTGCCACACATTGCGAAACCACGCAGGGTCACAACATTTGGAGAAGTGATGTTACGTTCCAGCCAGTGTAGTTGCTTGCCCCAAAGGAACCTGAGTAACAGGGTGTCGACTTGGAAAATTCCCATCCAACCAGTCTAACCAGCTGCAACTCAAGAGACACACTGGGCTCCCATGACTGCAAGGGGCTGCGACCAAGAAGCGGGGCAACCATGCGCCCACACGCTGCTTGCTTTCTAAGCCCCCTGCCTCGCAGCTCTTCTGGGAGACCCTTGCCTCTTTTCTCTGGGCTGGAGAGGCTTGAAACGCTTTGCTACGATACAGCTGTTTTGCCGACCCTCCTCACATTTCTGAGCACTCTGCAGGTGAAAAGGTGCGTGGCAGCAGCAGGAGCACCTGGCTGGGAGAGAGAGGGAGCGAAGCTGGGGCTGGGTTCCCGCCTGATAGCCTGGTCCTTGTTTTTAATTCTCTCTTTCCTGGTGGCCCTGCCTAGAAGATTGCTCATTCCCACACCCTGCCATCGCCAGTTGTTCATTGCTTGCTCTCTCTCTCTTACTCCTGAAATGCAGTGACTCATCGTTTTGCGCTCGCCTTGCATCTGCTCGTTAATGTTTCGAGTACCTCACCTTTTCCTCCTTTGCCATTATTGTTACTTTCTTCCATCACACCATTTGCTAAACAAATATGTTTTCCTCAGAGCTTTTCTAGGTGAATTATTTTCCCCTTTACTGTTGAGGTTAAGGATGGAGCAAAGATGTAGGAGAAATGGAGGCTCTTACTCCTCTTCTGGATGGGATGTAAAGATACGCTTAATGACCTTTACGCAGGTACTGAAGCATTGTCTCTGTCTTGCTGACCACGGAAGGGCCTTTTCAGTGGCAAAAGCGTAGCATCTCATCATTCTCAGCCCTGTATTTGTTAGGCCAGGTTTACCAGGAAGGTCTATAACAAGGCATATACTTCTTCAGATAGACCCAGCTGCTCCGTGGTGGCTGTAGGGCAGTCAGTGTCCACCCCATCCCAGGCTACGGACCCACATATGGGATCTGCACGCTGGGGAAAACAGCCTGGATGTCTGCTCCATGCACCGCAGCCGCCATGGGTGGCAAAGCTGCGGAGACCAGACAAACCACTTCTTATTCTCTCTGTGCAGAGAAAATAACTTTTTATGGTTTCTTCCAGACAGCTACTCAACGTTGCAGGGCCAACAGAGTAAACACACGTCTTGCGCTTGAAGTAAGGGAAACCGTGGTTTCTTCTGAAAGCTTTGCTGGAGGAACGCTCACAAGGGAAAACTCAATAGTAGAAACATACTGAAAGAAGAGAGAGCGGAGAGGATGCCTCGTTACCCATTGGGATCCACTCTGCACTCAGCTCACCCTGTATGGTTTAAGTTTCTTCCCTGCTGGGGAGCTGTTTCCCACCCTCGCATATGGAGTTTTGACTCCATTTTCCCCTATAATATTTCACTTATGGAGAAACACATTTAAAATTATACTTAGTATGAGTAAAGTGTTGGAGGATTCAGGCCACGCGGCCATATCGCTGATCTGCAGTGGGCTGCTGCTGTCACCTTTGTCCCTAAAGGACCCGATGGCAAAAACTGTGCCTCTGTGGCCTGGTGTTGGCTCTCTGGTTTGCCTTCTGCTGGAGCAGCCCTTCTCTTAGCACACCAGGTTTTTGCATGTGCTTGGGGACGCTGCTGGCACGCTACCTCCTGATGCTGTCAGCCGTGAAGGGGTAAAACATTTTCACAGAAATGGCTGTTCTTCCTGAACACCACAGGGTCCATGCAGCAAGGTCGGAGTCAGTTTATCAACGCCATAATCCGTGTCTGCTCACAGCAGCTCGCTCTAACTTCCCGAACCATGGCGTTGTCATTAAAAACATGCCAAGCATACCTTCAGAGGGATATAATAATAATGATGTTGTTTACATAATAAAACTAAATAATGAAATAAAGCCAATCAAGCTCAGTGAAACCAGTCACCGTAGGGGAATGTAAATGACAGCAGACACAGCTAGACACTGCCTTTCAAGAGGTGCTGTCCCTGTGTTTACAGACACAGTAAACCAGTATGTGGACACTGAGGTGACATCTAGACTGAGTGTCTTTATGGGAATGCTCTGGGGCAGCTGGCTGTTGCCATGACTAGACTGTCAGTAGCCATACTGCTGTGGTTTGACCCCAGCCAGCAACTAAGCACAATGCAGCTGCTCACTCACTGCCCCCCACCCAGTGGGATGGGGGTTGAAATTGGGAAAAGAAGTAAAACTTATGGGTTGAGATAAGAATAGTTTAACACAACAGAAAGGAAGAAACTAATAATGATAATAATAACAACAATAATAAAACAACAACAATAATAATAAAAGGATTGGAAAATACAAAACAAGTGATGCACAACGCAATTGCTCACCACTGGTACAGTTCCCGAGCAGTGATCCGCCCCCCCAGGCCAACTGCCCCCAGTTTATATACTGGACATGACGTCTCATGGTATGGAATACCCTGTTGGCCAGTTTGGTTCAGCTGCCCTGGCTGTGTCCCCTCCCAACTTCTTGTGCCCCTCCAGCCTTCTCCCTGGCTGGGCATGAGAAGCTGAAAAAGCCTTGACTTAGTATAAACACTCTTTAGCAACAACTGAAAACATCAGTGTGTTATCAACATTCCTCTCATGCTGAATCCAAAACATAGCACTATACCAGCTACTAGGAAGAAAGTGAACTCTATCCCAGCTGAAACCAGGACGCATACAAACATGGTGGAGCGGGATGGGCACCGTGACAGGGTGGCTGGAGGAATTCAGCAGGCTTTGGGAGGCGAAGGTAGTGTTTGCTCTCCTGATCACCCAGCAGCAGCGTGCTGGAGTTGAGAAGCACTCCGATGCTGTCATCTGAACAGGACCAGAGAGCCAGGATGACACTGAACTGTAGCAAGTCTCATCAGACGGGTGATTTCTGGGCAGCTCGTCAGGTTCAGCAGGGTCCGCTTGTCCCTGCAGAGAACGCGTCCCACGGTGCTGCGCAGCCAGGCCTGCCCCGATGTCTCCCGCACAGGTACAGCTCCGGTGAAGAGGGCCCGCGTGCCCTGTGCCTTTCACACCCCCTCGCCGCACGGCTCCTGGGGTTGCCTGTCTAGTCAGTAGGGACTATTTTGGGAGAAAGACAGAGCTGACGGTGTAGTACCTATCACAGAGCACGTGCACCTGCCCTCGCAGAGCATTTTTCTTGACTGCGAACCCTCAGGCGGGTGTGTTACGTTTCTGTACGAGCCGGTGGCACCACGCTTCGCAGGGCACGTGCCATGGTGGGGCCACCACGGAACGTGCCTTTTCAGGCGGACACACAGCAGGCGGACCCAGGTATCTCAGAGGAAAGCAAAGCTCTCCACAGACAACCAGCAGTGCCCGCGTGGACTGCAGCACCGGGGCCCACGGGTGCCCGCACACAGCCGGCACCGGAGCTGCGCGGGGATGCCAGCCCCGTCTCCCTGGGGATTCCACCGATGGACTGCGGGCAGAGCAGCACGCCGGGGCTATTCCCACACCCAGGAAAAAACAACCTCGAGGCCCACGCCCGCCTTGCGGGGAGGCACGGGAGGAGGCACACGAACCGGGTGGCGGCCCGGGCGTCCCCCTCGGCTGCGGGTGCCCCTCCGGCTCCCGGGAAGCACGGCCGTGGGCGGAGAACGCCACGGGAGGCAGAACGACGGGACGGGAGGACGCCGGCCCGGCCCGGTCACCCCCCGCCCCCGGCGCTACCGC
>JANZLQ010000007.1:24210370-24222998 GCA_026212715.1 Elanus axillaris | reverse complement strand
CCTGTTAAAATAAATTCAGATTACTTAAAATATTTTAAGAGTTTAAAATTTGGATATTGTCCAGTCATCTTAATACCCTGTTTCCAGTGATATATTAAATTCTGATGATGCAGTTAAACTTGATTACTTAAAACCGCTCCTGAAAGAAAGGGTGTGATTTCTTACCTCCCACTTCTTTAGGGACAGGGTAAATTACAAGAGGAGGAAGGAAGAAGCAAATAGAAGATGATTTGTATTCTTCCAAGGACACAATACTGCATGTTTTCCTTTTTCTTTTCCTGATATATGTACAACTGGGGAGATTATTGCAGAAAAAGATGTGCTTATAGTTAGAAAGAAAACCCCAAGCCTTTGACAAAGCATGTTCACGTGCCAAAACCTGAACCTAGTTGCCTTGCTAAGCTACTATTTCATATTTCCACTGGTGCTAGGCAATTTGGCAGATGGTCACAAAATCTGACTTTTAGCTTATTAATACATCCCTGCTTAGAAAAGGGGAAAAAAGAAGAGGTTAACAGACTTGAGTAACAAATTCAGGTGCTGTCTGCATGCAAAGAACATTTAGAAAGCTAACACAGGCTGCTCTAAACTAAGAAGAGGAAAAAAAAAGGAAAACTTTTCTTTTTTAAATTTAGGTATCATTAAACTTTACAAGGAATTTGCTTGCTTTGATGTTACCAATAACATTAACGTGTTTATATCTGTTGATTTCTTCTTAACTGTGGTACCAGTCTTCAAGCCTGATAGGAAAAAGCCAGCCTGTTCATATTTTAAGCTCATGCACCAAAATCATATTTTAACTTGAACTAACATGGATTTTGAAGACTAAAACTAGTATAGCTAAATATGCTGCTCATAGTGGAACAAGGTGAGCATGTTATGTGATGTAATTCCTTCTAAATACTACAGAAAAATTTCCCAGAAAGAAATGCTGCTCTTTCAATTTCTGTCCTGTGTTAGGCTTGGGCAGCTTTTCTTTTTCTCCATGAAACTTAATATCTTTCTCTAGGTTTCTGGTTCCAATTTCAAGTGTTATCTGCAATGATATTACCGCTTACATTTTTGGATTCTTCTTTGGCAGAACTCCATTAATTAAGGTATGTACTTAGGCACTTCACTAACAATTTATAACTTCACAATTTATAGCATTTTTGATACTCGTTCAAAAACAATGTTCATGGAAAAAATACTTTCTGCTGTACTGCATGATACACATCTTTGCTAAAAAAAACAAATTGACTATCCTGTTTCTGAAGATTTGTAAGTGGAAACTGGGATTAATGTGAACGTAATATTGCCATTACAGTATAATACAGTTCAAGCCTATTGCATCATCATTTATAATCGCTACCTTTTTGGATTTCATATGCAGGTTTAGCTGCAAGCTTACTGTACAGAAACTGTAATTTGAAATAAGCCCCCAGGTCGTAGATACCTGTTCCTCCTTTAGTCTTGCTGACGTAGCACTGGGAAGGGCTCAAGTAGTAATCTTCCTATTCTGGTAGAATATGCAAGACCCTACAGAAAGCCATGAATTATTATTTTCATGATGTTTCTCTGTTAACTTTTGGGTATTTACTTGGTTCTGATATTAAACTGCTCCTAAATTGAAAATGTGATAGAATTTGATCAAGAAAATAGCTTGCTATGCTGGTCTGTCTAGGTGGTCTCAGTTATTTGCTGTATTAGTTTGCCAGTCTGTATGTAGGAAGCTAGTGTCTCTCTCGAGGGGCGTCCCTAGCAGTAGTTGTCTAACGCCCAGGCTTCTGTTGCTATTTAAATGTGCGCTTGCTAGCAGAGGTCTCCAACAGAGCCATAGCATGCTCACGAAGGTTTCCAAGTCTTCTGCTTGAAGGAGCTCAGCTGTTTAGCCAGGGTCAGCTGTGGCCAGAGGCAGGCAGCAGCCTCCAGACGGCAGCAGCAGATGGGACGGGAGCTCTCTGTTCCCTCAAGCTGCCCAGTGGCACCAACCAAACTGTGGCACTTTCCCTCCTTGTCTGGGACAGGTCCTTGCCATACTCCTCTATTTGTCATGTCCAGTGGCTGTGGCTGCTAACGCTCAGTATTTCACACATACCTTTGCGAAACCAAGTAGGAGCTTGATTTTCATAAACAAGGTCCAGAAACAGAGTAAAAAAGGGTTCAATGATGAAACTGATGAGGCTAACACTATCTCTTTTGTGCCTAGCTGTCTCCCAAGAAGACCTGGGAAGGGTTCATTGGAGGCTTCTTTTCCACAGTTGTATTTGGATTTATTGTAAGTAACCACAGGACTTTCCTTGTGTAGGTTCAGTCTTCAACTTCCTGTTTTTACTTGAAGTAAAATTACTGACCAATTTGATCATCTCAAGCTGCTGAAAGCTTACGAGGTAGGGTTTTTTTGGCTAGAGAATTCTGCCAATTCGTAAATGGCTAGAAGGGCTAGGCAAGGCTTGCACTTCTCCTGAATAGGTTATATTGACCATTTCCGCCATTACTGTTAATATATCTGGAATTGGTTTAGTTAGTTGCATCTATTTTGAAATTGAAGTTTATTGATAGCATTATTTATGCTTTGTAAAGTAACATTTTTGTATTACATACTTTATAATTACATTTCTCCTGAGAAGTAGTTTACACTGACCGTATGCATAGAAGATAGTAACAGCATACAGTAACTGTTCTGTTAAGTAATTTATCACCAAGGTCAGCAGAACTCGTAACAGCCAAACTTGGTAGAAGCAATAGTTCAAGTTTTAACAGAGAAGTGATCTGTAAAGAAATGATGTGTGGCTAATGTTTTGGTATTTCATAATGCAGAAACGTCCAGTAGATATGAATATGAGATATGAAAAGGAAAACAAGTTGGGAAATCATCACTAAGTGCATTGAATGTCCACATTTGTCTGCCTTGTTGAGGCATTCTCTAACTTAAATGGGCTATTTTTTACTCCATTCTGGGTCTCTTTGTTATTAAAAAGATTTTCACTATCCTCAGCTTATGATGACAAAGTCATCCATTATAGTATGATTTTTGACTGTTACAACAAATGCCTATTTCAGGAGTCCTTGTTTTGCTTTTCAGTTTTCCTACTTTTTGGCTCAACATCAATACTTTGTCTGCCCTGTGGAATATAATAGTGAAACCAACAGATTTGTGACAGAGTGTGAACCTTCAGAGCTCTTTCAGATGAAGAAATACTCTGTGCCACCATTGCTTCAGGTTGTGTTGGGATGGGTAAGTTAAAAAACAAGGCTTTGGTTAAAATTGAAGTCATACTTCCCAGCTTGAATGGTTTTCTAAACCTTTTTAAAAAGGTACATGAATGCTGGAAAGGCTTGAAGGGTAAGAACTGAATTGACACCATGAGCGTCTCTGTTGCTCAGACAGGGGAGGTGGCCACCCAAGCAGAATTTAAATGCATTGCTGGAGTAACCCAAGGAAACCCACCTGTGTTCTTGTGGCCGGTATTCTCTTCATGCTGGCAATAGATGTCACTTGAGCATTTTGCAGACAAACTCATTTTTGAAAAGGAACGTTTAGATTTTTGTGGAAAGTGGACAAAGGCTTGTTATGGCCCAAATTAGTAGCACGCTTAAGTAATCTTGTAGAATTTCATTCCATTTTCAGCTAGTGTGTAACTGCTGTTAGTAGCATTGGACTTGTACTTTCTTCACCACATACCATCCTGTGTGTTAATGCCATTACTTCTGTGCTGAGTAAAGAAGGACTACCAGTAATAGTTCCAGTAGTAGTATGAGCGATGTAGTCACCAACCTTTTTCCTCACACCCAGCCGACAAATTCTTTTTAAGTGAGCTGTTGTATCTTTACCTGTCAGGAAATAGGTTGTCAATTATCCTACTATACAAACCATGCTGCTGAAATCACAGGCTCCAGAGGCAGTCCAACAGGAAGAGAATACCAGATAGAAACAAAACAGTCTGTCATTATCTTTTCTTTAGGGCAAAGAGGAGGTGACAGGGATAAATGCAGAACAAGGGTTCTGCAGTGCTCCCCCTCTCCTGTGCAGCAACGCAGCACAGAGAATGAGTGCAGA
Organism: Elanus axillaris; assembly: GCA_026212715.1. Lineage (NCBI taxonomy): Eukaryota > Metazoa > Chordata > Aves > Accipitriformes > Accipitridae > Elanus > Elanus axillaris. Next base: position 24,218,959 of record JANZLQ010000007.1, on the reverse strand, counting down.
GCGCTGGCAAAGGCAATGGGCTTTACCTGTGGTTACATGGGTGTAACACTGAAGGAGAAAAGTTGATGTGGTTACAAGAAGAAAGCACAAACTGGAAACTGTAGCAGCCAAACCTAAGACTAAAAGTAATTAATGGCTACAGTCGGTACTTGGAAAGGCAAGATTACATCTAGAAGGAGCACTTACATTTTCACACCAAATGAATGTACTGTTGCTTCAGGGACTGTGGCATTTGATTGCAAATTTAATAAGGATTTTTCTGTAGAAAAGCATGATGTGGACTGAGCAGAGAAAAATCTTACTGTGTCCAGCTATATTGTGTATTTTGGTAAAGGGCAAGGAGATGGGAATGCCCAGCTCTGTGCCAGCCTAATAGAGAGCTATCAGTTAACGCTAAATAGAGATGGTAGTTCCATGTGCACTTCTGGAGTACTTTCTCCAGGCTCTAACAAGCGTTTGGAGGAAAGAATTAGTTTTAGCACTCTCTATAGAAAGTAAAATTGAACCTACTTGTTTGGGTAACAGCCTGGTTTTGGTTTTCCCTCAGTTATTCAATTCCTGATGACCTCTCTCAGAAAGAAGTATGACCAGATGTTATATTTGGAAGACATTTTGCTTGGTGTTAAAAGATGTCAAGCCTTGTGTTCTCCCAACAAAATTGACTTAATTCCAACTCATAAACTCTTCTGTTTGACCAACTGAATAGTTTAGCCTAAAACAAAGGTGTCTTAAGATAACTGCAGAAACTAGTCAAGAAGTTAATTGGTGTTGGCCAGCTGTGATGCAAATCAGAAACACAAGGTACAGGGTTTTTCAGCTACAGATGGTGTTTGTCAAGACTTTCCCGGCGAGGTGTGCTCTGCTGTCAGGGATGAGGCCAGCATAGCATTCCCTCAAAGGCTAGAGGTTGTACCATTGATTTGAAAGTGCTCTAAGCTAAGTTACAAAAAAACCCCAAAACACCAACCCCCAAAACAGAAAACCCAAGCAAGCCAGAAAACCCCAATCAAAAAAAACCCCAAACACCCCAACCAACCAAAAAACCCCCCCGTTTTTCTAATCTGTGTCAGGAAGGAAAGCAGATACCTGTTGCCAATGAAGTCTCTCTTATCCATAAGAACTTGAACGGATCAAAACAGATTTCAAGTCTGTGAACAGGCTGAGAGGAACAGTATCTGTTTAAATGCAAACCAAAAAGTATTAATGGGGGTAAACCTTTTATCTCCCATTATTGCCATACATATACAAAGGTGACATGATGGACTAGTGAGAAATTCATATCTATTTTGTGAGAGTACTTGAAAGAAGTGACAGTGAATTGCATGAAGGTGACGAGTTTGTGGAGAGCATTGGGTCACTTACTAGAGCAATATTAGGAATTTGTGGAAAGCTCCTTTGTTTACAGGCAATGGAGCTGGAAAAGCAGAGCCAAGAAAGTCTAGAGAGTCCCACTGTACGTTACGGAATTAGTAGTATTGTTCCTTATGATCAGCTAAGGGATTGGCTGAAAACCACATCATTTGTTAAAGTCAGCTGCTTTAGCAATCCAGAATACTTCATCCTGTTCACATGACCAGACTTTTCAGCACCTTTCTACAGTGTGTCTACGTTTCCTTTCTCTACAGTATTACTTTGTGTCGGGTAAACTGGAGCTTTGTAGAAATTTGCTCTGTAAGAGCCCCATTTTAAACTATTTAAGCTTAAAATGCCTACAATCAAACATATTGAAATACAGTACTAATTATTTTTCTTGTAGGAAACGGTGAATATGTACCCATTTCAGATGCACAGCATTGCACTGTCAACATTTGCCTCATTAATTGGGCCGTTTGGAGGATTCTTCGCCAGTGGATTTAAAAGAGCTTTCAAAATCAAGGTGTGTTAACAACTCCTGTAAGCCAATTTTGTTTGGTTTTCTCTGAATTAGACAAATTGGTGGATTTGTTTGGTTTTTTTAATCGTTCATTGTAGTACCTAGTGTTCCTACTAAGGTGTGATGATGTTTGAGCTGTTTTTTAGCAGCAGCACTTTATCAGATATATGTACGTGTTATTCTTAAAACTTTGCATCATCAACATGTGACTTCAGTGTTGGAAATCTAAGAATAATTTGGTTTCATATTTTGGTTGATAGTTACTCTTCCAAGTCGTGTTGCAGAAGGGTTTAGAGAAGCAAGGTGTGAGATACTATACTTGACATGAAAGGCAATCTGTAGATGCCTAAGAAGCACTGACTGTGGTTTACCCTTTGGATTGTGGCTGGCTGTGTATTACCAATAGTATTTGTGTCGTACACAGATGCTGACTTATCAGGTTGACCAAAGCATGGGATGTTTGGCTGCCTTTGCCAATACAGTGCTACCTTGTAACAAAACTGTGTATTGGCAAATGGTGTGGCATGATAACCTCTGTTTATTCCAAGATGTGCACTGTCGCTTGTGGCAGTGTTGTCCCTGGCTGATATTAAGTGGCAGCAGGAGTATGGGAAGAGGGCAGCGCAAATTTTCTTCCAACCTTCTTTATGTCTTGGTAGGACTGTTGTAATTCTTATCCTGTTACTTGTTGTTGTTCTTGTTGTTGGTCCCTTTGTCCAGCAGTTTTGGCACATGCTTTGCACAGAAACATATAAACCCCTCTGTTTGTACTGAATCCCCATACATATGCTTGTACTTAACCCTCTTTCTTATGCCAGTCCAAGCAGCTTGTCTGGCACTTTGCTAGCTATAGCCTCGTGCACTGTCATACCTGTACATCCAGGTAGCAAAAGACTTCATGTGAACAAGGGCTTTTTGGGGAAAAATGCTTCTGAAAAGCAGCACTTATTCTTAAAATAGAACATTAAAAAGTAGTTTGGGTTTTTTTTTAATACTTCTGGGCCCGAAGGACTGTTGGGAAGACAGGGATATTGTGGAATCGTTACTGAAGGCAGCATGTAGGTTAGGTTAGACGATCCATGCCTGGTCAGCACTGGAGGGCTGGCGTGGCACTGGCACAGGACTGGTTTAACTTGCTGGCAGCCACCCCACGTGACTAAGGTCAGGGTTTTCACCCAGTGAGTGCACAAGTGAGTGTGGATGACGAAAAGGATATATGTGGGTAGTTTGACTGATCAACCTGTTCTACAGACAAGACTGGGTAACACAAAGGTAGTGTATTGAGCTTTGTTTGGATCAGAAATATTTTTAAGTAATGATAATTTTTTCACTACAGGTTTTTTTGATTTGGATAAATGTATTTATATTGTATGCACACATTGAAGTTTTTAACTATGGTTACCAAGAAACCAGTGAAAAAAACAGCAGGTGAATGGCAGTACGACTTGCAAAGCCAGTGTTAGACAGTGGAAGGAGTCCTCAGGTTACTGCTTCTCTTGTGGCAAATATATATTCCCTGGTAACAAATGCTTCAGCAGCAGCTACCAGTAGAGGATAAAGCAATAAAAGTAATAAAAAGGAGAATTATATTCTGCAGAGGCAAGAAATAACAGCCATTAGCTTAAGAGGCTTGCTACAAAATGAAGTATGTATAGGCACGCAAGTGTACTCAGTACTGGCAAACCTGCACCTGACCTACCACTGTCCTCCTGTGTGATACTATGGACAAGGTGCTTCATCTCTTCTTTTTCTTCTCACCCCTTGACTCACCTTTGCAATTAAAAACTACTTTAGCAAAGGAGGTTCTTACACTTTTTGGCTCAATGCAGTGAAACTGTAGCTTAATTGCAGCCTTAATGTGCTGCTGTCAAGTGGTACCTCATGGTGTGTTTCATCAGGATCACTGACCATGATTTGTTGTTTTGTTTTTTTTTTTTCCCCCTCCCCAACCTTCACACCCAAAAGGATTTCGCAGACACAATCCCTGGGCATGGTGGGATAATGGATCGCTTTGATTGTCAGTACTTGATGGCCACTTTTGTTCATGTCTATATCACCAGTTTCATAAGGTATGGGCTTTTTACAATATTACCTACTTAAGCTTGCCTAACAGCTGCACCATAGTTACTTCATATGAGTTATGTCCCACACTGTTAGCGTAGCAGAGATTGCAGGTTTTGAAATCTGATTTATGCAATGATTTCAAATAAAGAACTATTAAGAAAACATATGTCACTGCCTAGGATTTGTGTCAGGTTCAAGCTATGCCTTAATGTTTCTGTGACTACTGTTAAAGGTAACCTGTGTACCCTAAATACCAGGAAGTTTTGCATAGCAGCCTCTTAGAAGTTTTACTAGAACTTACTCGTTACGGGGAAGTATAAGGATGAGGTTTTTGGCAGGAGGGTTGCTGCAGCATCTGCTTTCCCTGTGTGGTTCATGAAGAGCCTATCTATAGTTTATGAGACGGCAGTTCTTCCTCTAAGTTTCAGTATTTTGCAGTCACTTGACTTGGGATTTTCTGTTTAAGATGAAAATGCTATAGTTAAAGAGAGGAGCCAACTTCTTAAAAATACTGCTTAACTTTCCTGAACCACACCAGCTTTCAAGAAGAAATCCTGAGAATGACAATTCTCTTACAGTCAGTCATTTTAGTTCCTGGGGCAGGGGGGGATCAGGGGGCTGTGGGTGTCCAAACTGATGTATGTGGCTAAATAATTATTATATACCTAATCAACAACAGATCCTTTGCCTCGTATGTGGTCCATCTTAGAAGTAGACTGTAAATATTATGTGACTGGCTAAAAATGAGGCTGTTATTTAGAAAAGCTTGGTTTAGTTTTTGGTTTTCTTTACCGACTTACGACATCTTTCCATTTAGTTCAATAGTACACAACTTATCTGGCAACAGATAAAAAACTAAGAAAGATCTGTTGAAGAATGTTGATTACAGTGATTAAGGATGAATCAGTGAATCTTACTTGTCACAAGCCTTCTTAATATCCCCATTTGCCAGCAAATACAATAAATGCTTTTTAGTTTCTGTTCAAATTGAGCTAAGGAGTATGCTTTGCCAGCAATGCTCACCAATGTGTCCTGAGGAGGTAGACTGGGAGAAATCTGTAACTTGGTGTCCCCCAAAAAGGGAAGGCATTGTTTGTGCAGCAAGAGGAAAATGGAAAGCTGTCAGAGTTTCTTTAGAGCTGCTGCTCACAAAAAAAGATATTATTTTTTCATTGGCAGGGGTCCAAATCCCAGCAAATTACTGAAACAGCTGTTGATACTTCAGCCTGAGCAACAACTAAGCGTGTATAAAACCCTGAAATCTCACCTTGTCAAAAAAGGGATCCTGCAGCCATCTCTGAGAGGGTAGTTTGTCAAAACGGAGGACTAGAAGAAACGTCCATTTACAAGAAGCCTGTGGAAAAGCATTGCAAATGTGCACGCAGATAATAGCTAAAGGAAGAGTAGCTTGTGGTCTGCCAGAGTTTAATGTTTCCTGAAATGAATGTGAATGCTATGACTTCCTATTAGGACACAGAAGATCTCTTACTGCTAAAATAATGAAAATGCTTGCAAAGTAACAGTACACGTGCTGTATATGCTGTTCCTGAAGTAGATGGCAGCAGTCTTCCTTCAGCGCCCAGCCTGACAGGCCTTGTATTTAAAAAAAAAAAAAATTAAATTCACCTTTAGTTTTTAATGAATTATTTAATATTGTATATCTTCGGAATACTTTTTTGGTATCCAGCGGTTACTGAAGCATAAACAGATGAGGCAGGTTGTCACTTTTATGTAGCCCAGTGCTGAAATTGCAACTGCCCAGAAAATACTTGTTAGCCCAGTCAAAGAGCTACTTATGTCTGCTGTATCAGACTACCTGTATTTACTAAGTTGCTGTGAAGGTTAAACTTAGCTCTGTTTTTACTCAAACAGCTTTCTTATGAAACTATTTCATGCTTTGAAGAGAGAAGTACCTTTACTGAAGTACAGCTGGGCTGTTTGGGCTGTGGCACTGCTATTTTATGGTTAATGTTACGGATTATAAACAAGCATCTACATCCAAGAGTAGAGATTACCTGAGAAAACAGGATTCCTCAACCCAGTGAACAGACTGGGGAGAATCTGGAGTTTAAGCCCTGGGTTTCCACAGCCTGGTCAGTGTCTGAAGGCAGTAATTCAAGCCTTATTCCTTGTGCCTCTTAATTACCACATAGAATGGGGGTATTTCATTCTTTTTAAAAGCACTTTGAGGTCCTGAGTAAAAAGTGAAGTTTAAGTGCTGTTTCATTAATGTGTTACTCAGTGAAGACAGAAACTTTTATCTCATGAATGTGCACGCTGCAGGATGGGATGCATGGCTCTTCTGCTCTGTGTCATTATTTATTAAGAAGATTCTCAATCAAGCTTGGGTAACCACATAGGTGTTTGAATAGAGAATTTTTATAGAAAGCAGCTATTCTGTAGACTTAGTGAGGCATATGAGGAAAGCTGATGCTCTGTAATTCTCAATCCTAGCTGTTTTCTAACTGTTTTCATCATGTGACATCTTGATGCCAATAAAAATGTAAACTTTTTTTGAAGTGACAAAAATTACTCCTGTACAAACAGAAAGCACAAATGCCAATTTTGTTTTGGTATACTGTAACTTGATACAATTTAATTTTTCCAACTAATTGTAAATAAGTTTCCCCTGTGGTGAACATACTGATGCCAGATATATATGTGTGTACATATATATATATAAAATATTAAAAGGTGTGTGTATATTAAAGGTGAAATTTTAAATGGTTGGTGCTACTTGAGGATAAAACCATGGAGAAAATAACTAGGGTGGGTAATAAGGTGTATCCGTAAAATTTGACTGCTTTTTGTTGAACACCATGCAGCTGAGACCACCGTGCACTCTGTTTTGCACTTTGGCCATAGTAGTGTGTGTACAGCTTGTGTATGGCGAAGCACCCCTGTACATGGCTATGAAATGAAATCTGGGTCTAAAGTAGTTCCTATCCATGTCAGGTATTTGACAGAATTAAATTATGTCTGACCTGCAGATTGCAGTACTCCATTGAAGGAACACTCCAAGAGGTGAAAAACATCTCCAGCTGCTTGTCTGTCTGGCCGTGTGACTCGGTTTGTTAATTGGAAAGGACTGAATTTCAGCCCTTCTGCCAGAAGGGCAGCATAGCCTGAGTTTAAAAGGTAGTACAGCCAGGGAGTGGGACATGTGGAAAGGCGCTTTAAAAAGCAGGGAAGGGAAAATGAAAGGGCAACCAAAGTAGCGTACCTGGAAAACTAAGTTTTAGATGAGGCTTTGGTTATGTACAGGGCTTTGGTAGATGCTTACAAAGAAACATAGCTATACTGGAGCTGGTATATCTTTATCCTGGGTATTAAAAAAAAATAATTAAAAATTTAAAAGTTATATATAGTCTATATATATAGAGAGAAAGCCAATTGTTACTTTGGAAACTTGAACTTTTTAGTGTAAATTTTATAGCATGTATAATAAGGAAATTAAAATATATTTTAGGATTTAATACAACAGCATTTGAAATTAATTGCTATCTATTTGCACAACAGAAAGTTCAACATTGTGGTTCTGATGTTCAATGTTAAAATGAAGAAGGGATCACTTGTGAACTCACTCATCAATTTTCTGGCTTAGGCTTGGTGTAAATAAAGCTCAGCAGGACCTGTCACTTTACAGTGACAACTACACTTGCTTACTGTGAAGTGCATTTACCCCACTTGTTACTTCTGTTAGTTCAAGCAGGGAAGTTTAACTTTTTACACCAGTGATTCTTTTCACTTGCACTTTTGTTCCAAGTTACTATAATTACCTGTTGAGCAAAAAAAAAATGTATATTATGTAAATATTGTAAATGGTATGAGCATATAATGTCTGTTTTAGTTTGACTGTTTCAATCTTTCATTGAAGCAGGTGTTGTAAAAAAAATAAAAATAAAACTAGGACACAAGTCCTCCTGTCTTGTATTTCCTATAGCATGCACAGTGGGTGTATATTTCTTAGGAAGGATTTATATTCCTTTATATTATTCCTTAAAGTTGTGTTCTTAATAGCAAAGCCTGCTATTCATTTCCTACCTTTTGCTCCTCAAGAAGTCAGGCCATCCTTGACTGTTGCTGCAAGCAACTTGTATGACATGCCCCATCTCCAAAGACATGCAAACTTCTCATCTTTTCCCAAAGGTGCTCACATCAACATCGTGTGCTTTCCCCTGAACGGTTGGTGCACAGTGTGCAATGCAGCGTGGCTATTGCAGTTACCTGGAGCCGACAGAATGGAAAAGTGATCCTTTTATTGCCCTCTGCTGTTACTTCCCTCCATGTAGGAAGCTGCTACTTCCACGGCTGCTGCCCACAGCCTCTACAGCACACCGGTGAGAGGCTGGAAGAGGCTGCCATAGGCATCAAGGCCTGATCCTGGCTCTCTTGGTTCTCCCCATGGTTTACAATCAGTAGGAGAGGTCACTCATTGGAGCTAGATGGAACAACTGGAAGCACTTGCTCAACAGGTGAGCTCCATTTGTAGGGATGTGTCGTGGTTTAACCCCAGCCAGCAGCTAAGCACCACGCAGCTGCTCACTCACTCTCCCCCCCCCCCCAGTGGGATGGGAGAGAGAATTGGGGGGGAAAAAAAAAAGCTAGAATTCATGGGTTGAGATAAGAACGGTTTAATAGAACAGAAAAGA
>JANZLQ010000007.1:24184108-24204474 GCA_026212715.1 Elanus axillaris | reverse complement strand
GGCACAAGAAGTTGGGAGGGGACACAGCCAGGGCAGCTGACCCAAACTGGTCAAAGGAATATTCCATACCATGGGACGTCACGTCCAGTATATAAACTGGGGTAGAGGCTGGAGGCAACGCTGCTCAGGGACTAACTGGGCATTGGTTCGTAAGTGATGAGCAATTGCATTCTGCATCACTTGTAAATTCCAGTCCTTTTATTACTATTGTATTATTATTATCATCAACATTATTATTTTCTTCCTTTCTGTTCTATTAAATTGTTCTTATCTCAACCCACTGGTTTTACTTTTTTTCCAATTCTCTCCCCCATCCCAGTGGGGCAGGGAGGAGTGAGTGAGTGGCTGCATTGTGCTTAGTTGCTGGCTGGGGTTGAACCACGACAGAGGTTCAAGAAGGTGAAGTGCTGGGTCTGTAGTTGGTGACAACAACCCCATACAACAATACAGCCTTGGGGAAGAGTGCCTGGAAAGCTGCCTGGCAGAAAAGGACCTGGGACATGGTGTATTGGTGGACTTGGCAGTGTTAGTTTAACAGTTGGACTCGATGATCTTAAAGTTCTTTTCCAGCATAAACGATTCTATGACTAGATGGGACAAGACTGCCAAGTCAGCAAAAATGGCAATGTGGTCATAATTTGGAAAAACAACTGGCAAGCCTGGACCAAGAAAGCAGCTTCGGTGAAAGACACGGCAGCTGGAGGGCCAGAGCTGTGAGTGGGAGCCCTGTCAGGTACAGTAAAACCAACACCTTTGCCATGACTGTACCAGGGCTTCAGTGGCCAGTTTCTCAATACAACTGCTTGTGTTCACACAGAGGGATGTTTATGAAGTCTGTAATCTCAGATGCTTGAGCTCTTCAGGAAAAGGACATATTTGACTTCACTGGGATTAAATGCAGAGGTTGCTAATGTAAATGTGAAGATTTCAGGAACCAAAGCCCTTCTACTAATATCCCCTGTGACTTTTACAAGGCACAAATTGGTACCACTGCAGGTAAGTCCTGCAGTGACTGACAAAAGCAATGCTATGCCCTGCCATGCTTCCAGTCATCTGTTTCTTTTCCTCCTCCTCCTCCACGTCCTCCCTTCAGCCTCCTCACAAATGGACACACCTGGAAGGACCGGCTCTGTAGAGACACATGCTGCAGAGCACTGACCCCTTGCAGAGAACACCTCCCTACCCAGCTAGCAACATGCTCATCAGGGTATGACAAAATTCATGTTTCTAGTAGGTGAAGTGGTTATGGTCACAGAGAAGATGATTTACTGCACTGAAGCCTCCTGAGGTTTCGGTAGCCAAAAAGCAAGCAGCTGGTGAACAGCAGGGAGACGACACTGGGTGTAAGCCAGCTCCACGGAGCACTGTGGCTTCCAGGGAGACACAGGGCCCTCCCCTATCACGGGACATGGAAATGCTGAGGGCTGGGACTGCAGACCAAGGGTGGCCTTAAGAGAGATGCTGCAGCCTCCCGCTGCTCAGTGCTGAAGAGAGCTACAGCCCTTTAGCTGAGGCAATCTTAGATTATGATTGCCCTGATGGAAAAAACCCCAACCCTCGTATACCCAGCTTCAATATAGAGAAGCTGTAACAGTCTGGAGATTTGTAGCATTTGGCATCCCAGCCAGTCTCCTATTAAAACCAGTGGCAGCAAGGACTACATGGTCAGCTAGCTGACCGTGCAGCCGAACTGCAGAGCACAGGAGCAAGGACTCTGGCTGATGCTCAGTGCTGCCCAGTGCAAAGTTTGCCCTAAGTAACTTGTGACTTTGTTTTACTCCACATTTTCTTACTGATTTATTACCTTGGGTTAACAGTTATGATTGAACTAGTTTGCAACAGCATGTCCTGCTACCATTTATTTTTTCTGGATGTCTGCTTCAGGAAAAACCCAAGACAACAAGGTATGCCATTGAGACAGGCAGTGTTCTGGAAACCCTAATTCCATAGTGCAGAGTAATCCACTAAAAGCTAGTCAGCAGTTTCTAGCATTATGATCAGTTTCCATGATCTGAAAAGAGGTGACGCAGACAATCTGTGCATTAGCAGGTATCCTTGGACTGATGTTTCTATAGCTACTGCAATCTCTTTTCCTCACGTCCTTCTGCACATGCTGGAGCCACTGACTGCCAGCCCTAGGACACTCAGCCAATTTTCACTGTCAGTACTATGTGTGTTGACCTTGAAAAGCCTGCTCCTTGCATAGCTGCCTTTTGACCCTGAGACCTGAACAGAATAAGGTTTCACCCAGATTTTTCCCATTACATTTTTGTAGTTGCCCACGAGGTTTCTGGCTTGCTTGAGCAAAGGAAGAAGTGCAAAAAGATGGCTGAAGGGGGATGCTGCTGACCAGAATTACGCATTTAACTGCCCACTGTCCTCCAGACATGCAACTCTGCGGCACAAGCCTTGCTGTAAATCCTGGAGAATGTGCAGTGCACTGCACTTTTCTGTGGTGCTCAGATGTGTGTGATATCCTTTCCCTGCTTCCCACGTCATGTCTTCTGACATGACAGAACTGCAGCCTGCGGTGCAAGCTCTGGTGAATGTAGGGTTGCCTGCAAGGCTGGAGAGGAAGACCAAACCGGAATGGTGTGGCTGTGGCAGGGCTGCAAGGAGGAGGTGGCGGTTAGTAAGGGGAGACAATGTCTAGTTTGGTTTTCCATAAGGAAAATACTTTTAAGTTTTTAATAGTTTTAAGCCCTTCAGAATGTTCAGTTCGTGCCTTGGTTAAATGTGGGAGGCACTGCTCGTCATCAGCAAGCCTGCTCCGAGTGCTATGGATGCTGTGTGTGTGAAGTGACTCTTTCATAAACCCTCTAGCAGCAAGTAGCTTTACTGAGCAGTTGCTTATAATGATTTATTTTTTGTGAGGCAGTTTTCCAAATCAATTTTCAAGAAATAGTTGTTTTCTGGACAGAGAAAATGCACATGGAGTTGAATAAATATCCAAGGCTGAGATCCTTCACAGAAGACAAAGCTCCTGGCATTGCATAGTCTCCACCTGAGGCCTGTTTGCTTTTCGTTGGGTGACCACTGGCTTTTACTTCACTGATGTGAGCAGCAAAAAGCACCTTGCTGTTCTTTAAAGGAGGAGCTTCCCTTCGACCTGTGTTTCACTGGGAGAGGAGATGCTAACACCTCAGCCTTTGGGGATTAGAAGGGAACCCTTGCTTCAGGAACTCCAACCACTAGGTTTTCAAAACATTGAGTATGGTGGCATTTGAAGCTAGCTGAAACTCAAGTTGTAGACGAGTCTTTTACTGTACTTCCAAGAGTGTGTTTACCCCTCTCTTGTCAGAAGAAATGCTTTATTAAACTTCTGGCTGGCTCAATTACATGTTATTAATTTTATTCCCAGACTTGATGTGGAACAGCTGCAAATATCCACAAAGTGAGCCACATGTCAATTTTTTTGTTACGGCTCAAAGTCTTGAAGCCAGGTGTTTGAGCAACAGCAGAGGGAAAAATGAGTTCAATTTCCTGGCAGGGTTATAAGCCTCTGTGTCACGGGATCTTCTCTACTTGGAGCCATCATTTGTACAGTTTTCTTGAGTCCTTTTCTCAAAACAAACAGGAAAACCTGGAAGCTGAAGAATGGTTATCACATGGAGGAGACCAGAGCAGATAAAAAGAGCTGACCAAGCATGCTGGCTCCAGCAGATAGGCAGACTGTCTGGGCTGGAAGGTCCACACCCAAGCAAATGAGCCCTGCTGAAGTTCACCATCTCCGCTCAGGTTGCTTCCCCAGGAGACCAGCCTTCACTGGGGGAGAACACCGCCCTGCAGTGGGGTCTCCTTGGCAAGCACGGCAAGGGACAGCCACCCATGGCACAGGTCACAGGCAGAAAGGACAGGGTTTACTGGGCAAAGCTGTGTCTCAGCAGACTCCCAGTTTTACCAGGGGCATACCAGTTTGGAGTCAGAAGGCTGGATGTCCAGATGTATTCAGGGACTTCAGGATAATCTTGGCATCAGGTAATTTTGAAATGTTTGTAAGAATTAGGTGTTTAGGAATGGGGGGGTGCTGGCAAAGCCAGCTGCAGAAAACTTTACATCCTAGGGACCCTTAAATTTCTGGTCAGAATACAGTGTCTTTTGCTACTGTGATTTATAGTGAGGTACCTGCTGCTGAAGAGAGCAAATTCTTCTCTCTTGAGAGCCAAGCAAGAGCCACCATTCCCTCCACGCCCAGGGGAGGTGCAGGGGTGCAGCTGTCACCCCTCCATGTCTGCTGCAGCACACAGCGGTGGAAGAAGTAGTTGCCTAGCTCAGGGTTCAGTCTCCTTGCTGGGTTTGAGACCATCTCTCTGCTATGTCAGGAATGAGACCCTCATTATCTCCCACAGTGGCTCTTTGTAGAAGCAGAAATATTTGATGTGGAGATTGTCTGAGGAGGAAAATGCAAGTTTAATTATCCTAAAGGGCAAAGCATTCACCTCCAAAGCTGCAGTTCTTGGTCCCAGCTCCCAGTGGCATTTCTGTGCTGGGAAGCAAACGTCTTCCTGCTGCTTCCTGCAAAAAGTTGGCATTGGCAGATGCTGCATGCCAAGCACCTCCAGAGGAGGGGATGTGGAAGGTTCTGTACGCAGGCTTGGTGTGTTCAGGATGAGTGTGGATCTGCAGGCTAATCCTCAGGCTGGAGGAGACCTGCGTTTTGAGTAGTCCCAGAAGCAGAAGATGGTGAACATGGGGAGCTTTAATTGGAAAGTGCGTAGGCACTTACGGTTTCAAAAACCTTCAGGGTTAGTTAGCAGCCGAGCAGAAATCCTGCAGAGCACAAATCTGGATTTGGGTATTTAAATCCCTCATAACCTTTGTGTTTGTCTCAGCAAAAGTAACTTCAAATGTATTTCAAGAATACAGCTTCCCAAACATGCAGCAAAGGCTGCTAACTCTAGCTTTCACATTAACTGGAATAGGCTTAGTCAAAACACGTCATGTTGATCTGAAAGCCTTCAGTTTACCTTGATGGATTTTCTCCTAAGAGCTTTTATACCCAGACACTTGAGCAAAGTGACCAAATTGCCCCCATGCAATCAGTAATACTTCAAGACTAAATACACTTAGTAAATAGAAAGGAAAAATTTAGGTTTTCAACTTAGGCTCAAAGCAATCTAATGCCTTGTTATTAAACAGCTTTTCCCACACTTGAATGACCCTCTTGTCTCCAGCAGAGACACATTTCCAAACCAGTCCCAAGCTAGCTAATTTCAGCCTCAAACAAAAACTAGGGAGGCCTCTCAGCAAAGTGAACGGAGGTGAGGGGAAGCTTTTCCTTTAGCTTGCAGCGTCCTCACCTCTTCTAATGACAGATGTACTTTCAAAAGCAGAATGTAAATTTGCCCTTAGCCTCCTCTGTTGTAAACCAACAAATTATAGTCATTATGCAACCACAGTAATTTCATGTTGCAAAAAACCCATGTTTACTAATACTTCCTATCTCAAGAGAAACAGAAGGCATAGCTATAAAAGAAGCCCAGAGACTGACATTCATAACAGCTCTTAAGGCCGAGAATGTCACTGAGTAGGGACACAAGCCTCCACTGCACTAACCATTGAACCAAAAGCATCTTTGCGAATCTAATAAATCACTGTAAGAATTGGTAGATAACCGTGCTTCTGCTAGGGAGGCATCAAAAAGAGTGCTAGTCTGTATGTGTTGGTGTATTTGACCTTACTTCAAACCAAGGACGATGTCCTCCAAAGCTTTGGCTAGAAAACAACATGGTATATATCTTCCGTGTTCTTCTAAATAATTTGTCAGCATTGAGGTTATCATATTTATCTCATCTGGTATACAGCAGATATAATACCACCCCTTTTGAACAGAGCTTTTCTAGCTGTAAGCTAGAAAAAAAAAAATAGCTTATGAGCTTTTATCTGTGAAGATCCATGTACAGCAGGACAACAGAACGGCCTGTCTGCTGCGGGTGGCATCATTCCTAGCCACCAGATCACAAACTGTAAATTTCTAGCAGAAAGCTTAAATGCTAAGCTTTTTTTTTTTTTTTTAGTTTTTTACAGTCTGTAGAAACTCGCATACCGCAAAAGTTCAGAAAAGAGCATTTGTCAGATTCAGACAAGGTCCCCTTGTGTACTTCATAGTTTCTTTTTAATTTGTGCAGAGATTAGGCATGTCTTTAACACAAGGATGATTTATCCGCAGTGGCTCAATAACACTAACTTCACACAAATTTTTCTGTTTCATGGTTTTTTGGTTTGGCTTTATGGCTGGACCATCTGTATAATCCCAGTATGTGGAAGAAGTCCCAACTGCCTGATAATTTGCTCCTAGGCTAAAAACTTTGAAAACTTCCTTGTAAAACAGATTTAATTGAGAGCAATTTTGTCTAGCCTGTTCCACTCCTGCCCCTTCCCTTTTTGAAGGGCTCATTTAAAAACAAACAAAAAGGAACACTGCCCAAGAAATGCAGGGGTTTTTCTTAACTGCCTCATTTGGAAGCTGTGTTTAACTGTGCTGTAGCTAGAAGTTACTTCCAATTTACACACTCCTGTGCTTGAAAACTTCCACAGATGAGCATTTATCTTCAGCTGTGTCTGTGATAGCCAAGTATGACACCTCACTGGAGACCCAGCCTGCACTTAACGTCCATCAAGGCAGTAACAAAAACCAGCTGACCACCTTTGCTACTGCCTTTAAGCTTGCTGTTACACTAGTAAGTTCGAGTAAGCGGTAATTGCAAATCCCTAACATAGTGGTGAAAGCATTAAAAACAGTTGATGTGTTTTCTAGATTTAAAAGCTTGAGGACTTGCGGTGGCTTGTAAGTTCATTGTGGTATGACCAAAAGCATAAAGAAAGGCTGCAGCTTGTTTTCATGCCATTGCCAGACAAAGGTATTTGAAAGGTGAGGACTTTGAAAACCTTCCTGGAAGAATTTTAAGAGGTGGGAAGCTAGACAATATAACTATGAAATGATTTTTTTTTTAATGATGTATTCTTTCAGTGTTAAAATTTAAGGCAGGCAAACTCCACCATGAGGGTGCAATGATAAGGCAGGTTTTGCTGTAAGTGGCAGAAAGCTTTAATTTGCTGCTCTTGTTCTAAGGGGTCAGATGATGATCTTTACATCAGGACACCAAAGGAAATAATTTAAACATAATTAACTTGAGCTAACACTGAAACTCTTGGGAACATGATGGTGTTCGATGCAAGGGGAGGTTTAACTTGCTCTTTATCAGTGATGTGATATTACTGTTTGAATTAAGACAAGTCTTGATTAAACTTGACCCAAGTGAGAATACAGTTGGGTTAATAATATTATGTTTGCTCAGACTGTAGTTCTAGTATACTTTTAGAGTGAAGAAGGACTAAACTATTTTTTTACAGAAGATTAATATAGCAACTTATTTTTATAAATGTTGTGCAACTTCTCTGTTGCTTATGCCTGGTTCTCACATTCTTGTTTCTCTAACTATTTTTTTGGAAAATGCATTATAAATCAATGTTATCATCATTAATATTTGTTCTCTATCTAACAATTAGTAAGTATGTTATTTTATACTTGTATGCCTTTTCAGATAGGCAGTAAAGATAGCTGTCTGTGGAGTTTTTTATTATTTTTATTTAATAACAAACACATGAAATACTAAAGGAAAAATCCCTACAGTAATCCCTACTTCTGAGACACAAGTTAAGGAGAAACTTAGAAATGAAATGCATTCACATGGATCCTGACAGACTAACAGCTGAAAGCAATATTTTGAAAAACAGTACTTTTGCCTGAGACTACCAAATTAGGATATATTTTGGTAGTTCAAATGAAAACTATCTCCTTTTGTCTGACTGAAAGGACCAAGCTACATGCTATACCTCCTCCCAATGTCTTTAGAGTATGGCCCTTCATTGCACAAAACCCAGGCTAGTTTTTTTGAAGGCTGCCTGATTTTTCAAGCACAAGAAGAGAGGAGAGGAGGGAGTTTGGCTGTGTAGTTGCCTGCAGAAGCTACTTGCAGCTTCAGAGCAGATACCAATTCCCTCCTCCTACACACGGTCAGCTCCCCCCCTTGCAAACTGTCTGCAACCTGCAGCCCTGCTGCAGGACCCACCTGTTCAGTTGTGAAACGCAGACCATGCCAGGCATCTCCTCTGCAAGGCTTTGTAAAAAAAACAAAACCAAACACCCGCACCTGATCCAACACCCACCCAGTCAAGAGATGGAAGTGTAATGCCTAAATTAGCTGTCTTTACAGAACAAAAACCCAAACCTGAGGGAAAGATGACACTTTCCTGCAAGTAGCTATTTAAAACATCAAGTAAATGTCTACATTATGACTCTCCTAGGTGCAACAACTTGAAAATAATGTATCCAGGTGCCACATCTTTTTCACAATAGCATGCAAGTATCTCCTACAATTTTGGGCAGGCATTCTGAATTGGCCACTTCTGCTTCTCACCTGCTCGTTGAGCCAAAAATATAGCGGTTTGTATGTTTTGGGAAACGAGTAAGGGAAGAAGCAGGTTTTTCTATATGGATTGAGATGACCCAAAATGAAAGCAGTTGTACAAAATAGCCAACTTGGAGATATGTTCCCCTGCTCTATGCTGCTCACATGTACCAGTATGCTGTGTCTGGCCCTGGGAAGGAGCACACAGCCTTTCCCAGCTGAAAGCCCAGTTGGACCTAGCACACAAATGATACTCCTCAGGCCATCTTCATTTTTTTTCTCAACTTATAAAACACCCCCCCCCCCCCAATGCTCTGTGCCCTTCCCTGCACCTTACTCTTTCAAGCATCTCTCTCCCCTCGTGACCTACCTCCAAAAAATCCCCTCTGTAGCCTGTTAGACACAATTCCTCTTGCTCCAAATCACTGCTCCCCTGCAGAAAAAAACAGAAGCTGGCATGCATGTGCAGCAGCAGTGCACTCCCACCCCTACAGCACCTGCAGGGGGGCAATGAGGGAAAAAGTCTCTCCAGGTGCAGCGTGTGTGATTGCCTGCTGCTGCCGGGGGGACAGGGCAGAGTCAGCTCTGAAAATCTGGATGGGGTACTGGGAAAGGCCAAATGTGCCAAATGGACTAGCAAAAGAGAGAAAAGCAGGGTGTGAATCTAAATCAGAAACTGAGCAGCTTTGTGCAATTAAAGCAAGATGAGTCTGGCCTGAGTTCAGTCTTCTGGCTGGTGGTGAGGAGATGCTGAGACGCTGCCCAGGCTGGACATGGTGTTTTGGTGTGCAGGGGCTACAATGGGGCCATGTTGGCATTGCCCTGGAAACGGTGAGAAAGCCCTGCTCCGGAGGCTGCTTTGCAAAGGGCTGCTAGTGGCAATAGGACATCTGGAAACCACGTGAAAGCTGCAGATGGTGGAAATGTGGTACGTGGGAAGCATGTGAATTGCTCAGTAAGCCTCTAGGAATGGTGATGGAAACTCCTACGTGGTAGAGATCTTCCTTGGGTGTCTCTGGAAGGAGTTTATCATCACAGTGCAAGCTACAGCTTATACTCATGCAAAAAATACCAACATTATTTCTGGATAGGGAGATTGAGTCACCTTTCAATTTTCAGTAAACCTGATGGGTGGCTTGTGTAACAGAGGAGCAGGAATAGAATAGCATTTGTAGGTCATGTAATACAATACCCTACAGCAGGTACAAAAATACCACCAAGTCCTGTTGACAAAGCAATCTCACCTTGAATTTAAAAGCTATTCTACTACTGGAAAATTGTCACAGAAATGTGACTGCTTTCTCAGAGAATTAGGAGGTATGTGAGCCAACATAATTTGAGTTTTTTGTTTTGTCTTGTCTTCCCTCAGTCTTTAGACAGTCATGGAGAAAAAACCAAATCCTGTAACTTAAAATTATATTGATTTTTTCTCCCCCAATTAATATTTCCTGTTTAAGGTTGCATCATTTATAAACATTAAAGTCCCCTAAATTAATCCAATACTGCCAGTCTACCACAAATTCGGTTCTTGGTATGAATTGTGTCGTGAACTCAGGATGTTCTATGCTTTAGTCCTGGTATTTGTTTAAATTTGCTTCATTTTTCCTTTTCACTAGTTGTTCTAGTAGAATCTGGACCAAAGACCACTTCATGGGAGTCTTATCCTCAAACTTGTAATAGGTATGTTTAAGAACCATCTGTGATTCCTGCCTGAGGGGAAGGAGAAGATAAGCATCTGTAACTGGCGAGTCCATATCGCAGAGGCTGAATTCCAGCACATTTTCTCCTGCAGTCCTTATCTCTGCCCGAAGGTGAGTTATTTTGGTAATAATTCAACAGTGTCACAAGTCATAGAAAAAGCTAGATCAAAGACCTCCTTATGAGGGATAACTGAGGCTTTGAGTGGCCGAAAGATTGGCACCTCTTGAAGATGCTGGAGAATAGAATTACTGCAGCAGCTGTGTCTGCAAGCATTACCTCTTACCTCTTTGGCTTTGACAAGAACTAAGCTAAGGACAGTCCTCTTCTCCTAAAAAAGTGGTTTGTGGCTTTCCTTCAAACAGGGAAGAAAAATCTCCTTGCATGATCTCTCATTAGGTGATGTGGAGAAGGAACAGCTGAAGTGTTGGTTGCACGGGTCCATCTCTGTAACACTTAGAAGCTATTGAATATGACATTTATTATTTTCCTTATAGCTATCACTCCTTTACCTTGATTTACTTCCTGTAGCATCTGCTGGAAAAAGTAATGTTTTAGACACATGTAGTGAATAATCCTATTAGCCAGCTAAGAGATTTTTCAAGCTCTGTTGGCAACTTCCCAGTTCCCAGAACACAGATTTTGCAGGAACTGGCTTCTATTTGCTCAGCTGTGATAGTCAGCATTTTCTGCTGATGACTTGACCAGAGTATATCCCCATGCCTTTCTGATCGGTGCCTGAAAGTGGAAATAAAATCAGTTGCAGGGTTTGCAGTTCATCTTTTCAGAGGGGACAAGAGGAAATGATGGGGAGAGACAGCTAATCTGCTGAGAGGAAAGATTTGGACTCCAAATGAGGGAACACCAGCAGGAGGAGTTTGTGGGAAGGAACTGTTTACCAGAAGCCTTCTTTGGATGATTTGAGAGAGGAGAGTGGCTCACGCAGTGACAGCAAGTGTGTAATAACACTCAGGAATGTCTTCTGTCAGAGGCCCATCAAATTCCAGAGTCCTGCACTTGTTTTCTTACTGCTGACAATGTACAAAACTGTCTGGTGTTTTGAGGAAGAAATGATCACATGATGGAGGAGAAGGAGGCAGGGGAATAGATGAGAGGATTAAAATAAATATGCAAGCTAGTTTGTGTGCTTCTTGATGAGTTGATTTAAGGAAAAAGAAGAAGTAAGTTTAAAATCATGCAGGGAAACTGCTGCTTTTCATACCCAAGTCTTAGTTTTAGACATGTTATCCATTAGCAATAAAATATCCACGTTAGCTACAAACATCTTTGGGGTGAATGTACATCTGGCAAGGTAGTGTCCAAACCCTATCCTGTCTGAGCGACCTGTGTGGCTGGCTTGAACTTCAGAAGTGGATATGCTGGTTTTGGCTGGGATGGAGTTAATTTTTTTCATGGCAGCTACTATGGGGCTGTGTTTTGGATTTGTGCTGGAAACAGTGTTGATAATTCAGGGATATTTTCATTATTGCTGAGCAGAGCGTACACAGAGCCAAGGCCTTTTCTGCTCCCCACCCCACCAGCGAGCAGGCTGGGGTGGCACAAAAAGTTGGGAGGAGACACAGCTGGGACAGCTGACCCCAACTGACCAAAGGGATATTCCAGACCATATGATGTCACACTCAGCATATAAAGCTGGGGGAAGAAGAAAGGGAGGGGGATGTTCGGAGTTAGCATGTTTGTCTGCCCAAGTAACCATTATGTGCGATGGAGCCCTGCTTTCCTGGAAATGGC
This sequence comes from Elanus axillaris, assembly GCA_026212715.1. Classification (NCBI taxonomy): domain Eukaryota; kingdom Metazoa; phylum Chordata; class Aves; order Accipitriformes; family Accipitridae; genus Elanus; species Elanus axillaris. Next base: position 24,192,613 of record JANZLQ010000007.1, on the reverse strand, counting down.
TGAACACCTGCTTGCCGATGGGAAGTAATCAATGAATTCCTTGTTTGGCTTTGCTTGCGCATGCGGCTTTTTCTTTACCTATCAAACTGTCTTTATCTCAGCCCATGAGTTTTCTCACTTTCACTTTTCCGACTCTTTCCCCCATCCCACGGTGTGTGTGGGGGGGTGGCTGGATGGGGCTTAGCTGCCAGCTGGGCTTAAACCACGACAGTGCATTACATCAAGCCGCAACCACTCCTCTTGCCTCAGGAGGTACATTTATAGACTCTGCAGCTGGGGCTCCAGTTCATTTTCAGAAGCCTACATTTGATGTCTGATAGTAGCAATTGGGTGTTGAGAGAAGAACCCATTCTTTTAGGCAGTATTTATGTATGCAAAATTTAAATTAAGAGCATAAGGAAGCTGACACCCAAGTACTGAGTTGGTTGTAGTTTTGCCATGGGACATTTGTACATGACTTCTTCCAGAACTTTTGGTTAAGCATTCATTTTGCCTATCAAAAAACCTTTTTTGCAAAAGCTCGTTGGCTAAAATGATGAAACCATACAAAGCCAGAAGTCGCTTCTTTCCTCTTGTGACTCAAAGTAAAGTGTCATTTTTACATGTTTAAAGTACTGTATGCTAATGTACAGATTTACAATGTTGCTGACAGATAATTATCAGTACCAGCCTGCATAAATCAATGAAAAGCTGAAATGTTAAATCTGTTTCTTAACTCTGCAATAGAGGTTTTGCAATGCATGATTACACTGAGCGATGATTGTAGACCAATAGCTAGAATATTCTGGGAAACTAATCAGGATTCTGAGGAAATCGTGTGGTATTGTGGTAACATAGGCCCAGAGACTAACAAATCTAGCCATTTGAAAAGCACAAGGTAACTTCTGATTTTAGATGGCATGAACTGTGTTTTGTTATCCTTTAGTCCATACAAATATACCAAGGCTGTGGCTTATCTCTGCTACAATTTCAGCTCTCTGGACACTGGATGTCATACTTATTTTAACCTGATATTTTTTCCACTTTTCTCAGTAGGCAGACTCCTAAAGAATGATCCAGTGGAGATGTGGACCCTGTATACTGGGTTTAAGCCTACTGACAAAGCATGGGCTCTTTCCAGTCATGTTTCATATGGCTTGCTCAGAAGTAGCTCTTAGCTACCTAGCAATCTACTACAGAAAATTCTCATCATCTACTTTTGGAATAGTCAATAGTTTGGCTAATGAGAAATCTCTTTGGATCACCTAGCTGATGTGATATAATTATTCTACTTGGAGACAGAGGACACACTGCTTTTATGTTTGAATTGAAATGCCCTTCCCAGACTGTGAGTTGAAGGGAGACTGATGATGTAAGTTGCTGTTAACAAGGTGGCCACAGGCACTGACAAGATTTTTTGTTGCGTCTTAAAACTATTTTTCTATGACATGGCTAATAATATTAGAAGGGCTTCAAGTTGTCCCATTTGTTCACAGGTAAGGGACTATGAAGGAGATTACTCCTTCTCTACAGTAAGCTACGTACACATCTAAAAGCTCCAGACTCCCTCCATGTGCACACAAGCAATTCTAATGATATTGAAGAGGGACTCCCAAGTTCTTCTAGTGCAACATTAGTCATAGGAGGATTTAGCTCCATTTTGAATAAAAATGTAAGCTTTTTAGGAACAAATGTGTATAAAGTGGTTGTAAATACCTTAAGGCTAGGAATTAAATGGAAGAAATACATTACCATCAAAACAGGAAGTTTTTGAAACAGCCTTGCTGAAGTGACATCAAGCTTCATGTAGCTCATCTAGTAACTCTTCCTTTTTTCCACAGAACTTTAGTAATTTAGCCAAAGGGTTAGCCTGTCTTGTTGTTTTCAAAAGGCATGGTAAATAATAATAAACAGTAAGTAATAATAAATATTTTTAACTAACATTGTCCTTGTTAATTACCTGTCCGCTCTTTGAAAGCTGGAATAAAAGCAGTCCCCTAGTGATTTAGGAAATGAGGGTGTTCTAAATTTATTTGATCTCACCATTTTCTGTACTTACTGAAGTCTGTGCCATGACAGACTCAGGTTGTCTGCAGGTATGCATAACAGAAACCTGCGGTGGCAAAAGTTTTGTTTGGTTGCATCAGTCACTCACTGGAAGAGAGAAAGTTAGCACTGAATTTGCATCTTGATAAAGCAGCTACTTAGTTGAAGTGGGAAAGTACATGTTAAGGCAGTTAAGAGAAAGCCCTTTTAGTTACAGCTTTACAAAACCCTTTGCTTGTAAACATGTTCCTTTGCTCTGCAGAGTTGTACAAGAAACCCTTTAGAAGACTTTCTGGTCCTTAGATTATTCCATGAGCTTGAAGCTTTTCTTGGATTAGAGCATCTTCCTGAGAAATCGATGGTGGTGTGGGAGTTCATTTATCTGTGAGAGTGGATTGCATGCCTGAGGTTTTGTGACCGCTTTGTTCCCAAAATGATGTGTTTAAAAATAAATAAGGTATCTAACCCACTTCACTCATTTTTCTTCCAGTGGGAAGCTGACCTGTGGGCCTCGGACTTTTTCCTATGCCTTGGTCAAGGGACAAACAAATTTAATTTCACAGAAAGATCTATCTTTATTACTGCTACATCTAAAATAGAGCAATATATGGAGTTTTATTTGATCTGTCATTTCAATCTCTCCAAGCTACCATTATGGCTTTCTGTGAAAGCCTGTAAAAATAAAAATATCTTAGACAAAAATAACACTCCCTCATTCTAAAACCGTGGAGTGTCTCAGTACATGTTTGGCACATCCTCTGAGGCTGTATCAACAATTCGAAACAGGCTGCAGTAAAAGGCAAATCATAAACATAAGCAGTGTTTAGTGTCTTCTCCCGTATCCTCTGAGGCTTCTGACATGTACTGAACCAAGGATAATCTGCAATGCTCATAGGATAAAACAGTGGCCATTAAAAGGTTGTGCAGTGACTGTCAAGGTCAAAGCCAGTTCTGCAAAAGAAACACATTGAATCCTTGTTCTGTTACACTTTTTCACAAAACCTGATAGCAAAGAGCAGATTCTTGGTTCTTTTTCAGATGTACGGTACAGATTACAGGTTTCTTCTGATACACAGTAATAAAATATGTACATATAGGATTTGTGATAGAAGAGCATTTTGCAGTCCCTTGGTGTGAATATGTATAACTTCATCAAAATAAACAAGTTGTATGTTATTCTCTGACCTAAGGGACTTTGTTTAAAACCATCTTTCCTAAAATCACCTGCCTGAAAGACTACGTTACTACTTAAAGATATTTCTTTTCTGGGCAAACCACTGTAAAATGCACTTTTCCAGAATATTTCTTTTGAGATTCAACATATGCCTTCACAAGGTAGTCTTTCATATGCCATGAACAACAGTAACACCTTTGAACAACAAAAAGACAACCAGAGGTCTGTAGAACTGAACCGGCAGCATTGACACCACTACAGGTCAAGCATATCGCTAAGATAACCCTCTTTTCTTACTTTTTTTTTTTAATTTTTTTTTTTTTTTAATTTCTTCAGAGGCACCAGATGGCAGCATTTTCCCTCACTCCGAGTGTGATCTCATCCTCTCGGATTCACTCCTGGGATCATCCGGCTTTGAGGCTGCGTAAGCCGCAACGACCTCAAGGGACCTGGACCCTCTCTGTCGCCACCTGCTCTTTTCCCCACTGCCACTGGACGTGCAGTCACATTCAGGTGGGCTGGATGCCATCCGGGCCCTTGAAATTGTGGTTTGTCTTTTGCCTGTGCAGGCCTGAGAGTCCATAAGAATCATTAGCATACAGGCACGTAAAAATTTGGACCTAGTGAACGTGGCTCCAAGCTCTAAATTTTCCATATTTATTAAGTAGCATGCAGGTTTTTTGATTTTCTGTTTCACTAACCGCTCTTTCCCACGTACAGGCTTGCACAATGTTATTTTTGTTTACAAGCAAGTTTTGCATGTATCCTTTTCTATCAACTCTTTATTCTTTGAATCTTGAAATAATATTGCATTGTATACCAGTTATGTATGACTAGTTATGTGCAGCTAGGCTTGTAACCTCTCTAGCAAGAACTCTGTTCTGCACAAACAATCCAAGGCAGAGCAGGGATTTTGAGAACTTTACTTTGTGAGCTATGGTTTCTTTTACAGTTACAGATGTGGCCTAAAGCTTTGTGGGCCAGGGATTCTGTTGCACCGTTCTCTGTCCTGCTTCTTCCTCCACATCCTCATGTTCTTGCTTATAAATCCAATGCTGCTTTATCAGTGGGTTTGCCATAGAAAAAAAAAAAACAAACACATTATGTTCAGCTGTAACAAACTATTCGTAAATCCACTTTTGAACTCTGAACCTGCAGCACTGGGATGCAAATGTTTACTTGAACTATGTGACTAACATCAACAGACAGCGGAAGAAAGGCTATTTATCCAAAATGGGGCTGGATTGCTGGGCCACAGAGGGTAAAGGAGGAGTAGCCCTGGCTCCGTCAGGTTGCTGGTGTTTCTGCTGTGGTGACTCTGTTAATGCTTTACAAATGCTATGAGCTCAGTGGCAGACTATTTGTGGATTGTTTAATTTATTAGCTTCTGACAAGCAGCCCATTATTTTTCTGGAGAACATATGTGACAAGGGATTTTTATTTTTTTAGTTTTTCAGATTTAAGCCAAATTCAATATGAGTGTCACAGGACAGGGACACTAGACCTTCCACAACTCCACCCTTCCTCTTATTTAATACCGAAATTTATCTATAAACAAGCAGGAAGGGGAGAACACTTCTCAAAGGAAGTCATAAGGATCTTGTATGATGAAAATGTTAGGCCGCATAAATTTGGAAAACAGTGCTATTTTCTTCTGTTTAAAATATTCTAATTAAAAAAGGCTGAAATTCCCTCACTTTTCTTTCACTTTCTTGTAGCAATTTCTTTCCAGTTCTGGATTTGCCTGTACTTTGGTATTAGCCTAATACATGCAATCAGGACAGATGTAGCTTTACTGCCCAAGGTGTAAGAAATAAATGCACCTGAAAGCTGAGTGGAACTGCACCACTGAAAGCCAATTGTGTTGGTTTTTACCTTCTAATAAAGGAGGCAAAGAATTTGAAATATATCTCCACAGTTTTTAATGATTGATGCAATGCCTTGTGCACAGTTGCTTTGCAAAGAAAAACTAACTGTAAATACTGTCTTTTGTCTAACTACAGCACTGTAATTACTAACTAGCACCTTCTCTGAGAAGGATAAGCAGGTCTGTGGTGAGCTTTGCAAGAGGAGAGGAGATGTTGAGAAGGTAAAAAGTGTGTCTGGTGTCACTCAGTATGGATTCTTACAGCCATTATTTATTTTGGAACTGTGACAACTGACTGAAACATGGGGACTATAAATAGGAATGCAGTGAGCATTAACTGTGCAAGAAGAAAAAAAGCAATATAACTTGGCACTCAGCAAAACTTGTATCTGGTGTACAGCTGTCTGTGCAACTCCCACTGCCATCCTGGAGGATTTTTGTGATTTCCCACTAAGTTTACCTCTACCAATAAAGAATTAGGAGCAGCATCATCTCTGTAAGCTTTGATTCTTACTCAGTAGAGGTGGCTAAGATAGATCTTGTTAATCCTTTACATGTGAAAGATGCAAGTATCCTCCTACACATGTATTACAGAGAGAAGATTTGTTTGTTTTGTGAAGTGTAACTGCTACGTACTATTCACAGACTGCATCTTGCACAGTAAGTGAAATAACTGTAGGAACATGCTGATGAAATTGGTGCTTCCCCTTGCTGCAGTCCAGAATAAAAATATACCAAATGGGGCCAAATTCTGCCTAGTAGCATGCATTACATTTTTGCTTCTAGACTAGCATGGCTTGCTAACTGAGGAGAAGGCACCTGTACAAATTCAGGTGTGCAAATAAACATGCATATTAGCTTTGAAGGGACTGAGATACAGACCTTGATTGTTTCGTAGTGCAAACATATTCTCCACTGATTTCAAGCTTAGCCTTCACTCCAGGGGTAAATTCTTTCAGTCTCTATGTGATAGAATGTAACTCAATACACATACTTTTCCTTCTGTGTATACATTAATCCCTGGTATATACAAAACATGGCGAGTGCCCTCAAAAGGCATCCTCTGAAAGCATATCTATAGTTTAATGTTTTGACCCTCCTCATTTTCCCCTCCTATTCTTGTACCATTTCTCATATGGCCTTAGCTGTAGACAACCTTATTTTTTTCTATAGCAGACAGTGATAGTTACTTCTGTTCACATATGATGTGGGAAGAGGAGGCTGCAAAGAGCGGCTGGGTAGACAGAAATGGGTTGGGGAAGAGGTTGTTAAAATACTCTGTGTCCAAAAATTGAGGAAAAGTAGGCATTTAGTTAGGAAGGACAAAACAAGATGCACATGGCACAAAATTTACGTTTTTTCCAGGGACATAAGAATACCAACAATCTAAGAGCTTCTGGCACTGATCATATATTACAGTTGCTGACATACTGTGCATGATTTCTCTCTTGGTGCCTATTCTTCACTGATTATCCTGCACAGAAAAAAATACAGGTATTGCAAAGGGCCAGTTGGCGCCATTCCAACCCAAACTGTAGCCCTGGCTGTTCATCTGAGTTGGGCTAAATCTTGCTCCTGTTAATATAGTGAATTTAGGGGTGTCTGAAGACACCTTTAACAAGTAAAGACAGTGTTGTATTGTGTAGGCAAGGAGGTTATAAACTTGCCCTTGCTTATTTTGTTTTTCAGTTGGGAAAAGTAGGATTTGTTTGGAGTTACACTTTTGTCTTCAGTGAGTGCTCCTTACCAGCTGAATTAGTTAGCCTCACTCCAGACATCCCTGAATCTTAAGCAGAGGCTTCCTCCACCTAAATGGGAACAGGATGATTTCCACTGCCAGCTGAACAGCAGTACATCAGCCAGTAAAAACATTAAGTGGATTTACATGTTTGATGCTAATGGCCAGAGAAGGAAGACTGGATAAATGGTATTTACTCCATTTGTCCTCAAGTACAGCAGAGTACACTGCTTCACTTAATAAGACCCCCTAGCAGAGGCAAGAGGCAATGGTCCTGATTCCTGGTGCTTGTGATAATTTGCCCATGAAACACAAAGGTCTCAGATGGTTTGTGCATTCTTTATTGCAGCTTTTACCCCTGCAGCCAGATTTTCCAAAGTGCTATTTAGCCCTTTCAGTGAAGACTTCAGAAGGGATTTATGTAAATGAAAAAATACCCCAAACAAAAGTGCTAGAGGGTAAATGGCTGTTAGCAGCTGATTTCTTGAAGGAGGTAAGTTTATAAGTGACTGGAAAAAGGCAGAAGGGTATCTGGTCACACACATGTGGACACACCTTTGCACCATTCCCCAGGAGTCTCCGAGTGGATGAAGTTTGCCCCAGGTTCGCAGTGACTCCCTGTGCTGCGGGCCCAGCAGGTGGCTAAACTGGTGCTTTGCCCCTCTGACAAAAAGGAGTCCTTTGGCCATTGGCAATTTAACTGAACTTCTGGCTTAATTAGGAAAAGAGTAACTATTTCTATGTTCAAATACTTGGATCGTAGGGATGAGATTGGTTGGCCAGCACAGCTGTACGATCCTCCCTTGTGCTCCATACCAGGGATGATATCCAGTGGACTTTCCCTAGATGTGCAATTGGCGAAAAGCTAAGGGAAAGCACCTCAATCCCAACCCGAAGGTGGCTTCTTTGCTCCTGCAGCGACCTGCATTTCCCTCCCCTCCTCCTACACACAGGCTCCTGGGGGGAACGGCTTCTCCTCTCGGCAGGCTGGGTAGCCCGGCTGCTGCTCAGGCCTGTGGCAGGGACAGAGGGGAGAGGACACCGGCTTTCAGTGCTAGAAGAGCGGGATTTCTGTCACAGAACGGGGAGAAACCAAACTCACCAAGAGACTGCCCGGGAACCCCACCGCTCTAAAGAGTAAGGTAATTGTGAAAAGCCCCAGAACTAAGACGGGGGTCTGTGCCTCTGTCGAGCCCACCCGGGCTGGGTGAGCAGAGGAGCCCCTCGGCGCGCTGCCTGGCCGCTGAGGGGAGGAGGCGGCGGGCCGGTGCCCGAGGGGCTGCTCCCGCGGCCCGCCATTACAGACCGGCTCTCCTCAGGCGGCCTCGCCGGGCCGCGGGAGCGGCGGCGACCGCAGCCAGCCGGGAGAAGAAGGAGAAGGAGGAGGAGGAGGAGGAGGAGGTGGAGCGGAGGGAGGAGGCAGCACCGGTAGCCGGGCGGGGAGGGGGCACTCGGCGCCGCGGAGGAGGAGGAGGAGGACTAAGATGGCCACCAGCCGCCGCGGAGAGCGGCCCCACTCCCTTCGCCCCGCCTCGCGCGGCCCCCTCGGCCCGGCCCGGCCTTGATGGGGCCGGAACGACCCCAGCGCCCGGACGCTGCAGCGGCGGCGGCACCTCCCGCCGGAGCCCGCCCGGGCCGCCGCGGGGGAGCCGCCCACCCGGCCCGGCCCGCACCGCCCGGCCCCGGCCCCCCCGGCGCGGG
>JANZLQ010000007.1:24162916-24184008 GCA_026212715.1 Elanus axillaris | reverse complement strand
AACAACTAATAAATAAGAGGGGGGGGGGGATAAGAGAAGAAAAAAAAAAAGCGGGAGAAAAGGTGAAAAAAAGGAAAAGGTGGGGAAACCGCCCCTCACCTCTTACCTTCTCCTTTCTAATCCGCAGCCCCACTCCTGCAGATTGTAAAATATCCAAAATATGTCCACGTCTTTTGTGACTTTCCCCTCTCAGCCGCGCTCTTTCCCTCCCGCTCGCCCTCCCTCCCGATCCGACTGTAATGGTCTCACAAACCGCGTCCCGTAATTGATTCAATGTTATAGTCCATCCTTCCAAAACTAATCATTTGCTTTAAGTAAATAGCTGTCAGGAAATGAAGCCCCCCTCCGGCCCCTTCAGAATAAGAGCCGCCCTGGCTCGCCCGGCGCCCCCAGCCCCGCGGCCGGAGGCGGGCGCGCCGGCGGGAGGCTCTTACGCAGGCAGGGGGGCCAGTCTCTGCCTCCAGATTTCCCCAGCCTTGCAGGGGAGGGGGAGGTTAGCCATATGGCAGGGGCGAGGGGGAGGAGGGGGGAAGCGGAGAGTTTTGCACCGCAGGGGGAGAAAATAAATAAAAATAATAATAATAAAAGGAAAAGCCAACAAAAAAACACCCGACCTAAAAAACTTTCATGAAAACTCCGAGTGCTCCCAATTGCATGAATGAGCCTTCCCTCCGCAGACCCTCCAGGACGGTGGGTCGGGCGCCGGGCTCGGTGTCCACGCTCACGGTCTGGGTTTATGGATGGGGAGTTTGAGCTGGAAACGAATTTGCGGCTTCCTCGCGTCCTTTGTACACCACTGAGCTCGGGCTCGGGCTGGAGAGCGGGCCGGCCGGCCGGGAGCCAGTCAGGAGCGGGAGGCGCTGAGAGAGAGGGGGAGAGAGGACTCGCGAACTTTTATGAATGAAAGACACAACGAAAGGTAACCTCCGCCAGAAGCCGGCCCCCCCGAACCCCGCTGCTCCGACGGGACCGAGGAGGCTCTTCTCTTCCCCTCCGCCTTCGCTTTGCCCAGCGCGAACAAACCCCGGCGACAGCCGAGCCGGGGGCGCGGCGAGGGCCGGGGGTGCCTGCGGAGGCGCGGGCAGCGCACGTCCGAGCCCGTCCTGTTTGAACACGCTCCAGACGGAGCTTTGATCCCCGCCGGGGAGCCAGCACCGGGTATCTCTGCTTTTGTTGGCCGTGGCTATCTGCTGGCGATAAGGGGCGGCCGGGGGAGCTGCCGCGGAGCTGCCCTCGCAGCCCTTCTGCTGCAGGCTCCGTGCGGGGAGAGGCGAGCGGGGCCGGCGGGGCGATGCGGCGGCCGCGGGAGAGGGGGCACTGCAGCCCCAGGAAAGGAGGGGGCTTCTGCCCGCCCGCCCGCCTCCCTCCCTCCTGGAGAGGCCACTGGCCCCAGAGCTGCGCCCCGGGGCTTCTCCCGCTCCCTCCTCTCCCCAGTCTGGCCCTCCCGCCCCCCGCACCTCTTTTTTCCTTTCGGTGTTTAACAAAAGAAAAGTTTGTTCTCGAAGTCAAGCGCCAGGATCCGCTCTTTTTTCCTCTGTCCTAAGTGAAGGGGAATTAAACCTCTGAAGCGAAGATGCCCCGAAGGCAACGGGGGCAGAAAGGAGAGCTGACTCCCATGACAGGCGCGCTCAGGCTGGGGTGCCCCGGGCGGGGCTCGCATGGTCCCCGGCGGCGCTCCCGGCCCTTTGCGCGCCCCTCCACTAGGGCATCCTCGGCTCGGGTGAGTGCACAACCCCGCTATTGCTTCCACATGTTCCTCCAGGAAATCATCGGAGTCAGATCTGTGAGCAGCCTCTGGTCGGAATGCTAACAGGATACCGTAATGCTTGTGAATAAACAACAGGCTCCCAGTGAGTCAAAAGCATGGCAAAAACAAAACAAACAAAAAAAAACAAACCCAAAAACCAACCCAGGAAAAAAAAAAAACAAACCACTACCGCACCCTGGAACGCTCTACCTGGGGGGGGAGGGGGGCGGAGAGGGCGGCGAGCGCACCCAGCACTCCCGAAGCCCTTAATTTGTGGAGGAAAATGTCCTGTCATGACTTGGGTCGGAGCTGCGGGCACAAGCCCCGCGAAGATGTGCGGTTCAGGCCGGCGGCGGCAACCGCCTGTGAGCTCCGAGGCGATCCGGCCGGGCTCGGGCCGTGATTTACCGACGTGAACGTGTCTGGTTGAACGTGCGGGGAGGTGGAGGTGATTCCTGGCCGAGGACCGTCAGGGTGGGACGTGATGCGAGAGCGGCTCTTGCAAAAAAAGAAAGGAGCAAAAGGAAAGGGGAAGAGGCGCCTTCTGGTTGCAATTACCTGCCTTATTTGAATAATGCCTTTGTCATGATCATTATCGAGCGCTCGTTAACGGCTTCCACGTGGGATCTCACAAGACCCAGCGAAAAATCAAAATTGCAGACTGGGAGGACTGGCAAAGCTGCCGGCCAGACCAGGCCGGCGCTGCGGGCGGGGAGCCCGACGGCCCCGGCGGGGACCGGGACGGCGGGGCCCCGTCGCCCAGGGCCCCTCCGGGGGAGCCGTGACACTTTCCCCGACGTGGCTTTCCCCCTTCCCCACGCTAAGGGCCGGGCGGCGCCGGCCCCACGCCCGCCGCCCCGGGGAGGACCCGGCCGGCGGGGAGCCGGGCCGCGGGGGGAGGGGGGTGGAGGCAGGTCGCTGTTTTTCCTTTAATTTTATTTTTAACGTAACTAGTTATTTTGGCGGCAGTCATAGAGCTCTCGACCCCGTGGTGCGGCAGGGACATTCGAGTTAAAGTACCCGGTGGGTTTCTCCCAGGTGCGTCCCCCGGGGACTGCGAAGTTGTGGCTCCCGGGGGGTCTGGAGCATGGTGTGGGGGGATTTGCGGAGGTGCTGGGGTACCTGTTGCTTGTCTTCAACGTGGTTTTTGTTCTGCAGTTCTGGAAGGTGATCCGCACAGATGAATAGGTTTGCATAGAGGACAGCCAGTAGTGTTGGGTGCTGAGACCCTGTGTGATGTGCACCTTGAAAGATTAGGAGTATACTTTCTAGCTGTGCTTACGTATGCCTGCGTGAGAGAGACTTATGGAAGAAATAGTGCAGAGAACTAAATTATGTATTTTGACCTGTAGTTTCATGAATAATCTAACTGAAATTTCTTGGCTAACTAGAGTAATTCCCAAGATTTCAGTGGAGCTACACTTGCAGGTCCTGGCCTTATTTCAATGATTGAATTTTGTTTATTTGGCACCGTAGGTTTGTGTCAAGGTCTGTGCTTGTCCATGTATCGGACCGTGAAAGTTGACTGTGGAAAACAAATGGTAGGTTTCCTGTTAAGAAAAGTAAATTTTGCATGTTGTAGCGAACAGAAACAATCAGCCAAGCCATAAACTGCATCAGAGCTGTGTCGCTACCCGGTGCTTGTGCGTGCCCCTGTGCCCAGTTATGGCTGTACAGCTGTCTGATGTTCCTGGGCTCACAGACTCCCATGGATCCAGGCTGCTTCTGCAGAGAGCCAGCTTGGTTGCATCTTTGGCACATTTTGGTGACAAGCTAGCGGTATCTTGAAGTAGGCTATGTGAACAAACCGCACAGTTTGTGTGAAGTGGTTTTTCTGCAATATTTTGCCTGTCCTATGCAGTATTGGTAGACTCGCTTCATTTGCAGATACGAAACTTACTGCTATGTGAATTGGTCAATTGCAGTAAGCCAACCAAATCCTTCTCTATGGTTTAGGTTATAGGCAGGCATGTTTATGAAGCAGAATGCATTGGGTGCTGAAAACATGCATCTGTGTTTATATGGCATTGTGCCTTTGCTCCGTGATCCTGGTCAAGTGCTGGTAACCCAACTTTGGCTGCATATTTGAATTATGAGTGGGTATTTCTACACTATGTGGCGTGGGTCTGTTGAGCTCAGCTGGAGCCAGCTCTGGAATACTCAACACCATTGGTAGCAACATGTTTTGGGTAGAAGAATGGCTCAAGTATCAGTGGTGGTAGACTAGAGATCAGTGAATGGTATTCTTCAGTTGGGTATGTGTTTGCTAGGAACTGGACGTGTTTGTTTGCTTTTTCCAATTTGCTGGGCAGTTTTAGGTGGCTAGACTTGGAATAAAAATATAGTATGTTTTGTGTTATATGGTTACAATTATATTGCACCTCTTAGCCAGCTGATCATCTATTTGATTCAAATTGAAGCAAGTTAAGCACGATGCTGCTGTGATTTTTATTATCTTCAGCATCCATTTAAAAATATATTACAAAACTTCTGTATTACGGTTTAAGTGAGGGTTGGTATGTCCAGTTGATTGTTTATTCATAGTTTGGTGCATCAAGATCAGCTACATGGTAATATTGTGTGGTATCAGTACTATGGGAAAGGAGATCTTGCTTCTTTCTTTTGAAACACTAAGATCTTAAGTAACAAAATTATTATAATTCTTGATATTTTCAACCTGGAAATAACAAATTTAGTTCAGAAGGCTACATTATCTTGTTGCATCTTGCTACATGAATTGGCTGAGAAGGTATGCTAACACTCATCTGGGTGCATATGAAAACCTTGATATTTAGCTCTGGTTTACTGGAGCTAAACTGCCAGAAGAAGTGTACAAGTTGAGGAGGTCTTCAGGATGTACTGGTGTCTGTTGCTGTTAGAGGAATTCAGCAACACGTTTCACATTTGCCAGTCTTACTTTAACTAGTTCATAGTTTTCTGCAAGAATTCAGTTGGATTTTTTTAGCATACGGATAACTTATGGGATGCTTCATGTACAGAGTATAGGGTGAGTGTGGGCAGATGTTCTGCTTACCCTTTGAAATGCTCAGGACTGTCATGAGATTGTTTGGAAACTTTTGTGTTGGAACATGGTGTTTCACTTCCCAAATGTTGATGTTAACTGTTTTGTAGTGTTGGGTTGGGATTTGCTTGGGTTCCTGAAGCTGTGCTAAGCTGAAGATGGTAAAGAAAAGCCAGTAGTTCCCCCTCTGATGGTTAGATTGCTGAAGGACAAATCTGCTGATGGTGATTAGCAGTTTCGTTCATGTTTGTAAGTTATTTTAGGTTCCTGTTGTGAAATAGTGGAAATACTGTTTCAGCAGTGGCCTTTGACTTGCAGCACTTCCTGCTATAAGGAAATCTTGTATCATTTGTCCAAAATAAACAGATTTTGGAGAGGGCATATACGGTATGGTATAAGAAACCATGCATCTTAGTCACAGTTTATCCCCTAGTGCTTGCCTTCCTGATAATTAGAACTTTGGAAGTCTCTTATGATAGTTACTGGAATGAAACTTTCATTTTGAAATGGGAAATAGAATCTTTTGTTGGTCCATAGTACAATTTTGGGGTATGTGTGTAGGGGGAAAACAAATTATTTTTTTCATGGTTTTAATACTGAAGCTTTTAACTTCACTGGTTTCCTCCATGATTCTTTTTTTTTTTGTGTTGGTGTGGCTAATTGCAGTAGTACAGCATTTAAAATGCCCAAGTTGTGACAAATACTTACACTATTAGTTTCTTTGAGTTATTTGCAACTCTGTTGTTAAAAATACTTTTTTATGTTACTTATGTGTCCTGAGGAACCTACAACTTGAGTTACAACTGTAAGCCTCCATGCACCCTTCAGTGTTGAAGAAACTGAGGCATGCTGACATAAGATTGTCACGTCTCCTGGAACATCTTGCTTCTTTAGCTTTGTAATTTGATTTAGTTTTCATCTTGTAATAAACAGTTTCATTCGTTTATAGCTCCTGTTATCTTCTATTGGAGATAGCCTGCTGCTGGGTTGTTCATACCCTGTCCAGGCTGGGTAGGAGAAGACAGGACATATAATTGTAAGTTCCCTGTGCCTGTTTGTTTTAACTGGCTGTCCTACAGACAGTATAGAAAGTGTTGCCGTATCCTGTATTCCTATTTGTGCTCTCATTGCCAAAGCTTCTGATGTTATGTATGAAATTCTGCTAGTGGCTTGTAACATTTTAGCTGAAGTTATTGGTGTGGATGTGAGAGCAGCATCTTGGCTCAGGTGATAGCACTGCAAACTTTGCAGGACTGAATATGCTTTAGTGGTGATCCAGCCTTGAGAGCATCTGTTTGGCAAGCAACCTATGTTTCTTGATGCAGTAGTGCAAGCTTTTGCTTGTTGGTCAAGTACCCTGTTCTTCTGTGATATTACAGGTAAGTGCATACACCACCTTTCTTTTTTTGACAGTAAAATATAAGACAGTACCTACAAAGTCTTTGTGTTTGGGCCACCTATTGGATGATGGGGATGATTATTTAAACAAAGTTAGATGATCTATAGCACAGTTGTTACCTATCTTGCTCAATCCTTATGCTAATACTGTATCAGAGCTTAACAGGTGAGGGAGGAATAGGAAATAGCTGTAAAAGTGTTGGGTTAGTATTGTGTAGCATTTTCTGACTCAAAGTGGCTTGTTTAAACTCTCTGTTGATTTGTTACTCACCTGTCATTAAAAGGAATATTTGTATGAATGGTGAAGGAGGGACAATCTTCAGCTAATTGGATTGTAGTATACATGCCTATAAAGCGTTTAAGTATGTAACTGTAACGGTTGCAGGAACTCAGCTTACTTGGTGTTTGAGGTAGCTGAAGGGTATTGGGGAGTTGTTGGTTATTCCCCATGCCCATTGCCTAGCTCAACGTGCCTCCTTTTTCATTAGGGTTAGTCAGAAGGTACCAAAGATTGCTAGTTGCTCAGCTGAAATAGGGTTTCGCATATTGGGCAACTTTTTCTTCCTCTCTCTCTCTAGAAGCTGCTACAAAAAGGGACTTGATGGCTGCCATGAGGACTAGATACCAGCAGCCTGGTGAAGAGGGCATGGCTTTGGTCTCAGGTGCTGGTGTCACTGTTGGGGGAGCTGGCTTACACCTGCCAGGAGCTCTTGGCTGGTACTGAGGCTTCCAAAACAGACATGAAGTGCAGCTTTGTCTAGTAGCTGCAAAGAAGAAAGAATAGGTCTTGTGCCTTTGCTATTTGCTTTGCCCTAAATGTGCAGGAGGTATTTTTTGTTTTCTTTCCTGTAAGCCTTTTGTGAGTGAAGATGATGTACGTCTCTCTTTTTTCCCATGGACAGCTCTGGGGCAAAATTTTCTGATTTCTGCTCTGTGTGGAAATGTGCAATCAACATAAGTTTTTACAATTGTGTTAAGTATTTAGAATTTTCAATAAAAGCAAGGAATCTTTTTTTGCCTTTTTTTTTATGGTGTGTTTTTTTTTTTTCTTTTTCTTTTTTCTTTCCCCACCTGTCGAGCAAAGCTGTGAGTGTGGAAGTAGAACTGTCTGTATTGAGATTTGGGAAAAAAAATTGCTTGATGTTTCTTTGGAATTGGATTATTCCAGTGCAACCTACATGTCATCTTTTGGGATCTTTCCCTTTTGAGGGAAAACAGTTTTGATTGCTTTGGTGGTTTTGGTGTTTCATCAATGTCCTGTGATGGATTTCTGCTTGTCTTAAGCATGTGACTTCTAATGCTTCTGTCCTATTGCAGAATAGGAATAGGTTTGCAGAGCTTACAGTAGTACATACAAAATAAGTATCTTCTAAAATGTCAAAAGCAATAGAACAGTGTTACGCTAGGAAAGAATGAATTATGTGGAAGAAATGAACAATAAGGGGTGTTGAATGTTACAAAGGCACATAGCTTCATATTTTTGGGTAAACATTAATAAAAGGAGGAGAAAGATAAGATGGATGCATCTGAATTATAATGATCAGATATACATTAAAAGAATGTGTAGTTCTCATACCTTCACAGATATTGTTATTTCCATGTCATGCATTTTATTACAATACTACAAGGAAAAAGCTTTGAGCAGGTTGGCTACCTTAGTGTACAGACAATAATAAATTTGAAAACACATGGTAGAAGAGGATTTTCCAGATGGCTTATTTTGACCTTTTCTCTCTTGCTCTAGAGAAATTGCCCATTACACTGAAAGTATGTAAGAGTTAAACTTGTACTCTTTCAGGTTGGATGGGTGTTCATCAGTTACTTGCTTAACTTAAGCTTCTTACTCTAAGACACCTATCTTAAAGAAGTCAGGCCATTTATGGTTGGCTTTTGCCTACTTTTTTTCCAGTAACTTTTTCTGTGAACTTCCTCTTTGGTGAAAGAAGTTATTCCCTCTCTTGAATCATCCATTTTCTTTCTAATGGCCATGCAGGTTTTGGTGTTGGATGTGCATTTGAGGCTTTCTAGTCAAGGGTTCCAGAGTAGGGGGGAAGTTACCAAAATCTATGCTTAACTTAAAGCAGCTGTGTCAAATAAGCAAATGGAGAAAAGCAAAACCTTCAGAGCTGATGTGAGAGGCAGGTGGCTAGAAAGGGAAGATATTCCCGCATGTTGCTTAGATGTTTTTTACGGTCCTTCATTTTTTGGAACGGTGTGACTTCAGTGAGAAGGTGGGTCAGGAGCTCTTGAGAGAATGTTCATCTGGCTTTCTATTTCACTGCTGATTTTATCAGAGGTATCACCGTTCATTGGGTATTGGAGAGTAACTCTACCTGGATTGTCTTGCTGTTACTTTTCGAAGTATCATTCTGCCAGGTGGAATGTGGGTGCAAGTGAATGATGTTTTATGTTCTTACGCTGCCTGGTGATTTATTATTTCCAAATGAAGACATGGTAAAAATCTCAGTATAATTCAAAGCAGGGTGGCTTGATTTGTGTAGATTAGCAGCTGATGGGATGTTGCTTCAGAAAGAGGACTGTATTTCAATGCCATGGTGATAAGTAGTGTTGCTTGCTGCCTCTAGCTTTTGCTGAGAACCAAAATCTTAACTCACAGATGAGCTGCAGTAGGAAGAGGGCATTTGTACACCAGGGGCTTCCTAAATTTTGCGTTTGGTTACTTGGCACTGAAAGTATATCCTTTTTTTTTTTTGTACAATTCGAGGTTGGGATAATAGAGAAATTGCAGGGTTAGGAAAATGCTTAGGGAGTCCAGAAGGTATGCTGGTAAAAACAAAAGCACACACAGAGAATATATGTGCTTTTTTTTCCATTAAAAATATGACAAAATATCAACTTGGCTTGGTAACAAAACTTTTAAATGAGTGTTCAAGTGCTTGGATAATGGACAATCCCAAAAAGGAGGAGGACTGTGGAGAATGCTTTAGGGGGAAGGTAAAGATTGTTAAGAAGTCTAATCAGATAGAAGTGCACTTGGGATAATCAGCCTCAGCTTTTGTCTGAGGTTTATTAGACTGATGTGGAGTATTGGCCTTTGAGTTGTTCGTACTAGGTGGGCTGTACTAGTGGAAGCTGCTTTTTTTTATTCTTTTTTTTTTTTCTTTTTTTTCTTTGGCTGGATGATACAGAGGCTTCAGTGGTAATATTAGTTTAAGCAGGTCCTGCACCCAAACTGTGGAGAGCAGGGAGCAAGTGTTATATGGAATTACTGCAGCAAGCTCAGAAATGATCCTTAATTTTTGACATAAAGGAACAAAGCAGTTGTCTGAGGATAGCCAAAGGAGTAATGGGAACCAAGAGCTGTGAATTCCCAGCTCCTTCAGGTTTAATGCTGTAAGCCTGTGTATCTGTCAGGGTTGTCTTATTGTAGAACCAGGACCTTACTGTTCTGACAGTGGAAGAAACTTACAGGACTTTGGGTTTTCCTGTCAATGTTTATTTTAATGCCAGAAGCTTTTGAATCCCCAATGAATGGGAGAGTGTGGGCTTTAGTGCTCTGACTTTGGAACAGGAGAGAAGAGTGCTTTCACTGCAGGCTGATGATAATAGGGCTGCTATCGGCTGCTTTTGTGCTAAGATTGACCACTTCCATAGCATTCAGTGTCACTGATGGTCTTAGGACTTGTCTCTGCAGTTGTATTCTTGCCAAGACTTACTTACTTCTTATGGGGTTTTATGGAGGTCCTTGGGTCTTCATGTGAGAGCCAGGGACAAGATCAAGGCCTTGCTTTGCATGAATGCACAGAGTACAGAATGTATTGTATGGTAGAATGACAGACAAAGCAGATGAGTGCATTTTTTAATGTAAAAGTTGAGCCCTTTGATGTTCTCGGGGTTGCTAACCAAAGAGTTTGAAATGTCACTGTGCATGCCCTCAGTTGTGAGATTGACTTAAGTTACTACAGCTTTTAAAGCATTAAAAGCACAAAATAAATGGATTTCCTTTTTGATTTTTGAGCCTTGAGCATGCAGTTGTCAATTTTTTCCCACAGCCGTGAGGGCTACAACATTTTTGGAATCTTCATATGGCAAAATGCTCAGAGATGGGATGCCACAAATATGATGAGATTGAGAAGGATGTGGTCAAAGCTGGCAATATTCTTGTCATCACTGGTTTCCTGTCTGATAAAGTGACTGAAGAGGAGTGAAATTCATTTTATTTGGGAGTTTCTTTACACTTGCAGAAGAAAGGATACATCTCTGAACAGGCAGAAGTAAACATTCTTTATAAGCAGTCATGTGGAATAGGCATAGAAACAGTTTTGGAATTGCATAGCAAATTAAATGCTAATAATTGAGTCAGTAGCAGTTGAGCAGTGAGCCACAACAGAAATGTAAAAACAAAGTCTCTGTGGATAAGATCTGAGAGGATGCTAATTTGGTTGTTAATTAGGTTTGCAAAAGTTTCTTTTTTACAGTTTTGAGTGGTGAGGATAAGCTAGTGAAGAATATTTAATTTAGGTTTTGAGCGAGTCATGAAGTAACTAGGGAGTATCTCTTCAAGCTTTTCGTTATTAGAGAGTGTAGAGGCACAGTAGCAACACTTCTTACTTTGACTGTAGTAACTTCTGGAGACAGAAATACTTTGCTTTCAGTTTCTTACCAGGAACATAACCATGTTCCTAGTAGTGTTGGATTCGGGGCGGTGAGGGGAAAGGCTTCCTTGCTCTCTGTTTGAAATCCCTTGCAGTTTCACTGGTGAAGTCCCTGTACTTAGGGAGACAGGAATCTGGATATGCTATGTTAGTAGGTGGATTTCTTTTTTTTTTTTTTCCTAGTTACTTGTACAGTTTCTTGGTGTGAATTGGAATAGCCTACTGGTCAGTTGAACCACCTAAAGCTATAACCTATTTTTATTCCAGTAAAGCAGATATGTGTGTGTGTGTGTATATATCTATATATACGCTTCAAATACATAGAGTGATTGGAATGTTTGGGTTTTGGTTTGTGGTTGGTTTGTTTGTTTTAAATGGAAGCAGAGGAGGTGTGTGCGTATTGCAAATAATGTACTTGGAAAAATGTTTTTCATCTAGCTATAAGTGTCTTTAAATTGTGATCTTCCTTTATGAAAGGAGATCAATATAGTTGATGTTTCCCTGAAGTAGCTCAGATTGAGAAGAGAATATACCACAGTGAGGGTTTAGCTTCCTCTGGCACAGGCAGAATAAATTTGAAAGGTGAAAACTGCTTTTCTGCCCACCCTCTTTTCCATCATCCTTTAAGGCACGAAGTTGAACTTGCTGCCTGAGTAAGGATGAACATTTCAAAGAAAAACGTAATAGCACAACACAATTGTTTAAAAAAAATAATGAAGGGACACCATCGTTAGTAGGTGTTCGTGTTGTGTGAAGTTTGGTTCAGGTCTTGTTGCATCAAGTTGAAGGTTGTGGTGGTGAAGTAGAGATCCGTAGAAGACCTGCTTGTTGTCTGCCTTCTGTAGTACTCTCAATGCTGCCTTTGACTAGGAAAGTAGAGCACCTCAGGCACTGCAGGATCATGGTCAACTGAAATACATTTCTTGATTTGGTTAATTTCCCCGTAGCTCCACATTAAGTTACCAGAGAAGTTAACAAGCCTGTGAATCCACATGATGGAGGGCCAGGTGTTCCCTGTCCAGAAACCAATAGTGTCTTTTGCTCTCTGATGTTTATAAGAGGATGAAGGTTACTTCCAGGAGCTTTCTTGAAATATATATTTATAACTATTTCTGTGAATTGTTGTACTAAATTACACAGGATTCAGCTATGGTTTATGACTGTTCTTGTGTGTTGAGAGAGAGGAAGGGGTGGATGGATGGATGTCAGGATTTTTACTTTCACAGCCTGCCTCTGCAAACTTATCCTTAAAAGCGTGCTTTAAAGAGGCATGGTGAACCTCTTGCCACTTCCAAAAATGCATTTAAAAATTATTTTATGTTTTGGGCCTTGCCCCAAATGCCCAACAAACCCAGATGTTTTTAGCATTCTTATTTTGTCCTGTGTTCTAAAATTTCATTTCTGTGATGCTCTGAGAAAGGCTCTCTGCTATATGGGTATCAGGACCATGTTGAAGGGTTTATTCTGGCGTTAATGATAAGGAAAGGCTTGGGTTTAACAAACTAACCCCTACTGTCTTTGAATACTGATCTTCATTATGTGTTGGGAGGAAGGACTTGGCTTACAATTTAAGTTCACCTAGGACGGTTTGAATGCATCAGAGAAATTTTGGTTGGAAGGGACATCTAGTCTTGCTTGAAGCAGGACATTTGCTAGGGTGTTTTAGCTGGGAGCATGGGGGCTGGAGGCCTGACTTTTTACAGGAAGAGATTAGAGGTGGTGAGTGTGGGGTAAGCTTTTGATGTGCTTTAAGCATCAAATGAAGACATGTGAATCTTTCAGGTGCACTGTGAAGCACTATGGCAGTTAAGCAGAGGGTGATTTTTTTAGTTTCTTTTTTTGATGTGATGCTGAAGATAGTAAGATCATTTATTATTTGATAGGATATGTAACTGTTTTTACCATTGGGATTATAACTGGTATATTGCTTAGACTTCTGCTGCGTTTGCTCTTGGAGTGGTGGGCAGCAGTGACTGGTGTCAGTGGCCATGAGGTCCTGGCAGTGCACAGCATGTGGAAGGCTCTTACCTCTGCCGAGGAGATAGCAGGCTGCTTTTGTGATTTTTAAACAAATTAATTATAAACAATAAGTGTCCTTTTGACCCTTTTTCTTTGCTCAGTGTGTATGTTCAGGGAAACCGAGCCTGTAGTTAATAAGGGGGAGGGGGGCAGGAGCTCTATCAGAAACACCCTGACTTGACTGGAAGTTTAGTATTAACTTGGAACATAGAAAGAACATTGGTCAGAAGTCATACTTTCTTGTTAAAGCATTAAATAATGTTTGGAAAAAATCTCTGAATAACCAAGGTTTTTAGAAGAACAGCATTGCTTGGCATTAATGGATGGTCTTGATGTTTAAAGAGAAAAAAAATCATAGTAGGTGCACAGTGCTGCATTTTCTTGTTAACGTATGAAAATGCTTCTTGAGTAGTTTTTGGTGTAACTGTTTCAGGAATGTAGCTTTGCCTGGAAAGAAAATGGAGGTCTGATGAAGACTTCTGTTATTTGTCTGTTATTTTCTCATTAATATGAGTATTGCTGCTATTTCTTTGGACTGAACAGGAGGTATTTGTTTGTAGGTATCTTGAAGAATTTTGTAGATTTGTTTTGCCAAGAATACTTTACCTTTTTCTTTTCCCCTTTTTGTTAATGACTACTTGCATGGCCATGGCCAGTTTGCCAGTTAACAAGCAAAATCTACCAATAAAAAGTAAAACTAGCAAAATAGATCCCCTTCCCTCCTCCCCCAGTTTCTTTGGTAGCAGCAATTAAGTAGGAAGAGAACAAAAACCAGTCTGGCAAGCAAGTCATGATGACCAGTTCACTGCAACTCTGAGTGTTGGGGTAAAAAAATGTTTTCTGTTCCTCTCCAGCTCTCTCATCAGGTACTGTTAGAATAATGCTTAGGCTGAACTGTGTTGAGAGAGAAGAATGGCACTTGATTGCTTTAGTGCTCAGAAATACACGTTTCTAGGCTTTGCATGTTAGGGCAATAATATAGGGTGTACATGGAGTATGGGTCTTGCTGTCATTTGTGGCCTGTCGTGCAGCTGTGAGTCTGATGCTGGCCAGCCCCAGAAGATTGACAGGTTGGAGGAAGGACACTTTTTGTGGCTGATAGGTGAAATCACTTGTCCCTAGGGGAAACTGCTGCCTAAGTGACTGGTCTCCTCAACACATGGGGGTTTATAGTTGTGTTTATAAAACATCATTCATTGGAAGTATGGCACTGTTCATTGTGTCCAGCGGAGGAGTAGTGCTTTTTCTTAATTATAGCAAACTCAGTAAAAGCGGTATAGAGTTTCATTACATGAGTTTCTTCTAATTTATCTTCATGGCTTTCTGCTTCTGATTTTCAGTGCCTTCCCCTTTTATTTATGAACTGACAGTAAATGGCAGGATGTATTCGTGTGTGCTTATGCATATTGCATTAATACTGTTCCTTATATCTCTCTTGCAGAAAGAGGTGTTCTCATCCTCCCTTTCTTTATTCATTGCTGTGCTTAAGTATTTTGATGTTAGTAAGCTCCTTACTCTTCTGTATACCATTTATAGTGAGTGCTCCTGAGATGATTGCTGTTTGTTGTGCTTGTTGATTCATCTTGAAGTATAGCTAGCCCAGTCTAAATTAAATTTTTTTTTTTTCAATAAAAAGGCATGGAAAAGGAGGAGGAGAGAACGGGACCAAGAACATGCACATTTCAGAGCAGGATCTGAAAAATGTGTGTACTGGAGCAGTATGATTACAGTGCCTGACATCTTTTCACTCTGGTGTCCTTTGAGTTAAAAACAACTGTCTTTTGAAGAATGTGGTACTTCAGTGTTGATCTTTTGGATGGTTGTAATGGTTTTTACAGTAAGAAATTATTATCCTTCTACATAAGAAGTGACATATCACTGCATTGGTTGCAACACCTTTTAGTTAAATGGAAGTGTGTCTTTTAGAAAGATGTCCCATGTAATGAATGTCTCTGAGTTAGGTGGTAATCTTACATGGTTAATAATCTGTTCTCCTGGCCAATTATCACTCTCCTAAGAGGTTTTTATTTCCAGACTGAAAGTGAGTTTGCTTACCTTCCAGTGTGTGTTGTAATACCATTATCCACTAGGTCAAAGAGCCCTGTGCTATGTAAATACAATTTGCATACAGAAAAGATGACCCAGTCTCTTTTTAACTTTCTCTTGACCTTCAGTAATAAAAAATATATTTAAGTGATTGGTAGTTATTATTTGTATTCTAGTTGCCCTCTTGAGCTTAAGATCCTTTAAGAAGCGTGACCTTTAGATGATTTGGGTTATTCGGCATTCTGGTATATGGAGTAATACCTCTTGCCTGCTTTGAAGCTCTCCTCTCCTTCCCCACCCATCTTCCCCAACTTGAGGATGCCTCCTGCTGCATCCAAGGGTCACGTAACTCATATTGCCACGGGCTTGTTGGTTGTCCTTTTGGAATTTGTGCTTTATGTATTCCGATCGCTTCTTCCCACTCTGGTTCCTAGTGTTTAACTGTGTGTTTGGCTGTACTAAAACAGATGATGTTAAAAGGTGCCTTTTTTACAAAGAGATCCAAATAATGGTGTCAGTCAGCCGTTACCACGTGTCCCCCCTGTGTGTTCATCCAGGTGCACGAATTATTGGCTTTTGTTAATATATTGGTTGCATTAGCGGGTGTACCTTTAATGTGATTAAACAAAGTTGCTGAGCTGAAGGTATCAGTTTAATGATGCTGAGCAGCACATGCCAGCATTGGTAATGAATATATTCATGTGAGGAGACCACATTTATCTCAAAATGATCAATTTAATAATGTAGGTGAGATAGCAAATATAAATGTCTTTGAGAAAAATGTCTGGAAAATCTAAACTGATATAGCTTGTCTAAACAACATCATTGTAGGCACTTAAAAATAGAAATTTTGTTACCCAGTAGGCAATGGCTTGGAGGGAGTTGTTTTTTTGGATTTTTTGTTTGTTTGTTTTGTGTTTTTTATTGTTTTTGTTTTGTTGTGTGGTGTTTTGTTGCTGGCTTCTGCCCCCCCCCCCAGCTTAAACATGTCAGATGGTTTCAGAATATGAGGTACTCCCAGTACTAAACCAGGTTGTTTCTTTTTGGCTTCCTCTATGCTGGCTGTGTTGTTGCAGGGCAGGGAGATGGCGGTGGAGACAAAGCAGTACCATTTGTGTCATGGTAGTTCTTGGAAGACCGTTTCTCTTTCTGAGCTTTCTAGAGAAACTATCGTAGTGGATCTGGAAGCCTAAGAAAACTGTGTTGCAGTCATGATGCAATACTCTTCTCATCTTCTTCTAGCTTAGTAAATAACAGTAGTCAGTCTTACTTGGATGTAGACAGAGCTTTTGTCCCTGCTCTTTAATTGGTGGAAAAAGTTTGGGGTTTTGGGGAAGGAATATTTGCTTTCCACCTTTGATGTTGTTTGCTCTTCAGCCACCCTGAGTTTTTATTCCTACTCTTTGTTTCCTCCTTCATCTCACTAGTTAGTGATGCCCTGCCGCTTTGTTAGCAGCCCCTTTTGGGCATCTCTTGCTGGATGGTAGAGTAATTGTTCTTCCTTCGGGTGGCACCACCGGTTGATAGAGGAGGAGGTGCTTCTAAATGTACACTCTACATTATCAACACCATTATAAGTTTTTCAGCCGCTTCCAAGCGGTATGCTGACAAGTCTGGACAGGCAGGTGGAAGGAATGTGTCAGCTTGCCACTAGTAAAAGAACCCAGGTTAGTGACCCATCTCTGTTTCACAGTTAGTATTTCTCTTGTGGTGTCTGTTCCATTAAGTCTGGCATACATGCTACTGTTGCTCCTGGGAGTGCTTTAAATGAAACAAATGCATTATTTTGCCTTTCTCTTTTGGTTTGTTTTGATATTCTGCTCCTGCAAAAAGCTCTGCTCATGAGAACGTGCAGGGGAGAGTGTGTGTGTGTGTATTTGTGTGTGCTGGTTTGCTAGACATTCATTTATCCTTTCTACTAGTTTTGTTTGGGGGGGGGGGGGCTTCTTTTTTTGTGTGTCATAATCTCTATTGTACGTCCTTCCTGATCTGCCCTTGAAAGGCAATTCTTCTTTCAAAACTTTTTTGTGGACTTTCTACAGGTCTACTGCTGATACGGTCTGCTGGGCTTCAGTTTTAAAACAAATGCTTTGGATTTATGCCAAAATACTGCTTGGAAAAAGATTGCTACAGAGAATTCCTCCTGTGTCATTCTGAAAATGCTTCGGAGTAGGGGAGAAACCTAGTAGCATGGATAGTAGCATGGGGCTGATATACTCAAACTCTTCTTGGAACTTGCCTCCCCTGCCTTTTTTTAAAATATGGAGATCTTGTTAATTATCACTAAAAATGAAAGGGAGAATATACTGAAAACTAAATAGATTTTTTTTTTGTCCTTAATTGCTTATGATAATTTAAGTTCATCTATATCCAGGGTATCATTGACATTCCAAATATTACTGCTTTTTTAGACTTAAATCTTTTGTTGTTATTTTTGTTTCAGCATATACACGCGCAGGTAATTTGGAATCAGTATAATTGTTTCTCTGATTCAGAGAATCTGGATTGACTCCTTTTTGTCCATAGGATTGGTGATTAGTGAGTTAAAGAACTTCAGTTTTATACAAGATATGTAAATCCTAATTTTGTTTCTTTGTCTTACTTTCTTAAATCACCTTGACTGGGATGATGTAAGGATGAAAGTTTTATGTTTGTTTCTTTTGCTGGGCAGGGGAGTAGTTGTTGAGACTTGACAAGTTTAGGAAACGGTATGTTCATCTTTGTGTTCTTTTTAGGCCAAAACACCATAAGCTTTGGGATTTCCTAGATTATGCTACTGACAAAGCAAGCAAAAGCCTTTTAATGGTTTAAAGGGAAAAACAATGACAATTATTTTCATTGCTTTATGCTGTTGCCGCTTTAATTTTTTTGACCTCTTCCCAAACTAAGCTTTAGGGTTGTAAAGTAGGAATAATCAGATTTGAATGTGTGCGTTTGAGCTTTTAGTGGCTTAAGTAAATAAGTTTTCAGGGCTTTTGTGTCCACAAAACTAGTCTGTCTTCCATTTTGCATGTCCTTCATGTCTTCTGGATGCATCTCCCCCCTTTTTTTTTCTCCTGCATCCAGAAATCACCTGGTCAATTTTGTAATTTTTTCCACATCACTGATAATTACTTTGCTTATCATTACTCTGCCTTTTTTTTCCTTCTAGTTTGTTCCTTTCTCTCTTAGCCCTTTGAAGAAAGAGATTTTTTTAATTCAATTGTGAAGATTTTTTGGGACCCAGAATGAGTCTCAATTATATTTGCAAAGCCTAAAGACAAATTACCTGGATGTAAAAAGCCTAGTGGCTTAGGAAGGGTTTTGCAGAGAGTCTAAGTTAGTTGTCTATGCATTCTTCACTGGAAAAAGAAGGTTGTTACAGACTTGGAGCATTTGATACTGTGTGATTGAGTTAAAGGAAACTGCCCATCAACTGAATCACACAGAGGGCAGAGTTCATCTTTCCTAAGTATGTGGACCCAGCTGTCCAATATCAAGATAGATGTGTAGGATGCCCTTATAGCCTTGGGAGGAAATAATTGCCTTTTGCAGATAATTGATTCCCGTTACCTTAGATGTTGGTTTGAAGATCATACTTCCAGAGAGCTGTTTAATTGGAAATTGTCAATGATAGAGCAATCCTAGATGCCCAGAAAGTAAGTCATTTAAATTGGTTATCTTTTAGATGTGTAAATTTACTAATAAGACACATGTTTTCATGTAAACCATTTCACTGTGCGTTAGAAAGTGGGAGGAACAGTGAGTAGTGTTGGAAGCTTACTGTGACCTTTTTGACTTGCTTAGTTTTTAGCATTTAGGTATCTGTCTTGTAAGTAAATTTATGAACAGTGCCAGATTTTGCATGTTGGAGTCCTGGACCACTTAATGCTTGTGGCTTTTCTCTTTCTCCTTCCTTAGCACCAAAACCAAAACGAATGGAGGGGGTGGGTGGGATGGTCAGATCTTCTTGTCATCTTCACAAGGAATGGCATCACACTCTTGATCCACTATAGCTGTTCAGCTGCACTCAGGTTAGTGTACAGTAGTGTCTGAAGAGAGTGCTGGAGTTGGTTTTCTCTTTGAACAGGTAAAATGGCTCCCTTGACTCCTGCCTGAGTTCTGAATGTCAGAATTGTTCACAGCGTTTGCCAGAGAGCCAGGAGGGGAGTGAGGGGACTGCTGATGAAGTTGGTGTAAGGGGCATTTGGTGCAGAGCAAGTCATTAATCAAAATTCTGAGTTGTTGCAGAAGCATTAGGAAAGGTAAGTGGCTTATTTAATTCAGAGCTGGGACATTACAGATAAAGCTATGCTGCTTTGTAGCGTATTCACAATAAGGGGCTTTAAGGATTGTATTATTGCCATCTGCAGCAATCTCTAATATGGGGGGGGCGGGGGGAAGTAGAGTTTGAAATGTACTGCTCTCCTGTTATGGTGGTTGCTACTGAAATGCTGCTGTGACCTGGCCACTGCTTCTGAAATTGTAACTGGTCAAGACAATCTGCTGCAGGTGTAGTGACAGCAAGAGGCTAGTGTGGCACAACAGCATCTGTATCATTTTCTTGAGGGAAGTTCAGGGCTGGTGAGTTAAGCAGAGACGAGTGGGCCTTTCTGTAATTGCCAGTCTCTGAATTTCTTGGATATACAGAATCAACGTGTGTTGTGTCCAGCATGTTCTTTTGCGCAGGCTTTCAGGTTAGCAGCTTCTCTCTTTCCCTTGACTAGAGATGGTTCTGTTCTCATCTGTCTACTTACCCAGGAGCTGACAGGCTGGAGTGGTGGCTTATGGGGACTATACGTTAGATGTCTTCCTTTCTTCTTAAATTGATCTGTGCTTCCACTGCAATACAGATCCTGGTATTCTGCTTCTCTTCAAGGGGAGCTGCTGATTCCTGCAATTGTTGCTGGAAGTGGTCCATGCTGAGCACAGTGGGTAACACTTGGAGTTGTGGGGGTGAACAGAAGAGTGAATGTTTGTTCTCTCTTTGCACAATCAGTGAATTAATTTTGCAATATTCTTGACACTAGCTAGAAAATAACAACAGGGCATAGAATGGCCAAGAGGGCTATCGTAGCATCATTGTTGTGGTTTTTTTATTTTTTCTGAAGTACCATAGGTCCTCTTGAGTTTTATCTGGATGGCTTTCAGGGTTTGGCAGTAATAACATGTACTTCCACATCAAAAGAATTCAGCAATATTGCTGCATCATGTCTTTGCTGACTCTGCAATGCAGCAGCATTGGGCTGTGAGCCCAATTTGTGGTGGGAAGATACAAACCTTCTGACCCAGAGGTAAGAGGGACCAAATGGCCAAGACTTAGAGCAGAAAAGAGATAATCACAGAGAAATGCAAAATTTAGATGAGGAGATAAAAATTTTGTTCTTTTGGTCCAAGTCCTTAATGAGAGGGCTATAATTAGGCTAGAATTATCTTTATGGATTCTGTACTGGCAAGCTAAAATTCAGCTGCCTCTTAATCAGCATGCAGTATCTTCGCGGTCTTTCACGCTTGAGTCAAACCTCACTTTCACTCTTTGTACAATGCCACAGCATACAGGTCTGCACAATACATAACCACTGGGGAAAACCACTTTCCTGCTTGTTCTTCAGTGATGTGTGGTTCCTCATAGGTTTATTTGTCTTCTTTTCTGTTATGAATATTTTGCCAGTTCTGCTCTAAGTATCTGCAAAATATCCAACTGTAGAACTAGAACTGTGTTAGTGTTTGGGATTTTTTGGTAGTTTATGATTCTGGTTCAAATGTCATGATAGCCACAGAATTCAAAAAGTTGTGCAGCAACAGGAGAGGTCATGTTTCATGCAACTTAGCCTTAGAGACAGCTTTCTCCAACACAAACATGTCTTCTGAGAGCAGGGCTGGAAAAGCCAGGTGGTAAATTCTTGTGGCTTGGCACTGGCATTAGGATATGTTGCTTTTAGGGGAAATAAGATGGTTTTAGTAAGGGTTAACATAGAATTTAATGTTTTATGTTCCAGTAAGCTAAAAAAAGTAATGTTTGAAACTACAGAGGGCCTTCTCTTTAGTAGGATTTAACACGTGGTCCTTCATTTATTAGTTGCTGTGTGCTAAAAGGACTTTTTTGTTGCTTATTTGTTTTCCTAATGAGGAGAAGGGTGGATGTTGTGTAACTTCTCAGGCAGCAGCGATTATGCAACTGATCCTGTTATTGTGGAGCCGGAGTCTTTCCTAGTCCCTGAGCACCAGCTGCTTGTGTTTTGGTTGCCACTTCCCCCCCCCTCCC
>JANZLQ010000007.1:24151519-24162893 GCA_026212715.1 Elanus axillaris | reverse complement strand
CCCCCTCCGTTTGTGAACAAGTCATTTTCTTTCCTGTGTTGCTGTTTCCTTCTCTCTCCAATGCCAGTGAGACAGGGGCTCCTTTGGGTTTATTCTTAAATTCAGTATACTGCAAAATCAAACTGCCCTTGTATATCATGTAAAGTATGTAATGTATAGAGAAATGAATTTTTTTCATGAGAAGCAGCATTTCTTGATACTTTATGGGTATATAAGAAAAGGCATTTGCTTCGATCTAAATGACATGTTATTGCAAATGGGCTTTGTTGCAGCCACGGTCAAAAGTTATGAGTTCATGTTCTCATGATTAGAAGCATGTAAAAAGCTGGTTTTTTTGTGGTGGCTTTTCTTTTTTCTTCAAAGGATGGGCTTGAGAGAAATTTTAATTCTCCCTCTACATCCCCCAGGGATCACCAAATAAAATGTACTCTGGTGTATAAAATGAGGTAGTTGTAAATCTCATGCTTTTACAGCCAAGTGATCTCACTGCAGTGTAATAAAGGCTGTTGATATATTGTAAAAATGCTGTACATCTTGCCCTATTCATACTTCATTTTCAGTTCACAATTTTATGTCATGCTGTTTCCATTTCAGGTTACGTGGCTTCCCATGAGCTTAAGTAACTGTAGACAGGCTGTTTTGATCTGTGATAAACATTCAGAAACCTGCCTGTACAATGCTGGGTGATGGGACAAGAAATGGTAGACTTTTAGACTGCAGTGCTGTTCTCTGCTTCCAGATGAACTGAGTATACCATATACAAGTCCCAATAGATGAGAAATAGTTGCTCTGTGATACCACGCTATTTGTTACACTGCTTGCACTTCCATGCAAATGTAATCTGTATCAGTCATAAATAGGCTCTAGTGCTTAGTGTCCTATATCAGGAAATAAATTGGGGATAAGGGTTTAAGGTCCTTATTTAGTTTGTATGTCTTATGTTTAACATAAGTTATAGGGAATGCAAAGGATGCATTTTCTTGCTCATGCTGTTTGTACTGTGGATCAGGTATTTGGGGAGATGTCAAGTTGTCTTAGGATTTGTGAAAGTGCTGTCATTTGTAAGAAGTTGTCCCTTTGGTCTGAGTTATTTTTGTTGGAATTTCTTTTCCTTCAGTGGCAATATGCCTCAATCTGCTTTAGATAGACTAGGCATACAGAAGACATTCTATTTTGCATGTGTAACGTGTATACTTCAGTCCTGTCTACTCATATCTCTACCCCTCCAATTTCCCATGGCAGGAACATTGAGTTCCTGCTTAGAAGATACTGTGTTTCTCAAGTATAGCCTCACCCAGCTATGCATGTTCAATCCATTTTTGATAGCCATGTTTGTTACTGAGTTGTTAGATTATTTCTGTTGTTGATGAAGGCTCTGCTAGAGTTTATATCTCAGCCTCGCAGTTCTGGCATTACAAATGCGGTTGTACTTTATCAGAGCTCTTGATATTGGGAAAGCCCGGAAAGTAATGACAAGGAGGGAAGGATTGCAAAGATTTTTCTGGAAAAATATCTCCAAACTAAGAAAACAGCTGGATATCATGGCTAGCTCTTTGTCATGATGGTGGTGGGGATGCCCTGGTCTAATGTGGAGTTCCCAAAAGTAATGCTTGTATAAGGCCCATGAATGAATTGAGAATTTTGAAATCACTTTTCAGACATTCTTGGCTGAGGTGTTTTGTGATCCTAATCCCAGAGTTCTCGGTGACCTCAAAACTTCTCCAAGCTGCCTTTTTGTGGCTTTTGGGAACGGTCATCTCTGGCCATGAAAAGGGTATCAGGTTTCTGGTTTTTTTTTCTTTTTTTATATAAAATAATGGAAGGAATTCGGAAATCAGTTTGCAACTTACTAGCTAACTTGTAAAGGTCATAGAAGGTCTGCCTCAAAACACTTTATTTGGAAAACATCAGGTTATGACTCTGCATAAAGCATCTTTGTGTCAGATTTGCATATGTGGTATTTCCAGGTACCAAAACAAACGATTGAAGGACAGTGAAGTGGAAGTTAATACACACAGTTTAACCTGGACTTGAGAAGTATGTCAGATGCTTTTTGAAATACAAACCTGTTAGTTCAGGATTTGCCTATGAATTTATTTGAATTCCAAAATAATAGTGATTCTTTAAAAAAATACAGTGGAGTGACTTGTAAGGAATATATGTCTGTTCTGTCTGCTGCAGGAAAAAAGGCAATTATTTGAATCAGTGTGTTCCTGGAGTGTTCATTGTTTGTCTCCATGTCTCTGCTTTGTACATGCAATTCTTGCAATTGATTCATCTAGCATTAAGTGAAGCGATCCTAAAGAAGGTTTTAATCACTTTTTAGTAGTTTCAGTGAATACATGCATAACTTAGCATGAGACTCTCTGGTTGTGGTGGTGTGTTAAACAAGTACTGATACAGATTAGTAACTTAAAAGGCTTTTTTTCTTACTACTGGTTTCCAAAATAGTCAGCACTTGAGCTAGAAGTCTTAGAAATTGAACAGTTTAGGAGGAAGATGTTTCTTTGCTGCTTTGGACAAAAAGTTTTTTTTTTCCCCTTCTTTTTAATCTGGTGGTTTCTCTTCCAAGTTGCAGTTGCCTAAATCTCCCTTTTCTTTTTGAGCCTTAGTGCACTCACTGTTGAGTTTGGTTATTATAGAATTTATTTTCTGTTGAAGGCAATGGAAAATGATAATCCTACATGTATTTCTGTCAAGTTGGAGGTAAAGGTTGGCACCAATTTACGGTGGTGTTAGGAACACATTGGAAATGAACAGCAGCTCAAGTTTAGTAATATTCTTGAAGAATTTCTTGATTAGTCTGTAATGGCTCTCGTTAAGTGCTGTTTGGATTTTCTAGATAACTAAGGACATATCCATGAAATGTTAATTCTCTTAAAAGAGCGTTTGTGTTACCCCGTAGGGAGAGACTTGAGAAGAATTTTAATCAAGAGCAATACTTGATCACACTATTTAAAGGCTGTTTACACTTCAGGTCTTGATCAGAAAGAGAACCAAGGTGGTGATGTTTTATTGCAAAGGTGGCAAAATATTATTGCCAAAATTGGTCTCTTTAAAGAAACTTAATTCCAACTTTAGATCTCCTGACAGATGTGGGTTGCAATATGAAAATCTGTGGTGTTTGGAAGTTGAAAAGCATGCAGGTCTAGTATCTTTGTTAAGCTTAAAAAAAAAAAAGTGAAATCCCTATAAACTAGGAAGGTGGTGACATCAGTAAGCTTAATGGCTTGTCTTGTATGGTGTTTCGTGATTCAGTGATACCTTTCTTGAGGTCTGTTTAAACAAATTTCAGTATGTAAACATGGTTATTCTGGTACCTTGCAGTGTTCAGCAGTTCTCCTCATTTCATCATAGTGAACCTAAATACTTCTGACTGTTGTGAAAAGCCTGATTCCTTCAAAATAAAAACCACACAAACTTCCGTTTATTATGATTATTTAATGACATGGGCAGCAAGCCAGAAGTGACATTTCCTTACAGAATTGGAGGGAATCTACATTCATCAAATTGGTTAGCTGGTGTCTTTAATGATATTTTTCAAACTAACTGTAAGGGAAGGACGCTTTTTTTCCCCTAAAAAATAAATCTGAATAGAAATAAACAACAGTTTTTAAATGGTGTTAGCATACAGCTTCTATATCTCACCAGTTTTTAGCTTTCTTTTTACTTCATGTTTGTTTATTTCTTATGTAGTAGAATGATAATGAAATTATATGGTATTGGGTTGGTTTTTTAGTTTTTTTTCATTATGGACATGGTTTTTGTACACTTTGGTTATGGCACAAATAATTTTAGCCAGAATCATGTTTTTTCTGATTTACTCTGATATTTCTAGTGCAGAATTTTTGAGTAGTTTTAAATTTGCAATAGGAAAAATAACTGGGATCAACTAAGATTGCATTTAGTATAAGAGTAGAACAATTTTTTCACTCCAGATAGATAATAGAGGAAGAAATTGTAAAAGAATGGTATTGTTTGTGGCTCACAGGCAGAGGAAGAAGAGATTCTTAAAATCATATTCGGAGCAAGTTGAGAAAGAATGTGTTAAGGGGAAGGAAGAATTAAGCTGTATCATCAAGTTGTTGCTATATTCCTCTTCCTAAATGTTGTCCCCTCTCCCTCCATCAGCAAAAAAACCCAAACCAACTCCCCCACCACCCAAAAAACCCACCCTAACCCACAACACGTAAGTCCAGACAGAAACTTAAAATTCATGCATACACAAACTCAGTAACTACAAATCTGTTAGAAATATTTACTAATAAAGATATGATTCTGTGCCCACGGTAACAGGGACAACTGGATAACTATGGGAAATGAGTTAAATTTATGATCTACTGATGCTTTTCTCTTAAGATATTTGTCATGGTTGACCATAGAGACCACTTAAATAGTGAGGTTACTGGATGACTGAAGAGACATTGCAATTTCATGTTGGCAAGTGACATTTCCTTGACTTAAATCATTCGGTGTCTTTTTAGTATTTTTTTTTCCCTGTGTGTTAAAACTTACCCATTTGAAATGGTCTGGATCTGAAACTTTCTTCCTACTGAGTCTTTTTACAGATTTTGTGCTTTGAAGGGAAGGCTTTAATACATCTGTGTTTTTTTGGCAGGACAAGTTCTTTTTTTGTGGAATACATGCTTGGGCAGAAAGAAAACATTGAAAACTAGATCTGTTATCTGCATTCTTCCGCTTTCAACTTCTTAGGATTGCCAGGCAATACATCAAGTTACACTGTTAACTGGAGGATTAAAATGGGTATTATTTAGTGGTCTGAATCTGATTAATAATCATCAGGAGTATGTATTATGAGATATTTTTGGCCTGTGATCCCTCTCTTGGATCTAACATCTCAGACTAAAGGAAAGGAAAAAGCAATGAATGAACTGACAAATGAAGGGATTGTCTGGGGAAACACTAGAGGAATGTTTGTTTGAATTTTGAATGTGCATTTAACAGCATGAGATCCATTGTGTGGAAATATTTTAAATATGCACACAATGACAATTTAGCTATGATGCCTGAACAAATTAAAGCCTGTGAGCCGAGTGTTCTGTTGAGCTCTCTCACTTGTAAAGTCAAGTCCTTTTGAGAAACAGATGCGTGTGTTTCAAGTGCTGAGTGCTACTTCCTAGAAAAGAAGTACATGCTCGTAATTTTTGCAGATTACTTTAACAGTGACTCCATTTAGACACTTACTTCTTTTTAAGACTTGATCTGCAGTACCTTAGTTTCTCTTTGGTTCAAAAAAAGGAAAAATGAATTAGCTTAGGATATTAAGTGCCAACGATGGGCTGCATGGGGGAGGTCTGACCCCCACAAATGGCTATGGGAGCTAATCTTCTCTTCAACTTGGGGGTCACTAAATTAAAAGATGACTTTTTACTTTGGACACTCTGATTTCACATTGCAAGCTGAAACAGTTACTGGGATATTCAATATTGTTTTAGTCTGGTGTTTGTTGGGATTTTTTAAAATTTTATTTCTAATACTTGTATTAAGCCAGTCAAGACAGGAAGAGTTTACTTCAAAATGAGATCCCTGGCAGCTGCCAAAAAGGTGGAACCCAAAGCTGCGAAGACTTTGCAGGCAGTCTGCAGAACAAGTTCTCCCAGGAACATGATAAATAATCCTGGACAATATTAAGAAGGTCTCAATCCTATGGTGGTAGTAGTTCAGTGGATTTCTTTGTTTCCAGGTGGCTGCTGGAATAAGGCATCATCTCCTTTATCATCAGAAACTGGTAAACTGTGCAGTAAAATAGACACTTACGGAAATTGTTGTTGTAATGTTCCTTTTCTAACATGGCTTGTTACCTCAGTTAAGTTAGAAGTTACTTGGACTTAGAGAAAGCTGTCCTACTATATGGTAGCCTTGCAAACTCAGAGTATGAATGTCTGGTTACAGATAGGAGTTCAAGGACCTGAGTGAAAAGGACTCTTCTGCAAGGTGAGAATTGGAATTCTGCAGCACTCTTCTGAGAGGTGAAGGTTGGCAAATTGCAATGAGATGGCTAGCACCACAACAGCTACAGGAATGTTTTACAGCTGTACATGTGCTTTGGAAACAGAGTCTGGGAGCTGAAGACTCCTGCTGTAGTGTGTGGTAGAATAAATAAGTAAACCTTTATTATTAGGTTTTATGTCTATCGTCACCTTTGTCTTGTTTGGTAGCAGTGTTGAACAGAATCTTTAGGATGTTCATAAACGTTTAAATATAAACTGATCTGTACTTTTGGTGGTCAGGCTGCTTATTGCCTTAACTCTGAGCTGGCAAAATTCTCTAGCAAAAAGAAATGTGACCCAGAGACCTTCTGAGAACAGTAACATTTAATTTAGCAGAGAGGGAACAATTTCTTGGAATACATGTGCTTCAAGGCTTTGAGTCCAAGGTCTCTGACCAGCAAAGGGTTCATGTAGAACAGAAATAGCTAGCTGGAAACCCAGAAATGAAACCTTCTCTGCAAATTTGTTTCTTCTGATCCCTGGGAATACCTGGACACCAGCCGTGCAGCACGCAGCCTAAAACCAGTGTGCTTAGCCCAGGGCAGAAGGGCTGGTGGGATATGTGTGCAGCCTGGCTGGCCAGTTACCTGGAGGGCTGCTTCCTCTTTGCCTGCTGCCCTAATTTTCCTTTCACTCAACATGCACTGAGCAAGTGGCTTGATGCTGCGCATGTTGTGAAGCCTTGTTCCAGCCTTTTGGGTGAGGACACTGTTGAGATGTGTGTAGGCTAGAGGTGTGCTGGCCAGGAAGCACAGCTACCTCTCCATTATCTGTGGGGCAATTTCTCCATGTCACAGATGGACCAAACCCACAGATTCACAGATGCAAGAGCTAACCTGATGCAAGGGCAGCTCTCGTCCTTATGAAAACGTTACCTGAAGTACATCACCACACAAATAGGTCAAAGGTAGC
The DNA here is from genome assembly GCA_026212715.1 of Elanus axillaris. Taxonomy (NCBI): domain Eukaryota; kingdom Metazoa; phylum Chordata; class Aves; order Accipitriformes; family Accipitridae; genus Elanus; species Elanus axillaris. The sequence goes on along the minus strand of JANZLQ010000007.1, from coordinate 24,155,970 downwards.
TCACCAGGTGTCATTGTTAACCCCAGCCAGCAACTAAGCGCTATGCAGCCACTCACTCACTCCCCCCTGCAACCCCCCCCATGGGATGGGGGAGAAAATTGGGAAAAGAAGTAAAACTTGTGGGTTGAGATAGGAACGGTTTAATAGAACAGAAAGGAAGAAACTAATAATGATGATACTAGTAAAATGACAACAGTAATAATAAAAGGATTGGAATATACAAATGATGCACAATGCAATTGCTCCCCACCTGCCAATTGGTGCCCAGTTAGTTCCCGAGCAGTGATTCCCCCCCATCCTCTCCCTCCAGTTTATATACTAGGTCTGACGTCCCATGGTCTGGAACACCCCGTTGGCTAGTTTGGGTCACTGCCCTGGCTGTGTCCCCTCCCAACTTCTTGTGCCCCTCCAGACTTCTCGCTGGCTGGGCATCAGAAGCTGAAAAGTCATTGACTTTAGACTAAACATTACTTAGCAGGAACTGAAAACATCAGAGTGTTATCAACATTCTTCTCATACCTAACTCAGAAACATAGCACTATACCAGCTACTAGGAGGACAATTAACTCTGTCCCAGCTGAAACCAGGACACCAGGCCAGCTGCTTTTGGGCAGTACCCTGGACTTGACTTGGCTACAGGTAGGACCACGGAAATGTTGTCATGCCATGATTCTCTGTGATCCTTGTTAAGGAAGGGTTGTTAGCACAGGTCAAAATGTTGCCCCCACACTGGGGATGCTGGAGAAAAACTTGTCACAGGACTTATGTCCTGCAGGACATGGCAGCTGGAATGGCTCTTGAGGAACCTGCTTGGATCTTCTAGGCCTGGATGCAGGTCAAAATACAAAAGATTCTGCTAGTCAGGAGGTCTGTATGCTTGGGAGGGCCTGTCCTCTACCCAACATGTCCTATAGTATGCCTGCTTTCAGTCCTTTTTTGCTTCTGCTTTTCATTTACTGCAGACTTAATGACTGTTATTCTGGCCCCCAAGCAGATGCCTGGAGAGAAAATTACGTCCACTGGTAGAAAGGCTACCTTGCCTGTTGTAAAGTGACAGAATAGGCAGGAAGCTGAAGGCTGTTACCAGAATTAAAAGTATTCATAAAGTTGAGAGATTTGGGAAAGCAGAGCAGGAAGACAGCTGACTTTGTACCTTAAGTGTTAGAAAGGGATGCTGGGATTAAGACTCACTATATACGTTACAATGGGGAAAAGAACCTCTCAAGATCTCTCAGGTTGGATGAAACCTTGGCAGGCCTGTAGTCCAACCTCCTGCTCACAGCCACACCAGCTGTGAGATGGGACCAAGTTGCACTGGGCTTGATCCTGTTGTGTCTTGAAAACCTCCAAGGCTGGAGACAACACAGCCTCTCTGGGCCCCATTCCAGTGCCTCTGTGTCCTCAGTGAGGGGAAAAAAAGCTTCTTTTTATATGCAGAATGAAAATCTCTTGTATCAATTTATGCCTGTTGTCTCTTGTCCTCCCACCATGCAGTGCTGTGAAAAGACTGGCTTCGTCTTTGGTTTGCCAGTAGCCTGTGGCACCTTTTAATATAGGTCAGCCTTTAGTCCTTGTTAGGAAATTGTAACTTTGTGGTTAATTAAATAAAAATGAATATGAGCTTGGAATTAATGACAGGGATAGCATAGTGATATATTGATTACATTATGCAATATAACATCAGTGGGTGTAGCTATATTGAGCAAGCTAGCATGTAGACACTAATTGAGAGGGAAAAAATCTTTATTTACTTTTCAGTGTATTATTACAACAAAGTACACATTTTTCTTCGTAAAAGAAAAAAAATAACCATCCCCCACCACTGAGGCAATTGAACATAGTACTTAAAATTATGTTGTAAGCCTCCAAATATTATTAAGGCAGCTGATCTGTTCACTAGGAGTGCCAGAGCATCTGTCCTCCAGGGAGGTATCTGACCTTTGGATTTCAGAATTTTAGATACCAGTGATTTAGATAATCGGGGTTTGTCTCTGTATCCAGAGGGTTTTATTCATTCCTGTGGAGAGCTAAAGGATTTGCTTCCTGAAATAAACAGAGAACCCCTCTCTATTGTTCTAGTTTTTGTTTCCTTTTTGATGAAGCAAAATGTTATGTGTGTTCACGAAGGTTTATTTTATTCTTTTGTAAATAAAATAATAGTTTGTATAAACAATACAGACTCACTATTTGAATGTGTATTTGACTGGTCTGATTAAGGGCCCTGTCTTTTGATATTTGATCAACTTACAAAGTATGTACATGGTCACTAATCTTTATTTTAGAAGAGGTGATCACTGTACAAAGCTTGACTATCCTTATCCTCTTAGAGATGCACAGAGAGGAGAGGCACTGGACACAAGCAGCAGTAAGGTAAATTACAACTGGGATAGAAATTCACACCACAAGGGTAGTCAAGCACTGGTGTTGGTTTCTCAAAGAGTTAATGAGATTTCCACCCTTGGAGATGCTCAGAACTCGCCTAGACCTCTGAGCAACCTGATCTAAGCTGACCCTGTGCTGAGCAAAGGTTAGGCCACGTGACCTTCATAAATGCCTTCTAGCCTCTATCATTCTGTACTTGCATGTAAACACCATCCAGTATTTCTATGATAGGAATCATAGTGCTGTAACATTAAGACCCAATTACTTAATTTGAAAACCTCTATGTAAAAAGATAACGCTTCTTATCAAGCAATTAATAAAATTTTATGTCACAGGTAACCTGCAAGTCAGTTCAGCATATCTATGTAGGGAGCATAGCATCTTGAGATTAGCGCTGGCAGATAGCTATTTATTTCTACAAGAAGCACATTTCTTTGCAGTGAAGAGCAGAACACTGTTTATGGGTGATTGTGGATTAATGCATCCTTGCAAAGACTTTTGTAAATTGAGGATTGAGTACAGTAGATGAGAATATTCTGAAGACAACTTGAAATAAATTTTACTAGCCTATTTAAATGTACGTGGTAGCATTTAGTTCCATTTGGAGCATCAACTTATAATAGCAGATATTATCAAAGCATGTTGTCCTGGTTTTGGCTGGGATAGAGTTAATTGTATTTCTAGTAGCTGGTATAGTGCTATCTTTTGGATTCAGTATGAGAAGAACTTGATAACACTCTGATGTTTTCAGTTGCTGCTAAGTAATGTTTAGTCTAAAGTCAACGACTTTTCAGCTTCTGATGCTCAGGCAGCAAGAAAGCTGGAGGGGCACAAGAAGTTAGGAGGGGACACAGCCAGGGCAGCTGACCCAAAGTGGCCAACGGGGTATTCCATACCATGGGACGTCACATCTAGTATATAAACTGGGAGGAGTTGGCCGAGGAGGGGGGTGGATTGCTGCTCAGGAACTAACTGGGCATCAGTCAGCAAGTGGTGAGCAATTGTACTATGCATCACTTGTTTTGTATATTTGAATTCTTTTATTATTATTATTGTTATTTATTATTATCACCATTATTATTATCATCATCATTAGTTTCTTCCTTTCTGTCCTATTAAACTGTTTTTATCTCAACCTACAAGTTTTACTTTTTTTCGATTCTCTCCCCCATCCCACTGGGTGGGAGGGAAATGAGTGAGAGGCTGTGTGATGCTTAGTTGCTGGCTGGGGTTAAACAATGACCCATGCAAATTTAATTAGGAAGTGATTAAAGAGTGAAGTAACATCAGGAGTGTAGGATAATTTTCTTGTTCCTTTTTCAGTTTAATTTTGGCCTTGACTTAACATAAATGCACAGTTTATGGAGCAGTTCTTTTCAGTGGCATAGAAATCAGGGGTTGCATTGAGTCTTCCTAACTCTTCCAAATGACTACAGCAACAGTGAAGCAAGACTTGGGCTCTCCAACAGAGCTTGCCTGCAGTAAATGAGACTAGATTTAATTCCTTGACTTTCATTGTCTTGCTTTAAAAAAGCTTGAGCTGTTGGTGTTAAACTTCCCTTGCTTTTAAATTCTACCCAGTGCCAAATTGTCGAAGTTCTTTTTTTTTGGTGTTCTGTCTCTCTGTGTATAGGATGCTTCTGCAAGAGATGTAAATGCAGCTGCAGCTCGAGCAGTTTCTCTAGGGTGATGTCTCCTTTTATTGTACCTGGTTGGCACTTGGCATATATATCTTCCCAGCGCTTTGCTATGTTGAGAAGAATCTGGCTGAAATGCAACCCATTAAGGACTAGAATCTTTCAGAGTAAGAAGGGACTGTTGCCTGAAAGGTATAGGAATGCATTGTGCCCAAGATACCATCTGTCAAGGGTTCTGTAGTTTGATTGCTTATATCTCTAGTAAGTATCTCTTAAGGTAGCTGCAATGTCTGTCATTATGACCCCTTTGGTGAGGGTCTTCCCCTTTCCTGTTGAGCGTGAAGGTGTCTATGTTTTGAGGGTTGGCATGGGGCGTGGCATGTTATCTCTCAGCGTGGGATATCTTCCTTTTTACCCCCCCACCCCCTTTCC
>JANZLQ010000007.1:24130957-24146527 GCA_026212715.1 Elanus axillaris | reverse complement strand
CCCCCCCCCCCCCAATCGTCCCTCCTCCTTTTACTGTACAAAATAATAAAACAACAAACAATGTGAATTGCATTATAAAGGTTATCAAGTTACTTTAGGTATGCCTGTATGGTGTAGTGCACTGTAGTGTAGGAATGCCTGAACTACTACTAGTGCCGAATGGGGCTTACTGGGAATGAGAGGTAAAATAATGGTCTGCCATCTCATGGCTAATTAACTGAGGTGCAGCATTTCACTGAGGTACTTAGTTGTTTGCCAGGTCCAACAGTGAATAGTGCTGGTTTTGCTGCCTCTGCCACCTGCCTTGGGTTAGGTGGAGAATCTCATCATGATGGACTTGTGGAGTCATGCTGAGGTGAGCTCAGACTTAGTGCCCCTTGTGGGCTTGTGTGTGTCCACTTGCAAATTCAGGATAAGCGTTTTATAACACTGAAAAAAGAGGCATAAAAACTAGGGGAGAGGCCAGGGAAAGCTAGGTGCTTCAGGAGCTTCACAGTTGCTCAGCTGGGTTGGGGTCAATGCAGGTTAGTTCTTATTCACCTGCTGTAATGATGAGAAATGACTTAGTTCCTCGGAGGGATGCACTTGCTGATCACAGGCTGTCTATGTATTAATTACTGGGCTTGCTCTTTGTAGTAACTCTTTTAGCAGTTCATGTGCTCTTGGTGAGTATCATTTAATTGGGAAGATAATGCTTGTTTAAGCTTAATGCTGTGTGTCGATTTCTTGTTTGCTACAACTCCTTTTCCAGGAGTTATTTAAAAGATTTCTTAGGTTTGTGAAACTTCAGTTGTCATAGGAGTGACTGCTCTTCTCTTCCATTTCAAAGTGGCAAAACTGTGATTTTACTGTCACATTTATATTCTAACCTTTTTTCCTTTTACTTTCTCTAGTGAAAGAACAGCTTTGGTGTTGAAGAGAAACCTTGGAAAGGAATGGGTCCTGTTTTCTTGAAGCTGTTTGCCCTGATCCCAGGAATGCTGTAGAGGTTAGTGATGTGGGTGCTTAAGAGCTTTTGTAGAAATTGCCTTTTAATTTGTAATTGGCACGCTCTTCAATAAATTCTGTGTGAAGCAGTTCATTTGCCTGTCACAGAGAGTTAATTCAGGCACTGTCAGAACGTAGTCAGTTTTGTTTGTCTGTGTAGATGCTGTAGAAATACAAAGCTGGGTGTTCACAGAAAGTCGTGTGGTATGATGCGTGCTCAGAGTCAAGCTGCGTTAAACTTGGAGGTTTTCTTTGATAGGTTTAAAAATAAAAGGTGAGAATGATCATAATAAATGAGATCATAACACGTGATTTTTTTTGAGGTTTTTAAAGTCTCTTATTTTTACTTTGAGAGAATAATACTCCTGCTTTTCAGTAAAATGACGGGCTAGGAGAGGTCCATTCTCTATCCACATAAAGGTAATGTTATCTCTACTTTTGCCTCCAGTGACTTGCATTTCAGTTTTGTGTTCTAGTTTCTTTGGATGATGTACAAGCTGGATAGACTGCTTGCTGTGAGTGTTTTTCCCAGTAGCTGTATAGTCCTGCTACAAATATTACGGCCTACAAGAGGCAGCTTTTTGCAAGTAGACTATTCAATCTAGTTTACTTCTGCATTTTTTGTAAATCTGAAGAAGATTAAGTGGTTTTATCACCTGATTGATTTCTTCTTAAGTAGTGAAGTCAAAAAAGCTTGTATAACTATGCCACTCAGTAATGCTTTGTTTTGCGGATGAAAAATGAATGTAGCAAATAAAATCTGATTGGGAGGGAGGGTAGAAGAGGTAGGCATGTTGAAGTGCTCCTAATTGCTCCTAACTGAATTTCTGTAGCAGCAGTTGAATTAAAATCTATTAAACCTGTCTGGTTACTGTAAAGGATTCTAATCTTTGTTAGTTTACTTTAAAAGCATAGCTGTGTGTGGTGTGGCTACCGAAGAGTAATGTCCAAGCTTTGCTAGGACACCCTTTAACATATAGACCCTTTTGGAGCAAAAAGAAAAAAAAACACAGTGGAAAAAATGCTGCAGCACATCACAGACACAGAAAGTGAAGGGTTGATCCAGTGGAAAAAGACCTATTACTACAAGGAAATGCTAGTTGATGTAGCTCTGTGGCATGTAGTGCTTAACAACTGTTCTTGTAAGTGGTTCCATTTCTTATGGAGAGCTTTAGTTATTTATGTGTTAACACCATCTTTATCTTAGCTGGTATAAAACTGAGGGTTGTAAAATATTCAAGGGGAGGTATCACTTCTACTTTAACAAAAGCTCACAGAAAGATGAAAACCCCAAAACACATCCTTCGTATGAAATCCTGCATTCCAACATCAGTGCTTTCATTGTGGGTCTGTGCTGCTGCTTTGGTCTCTAATGTTTTATTCATTAACAACAACAAAAAAATTATGTCCACAATGGGTCTGATAGAAATATACCTTTTTTTTACTTTCATAGAAAATACCTTGCTCCCTTTAACCTACTGTGTTTAGATTTTATTTTTTAAAAAGTATATTCTACTTTATGGGGAATGAAAAAAAGATGAAAGGTTCTTCTCTCTCATTAGCCTCCCTCTTGACTTAGTAAAAGCAATCTGACGAGCAGACTGTTGAATGCAGACTGTTTTGTGAATCTATGAAGACTGTCTTATTAGTATCATGATCTGCTGTTCAGATACTTATGTAGGAAATACTTCCTTGGCACTTTATGCATCCTGTTCTTCCAGTTCCAAGGACATGCAAGAACTGGCAGAGCTTATTAGCTTGGGTTTAGCGCTGCTGTTGTTATATTCCTTTCTGATCTGAGCCTGCTGTATTTGATTCGGTTGGACTCTCTGTGGGGCCATGTTGAGTTTCTTTCCAGCTGTAGCATGACTTGTCTGTAGCTACATAGATAATAGTAAAAGTCATGATGCAGTTTATAAACACATAGAAGATAATGAGATAAGGGAAGACAGCCAACCAATATGAATTTGTCAAGGAGGAGATTTTATCAAGCCAATTAGTTTGCTTCCTTGACAGATGATTTGGATTCATAAGGGAGGGACAGAAGTGATACAACTTGAAGTATATAAGGTTTTGAAGGATGTTTGTTTGAATGTAATGTAATGATTTTTTTTTTTTTTAAATGGGATCTTCCTTAAATCACTGTACTGCAGGAGCAAAATTTATTAAAAATGGTTCAGATGAGCATTCAACAGGGATTCAGGATCACCTAGAAAGGCACTTGAAATAGGCTTTCTTACTAGCTTGCCATGCCTGGATTTATCAATAATGGCATCCATGATTTAGGTGGTGGAGCAGAGTCTGCTTACAAAATGTGCAGATGATGTCAGTTTGGGAGTAGGCGCTATGGGCACCACCAAGAGTTTATATTAAGGTGGTTGACTTTAATTGGGGTAAGCTAAGTGTTTGCATGTGTTCGTTTGACCTGACTCACCCAATAATTATTTGCCATACCATATTAACTCAGTCAGTGTACATAACCCAAGTATATTGAGCTTACTGAGTTGGGGGGCCTCTTTGAACACTTTTGTTTGTGGTACTTTCCTATCCTTTAGTAAAATTACAGTGCTGAAACCTAGTACTTGAATAGAAATGGTTGTTACCTTAAAAAATGGTGTATCTGCATTTGAGGTCTTAGGACACCACTGAGTTACACATATAGAAGGTTAGCAACACTCTTGGAAAGTCCCAGGGTTTTTTTTCTTGTGCCGGAGGGGAACAGGAGGTTAGGCATTGTGGAGTAGGCAGCTGCTCTTGCAGGGTTCTAGCAGTGTCACCTCCCTGACTTTCCACGGATGGCATAGCAACAGATCCAGTTAGGCACCTGATGCTAGGGCAGCCTCCCTCTGTTTGGTCTCTGTAATGCAGCTAAAGCAGCTTGTCTGGACTCTGAAAGCAGGCTGCTCCTGCAGGCCCTCTTCTCTTTTTGCACTTCTGTGTGCACAGCCCAAAACATATGCTGCGGCCTGAGTGGTTGTTTGATGTTCAGGAAGGATGGGGGGGGGAAGCAGTGCTTGAGGTGTTCGTGATGTGGATTATTATTTGGCTTGTTGAAGATGTACATGAGGCAAAAATAACTTCTGTATTCTTTCTGCTAGGTTGCCGGAGGAGATACCAGTGCTTCCCTCAGCACCTCAAGCCTTTTTCTTTGCAGGACTTTGCTCTGATGTTTGTTTATTTGTAGTAGTCCCTTTAGTCTGCCACAGAGAGAAAATGTATGAGTAGGGAGAAGTGACTATACTTTTTAAGAGCTTTTGTGGAGTAAGATACGAAATGTGGGAATAATTGTCATCTGGGATAGTGTTAGAGAAGTCTGACATACTGTGGTGTTTTAAGCTACCTGTGATAGAAAGGGATGTTTGCGTGCTGTGCTTTTGTGTACACAATGCACTTCCCATAGTTGTCAGGTTATTATGAGAGATTAATTTGCTGGCTTCCTTAGAGGTAAGCACCAATATTTCACACTGTATCAATAATTTTTGCTAGTGATAGATTAACACCTGAAACTCCCTTTGACATGTTCCTGTCTGTTGGTGATGCCATAGATTGGATGTGAAGCGTAGCGAGGGAAAAAATTGTCTCTATTGAGGTTAATTCTGTGGAGATGCTGCTTTCTGGTTCTGTAATCCCTACTGCTGTTTTCCTGACTTCTTGGAGTATGGTCTCACTCTTTGGTATCCTGACACATGTTGTTCTAGCAAAACTACAAATTAAGTTGGTAATACATACACCTTAGCAGCAGAGACCTGGTGCACTAGTGGTGTAATTGGAATAGCAAAAATGCTGTGAATATTTTGTGCCTCATCTTTTGTCCCAAATAGAGAGTACTGGAAGAGCTACTACTGATAAATGACAGCCTGTGAAAGGCAAGCTTTAGGCAGTCCCTTGGAAAAGACTCTAGGTCCCATGCATTGAAACAAACTGGAGGCTCAGTAAATCTAGGTTTAGAGCTTTCTCTTGTTTGATTATAACTTCAAAAAGCTGCCTGGGAGCTCATGTCTCAAAGACATGCTCCTGTAGATGCAGGACTAACTGTTCAAAGTGGTAGGAGAAAAAAAAAAAAAGCAACAAAGTTAAAGTTAGGAAAACTTACCTACGTTGCATCTGGTTTAGATTCTGGTAAGAAGTATCTCTTGTACTCCTTTTATTTTTCCAGAATAATTAGTTCTATTGTAACTGAAATTTAAACAAATTTACTTTTCTATGAGATAAGAAAAGTAGGAAAAATGTTGTCTTAAAAATTCATTTGTAAGCTGTGATACATCATTCTTATTGGCAGTGACTATGTTGCAGACCAGATGCCTTTTTACAGTTTTTCATCTCGTTTGGCCGCTTATGTGATTCTGATTTATTTTTGTAAAGCAGCTGTTATCAGTTACTGTGGTCTGGGTATTGTAAGGCAGAAGGAGGAATCCCTTCCCTTCAGCTTCGCAGTTCCTCCCCGCATCCCTGTGCTTGCCAGGAGGGACCAGCTGCGCTCCACAATCAAACCAGCCTGGGTGCTGGTACAGCCGGCGCTGGGGGATGGCGGCGCAAAGCTCGGGAGGTCCTCCTGACTGCTGGAAGGATGTTTACTAATGATGGGCTGGCAGTGGCTTGTAGGCAGAGGAACTTGCCGTCTCCTATTAGTAATATCTTATGAGGAGAGGATTTGGGAACTAAGATGCTTGCACTGAACTTCAGGAATTCGAGGTAGGATGAGACCTAAATGAATACAAATTGCTCATATTTCTTTGCATGATACTTTCTCCCCATAGACTAATATTTAATTTCATGACTAGCTTCTGTGAAGTTGTATTTCTTGTCAGATTCTTCTGGGGTTGTACTTGCTGTTATAAAAATGAACTGAACCAAATGACAAGCTGAGATTTAGTCAAAATATAGTGATATTTTGAATAATGTAACTAATGTAACTATGCATAATTATCTGTGTTTTAGATGTTGGCTGTACAGAAATAAGTGAAAAATAGGTAGATTACGTTTCTTCCTACATAAGGAAGAAAATAATTGATTTTAGTTTGTCATGTGCCTGGTTTTCAAAATACAGCTAATACAAGCCTATTCTCAAGTGCAGGAGTTCTGCTGTGAAGCAAGCTTGTTATCGACTTACACTAGACAATGTTCTTGGAAATGTAACGAAGTTGGAGAAGAACCCATCATATTAAAATTGTAATTTGCCTGTCTCTGAGTGCTATAGGCTTGATTTTTCTTCTCTTTGAATAAGAGAAGCTCACTTCTGGGGTTTTCTAGCTATCCTACTTAATCTGGCAATATACTGCATAAAGTTCTGTCGAGAGAGCATTTCTTCACTGCAAAATACAGCTTTCATTTTGACATTATTGCCAAGCAGGAGTAGAACATGGGTAATGGAGAGGAAAACAAAAATAGTTTTGAAAGTAGTTGTCATAAATAATACATACACCGACCCCATTACTGGCAGTAAAAAATAAGCTAAATAAGCATGGATTTTTGAAAATTTGCTTTGTTCCTGTATGAGAGACAGTAACTTTAATGTCCAAGAATATCTCCCACTCTGGTCATTTAGTAAGTGTGCTACTGAACACCAGAAAAAAATTTTCAGCACTGCTAAATGCTTGATTGAAGAACTGGGGAGAACTGGAAGAATGCATTCACTTGAGCAATTAATATTGCTTTAAAAGCCTGCAGTTTTAGTCTGCTTTTTAGGTTTGTGTTTGTGTTTTTTTGGGTTGGGGTTTGTTTGTTGTGTTTGTTTTTTTTTTTTTTTTTTGTTTTGTTTTGTTTTGTTTTTTCTCTGTTTAATCCTTTATCTGACATGTTAGCTGCTGGGGGACGGAAATCGTGTGACTCTGATGGGGTACTTCTAAGTCAGAAGAACTGTATTCTGCCTTGGTTATGTCCCAGTCTTCCTCTGCAAGCCTGGTAGCTCTCTTGACAGACTCTACCCTGTCATCTGGGAGCAGCAGTGTCGTTTGCATGTTAGTGGGGAGCTAGAGCTGTTTTCTGTATGGAACGATTCACAATCAGCTATGTTGTTTTTACTCTTCACTCCCTGCAAGGCTCCTGAGAAGTGTCCCCATGTGCAATGTGGAGAGGCTGTTTCCAAAGCCAGGGCTGGAAGGAATCCCAAGGTGAAGACTAGCTCTGCCTCAAGTCCGCAGGGCACAGTGTGGTGTTTGAAGGCTGAAGACGAGACTGAGAAGGGTCGATCTGCAATTGGTGACTATCATCCCCAAAGGATCTTCTGCCCCCCAACAGAGGGGGCAAGGGAGGAGCAGAAGAGAAGGAAGGCGAGGAAGAAAGACAGTGCTTTCCCTCTTCGTTACAATACTTGCTTAGTTACTTGAAACATAGGAATCTTTACTGGTTTTCCCAGTGGCAATGCATCTTCTGGAGCAATGAAGCTGGTGAAGGGTTTGGAGAACAAGTCTTATGAGGAGCAGCTGAGGGAACTGGGGTTGTTTAGCCTGGAGAAAAGGAGGCTGAGGGGAGATCTTATGGTTCTCTACAACTACCTGAGAGAAGGTTGTAGCAAGCTGGGCATCAGTCTCTTTTTCCCAAGTAACAAGTGATAGAACAAGAGGAAACGGCCTCAATTTGTGCCAGGGGAGGTTTAGGTTGGCTATTAGGAAAAATGTCTTCACCAAAATGGTTGTCAAGCATTGGAACAGGCTGCCCAGGGAAGTGGTTTGAGTCACCATCCCTGGATTTGAGATGTGTAGACATGGCACATAGGGACATGGCTTAGTGGTGGACTTGGCAGTGCTAGGTTAATGGTTGGACTCAATGATCTGAAAGGTCTTTTCCAACCTAAATGATTCTATGATTCTGTGCTGTATGGTGTGCAGCACTTAGGTCAGGTGGAGCTCAGTGGATGTCTTTGTACCATCCTAGTTTTGGTGTAGGAGAGCCTCATCTAAGAAAAGTCAGTTTAGGAGTAGTCCATTAAGTGCCATTGTCCACCGTGCCAGGCTTCCACATGGTGTTTACAGAGGGGCCTTTGTGTGGGGGTGTGTAGGGGTGGTCAGGTTCAGCAGATTCCTGTTGAGTGCAAACACACGGTGGAATAATGCAGTAGTTGGAAGAGATCCGTTATTGTTTAAAAGGCAGGAGTGATCTGTATGCACATATTTTTACTGCTTTTCCATATGTATCTAGTAGCTGGTCTGAATTGCTAATTAGGTGGTCTTGGGCTGTTTCATTTTGTTTTGCGCTTAGGAACACTATGAGCATGCAGCTTGAGAGGTGATTGTTCACCCTTGCTTACTACCTGTTCCTTCAGAAATAAGCATTTGTGCCCAGGGTTTAATGCTGATATGCTGCTGTTTCTGTTGCACTTTTTCTGACTAGGTGGTAGCAGAGACAGGAGTTTTATTACATCAACCAAGGATGTGCTGGTAGGATCATTATTTTGGTTTTCTTATCCAGGTTGTTAGAAACAAGGGCAGCTATATGGAGACAAATTTTACAGGTAAGGGACTTCTACTTACTGCTCTTTCATATGTAAATTTCCTAAAGACAGAAGAAATATTCTTCTTTTGGGTATATAAATGGCTGTTTTACATGGCTGGAGCAAGTTCATTCTTTAGATTGCTGTTGGGAAGAAAAAATACAACCACCACCACAACAGGTGGGGACCTGCTTTGTGTAATACCATGCTCCTTTTAAAAAAAAAAAATAAATCCAGTGGCTTCTTCAGCTGAATATCAGAACTCTACTTAGACTCGCTGTTGTCATTATCGAACATGCTGTTTGGGACTACCATGTTTCATATGTGGCCTTACTGCTTAGATGTAGCAGCCTGTCTCCTGTTCCAAGTTCACAGGTTTCCTTCCCCATCTTCTTCTCCCCACCCCACCCTTACTTGGAAAGGCAAACAGACCAAAGCACTCTTCCCCTTTCCTAATAATGGTTCATTGTTGATTCTAGTAGAATAACTTTTCTAGGAAGTCTTTTTTTACTTAGCTGTTTACTGCTAATGCAAGAGCCACCCTCTGGAACAGTGTTTTTTCCCTATGCCTTTGTTGATGTCTGCATGCCAACCAAGCACACGCTTATCTCTTCAGATGCCAGATTATTTTACTTTTTTACTTTTTTGTTGTTTTGTGTCCTGCTCTGGCCTCCCCCCCCCCCCTTCTTTTTTCCAGGGACTTCTTAGCAGCATTTCCTCTCCTGAATGGCATGCTTTAGTCAATTGCCATGCAGTTCAGGTTGGCAAAGTAAAATTTCAGTTCTGCTGTATTCCCAACGGGCTGTAACTGGCATTCTGTTTTTCCAGTTAATGCAAATCAGTTTATTGAGGCCTTTTAAAAACAAAAAAAATCCCAAGAAAAACGGCATTCGAAGATGCTCAAGATATTTTACCATGCAACATAGCAAGAACTTGTTAATTAGAATTTGGTCTCCAAAAATACTGAGGAAACAAATAGCCCATTCTGGTTTTGTTTTTTTTTTTTTTTAACCAGTTGTTACCTATCTTTGTAGTGTTCAGCAAACTTTTCCTGACACTGCATAGATTACTTGTTTTATAAGCTTTTGGTGTAATGTTCTGATTCTGAATAATCTTATCAATTCCTCTATTTCAGATGATTCTGCTGAAGTGCAAATGTTTCTGAGATGTTTCGATTCTTAGAGCATATGTTCAAAACCAGAACGATATTTCAGTACTTGCTTTCCTCCGATGTTTTTCAGCTGTAGGTGTTAATAGCTGTATTGAGGTTTGCAGGATAATTTGAGTTTGCTTTTCTATTGTCTTGCCAGCTAGCAGGTGTGAATGGGGATTAACACTAATCTGGTAAATTTTTCTTTCCAAAAGTAATTTGCTGAGTTTATAATGTATGCAAACTGAGAACAATGAAAACCAGAATTTTTATTTTCTCAGTCTGAAACTTGTTACCTTACAAGGCACAATTTTCCCATAAATGAGTATTCCAAAAATACATGTTGGTAGAGAAATTTCTCTTATTTTTGTCGGTACCTTTTATGTCTGTGCTCCAGCCAACTTGGATTTTCCTTCTGCCTGTCAGGATTTTTGCATTGCACACATTTTTGTCTCCTCAGTTACGACGTTTCTCTGGTAAATAGTGTCCTTTGCACTCCTTGAAGGAGAGGAGGAATTGTATGTCCAGAACTAGTTTGGACTTCATTGCAGTCAGGGTTGGATTTCCACCTTGAGACCACACTGGAACAGGTCAAAGGAGTGGAAAAAGTGCCATAGTGGTATGATTGCACAAGCATGAGCAAATAGTTTCTCGGAGCCTGAATGTCTATGAACAAACTTGAACGTGCTAATGCAGGTCTCTCCTTCCTAACATAATACTTATATAGAGCCACTACTTTGATCTTTACTGTAACCCATAATTAGGGTTAATGAAACATGGTAAGATTTTTTTTTTTTTTGCAACCATTCCTCACCACCTAAAGCAGAAAGGCTTCTTTTAAGCATGAAGACTTTTATTTGGCCTCAGCCCTGTAATGGCAATATATTTTGCCTTGCACAAATGATTTAAAACCTTCTGGCATAAATACTTTTTTTTTTTTTCTTCCAGCCTAAGGAGATGCTGTGGAATGAACCGTTTGGGGTATGGGATTTCAGACTTCCTTCATGGCTAGCAAATCCAGACTGGTTTTTGGAGGCGAGATCTGTGTTTATATGCAGATGAGGTGATTAAAGACTTAGCATTGAAATTCACAGATGAAGCTGTGTGGAACCCAGCAGTTAAATGTGGATTTCAGGTAGCCTTGGGGATGGACTGTGTTTCTTGGTCTTGTTTTGTGAAAAGGTGAAGGACCGTGTATACTATTACAGGTACCTCAGAGATGAGGTTTTCTGCATCTCTTAGTTGGACATTGGTGCAATATTTATTACATGCTGTTTGGCTTCTGAAACGTGAAAATTACTCTTGAAATTTCCCTGACCTTTTTCAAAAGTCACTTTTAAGCAAGTGGTGGAGGTATCTATTCAATTACCTTTTGGTTCTGCAGGTACTGTGTGTTAGTTCAACATGAAATGAGAATTTTCCTTTCATTTTAGTTGAAGATGATGTAGAGTAAAAAATGCAAAGGCAGAAACCTTAAGTGAATATGTGTGGTCGGTCTAAATAGCCTATATTTGAGCTTTCTGGCAGTTTGCTTTGTGGGCATTTGCAGTTCTTTAGCTTGATTATCAGTTTCTTACTTTGCTGAAAAATAGAAGTCCTTAAGTCTTGTTAAAGACTTGCTTAAAGAAAAGCAGTACTGAGAATTGTGTTTGTGCTGGTGACAGATCCTAATGTGTGCTAAATAAAGATGTAGGAAGCAATTTTATCAGCATCCAGCCCAAAATCACGTTCTAGAAGTTATGTGGATGGTTTTGCTCCTGCTAGGAAAAGGTGGCACATGTGCTTGCTTCCTTGTGTACTCTTCTTTGCTCTCTGTAAAACTGACTTGTAGCTATTTTCTGTTTGATAAAGCTAGGAGTTTTGAGCACCATCCCTAAATATCTATGAACAGTGATTTTAGCCACATCTTTTACATCCACATGTGCATTGGTAGTCCTTGATGCTAGGTAACTGTTGTTCTGTGCTATCACACTAAAATATAAAGTTGAAGTAGGCCCTTGAATCACAAGGGCGTAATGGATGATGGGTCTGCACTTGAGATCTTAAAAGTTGTCTGTGCTTTTCGTGTATGGAAATAGAAGCAAAGAAAATTGATGCAATTTTACCTAGGGTTTGGAGAAGTACTGCATCTTGTTTTCAGCTGTGGTAGGACTTAATATTTTCTTTTACAGGCTTTATGTTTTGGAGGTGGTGGAATAAATGTTTGTAGCTTGGAAATATTTTATTAAAGTACTAGAAGTAACTTTGGGAAATAAGATTTTGTAGTTATTAATCAAAGAATTACACAATGCAATGATAGGGTTATCTTCTAGACATAAGCTACGCACTAGTAAGCCAGGAAAAAATAGGCTATATGCAGTAGTAAAAAGCAGTAATTAATTTTCTTCCTTGAACGAATAGAAGTGCAAACACTTGATATAACTGAAGTTCATTTTAATTTCAGTTAATACTCAATAAGAAATATGTACGTTGTTATTCTTTAGTGAGACAGCTTTCCTCCATCCCTGCGGCATAGGTCAAAAGTATCACTCTTACTTAATTGTTGTCCTTCTTTTTCACTGAATATAAAACATTAACCTTCAAGAGGGTACAAACCAGAGGAAAAGTACTCTATCAGCACTTGCTATTATGTGTCATTATCATGAATAATTTGTGGAAAATGGACCTAGAAAGAAGACTGATAGACTGTGTTCTTTATCTGTATTTTTCTCACTAACCAGTTACTTAAGTTCTTCATATTTGTTAAAGTATTAAGAAATTTTGTTTGCAGTGATGTCCAGGAATTAAGGTCAGACTGAGCATAAGAATAGCATTTCTAATGTTGCAAGGAACAAAGGAATTGTATCTTTAAATAGTCAGCTGATTTGAATTCAGAGAACAGAAAATAATGTCCTGAGTGTTAGGATAGCAAGCCTTTCTCTTTCCTTCCCCCACCCCCCCTTCTTTGGAGATGTTAAAGTGAAAAATAACTGCATTGAATTCTACAGTTTGGACACTCCCTGTGAACTGAGAGAGACACCTCTGTAAGTATCTCTTCAACCTGTAGAAAAAACCCAATATTTCATTTGGTTGGCCTCTGCATTTACGTTCATCTAAAAAAAGGAAGGTTAAGCTTTCAGGTGATAATATAATGTTCCTTGAGATAAGTTTTAAAATATTTCAGTGAAAAGGAAAATAAACCCACAAAAGCCAGAACCCTGAAATAGTAGTGTGACCTTGCAAATCCTTGCCTGCACACCTTCCTTAATAAATAATACTTTGAAATACAAAAATTGGAGTGGGCGTTGATGGTGTTTTCCTGTTGGGAGGATTTCTCAATGAAAGAGTTCCTGTTTTAACCAGATGACTAGCTGTTTAACAAGAGGAAAACTTAGCGTAGGAGTAGCCACTTTTATTACTGAGCTGGCACTCAGGTTTTCCTCCAGGCTGTGTCTTACAGGGACCAGGCAATATTCCCCAAATGAGTGTGTGCTAGTTCAGTCCATCAGGGAGAGCTGATGGCTTCCGTTTCAGCAGCATGGCTTCCTTTTCAGCAATGCAGCTTCCTTGTGCATTATTTTCTTTGTGTAAGTAGCTTGTTTGGTGGTGGGGGAACGGGAGAAAGTTATGTTCCTTGCTGCTTCTCCTGCTGATGTTTTTGCCTATGAAGATAATTTATTATTCCTGTTCAGTTCTTAGGACAAATGGATGTGTATCTAGCCTGTAACAGCTCTGTATTATTTCTTTAGAAGGCCAGAAAATGTCCTTTTCAATACTGCATATTGATGATCATCTTTGGAATGTTAGTATTAACAACACGGGTAGGGAATCTTAAAATCAAGAAAGAAATAACAGACATAGTGTGGAGGGAAATAACAGGTGGAATTTACCGATCGTAATGGGCTTCTGTGATTCATTATAGCACCAATACTTATCTTAAGTTTCATTTTCCCGAGATAGTTGGGGTGGAGGTGTGAGCTGGTGTTCCAGGATAATTTGCAAAGAAAGAAATTGATTCCTGTTTCACTGCTAAGCTACTGATGTAATACCAATATAGTGCCTGGAGAAACACTTGTGACTGTAATTACAAAGCAGATAATTACCTAGCTGCTTTTTAAAATAACGGTCTTTTAGAACTAGTGGCACAGCTTGGACCTGTAACAGCTATTGTGAAAATAAGTGTGTCTCATGCAGCTTCTGTCTACATTTTTTCTTCACTAATGTTTTGATAGCTCTAGTACTATTTCCTGTACATTACCATACCCTAACTTGTGTTAATGATTTTGTGTATGTGTTATGTTTTTCTCATAATGTCTGACTTTGACCTTTAAAGTTGGTAGTGTTTTCTGTAATGTAATTTCTGATTGTTTGTCCAACAGCTTCCACTAACAGTAGAAAACACTTTAAAATGTTATTTTAAAGGGTAGAATCGAACTCTTGAACTAACTCCAGTGAAACTAATTGAGAATCTCATGGGTTCATCTTGTAGGATTCCCATATACATTTAACAGAAAAGTTAAGAACTTTGTGAATGGGTTTATATCAGAGCTGCTCAAATGGGTCAGCCTTGCTTATGGTCATGGGAAAATGTGCAGCCATCTGACAGCCAGTGAAAGAAAACAAAGGGATTGTTTAAGTAAGGATGCTCATGGTGTGCTTTTACTGCTTCCTTCATTTCTCTTGACAGGGAGACTTTTCTACTTCTGCCACTAGGAGAAAACAGTAATGTGTTTTACAAGAACAAAGTTTTTATTGTTGCTGTCTTTGTGCATGTTTGAAAATTTCTTGTCAAGTGTCTTAATTCAGTTTTGGTCCATACAGAGCATGATGATATGTGGCTGCCATTAATTCACCTTTTTAGCTGAAGTACCAGAAGATGGGTGCAGTGGGTTGAACTGCTTCAACTCTCCTGATAAATCATGTGCCTGTCACTGTGAGGCTGCATTACAGAGCTTCCACCTGCTTAGTTTGCTCTTTCAAAATAACTTCTTACTTCTTACTCAGCTTAAAAAAGCCAAAGGCTCAACAGTTGGACCATCCAACTCAAAGGTTACCTATGAGGAGTGTGCCTGTTTGGACCTGCTGGGGAAAGTAACTCATTAGGGCCATGTAGTAAAGAACGTGTGGCTGCACCAGGCTGTAAGTGCCGGAAGAGGGAATGTGAGGCAGGGAAGAGCCTCTTCTCCTGAGAACCAGCTTCTGTCCTTGCCTCTTCCACAAAACTCCTCATGAGGCTTTTGGAGTTGCTCTCTAATTGCATCTTTTGTGTACTGGGCATCTAGCTTTGAGATCACAAGCTCCCTGACAGGGAGAAGGACAGCAGCTGGTCTCTAAGGGATACAATGCAAGCAAGCAGAAAGATTCAAGCGTTACAAGATGCCACATAGGATTAGCTACTCTCCAAAGTTTCTTAAACTAGATATCCAGATTATTAGACACCACTGATTTTAGTGTGTGTGTGTCTGTTTATTTTGTGTATATTGAGGTGCTTGAAATGCCCATGCTATGGGGCAGATCTATAAAAATAAGTTGATTTAATAACTGTGAGGCATTCTGATCTGGCAGTGATGGGTGGGACAGAAGAACCTATGAGGAAACACATCACTGTGCAGAGCAGTCTTTCAGTCTGGGTTGCGGTAACCAAGGTGCAGCATCACGGTCAGAGGGGTGAAGTAACAAAATACTGAGCAGCTGCTTGTGAAGCCAGGGCTGTGTCCAGCCTGTCTGCCGAGAGAGGCAGGAGGTCCTCTAGGAGACGGTAGGAAGTGAGCGTGCAATTTAACACTGTACTGTAGTGCACGCGCAGAGGCGGGCCAAATTCAAGCTCTATAAGCAATTACAAGACAACTGTTCCCTAACTTGTGAGTTGCTTCTCTTAAGGTTCTTTTCCTGTATGTTTTTGCTGTGCGGGTGTATTGGGTTTCTGTGGCAAGGTTTTGGTAGCGGGTGGGGTTACAGGGGTGGCTTCTGTGAGAAGCTGCTGGAAGCTTCCCCTTTGTCCGATAGAGCCAATACCAGCCGGTTC
>JANZLQ010000007.1:24100898-24114173 GCA_026212715.1 Elanus axillaris | reverse complement strand
ACTAATATTCCACTCTAGGGTAAGAATAAGATATATATAAGTCTGATGACATTATTATATGATGTTTATAGTACTAGAACATCTAGCAAAAAGCTTCATGTACTGAATTTGTCCTTTAGTGCTATTGCTATAAGCAATAATGTTGCTTGTAATGCAGTGCTGCTTTTTGCTAGCAATCTGAATGGTTCTAATCCCATTGCTTTCCATCTGCTCCTTTTCTGAAGTCCAGGATGCAAAGTTCCCACGTCACCTCTTACATATGAAACAAATTCTGGTGTTTTATTCTACCAAGCCTCTATCCCTTATACACTGAATACATGCTGAAAAATCCAACTACCGTGTATTAACCGTGTAACCACATAATCATGGTCATACTTAGGTATACATGCTTGCACAGCTGTGAAGATATGTATGCTTACATATTTTACAGGTTTTTATCTTTGCTCTTTTGCTGTTTTTACTAGTTAGCATATTCCAATCCTAGATTTAGTTGTTTGTTCTGCAGAAGGTGAGGGGCTGAGGACATCTGGGCACGTAGAGGATGTTATATTGAAAAGATTACTTGAGCACTTCAAAACCAGGGAAGAAGTACAAGAAATAAATTAAGACTAGTGCTGATGAGAGAAATTAATCTGAAATGATAGTGCTATCAAATTTACTCAGAACAGATGACAAGAGAACTTCCTGCACTTAAAATGCTGTCTGTGTTTTAGGTGGTGCTTAATTAAGACTGACAGGTTTGAAACAGCTATTTATAGTGTTCAACTGCAATGCCATTTAGGTTGCCAGCAGCATGACAACTTTTTCAGAAGCATATACTTAACCCTTGAGTCTCACTTTCAAAAATGATTAAAAGACCCCCTGTTGCACAGGTGGCTTTTGGAGACTATGCCCAAAGGAGGCTGTGCACACCCTGTTTGGTACCAGTTGTACCTCTTTACAGTCAGAGACTGATTGCCTAGCTCTGTCTGCGGTGAGACAGAAGGAGAACAGGCCTACTAAATATCACCTAATGCTGGGCTGGTGGGGCACTGTCATTGTAGAAGCAGCACATGCTTTAGATGTACTTCACACTCAGAGTTTAGGAAAGTGGCTTTTGCCAGGAATTCTGGTGTTTTGTGTATGCCTCTAGTGTAGGAACTGTGGCTGTGGCATGGCCGTTGGGCTTTCTAAGTTTGTCTGCTCATATACCCAACCATCCGGCCAATGTTTTGCACTGATGGTTTTGGAAAATGAAGTGCCCGCCAGGTACTTCAGGTCAGCATGCTGGGAAGTTGCTGCATGTCTGCATTTGTGTGAGTTTTAAAAATTGCCTTACCTTTCATCTTCGCATTTCAAGCTTCGTTTTATCTCAGTCTCATGCAGGGATTTGGTAGGTGCCTCTCCTTACTTCAGCAGCAGCATTGGAAAAGATGGTGATTTGTACAAAATCCTGTTGTGGGAATAAGGCTGCAAAACAAAACCATGGGAAAATAGCCATTGCACAAATGAACCAAATCTGGATTTTTACCTTGAATCTGTCTCTATCTTTTTTCTAGAACTATGACTATAAGAGGGTTTCTGGGCTTTAGGAAAAAATACATCCTCTTTGCACTGGAAGGGAATGAAACTAACACAAGCATGGGTGACGTTGAATCCCCAAGTGAGACATCAGGTAGACCTTTTTCCCTGTGAGAGAAGATTGTAGAATGAGAGGTCTATTGTCTAACCTCCTGCTCACAGCCAAACCAACTGTGAGATGGGACCAGGTTGTGCAGGGGGCTTGATCCTGTTGTGTATTGAAAACCTCCAGGGCTGGAGACAGCACAGCCTTTCTGGGCCCCCTCTCACTGCATCTCTGTCCTCAGGGTGGGAGGAAATTTCTCCTTACATGCAGTCTGAACCTCTCTTGATTTAAGTCTGTTGTCTCACCCTCCAGACTTGCAGTGCTGTGAAGAGCCTGACTCTGACTTCTCGATAGCTCCCACCACTGTGGGCACTGAGGCTGCTGTTCGGTGCCCCTGAGGCTGTCCCTGCTCCTGGCTGAGCAAGCCCTGGTTCCTCAGCCTCCACTCACAGGGTTGGTGCTCCAGCTCCCAAACATCTCAGTGGCCCTTGGCTTGAACTCCTGTTGATCATTGTCTTCCCTGTATTGTGTTGGAGGCAAAACTGGATGCAGCATTCCACACATGATCTAACAAGTGTTGTGCAGAGGGGGGCAATTGCTTTGCTTCATCTACCAGCTGTCCTCCTATTGATAAAAGTGATTCTTTACACCTTGATTTTTGTTATGTTGATTCACCAATGTGGCTGATGGCTTTGACTCTGTATGGTGGTAGTCTCTCTTGGGAAAAGTTATTGTTAGGAACGTAAAGCAAACAACTGTAGACATCTTCTAGGATCATCTACTTCACAGGTTTACTAGCGTAGCTCAGCTTACAGTCTGGTGCTCCAGAAAATTATCTTTTCGGTGTAGTCAGTGCTAGAAATCTGATAAGTACTTTGCCATATAAAACATGTTTACTTTAGAACAAACTCCTTCACAGGTATGTGTCGGGAAATCTTGACAGAAGATGAAGCAACAAACCAAGATTAAAATTGGATTTTTCTTCAGTTGTTGATTTATTGCTCCATTAGTAATTCCTTTGTAATTCCTTTTTTAAGCAATATTATGCACCTTCCTTTTCTGTCCTAGTTGACAGTAAAAGCACTGAAGATGATTGATATGCAGTTATTAATGAAAAATGGGTTTAGATTTCCCTTAAGGGTAACGGACAGTCATCATGACTGGCATTATAGATTTCTTAACATAAATGTGTATTCAGACAGCAGTGAAATAGGATTGCATTTTCTGTTGATTTATTTATTGAGCCTGATAACTTGTTTACCAGGCTGAATATTTATCTTTGGCTCTGACTGATAGGGAATAGCATCTGATTCCAGAAGTGGTCCCTGGCTCATAAGAATTATCCTTAAGTTGTTAATGTTTTCATTTTCCAAAAAATTTAGGATGGGCATATGGTAATTGCTGTTCTTAATCTTAATTTTACGTTTTGGTCCTGGTTTTTATTCCTTTGGTATTTCTGCACCTCTCCTTCCCTCCAGTCTTTCCCATTATCCTCTGTACTGTTGTTTCAGTGCAGTGCTTTTTTTCAGAAATCGAATATCAGCTTTTCCCACTGAGACCACTAAGTGATGGTGACTTCATGTCTCTGGAAAAGAGTATGTTCTATTTGATAAAGCCAAAAGACTCAAACAAAAGTTGCTGCATGTTACTGAAATCTGTCTGCTGGTTTAAAGGATGATGCATGATCTAAAAACATACTTTTTGCAGCCTTGCTAGTGTCAAAGCCAAGTGTGTGTGTAGACTGGAATGTGTGTCTGGAGAGTGTAAGCCTAAGCCTAGTCCTTTTTTCAAGTAGTAATATAGAGATCAATTCATGCTTAGTGCACAGGACTGCTGAGAGGATGTGTTCCCTTCTGCAGACTACCAGACTGAATTCTTATTGCATCTTTTTAACTGTGTCCCCCCCCTACACCAACAGAGGCTGCAAGTCGTGCCATAGTCCAGTTTCTGGAGGTCAATCAAAGTGAAGAAGCAAGTAGAGGCTGGATGCTGCTCACCACAATCAATTTACTAGCTTCATCAGGACAGGTTAGTTTCAAACAGCAAGGCTAAAAATAAATTGTGGGGTGGGAGAGACAAAAGCAATAAAATAATGAACTGCGTGAACACGTGCTAAAAGATGTTGTAACTATATTCTGCTTCCGATGTTAAGATCCTTTTTCTGTTATACTGCCACAGAACTTCTGCTTTAGCTCCTTGTGGTTTCAGTTGCATAAAAAAATCATTTTGGAACTTGAATTTATAACATTCTTTTGAATTAAGCATGCAACTTTTATTGTTCCCCAAAGGCTTCTCTTGCATGCTTGCTGCTTAGTGCCCTGTGAGATGCATGCCACATACAGCATCTAAATCACTCGGACTTTGAACTTGGGCTCTCCATTCAAGGAGGGCAACAGCAGTTATGAAAAGTGAAGCCAGTGGCAGTGATGAGCGGGTGGTATTGTGAATCTTTACTGCCTCTGCTTTTGGTGCTGCTCTCCATCAGAAAGCTGATCTCTGGACAGCTGTGTGGCTTGTTCTTTCTGCTCTATTCTGCCTTTATGATTCAGCACATCATCTTATCTGTGTTTAGTATGTCACTAGCCTCCATGCCAGTTTGTCTTTCCTCTGATGCTTTCATGTTTTCTACTACCTTGCTCCTTATGCCTGCTTATACCTTTTTGCCAAGTGAGAGCATAAATTGAATAGTCCTCCTCTCACTCCCATTTCTACTGCTACAAAGAATAGATAGCTTATGAGGGCTAAAGGTCTTGTAATTAACTTGTAAGCTTCCATTGGCAGAGACTGTCAGTTTTTGTTTCTGTCCTGTGCAGCTCTGAACTGTGGCTGTTAGATGCTGTTGTCATGTAAATAAATTATGATTCTATTTTTAAGGTTACTGTTTAGGTAGGCATTCAAGAATAAATGGTGAATTTGTACTGCTATGTGGACCCCTCACCAAAGGCGTGAGAAAGAAAAACCCAACATTTGAGTCAACTGCATTATAGGAACATGACTTTTTGAATATACTATTATGATGAACTGTGTTTTTGCTCTGTTTTCTTTTTCCCCAGAAAACTGTGGACTGCATGACTACAATGTCAGTGCCTTCCACACTTGTTAAATGTCTATATCTGTTTTTTGACCTTCCACATGTGCCTGAGGTAGTTGGAGGAGCACAGAATGAACTACCTCTCGCAGAGCGCCGAGCGCTACTACAGAAAGTCTTTGTACAGGTAAGAAAGGTTAAAAAGGTCATGGAATTTGCAAGAGGAATGGAAATGCTTCATGTGAGAGAAGTCCAGAAACTTTTCACTTGAACCAAGTTTTGCTCTTCCTTGATTCTTTGCACACTGATGGCTCTGAGTAAGACAGATATTCTGGAAGCACAGCTGAGGTTAAATTTCCACTCCCCCTGTGGTTTTTGTCCTTGGCAAATATCTCCCCCACAAAAAAGCATGCAACTCTTCTGCGCAGCTGCTTAAAAGCAGCAATATGTTGACTGTTATTCTGTTTTAATCTAACTGGTCCTAGTCTTTGGTATCTTTGGCTGTTACTGATTGAAAAAGACAGAGTAAAGCCATTAGTATTGATAATAATCTATGAATTAATTTAACACACGCTATTTTCCCTTTAATTATGGAAATAAACCCTGAAGATGGAAACAATTTCAATATGGCAATCATCTGAGCTTGCAGTTGTTATTACAATTATCCCCTAGATTTCCCAGGGAGGCCAGGGACTCCACCTGACCTGCACTTGCTTTCTGAAGTTTCAGCTGGAGATCTTGCAAAGAAATTCCCATGTGTTCTCCTGTTGAAACTTTTAGAAGGAGGTGACAGTTACTATTAGAAAGGGGTCAGTGGTCATACTACCAGTTTCCACATGCAAATTGGATGCATCTCTGTGTAGGGTTATTTTAGCCACATATGTAGAACCATAGAGGTCTATCAGTAGTCATATCCTTCAGGGATTTGCAGGCAGTGCTAAGATTTGTAAGTATAACATTTCAGAGGCATTTTGGTACCTGCACTGCAGAAATAAAGGTGAGCCTTATTCCCACAATTACTAGCTACACTGTCTGCTAGTAACAGTCTGTATATGAGAACATACCCATTTGCCTTTTTTTTTTTTTTTTTTTTTTTTTTTGGTCTTAGTAGTCACAATGTGCTGTGAGATATCTTTCAGAAATTGCTTTGCGGTGTTATAGTCGGCAGAGTTAAAAAGTTATCAGCGTTACCGCATAGGGTCCCCTGCAATATACTACTGCTCAGCTCTTTTCTGTCCCTCTTCAAGGGCTGTAAAAGTGGTGCCCTCAAATGAGCTGACCGGAATGGGAGGTTTCAGATATCTTCCAAACCTCCTTTTCTGGATGCAGACAGCCTTGCAAAGTCTTCTTCCAGTTTTCTGAGAGGGAACCTCAGCTTTCCCTGCACAAGACAAAAAATGGAGAAAAGGGGGTGCAATGTAGTGACTTTAGTTGCATGGCTGTGTTTTGTCTTGTTTATGGTAACCTGGAAATTCAGATCCAGGTGCTAGTTATCCAGTGTTGTTGCAGCCTCTCCTGCAATACTGTTTTGGCTGTTTTATTTGGCGAAGATGTTATGGATGCTGCTCTGCCAACAATGCATTGATAGCCTTCTTCCTGCATTAGGAAGGGATACAACAGTTTGCTTCACAGAGTCTCTGCCCTATTGCAGTATTTAGACTTGTAAATTGGGTAACTGGCAGATTCTCCAAGAATGACATAACCTGGTATGCCTACAAGTATGCTGTGTCAGCCTAAGAGATTTCAACTCTGCTGCTAATCTTTTGCTAGTAATTTTAAACTGAACTGGGTCTTGAAATAACCATGTGTTGAATAACCTTGTCTCCAATTTAAATTATAGAAACGACATGCAGAGGGAAAACAACATGTTACCCTTTTTAATGTGTATGCTAAATGGAAGAATGTTTCACCTTTTACTAAGTCTAGGCAAAAATAGCAATGATCAGGGTATTAATGCTAGATGTTTAATGACTTACTATTTCAGATCCTAGTAAAATTGTGCAGTTTTGTGTCCCCGGCGGAAGAACTGGCTCAAAAGGATGATCTCCAGCTTCTATTCAGTGCAATAACCTCATGGTGCCCTCCCTATAATCTGCCTTGGAGGAAGAGTGCAGGGGAAGTACTGATGACCATATCACGTCATGGCCTTAGTGTCAATGTAGTGAAATACATTCATGGTATGTGTCTTTGTCTAATATTATTTATTGGTTTTTTCCTGTTCTTCTTCTGTCACAGTTTTCTTAGCTAGGAAGTAGGCATGAAAATAATTGATCAAGAAAAGCTTCCAGGCTTTTTGTTTGGATGTGTAAGTATTTCCATACAGGTGAAATTTCAGAGCACTTGTGTAGTGAGAGAGGTGTTTGTAGCCGAGTCTTGCCTCATCCACATTTCAGTTTAACATTTGATGTTAGAGTTTCCCCTCATGTTTTGGAGCAGAGTTTATGATGACCAAAAGGAAAGGCTTTCAGTAACTTCAGTAACTGCCTGTATTGAAAAAATATTCACTGAGAAGATGCATAAGTTTGTCATTTTTGCTGTGAGCATTAATTCTTAACAAGGTTTAGTTGGTTTTGGTCCTGCAGCCCCTTGTAGAGGTGCAAGGCAAGCTGGCAGTGTCCTGTTTACAGCTGCTTCTATGGGTACCTCTTTAGCTGGCAATAAAAGTCTAGAGATGTCTGAGGAAGCTGCAGGAAGAGGAACCAGCTCCATGTGTTATGCTGATGCAGTTTGAGCTATTAGGAGCCCATGAAAGCCCTGTGGTAAATACTGGTGCATTATGCAAACCGGGGAGAGCCAATTTGGGTATTCTGGGAGAAGATTCTTTCTCCCAGACACTTGTTTTGCAGGAGGAGGCTGGGTGAGACTGTTATAACCACCACTGATTTGCAGTGTACCCTCCATTGTCCAGGACACTGCATGTGGCATACCCTGATAACAGCAAAACCTGTGTAAAACAGGCACTAGGAAATGCTCAAGGGAGCATGGTGTATGGGCACAGAAACACTTGAGTGCGAACCTCTAAGTGCTGATTGATGGAACGGCCAACTGGCTTCTTCTCCTGTGGTCCAGCCCAGTTTCCCTGTGAGGTCCCCAACTCAAGGACCTTGTCTCTAGGGCCTGACCCAGGGAGGCTCTCCTTTGCTTGGCTGAGGCCCATGCCTATGCCTGAAGGAGGTGGTCTCTCAGTACCGATGCTCCTAGGAAGCTTACATGTAGCCTGTCCTAGAGCCTGTGTCAACCAAGTGTGGAGATTTTGAGACACAGCGGGGAAGAGACTGGCTGCTGGATGGGTTTGCAGCCCCTACATTTTCCCTGTTGGCTGACTGACTGGATTGTTGACTGTTCAGCCAGTTTGCATTTCTTCTGCTGGGCCCTTGTCTTCCCTGCCTTGTCATACAGCTTACAGACTGCAGGTTTTGTGTATCCTGAAGGCCAAAATAAAATCTCATAGTCTTAATCCAGCCTGTGAGTTACCAAATGACTGAAGCAGCCGGAATCATTCGATTTTATCTTCTGTCTTTTTTTGAGACAAATAGCATCCTGACTGTTTCAGGCATGGAAACTGTAGTGTACAGGGTTTTTTTTGTACCTGGTTACAGATTTTGGTGGCTAACATAAGAAGTACTTTAGTCATCATGTATCTTTACAAGGCAGCAGTTACAGTCTGCTTAGTAAGGGCAGCTGCCAAGCTGGTTCATGACAAAGAATTTGTGAGAGCAAAACGAGATGAAAGCCAGTGTTGGAGAGGACATTAGCTGCCCAGGAGCAGCTTTGCATATGAAATACTCGTGTTGCATTGATCTAAAACTGCATGAGTATTTAGGTATGTAGATTTGATGTAGGAAACTTGGTAGAATGTTTCTAATATTATATTTAGGGATTTTCAACTGTAGGACCACATAGAAGTATTTGTAGTTTTTAAATTGAAATGACTGTTAAGTGAACTAACATCCTTATCATACATTTTAGCAGTGTACACCTATTGGGGAAAAAAAGTAACCCAGTTTCTTCACATCCTGGAAAGCAAGTAGTTTACAAGGCTTCATAAAACCATTTTGACAATTTATGAAATACGTCACCCTGTTCTCACATACTTAACAGAAAATTTCAGCCTGTGTTTTCTCTTGTGCTAGCAGTGTGTTTCCAGTTGCAGTCAGAAAGATGCGAATGCACAATATCGCTTGGAGTGTAGCAATAGGATGAGGGGTAGTGGTTTTAAACGGAAGGAGGGTAGGTGTAGAGTAGGTATAAGGAAGAAATTCTTTACTGTGAGGGTGGTGAGGCACTGGAACAGGTTGCCCGGATAAGTTGTGGATGCCCCATCCCAGGAAGTGTTCAGGGTCAGGATGGATGGGGCTTTGAGCAACCTGGTCTAGTGGAAGGTGTCCCTCTCCATGGCAAGTGGGTTGGAACTCATGATCTTTAAGGTTCCTTCCAACCCAAACCATTCTATGATTCTATATTCAGGAAAAAAGTTAAGATGTTTTATCATATGCAAAGGAGCATCCTTTCATTGTCTCATGCTTTGATTTGATCTCTGGGAAGTTTTGTTACCAGTCCAGCTAGAAAGTTTTGCACTTGTCTCACGCGTGCTACAAAGTTAAAGTAGCAGATAATTCAAGGGAGCATCTTTAAAACAGGAGTGCATCGTAAAATCTGATGATAGATTTGGGAAAGCTTTCTGCAACTGACCAATGAACTGGTGGAGTGTGAGAGGTATGCAGAACGAGACAAAATGTCTCTCTTTAATCAAGATTTATCAGGCAAGCAAATATGCCAGCCAAAGAAATGCTAACAAGAGCAGCGATAAGAATACATGGTGTAAAGGGTTATGTGTAGGGTTTTACCTAACGTCAGTAACAGTTTAAGTCAGTGCTATGTATAAAACCTTTTGTTTTAAAAGAAAAAAGACATTTTAGAATTACTTACAGTTGCCATATTTGTCTTTTTATTCTGCTGAGTTATCCAGTGAAACTTTTCAGGTAAAAAACAGTATTTGTCTACACAGTCTCCTCCTGGCAAGAGTAAAGCTTATAAAAGGAAGGAAGGGGTTGGCAAAAAAAAGGTTAGGGTTCAGATCCAAAGCCACTTGAAAATCCTACTTGTCTTCAAGTGCTCTGTAATATTAAACATATGTGTTAAGAGATAGTGAAATAATAGTTACCCTGTTGCTGTGATTCTTGCACAAGTTATGTTTCTTGCTGTGATTAATCTCAGTAAAATCCTAAATTTCTTAATTGCGATTCTTTTCAGAAAAGGAATGTTTGTCCACATGTGTTCAGAACATGCAGCAGTCAGATGACCTTTCGCCCCTAGAAATAGTTGAGATGTTTGCTGGACTTTCTTGTTTTCTCAAAGACTCCAGTGATGTATCGCAAACATTGTTGGATGATTTTAGGATATGGCAAGGATACAACTTCCTCTGTGACCTCCTCCTCAGGTATGGAAAAGTGCTTGAAGGAATGCAGATATTTCTGAAGAGATTTTTAAATAAAGAATAGGTGAATAGGTTTGAACAAATAAACAATTATAGGTTATTATGAAATGAAGATACTAGGACCAAAACATGCAATTATATGCTTCTCTCTATTTATGAAACTACCTTGTTTGACTTTTTATTCATCGGTACTGGTTTATTACTAAATGTTTCTCTATGTGCTTAGAAAGGAGATGCTTAAAAAAAAGAGTACTAAAATTTAGAAAGAATTCAGAAAAAATTTTGGCTGCAACTAGTTATTTTTGGGTTTTGTTGTTGGGTTTCTTTGTTTTGTTTTAATACACTATCATAATGAAAAGTCATGTACGTGATTGTGGTGCATGCTACTTAGTACTGAAGAGACATTTTTGTACATAAGCCCCAATACCAGGGTGCTGGAGAGAAAGGCCATGTTACTATATTTATTTATTTATTAATTTCTATTTTTCATTAAAGGTACCGCTAACCTTCTAATGCATCACAAAAAATGCCTGCCCAAACCAAACTTGGATGTATGATCCATCCATGATTTTATTTTTTTCAATGAAAGAAACTTCATTCTTTTCTTTCTCAATCAGCAAATTAGTGTCTGCTGCATTATTTGTGCAAAATCTGTGGTCAGTCTGTGTTGCTTTGTTTGGATTTGAAGTTCTGAAGAAGCATGCTTAGCTGTTGAAATACATATGTGTTTTACAAATTCAAGACAGAAACTGGGAAATGGTGTCTAGCAGTCTACACCTCATGAAGTATTCTTGGCTCAAAGATGCTTAGATACAATGCTGTAATGGCCATTAATGAGAAATGTTAATGTTGTTATGAATGTTTCAAGCCATTCATTTTGGGTGCTAGGATGCTAGATTTTGGCACCCAAGTATTTGAACTAAATTTTCTACTAAGTAGTGTGGTTTTGGGGTTTTTGTTTGTTTCTTTTAAATGGATGTCAGACATAGACATGACATCTGAAATTCTTAATCACAGATAAAATTACTCATAAATTATCTTTGGTGCCACAAAAGCTAAAACACCTGTTAAGGAATTGTTATTGTTCTTGTTCTTGTTGTATAAATGGTGGTTTTGAGTATGTTACATTTACTAACACATTCATTCCAAGCAATGTAATTAAAACTCAGGTGTTTTCCAGAAACTGTCAGCCAGAGATTAGATAAAATTTGAAGGGAACATGCTGTCATAAGCAATTTCATTTTCAGGTACAAAAGTGATCCTCTGTTGAAGTGTTTTGAAAAGACTCTCTCCTGAGTTTGCTCATCCTTTAAATCAAAGAATGGGGGATCCCTGACAGAGGTATAGGAAGACTAG
This sequence comes from Elanus axillaris, assembly GCA_026212715.1. Taxonomy (NCBI): domain Eukaryota; kingdom Metazoa; phylum Chordata; class Aves; order Accipitriformes; family Accipitridae; genus Elanus; species Elanus axillaris. The sequence goes on along the minus strand of JANZLQ010000007.1, from coordinate 24,102,746 downwards.
AGGTTTGCAAGTCTGATTGAAGGAGAGACCCAAGTTCTTCAGTTGACATCACTAAAGGTTAAAAGCATAGGAATGCATTATACTCACTTCTTCCTGGGGTGGCTCTAGAAAACTTGCTAAGAATGTTGCAGATATGTCTGGGCTAAGGTGAACAGTGCACACCAACGTGTGTATATTTGTTAGCAATTTGTGTATTGTAGAAGAGATGGAAGATGGTTCAAAACATGACTGCTGTTTTGATGGCCATATCTCTTGCTGTTTCTTTCAAGTTTTAGTTTATTTGATCTTCAGATAAAAACATAGTTTGTTTCAAAAAACGACCATCTTGGACAAGCCTATATATCAGTCAGTGGTGAACAACAGTAATGTATTCTCCGTGGACATGTTTTGGCTCAAACCTATTGACAGAGACTCGTTCAGCTCTATAGCACTGTTGTGAAGATGACTGTCCCATGGGGGTGTGAAATCTGGACACTGAGCATCAAGCTGCAAAGAAGAAAGGCTTTGGAGCTCTTAATGCAGAAGGACATGTGAAGAACGTGACTTAATAAGAAATTGCAGGAGGTCTGTGAGGACCGAAGGAGCAAGTATGTAATTTCACGTCGATGATGTGAAAGGGCAGGGCACGTGCAGGATTGGTAGAATGGAAATAAGTGAGCTAAGTGCTTCTGTAATGGCTGTTTGAAGGAGGTTCAGCCACATGTCTGAGCAGAAGATGGAGAATGCAAAATGAGCTGCTTCTAAGGGCTCACATGGTCACTTGTCAGCAAGAAGAAAAATATAGCTTGTATTGCATGAATGAATAGAAGATTGTGGTCCCTAGCTTTCTCCTGAGATCTACAGAGACTATAGAGTTAGTAAGAAGTTAAACGTGGATAATTTTTGGTGAAGTAGAAGAAAAACAACGATTGTTCTAGGGTTTGCAGTCAGTTTTTAGGGTTGGTCTGAAGGTGTGTTGCTGGTGGGAAACAGTGGTTGGAATGGGATGTTAGCATTTCCGTCCTTCAAAGACGAGGGTCTGCAGTTCTAATGAAGATGCTTCATTGTGTGCTTTGAAGTGTTAGACTTCTACCAAGATACCATTTCATTAGCATAAAATACTGACTTTCAAAGTGGCAGATATACTCTCACAAGTTAATTACAGATTTATTTAATGACACACTATTTAGGTGTCGTGATTTAAGTTCAGCTGGCAACAAAGCACTACGAAGCCGTTTGATCACTCCCCCCCGCCCCGCTCCAGTGGAATAAGGACAGAAAATACAATGAAAATCTCATGGGTTGAGACAAGGACAGGGAGGGAGGAATCACTCACCAGTTGTGGTCACGGGCAAAAAACAGACTCAACTTGGGGAAAAAAAACCCAAATAAATTTATTACCAATTAAATCAGAACAGGATAATAAGAAGTAAAACCAAATCTTAAAACACTTTACCCCCACTCCTCCCTCCTTCCCAGGCTTAACCCCACTCCCGATTCTCTCCAGCTCCTACCCCCAGCGGTGCATGGGGACCAGGAATGGGGGTTGGGGTCAGTTCATCACACCTTGCTTCTGCCGCTCCTTCCTCCTCAGGGGGAGGACTCCTCACAGTCTTCCCCTGCTTCACTATGGGGTCCCTCAATGGGAGACAGTCCTTCACAAACTTCTCCAGTGTGGGTCCTTTCTGTGGGTTGCAGTCCTTCAGGCACTGACTGCTCCAGTGTGGGCTTTCCCATGGAGTCACGGCCATCTTGGGGAGCATCTCTTGGGGGGCCTCCCCCTGCTCTGGCGTGGGCTCCTCTCTCCCCGGGCTGCAGGTGGGCATCTGCTCCCCTGCTGCCCTCCCTGGGCTGGGGGGGGACAGCCTG
>JANZLQ010000007.1:24079997-24100848 GCA_026212715.1 Elanus axillaris | reverse complement strand
AGGGGTTCCTCTCCCATCCCAATCCCAACACTCAGGGCAGGTTCTTCCCTTCTTAACTCTGCTCTCCCAGAGGCGCTGCTGCCGTCACTGAGGGGCTCGGCCTGGGCCAGAGGCGGGTCCGGCTTGGAGCTGGGGAAGCTTCTAGCACCTTCTCACAGGAGCCGGCCCTGCAGTCCCCTCCTGTGCTAGCAATACCCCACCACACAAATCCAGAACACTAGGTATTTTCCTATCCAATAGCTTCATGTTTGTAAGAGGGTTTGAAAAGAAATGTTCATGTCTGTGCTGCTTCTTAGCAGACTGTTGAGTTCAAGGAAGGATTTATGAGGTGAATTTCTGTGGCAAATAAATGTATGCTCTCATAAATCTAATAATGTTTGACTGACTTAATGGTATGAAAGATGAACAGACAACGTGTAAAATACTACAGAAACAGGGCAGTAAAAGTGTGTTCTCTAAATTGATAGTGTAAAATAGAAGAGATATTGATTTGAGTTGAAATAAAGTATTGCTGCTAACTTGATCTATTGTATTTTCTTTAGATTAGAACAGGCAAAAGAGGCTGAATCTAAGGATGCTTTGAAGGACTTGGTTAATTTGATAACTTCCTTAACAACATATGGTGTCAATGAATTAAAGCCAGCTGGTGTTACCACTGGAGTACCTTTCCTACTACCTGGATTTGCAGTCCCACAGCCTGCAGGCAAAGGTGAATGCTTTCTTTCTCCTTCTGTTGTTTTTGTTTGTTTTTTTAAATGTAAACAACAAAATACAGGGAAGCTGTATACTACACTAACCATTTGCAGTTGAGTCTAGGTTCTTTTACTAAGATTGCATATCAAATACTTAGTTCTGTTGGTCTCAAAAGTTCTATTTTCGTGTAGGTACCCAAAGAAGAAAGTGTAGGGCTTTTGTCTTTGAGAGGACTAAAGGCTGAATCAAACATCTCTCACTGCAAAGCTGACAGTTTCTATGCGGACATCTTAAGAGATTATCATAATGGAAAGACGTACTGATTTGATTTACCATGTTCTAAGCTGCTCTTACTAAACTGATGTGAGAGGCTGATGTACTGGTTTGACTCCCATTCCTGTCCTCGATTTGCTGTTAGTTTTTGACAGCTTAGGCAAGTGTAACTTGTGAGCTGAAGTCTGTTGTTTCATCACCAGTGATCACGGAACGGTTGTCTGTGGTGTGCTTGCAACCACAGTCAATTATAATACATAGATAAAGTTGAGGGAGTCTGAAGGGAGAAAGGGTTTTACAAAAATAAACTTATTTTTCACATCCTGTGTATAAAATCAGAATTCATGTAAGTCTTGTCTTGTATGTAACTGAGGAGTTTGGAATTTAATAGTGGCTGTGGACCTAGTTTGTTACTGGGACTTTAGTGGGATTTAGTAATGCTAGGGATACAAGAAAAATTTTTGTGATAGAGTTACATTTATAGATTTATAGGCTAATGGATTTACTTTCACTGTTTCTCTTGTATGTCTAGGTTCCTTGGACAGTGACTTCCTTTCTCTGGTATTGAGAGAGTTCATTGTTCATGGGAATTTTTTTCCTTTGCACTAAACAGAGAAAGAAGGTGATAGTCACACTCAGAGCTTAATTTCTCCATGTTTTGATAATAACATCCTAATTTTTGCTGAGGTTAATCAGCTTTTTTGATACAACAGCATGAGAGCCGTGGCCTACTGCAGTCTCCACAAGAATTTTTTAATTTCATTTTCTGGTATTTGTCACTACATCTCTCAGTTCCCTTTACCCGCTTTTCATTATGTTGGCAAGTTGTTTTTTTATGAAGACGGTATTAGCCATTTTCTTAATTGCTTCTATGTAAATCCTTATAGTTCTTGAACTCTGAAGAGCTGGTTAGTATTTAGTTTCTTCAGGGGTCCTCTTAATAATCAAAGTTAATTTATTAATCTGCTTGATTGCGTGGAACAACTGTTGATACTAAATTAGAATATAAGTAGTTGTATCTGTCACTACCTATGTTTCTGTCAAATTTAATAAGCTCTAAATCCCCTTTTCAACATTTTTGTTGTAAAAAAAACAGTAAAAAAAATGTCCTTTTAGAAACAAATGAGTGTAACTAAAAAGGTAAAATTAATATTCTTCCAGTATGTGAAATTGTTCCATGTTAGTTTTGGAGGAAGTTTCTTGTTGCCTTCTGGAGAAATACAGGCAGGGAAGGTGGTAAGGCTAGACATGAAGATAACCGATTTTGCTTTTAAATTGGACAACTTAATTTATAAACAATAAAGAGAGTAGCATTCCACAGAGCATATGTAATAAATCGAGATTCTTTGTTTATGAAAGGGGTTTTAAATCAGGTTAACAGTTTGCTTATAAGGTTTTGTTGTTTGAGCATCCTAAATGCTTGTTTAGGATCTGTTGCAGGTTCTCACTCTTGATTGTTTTGGCTTTTTTTTTTACATTTGTTTTTACCATTAGTTGTTTTCTGTATCATGGGATTTATCCACCATGACTTGTACTGTTCCTACAGAAGTTAAATTTGGCTTTGGCCATGTTTTTAGTAGAATAAGAAAAATATCTACTCATATAAAATTCTGGGGGCCACAGGGAGCACTCATAAACAATGCATTCTTTGGCTAAATGAATGAGATTTTATTTAACTTGAAGGTACTTGTAAGAAGAAATTTGACCAAGCTTTTAAAGATGTGAGGTCTTTGTGTGCTAATATAGCTACCTTACGCTTTACGACTCTCCCTTTATTTTAATTCCCTAATTGTTAACAGTACTGGACCCTGCCAAAGCTTTCTTATTCCCCAGGCCTGATTCCCAAAGCCAGCTCTCTGCCACCCTCTGATACCGGTATGGTCATTCATGCCCGTTAATCCAGACCTGAGTAAGAGCAGCCTCTCTATGGAAGGCAGGCAACTGCCAGCCTTACGCTGCCCTGTGGAGTTTCTCTACATGCAGCTCTCTTTTTGCAGGCGATTGCCAAAGAGTGGAAGCAAGAGGATAATTTGGAGGCCGTGCATGTAGTCTAGCTTTGAACCCAGCTGATGAGGATTTGTCATTGCTTTTTGCTCTGTTGAGTTATGGGATACAGATGGCTGTTACTCTAAACTTAGCCTGCTGAATACTTATAGAGAAGAGTTGCGTTCTGCATTGTGGGGTACAGAACATGTTACTGTTGCTGTAATGAGTTTTCTTATGGCCTGGGTAGATGACAGGCAGGCTTTGTTTTATCTCCAGGACTGTATCCCGTTGCACATTTTAACAGTAGGTCAGCTTACTTACCTATTGTAAAGAAATGATCTTTCATTTAGCTGCTAGTTTCAAAGATGAAGATGCCATCTTAATGAACAGGAGAATATAGGATTTGCAATGTAAGTGATCATGCAGAGGCTTTTTTGAAGAGTCAGTTTTAATAAAGAATTTTATTATGCATGACATATATTGTTATTTTATTTGCACATATTAAAATGGATGGATCATTATTAATAAGTGTACTCATTGTTTATGACGATTAAGAACTTTCTCTTTCCTTTTTCCTCCCACCCCCCTTTGTTTCCTGATTTAGGTCATAGTGTGAGGAATATTCAAGCATTTTCGGTCCTCCAGAATGCATTTTTGCGAGCAAAAACCAACTATCTAGCACAAATCATCCTTGATGCCATCACAAATATTTATATGGCGGACAATGCCAACTACTTCATTTTGGAATCGCAGCACACGTTGTCTCAGTTTGCAGAGAAAATTCCTAAACTTCCAGAAGTGCAGACCAAATACTTTGAGATGCTGGAATTTGTTGTCTTCAGCTTGAATTACATACCTTGTAAAGAACTAATCAGTGTGAGCATCCTTTTAAAATCCAGCACTTCTTTTCAGTGTAGCATCATTGCCATGAAGACACTCCTTAAGTTCACCCGTCATGATTACATCTTTAAGGATGTCTTCAGGGAAGTGGGACTTCTGGAGGTGATGGTGAATCTTCTTCATAAATATGCAGCCCTTCTGAAAGATCCCACTCAGGCACTAAATGATCAAGGTAGTGTGTGCTCTTCCATTATACTAATACATGTCTTTTTGTTTTGGCTGGGAATGGTGGACTTTCCACTTTAGAGGAGGAATGAGAGAGTCTGAACATGTATCTCAAGGGCTGATTTCTGCTGGGGGCTGCTATGCCATCTTAAAAGCTCATTGGAGTTGCTTCTCTCTTAACATCCTGTGAGAAGTTCGAGGCAAGCTTTAATGAAAGATGCTATATGAATGCAAAATAGTAGGAGTTCATATTTTCCTTTTTAAATGTTTTTTTTATGTATTGGTTTAACATATGTTACTTAACATGAAAAGAGCAAGTGAAGGAGCATTACATAGTATCAATACTCATTCTCATAAAAGGTACTTCTGCATTTCATTGTGTTTAGCCCCAGCTTTGAAAAAATACTATAGAGCACATATCTGAGCTCTTAATAGGACTATGTTTTAAAGTTTGCAGACTTTTTTATAAGTTGGGTCTACATTTTTCTAAGAGTGTTTAAAAAAAAAATTTTTTTTTAAATTAGCTATCTCCAGAATCAAATATCTCGGAGATAAGCTACATAGCTGCCTAGCCTGCAAAGTGAGTGCTGCCAACTGCCATGCTTGCATACGTACACATAGACACACACACAGAGGTTTAGGTTTCTTTACATTCTTTATTCAAACTGCAGTTGAGTTGGTGTGCATCAGTGACACTTATTTTTTAAATCATATTTGTTGGACATTTCACCTGGGTGAAATTTATTGTCTGAAGCTTTGTTAGTGAGTGGTAGCAGTTGATTAGAGTTAGAAAGCTTTGTTGCCAGCAACTCCATTGAAACATGCATCAGTTCTCTTGTTCTTGTAAATAAATGGACCATGCTATCATCTGATTAGGGTGCTACCTGGATGCACATGCTCTTGTGCTGTGGCTTGCTTCTTATTAGAGTAATTAAAAAAAAAAAAAAAAAAGGCTTTCTCTGGAGTGTTACTCTGTTTAAGATGCCACTTGCAGTGTTCGTTCATCTGTTAAACCTGTTGAATGATCAGCACATTTACTGTAATTACACGAATGGAGTTTTGTGCCTTTGTGTGGAATTTCTCTTTTCAAGTACTGAATACTGAACAAGAACAGCTCCTGCTAAGTCTTCAACTATGGTATGGTTTTGTGGCTTCAAGAAACAACAGTTGGGTATATGAAACAACACATATAGCTGCAGTGTCAGCCACTGAGCTCACAGTGCTCAAAAGCTTCTGTTTAAATTCCTGTGTTTATAAATTAACTTTTCAAACAATTCATAGTTAAGCTTTCCCAGGAATGTATGTGTAGGCTAAATTTTAATTTGCTTTGGAATATGGTTAGGCTGCATGTTCTCTGGGAAAGCAAAGAAAATAAAAGTGTTGGTGGAAAGTATCAAGAAGCATCTTTGAAAAGAGTGATTTTTACTATGATTTTGGCTTCTGAAATTATTTTTTAGGGGATTCAAGAAGCAGTTCATTTGAGGACCAAAAGCACCTGGCTTTATTGGTTATGGAGACCTTGACAGTATTGCTACAAGGATCAAACACAAATGCAGGTAAGTGGAGACACAGCTATCAAAATATTTATAAAATGTAACTCAGAAAATCTGCCTGAAAGCAAAGTAGTCTTGAGTTTCTATCTTCAGGCAAGTAATCAAACACAATGAAATGCACTTTTTCTCTTGCCAAGTTTTTCCAGAAAAGAGAATAGGCAGCATAAACTAGAGTGCATAAAATAAAGGAGTACAAGGTAGCATTTCTTGTTAACTTGAGTTTCTTTGCTATTGTTTACCTGGAGGCAACCGCCACACCCCATGACTATCCAATAGTACTATAATAATTTGTAGTAGGGCTTGTAACACAGGTATATTGAAAAATTTAAGGATAAAATTAGACATGTGGTTTGCTGTTGACAGTGTTATGTCTACTTAAATGTGATTAATAATGCTTTCACCTTTAGTGAAAGATGGCTTTTCATTTTTAAAGGCATATTTCCATTCAGTATGTATAAATAGGGCTCTGTTAGGAGTATCCTTTTCTAAATCAGGCAAGTTTATATTATGCTTCGTTAGCCAAGACTTAGTGACATCAAAATAGTATGTGTATCTTGTATTAGTAAAAGCTGTCTCCAAGACCTTAAAATAACAGATTGAGAAAGGATGATAACTGTTTTTAAACCCTTTTTGTCTGTTGTTAGACAAAGAGGAAAATGAGCAGGGGGGGGAAACAGACACCACCCTAAGGAACCAGGAAGTTTCTGGCCTTGGAGGCCATGAAACATCCTTATTTTAGCAGGGTTTTTTTTTTCCCTTTTTCTCAATTCTTACTGGTGTTTTCTCACTTCTGGTTTTGGTTTCATTTAAGTAGCAGAAATGACAATCTGTGACAAATACTTAAGAATGAAATCCTGAAAATTGTGTAGCTTGGTTGACAGCTCACTGTTTAAACATTAGTTCCTGGGCTAATGACATAAAGCTTGTAGCTTGTTTCTGTTCTGCTTTTGCCTGGGCAAACTTTTTTATTTAAATTTAGGCCCAGTGTTGGAGTAACCTCCAGTGTTGTCTGTGCCATTTCACTGTACCATTTGTTTTCAAGTTATGTTGCATTTCAGCTTGTGGTTTCAAACCACTTTCAAAGATGGCTTTTGAATTCTGCCCACTGAGCATTTACAACATCTGCCAGCTTGGCTTTGCCATTTATTCCTGGCACTCAAGATAAACCCTAGTTGCATGCCCTTAATCAAAACAGAAATGTGTTGCAGCAAAGTAGAGGTTACTCCAAGCTGATGTTTCAATTAGTTACATGTTCAGTCTGCCATGATTGTGTTTAGACCATTTTGTCAGGTTGCTTATGAGAACACTGTGGATGATACTGCCAGAAGCTTTGCTGAAGTTGAGATGTTTCTCCTTTGCCACTTCCCTTTTGTCCACCAAGCTACCTCTCCTGTCAGTGGAAAGGAAAAAAGCTCGATCTTTGATTTACTAGATGAATCTGTCCAATTATGAACAAAGAAGCAAGTAAATTAGGCTTAAATAAGGAGGTTTTAGAGAGGAAATGGTATAGATTACAGATGAATTGCATGAATCAATTACACAGTTGTACATTTATTACTCAGCTTTGGTTTTGCCATGTAAGAAAAGGCAGAGTTAGAAATGAGTCAGAAAGGAGTGGCATGGAGGTACATGTGGGGGCTTCCATATAAGGAGAAATTGGGGAGGGAGGGGAAACAAAACCAAACCCCCAAAACCTCAGGATTGTTTGATTTCTAAGGATGAATGAGAAGAGGTGGTGTAAGTACGTGACAGCAACATCTCTGAAGGACTGGAACTGCCTCATATTTTAGAAGCAGCAGGTCTTGGTTCACAGAACTGGACTATATGTACCTGTGTGGTGTCAGGGTCTGTGGTAGCTGAGCATTGCGCCTGTGAGGTATGGGTTGTGATCTGACTGTGGTAGCGTCCAACTAACTTGTGACAAATCTTTTGCTGCTGTTAAACAGCATTCCTGACCTCGCCTAGGAAGCTTGAAGCAGCTATCGGTACCTCATTGCTACTTCTCAGTACCGAGTCAGTCTCTGAGTATCCACCAGAGAAACAACAGAGGGTACTGTAAAACGCAGCAGGACTGTGGGACAACACTACAGGTGTTGTTTCTGAGGACTCCTGGGTAGTTCAAGGGCCTCATTTTGTCAGTAGCACTCCAAGTTCAGAAGTATGACAGGGCTATACAGGAAGAGTTAGGAAACCATTTCTCAGGGAAGTTGTGGTTCCTGTCTGTGCAGCGCGACTGGGATGTGAGCCCAGTGGCACTGTATCCAGAGGTCAGCAGAGGTTTTAGGTCATCACAGAGAGACATAAATAGGCATTATGCAGCCTTGTAGTGCTTCATACCACACTCAAGGCTTGTTTACTGATCTTAAACCTGTATCTCTGATAAGGTTTCATGAATATTGCATAACTGATAACTGAATTTCAAACAAGAAATTTGGGTGTCCAGACCCAGACAGGTTCACTGGATGGTCGAGTATCTTGACTGAGAGTGGGAGAAATATAAAATCTTACCTCAGTCTCCTCAAAAACAAGAGACCTGACCACTGAGGAGATGCGCTTTGCCTGTAAAGGGATGCAACCAACTTAACTGTCCCAGGGTGTGAGGCTTCTCCTTTTGCCTTAGTCCTTGTTTCATCCGAAGAACGTCAAAGAAAGCAGGAGGCAGGAAATCAGAAATGGATAGTGGGACTAAGGTTTGTATATGTACATTTGAGAGAATAAATATTGTCCTGACTAGCTTGTTAATCCTGAACTTGGTCATTTGAACTGCTCTTTTAGTTTATGGTCACAAGGAAAATGATCCCTTTTGATGCAGTATAGATCCATTTCCCTACCCTGTTTTCATCTTCAATAATTAACATGGGCAGTATTCTAGGTGCTGACACTGCACTAAACAAACATTGTATGTGCCATATATAGTCCAGTTTGGGTTTTACCATGTTTTCAGAATCAATATTGCACATGGGTTCTTCTGAGTATCCAGTAAGCTTGAGAACCATTATTTGACTTAGGCTTTATCTCTTCAGAGAGAGGTCTTGCCACAAGAGAACTTTTGCAGGCTCTTACAAATCTTGTGGATAGACTGAATTGCTTCTCAACCAGTGCTCCCAGTTTGCTTGTCTTGTCCAGAAGCAGCCTAGTTATATTTTTGGCAATGAACTAAGTGTTAAATAAACACTGTTCTTAACCAAAACAGCATATAGTCTTCACTAAAGGTGGAGGATTTGCTCTATTTTTTTCTTTGTTTCACCTTGTGACTCTGTGAGCTCTAGCATGAAAAGAATAACTACTGTTGGAGTAACAGAATTATTGAGGAAGTTCTTAGAACTGACCTGCATCCTTGTACTCAACACCTTTAGTGAAAAATATTGGCAGAATAATATTGTTCAAATTCTATTTTTGTTTGTGGTAGGAGAGAAAAAATAGTAGTAAGTCATTAAACATCCATAGAGCTAAAACCCTGTCAGTCAAGCTGTAGAAATGAAAATAAACACCTTTCATGTTTTATTGTTGTCATTATTTGTTACTGACTGTATTTTTCATGCTCCTTATGCGCTTATCCCCACCACCCCCTTTCTGAGTAGGTATTTTCAGGGAGTTTGGTGGTGCGAGATGCGTGCACAACATAGTAAAGTATCCCCAGTGCCGACAGCATGCCCTGATGATCATCCAGCAGTTGGTGTTATCACCTAGTGGAGAAGATGATATGGGCACTTTGTTGGGACTGATGCACTCGGCTCCACCCACGGAACTGCAGCTGAAAACGGACATCTTAAGGGTAAATGAAGTACTGCTCAGGACTCTTGCTCCTAAGCACTGTTTTAAAAAGAAAACACTGAGAAGGGGATTGGATTGGATTGGATTGGATGGATGGTATTTAGCTACCGAACGTAGATTGTCTCTGGAGTTGAAATGCATACATTTGATGCATGGTTTTTATTTTCTTCCATCTGTCCATGGCAGGTTTCAGCATCAGAGATGCAAGGCTAGTGAATGAATATGTGTTTTTAGTATCATCACTTGTAATCAGCCTCTGTGGATAGGAAATGAGGTTCTACAGTTACGATAATGTTCCCTGGCAGAGTGTTATTCAGTTAAAAATAATGAAAATACATGGGGTAAAAAAGCAAGCATGTAACACAAGTTTATTTTCAGTGCTGGCATGCATTTTCCTGTGGCAGACTTAATTTATTTTATCAATTTGTTAGTTAGTTATAAATGCTGAATTAGTTAATATAAATTTAAATCGTAGTAACCATAGTAGAATACAAAGCCGAAGAACTTGCTGAAGCAAAATAGTGCAAAGGTAGGAAAGTAAGGCTGTGAATGGAGGAGGAAGAGAGAAGACTCTTATCTGTTTCCTGTTATATTAGATTTTTTTGGCTGCTAATCTAGACCCACAGTTTCTTCTCAGAATAGCTAATGGGTTTTTTGTAAATTGACATAATACTGTTATTTTAGGGTAGAAAAGCTGAGGCAAGTAATAATAAGTAAATGAGTCTTACCAGAGAGAACTCTGAGACATCTACGTTCATTTCTGTTAAAAGGAGTTATAATATTCCTCTGGCAGATGAGCGGCTTCCTATTATTCCAACAGACAGAAAGGAAAGCTAGTAATAAAATGATTCATTTGACATGTCTATATAGGTCTTCAGTCATTTTTGAGCATGTCTCAGTCATCATACTTAAGGGGATAGAAAAGGATACTGCAGTTCCCCAACAGATTTAACATCCAAAGTCAGGGTTTCTGTCCTTGATCTGACCTGTTGTATTTGTCTTCCATTGGTGCTGTTTTCAGAAGTTTTGGTTATGAAACTGACAGCCCAGAATGGTGCAGGATGTGTCTCTTACTGTTTATCCAGGCTTGGCAGGAAATGAGATACTGCCTTCAAAGGAATGACAGTCTAAGTATTTGACTACTAATCTTCTGAGTGCTTTAAAAAAAACCCAAAACCCAAAAATCATGATTCTGAAGAAGTAAACTCTTGGTTGTGATTCTCCCCACACCCTAGCCTATTTTTCTGTATCAGTAACATTTTTCTGTTGTTTGTGATGCTTCATGTAGAGAGACTTTCTTCTACATTCCATATTCACATATGGGTCAAACTTCCCATGACAGCTGTTTTTTTGTGTTTTTGGTTGGGTGGATTGGCTTTCCCACCCCCTGATCTCACAGATAAGTGAGTATTATTCTCTAGTACCTAGATCTGTCCAGTTTCCACTGTTTATAGCCATATATATGGCTTTGAATTTGTTCAGTAAGTAAGGTTTTATCCATTTTTGTTTCTCTCTCACTCTCTTAGCCTTACTTTTCTCACTCTCTTAGCCTTACTTTTGAACATCAACTCTTAAAGTCAAGTTTCACTCAGTTCAGAGATTTATGGGTTTTGTGGTAGAGGAAGGCTAAAACTAAGTGGGTTTTTTTTGGCTAATTCTTTGCTGCGGTTGTTATCTTTGAGTGCTGTTGTGGCTTTGTAGCTGCCAGGTCCTTATGCATTGTAGATTTCTGGGAGACCAGAAATGTTAGGATGTGTTAGGATGCTCCAGGGTTTAGATTTGTCATTGCTACAGGCAGTTTTTTGCCCTCTCTTGTTTGAAATTGTTTGTGAAGTATGATGGCAGAGTAGATTCCTTTCCAATAGCTATGCTCTCTGCCTTATAACTAAAGGAATTACCTGGAGATTTTGGGTTCCAATCTAGGCTTGGTCAAGCCTTTTTTGCTGGCAGTTTTATTTATCTCCTTAATTTCTTATTGCTAAATTAGGGACAACTCTTTACTTTTTCCCCCCACTCTTTATTTTGTAAGCTCTTGAGGATGGGGACTCTTGCAGTACAAAATTGATCATTGGAGACTTCAGGTGTTATCAAATTCTGACAAATGACATGAGGATTTTGCTAGCATATCAAACAAAAACATTCCTACCTTTTTTCGAGCTGTTTGTAATGCTGCTGCTTTTCTTCTTTGTTTTGATTATTTGTTTTGTCCATAGGCCCTACTGTCAGTGCTGAGAGAAAGTCACCGCACAAGAACTGTGTTTAGAAAAGTTGGTGGATTTGTGTATGTCACATCTTTACTTGTTGCTATGGAAAGATCTTTGTGCTCACTGCCTAAGAATGGATGGGAGAAAGTAAACCAGAATCAAGTGTTTGAACTGCTTCACACTGTGTTCTGCACATTGACTGCAGCAATGCGCTATGAGCCAGCCAACTCTCATTTCTTCAAAACAGAGATCCAGTATGAAAAACTGGCAGATGCTGTTCGATTACTTGGCTGCTTCTCAGACTTGAGAAAAATAAGTCCCTTGAATGTCTTCCCTTCAAATACACAACTCTTTCAAAGACTTTTGGAGGATGACCTAATATCCCTGGATTCTGTGTCACCTACGCTAAGACACTGCAGCAAACTTTTTATTTACCTCTACAAAGTAGCAACAGATTCTTTTGACAGGTAGGAACTTTGCTTTTTTTTCTTTTTGTTTTTTTTCCCTTTACCTGCCCTACCTGCCCCCACCCCCACCCTGGTGTTTCCCCAAATAGTTTTCTTCAGATATGTTCATTGCAAGCTTTTGCATTTACATTTTAATCTATTTGTTTGTTCCTTCACTCCAGTGAGAGGAATATAAGGTGTCAACATCTGACCAAATATTGACTTAGCTTGCTGGTGTTCTCCAGGGTATGCAGCATTCTCTCTGATGTTGAATGTTTTTGTCATGGCAGCAATTAAGATAGAGATGTCAGTATATGGTTTTATTTGATGTATTGAAGCAACTTGTTGGTTTATAGGCAGACTGGTTATTTTATCATACAGAACTACTAGATTTTTATGCTTTTATTAAGGCAAATGAAAAATTGGTTGTTGAATGTCACACCTTAACTTCATGTTTTTTTTGATACGGGACTATAGAATAAGTAATTAGATAATACCATGAAAGATTTAGAATCACAAAATCATTTAGGTTGGAAGGAGCTCTTAAGATCGAGTCTAACTGTTAACCTAACGCTGCCAAGTCCACCATTAAACCATGTCCTTAAGTCCCACATCTACACATCTTTCAAATACCTCCAGGGGTGGTGACTCAACCACTTCCCTGGGAAGCCTGTTTCAATGCTTGAGGACCATTCTGGTGAAGACAGTTTTCCTAATAGCCAATCTAAACAACCCCTGGCACAATTTGAGGCCATTTCCTCTCATCCCATCACTTGTTAGCCACCTCACTACAACCTCCTTTCAGGTAGCTGTAGAGAGCGATAAGGTTTCCCCTCAGCCTTTTTCTCCTTACTAAACCCATCAGACTAGACAGCTTGTTTTAGATGGATTGGCATGTTCTTTAAAATTCTAGCTAGTCTGTAAATTATTGTTTCCTAAATTTAACTGGGAGATACTCCAAGAGTTAAACAACTAGAATTTAAATTGAGATTTGAAATGAACATTAATGTGTGTCTTAAAATTGATTAAAAATGACAACAAAACATACTGAAGTATGTGCTGAAGATTGACTTGTCTTAAAAATATTTCTTGCCCATAATTTAAGGTACAGAAAAGTAAAATGCAGACCTAAGCTTCATATCTGGGACCTTGGAGCTTCTGCACCCCAGCTATTTAATGCATATGACCCTGTTTTAGTAAGACAGGCCACCTAGTTAGTCAAACACAGGATCTGATTTTCCAAGTGTTGAAGCTGTGGCTTTCTATGTTGAGATATTAATAGTGCTGCCAGATGCTCAGGCTTTCTTAAACTAGGTGACTAGTAAAGTACAAACTTCATGTTTTTGTTGATGAACACCTCCAAAGCAGCAAATCTTAATGCTTTTCTCTTGTTTAAAAAAACAAAAAAAAAATACCACCCCCACAAAAAAACCTAAAGCAAAGTACAGAAATCAATTTACTTGCTCTCATTTTAAATTAAAGTATTCAGATAGGGGGAGGAAAACATGTATTAAGAGTGTGTTGTGCATACTGTAGAGGTACAACACTGGCTAGCAGTAGTCTGAGGAATCAGTGGGGTAAGTAAATCCCATGCTGTTGTTGCAGAAGCTACCTCATTAAGTTCCCTTTTTTTTTTCTGTCATCTTCAGTGGCCACATTCTTTCTTCTGTCATCATTCTTTGTAAGGTTTACATTGATTTTATTTCTTACACGTGTTGGTTATACTTAATTTACTGAGGCTTTACTTTCTCCTCTTGATTTCTGCTGTTTAACATTGAGAGATGTTCTGTTTTGCTACTGTGGTCATATCAGTAAACCTTTGCGGAGTAATGAACAAGCACTGTAGAGTCACGCCATAAAACAAGTACATGCTTTGCATGTCCATGTGTGTACCTGATGCGTGTTGTTCAGTAGGATCCTTTGTAGTCTGTGTTGTTTCTGGAAAATGGATCCTAATAACAATTTTATTGGTGCTTTTGTAGAACTAACAAGCTTATGGCCTCTGGTTTCTTCTCTAACCTCTCTGTCCTACCCCTGTCTGTTTTGTCTGTAGTCGTGCAGAACAGATCCCTCCTTGCCTGACAAATGAGACTTCTCTCCCCTCTCCTTGGGGTACGCCAGCTTTGTCCAGGAAAAGGTACCGACCCTTCAAAGAGAAGTTGATCTTGCTTCTGATTTCTGTCTCACTGTTGTGTTTCTTAGTTTGGGTTTGTTTTTTTCTTTCAAGTTGCTATTTTTTTCTGAGGTATGCATTCTCACTTGTCTGTTTACTGGATAAAATAAATGTAAAGGTATGTTTCATAGTGAATCCTAGGTAGTGATGCTAATGGATGAGATCAGAGATGCATCCAGACTCCTGAAGCACTTAAGTTTGTGATTCAAAACCAAGTAAGGTCTAGTATAAGAAATCTAAGGGAGGCATAAATGACACTCTCAGGAGCAGTTAAAAGAAGTTTAGCCTATGCTAGTAGATCAATTAATACAGCAGGATTTCTTTTTTATTGACTGATTTTTAAAGAAAAGGTACTTTCAGTAGGAAGGTGGATAGCTTGTAAAGGTGCTCATTTGTTAGTAATTGCACAGAATAAAAAATAAAGAATGAACCTGTCAGTACTTGACTATCAAAAGATTTAGAGGCATGCTAAATTAAAAGGTTTGGGAAGAAAGCCCAGATAGCACAATTCAGAAATCCTAGCACCCACTTCCCCTCCCAAGCTACTAGTGCCTGGTAGATTTTTTTTTTCTTAAGAAAAAATAAAATTTACTGATTCAATAACAGTGTCACTTACAGACCTGTGCAAATCATGAAAAGGAGAGTTTTCCTGGAGCCCCAGGGAAAGGTGCAGCCATTTATTACCTGAAGATGCAGGTTAGGCAGAGATTTGCTTTTGAAGGTTACTAAAACATTTGAAAGACTGTGTTATCTAATGTGCAGGTGCCATGTGTGGAAAATATGGTCATTCTTGCTTGGTGTACAGCTTAAAGTACACCATCAAGTTTCATGTTTGGAATGTAAAATATTTGCAAAGGAAAGCAACCAAAGCTGCTTTTGGAAACTGCTTTGAAAGCAAACGTTTGTACTCAACAAGGTTAGTAAAGAGAAGCCTTTTTCTGTCTTGTTGAGTGATCCGAGTCATACCTGATATTCTGCAGGGACTGGCTTGGACAAGGCCACTTTCCCAATAATTCAGAACCTCTTAGACTGTAATTTCTTTTCTAAGAACACTGAAGCATTTAGGAACAAACATAGCAGTTGCGGTTCACAGAATAAAACCTTAGCTGCCAAACTCCTTTCGTTCTCATTTACTCTGAAGAAACTTAAAAGAAAACAGCATTTCCTGTGGAGGCTTTTTACAGCGTCAGCCCCAGTATTAACCTCTAGCATTATAGATTGCCCTTTCTTTTACTGCATTTTGCTGTTCTCTCAGGTGAAACTGGCATGGATGCTCAAGTTCACTGAATTACTCAAATGCACAGGTATGCAAAGGCTTGCAACAGAACATGCACAATGCCTGCTGAACAGGAGCTGATTCTAGGGTGTGATGAATAAGAGTGCCAGATGGGTAGCTGATGCAGCTTAGTAATTAAAATATAAATAGATGTATTATGAATATATATGTTAGGCTTCCTTTGTTTTCTGTAGTACTGAAAATGCAAGGAGTTTATTTAATAAAGATTGGATAGTTTAAAAAGTCAGTATCCCTGTGGGATGCTTTGGGCAATTCAGGTAACCACCAGTATAGTAACGTGGCTACTTGCTGAGGTAAAGAGTGTGTTTCACATGGATCTTCACAAACAGAAAAGGCCTTTGAGTGATAAAAAGTTGTGTAAGACTCAAAGCAAAAGTGGACAGAAAGAATGATCATGCTGGCCTTGGGTGACTTTTCAGATCCTTTCTGTAAAAGCATGTTTTCCAGTAAAAAAATAAACAGGGCTACGCTTTTCAAAAGGTCTGTTTGAGCAGCTGGCTGCTTTCTCATGGTTTTTCAGCATCGTGTTTGTCATTCCTAGTGAATTCAGTGCCAGTAGCTGGGATCTTCCTACTTTCAAAAATAAGCATCTTGGCTTTTCTAGTCCTATATTATTTGATTTTCTTTTTTTCTCTTTTTAAATGTTAGATATGGTCAGATTCTGTCAAAGTTGACTCTTCTGAGAGAAGTGTTTGCTCTTCTCTTATTGTTTTCTGTCTCCTTTACTTTGCTTCCCGGGGATCTCCCTTGTTGCTGTGGCCTGGTTTTCTGCCTTTTGATTTGCAAGACAGATGCCTGAGGGAGAGCCCTGTGTTGTTTGGCTAAAAGAGCAAGCAGACACTGTGCACACAAGTAATTCTTATAAATAAAAATAGTACAGTTCTGGTTTTGATGTACACAGTCCAGAACAGTTCTGGATATGTAGATATGCTAATATTCTCTCTCAGACATGCCTGCCTCTTCTCAAAGCTGTGTTTCTCTGAGGAGTGGTGCCCTCCAAGTGTTATCCTTTATGTAAACAAGAGTAGGTAGGACTCCTCCAGCACATGCATTGGCATGGCGGTACATAGGTGTCCTCCCTGTTACCGGGAATAGATTGTTCTTCCACCCCTCCTGTATAATTTGAAGCAAGAACTACAAAACTACAGCTTTGCCAGCTGTTTGATTGCTGTAAATTTTGGCAGAAAAAACTTATCTTGACAGGGTGTGTTCTCTCTCTCTCTCTCTCTCTCTTTTTTTTTTTTTTTTTTTTTTAAGAGAGGATGCTTTGGGCCTGACAGGGTGAAGTAGAGAATAGAATGTAGCTTTAAAATACTGTTAGCCATTTATTTTACAAAGTTTGGATGGTAGTCACTCTTGGGGAATGAGATGTGGAGGGTTTATCTACAATACATCTTACTTTTTTCCAGATGAAAATGGTGTTATAATTCTCATCAAGAGTTGTACTTAATTATAAAATTTGTTTGAATTTTTCTTCAGTTTTATTTTTTGTTAAATTAGACAGATCTACATGTTGTCTTCAGTACACTGCCTTTTTCCATTGTCCACTTCTTCCTTCTCCCTTAAAGGGATCATATAAAGAAAGAATGTATAAGTATGGCTAAATTAATTTCTTGCAGGTTCTGAACTGACCTATAGACCTGTAACATTCGCTGAATACTTTGGCAGGATTTTGTAGGATCTGGGTTTTTCCCTTCCTAGAGAACTCTTCTTGAACTGTTCTGGTTTTTTTTTATTGTTTTGATACAAGTACTCCTTATATGGAAAAACTAAACATGTAAGGTATTTTTAAAATTATGTGAAAAACTTTCACTAATATATGCTTTAAGGACACAACTTTTACTTGGATTGCTGCCAGAAAAGCAAATTGCCTAGTCTTGGCTGTATCCCCTTTTCAGTTCGTATCTAATGTTGAAGTCCAGGCCTTTTGAGGCCAGGATTACATGCTTGCTCATGAATCATACTGAGCAATGCCTTTGGTTTTTGTTAGGCTCTCCCTGTACTACCATGTTATAATGTCACAGTTTACCTAATGAGGTGAATGTGATAGTGCAGATCAGAATGCTGAGAAGTAAAATTTGTGCTTAAAAGTGGATGGAAGCTTGATCTTCAAGAATGTCTTGGGGAGTGGAATTTCACTAGACTGAAAAGCATTCTTAAATACAAATGGATATTTAGTGTTTAAACTGTATCCTGTAGAACTTGCATTGAGATGCTCAAGGTGACATTGGAAAGAGGTAGCAGTTTTCTTCTTCAGGTGAAGAACACTGCTGTTAAGATGCATGAGAAACAATTGCCCATGTTTTGACTCTGCATTAAGACAGAGAAAAGGGTTAAGAAAACATCTCTCTGTGATAGTATTACCACTTGTTCAGCTGTTCTTAATTCCCTTTATTTTCAAAGAGACAATGAAGATTTCTCTACCTGCCAGATGTTTCAAATAGTGAGTCTGCTAGAGAAGTTTAGGAAATTGATGGTTTGAGTTTGTAAAACATGAGCAGATTTTTTTTTTAGTGGTTGATTACAATAGAATCGCTGCACTATTTCATGTTTGCTGTATTAACTGAATAAGTAAAGCATCAGTAATTACATCTTTCTTCAAAAACTCCCTTTTAAAAAGTGCTCTTGGATTGTTCAGATGCCAAGTTGTTGATCTGCCATGAGCCTTTTCAACAGGAACACTTTTGTTGGAACATTATTTATCAAGCCCATTTTCCAACCAGCGCAAGAAGATTGTTCTGTACTTCCTAGTGTCCTGTCTTAGGCTAAATAATCCATTGCCTCAGCCTTCCCACACAAATGACATTTTTTGCTGGGGGTTGTGTGTGCGTTTGAGATGGAACCTTCAGAGTGTTTAGGACAGAATTGCACTTGCAGCTTTCCTCATCTCCCATCTATGTCCTGCTTCTCCCAAGAGAAGAGATTTCATTGTTGGAAGTGCCTGAGGGGTGAGGCAGAGCAAGTCTCTTGAGTGTTATTTCTGTTAGGGTTAGGGGTTAGGTAAATCTCTGTCACTGAGAGTGAGAGAAGAAATGCCTCTTCCAGCTGATTTGATAGGAAGAGACCTGCTTTTAGCTGGACTTGCATCTGGTAAAAGAGCAGGCTATATTTGGTCTTTAAGAAAAATTATTGCATAGACTTTTTCTTTCTTCTTAAAAATAAGCAGGTATGATAAATACTGTGAGAATATGGTTCGTTTGGGTTGTGGTTTTTTTTGTGGGTGGTTTTGTGGTTTTTTTGTGGGTTTTTTGTGTTTTTTTGGTGGGTTTTTTGTGGGGTTTTTTGTGGGTTTTTTTGTGGGTGTTTTTGTGGGGGTTTTTGTGGGGTTTTTGTGGGGTTTATTTTTTGTTTTGTTTGTGGTGAGCATGAGCCTTTCGAGCTATCTTTTGCTTCTAAAGTACCATCTTGAAAGCCTATTTTCAGTAAGCTGCTCATAGAATCATAGAATCGTTTAGCTTGATGGTCTTGAAGGTCTTTTCTGAGTCCAACTGTCAACCAACACCACCACGCCCACTAAACCATGACCTGAATTGCCTCGTCTACGCTTTTTTTGAACACATTAAGGGGTGGTGACACCACTACTTTCCTGTACACCACTTCCCTGCTGCTTGTGTGTTGAATCTTGCACAGCAAGAACGGCATCAAGCTGATACATCTGAGTGTTTAAATGAGAAACACATCTACAGCTCTCAGTGCAAGTGGTTGCTTCTAAGTCAGTGTGTCTAGGCCTCTTTTCCCTGGATCAGACTAAAGCAGCTTAATGTAAAACTACATTTCTGTAGCAGTCATGGAAAGACTGCTAGCATGAGTGTACACTGAGACCAACTTTCTGTTCTTGTAGGCTACTTGGAGATTGCCAAGAATTTTGTGATAGCGCATTTTAATAATCAGCTGTTAGTGAAAAGCAAATGGGGAGAAACATTCAAAGCTGAATTCACCCCCCAGAACAGGAGCAGTGCTAACTTGCATGCTGCTGATGCTGCGTGCTACCACCACAACTGGAATGAAAAGAGGGAGGCAATAAAGGCAACGTTTAAGTTCTTCAAACTGTGTAGCACCTGGGGAAAACACTTCTGAGTTCTAGTGTAGTTGAGAAATTAAAACCCTTCCAGGTTGTCTTTGGGCAAACATGTCCAACAGGTCTGAGAAGAGGAAAGCACTTGGTCTGTCTAACTGAGGGAAGAGAAAGGAGAGGGGAGTAACATCTATAGGCCAGTTCAACTTTACAGCTGCTTGAAAAATGCAAAGCTCATCATAGATGGGTGTTGTAACCATGGGATGTTTTCTGTCCTGCAGGCATGCATATCATTCTGTTTCAACACCTCCTGTTTGCCCTCAGAAAAACATAGCTGATGTGAAACTCCAAACAGGACCCACATCTGTACAAAGCTCTGATGCAGTCATTATCCACCCTGGTGCTATGCTCGCGATGCTGGATCTTCTGGCTTCTGTTGGATCAGCTACACACCCAGAGGTAGCAAAAAAAATTCTGCTGTCTTAAGCTTTGAGAGTGACTGGGAAAAAAGGATAGCTCTGGGAAATAGGGAAAACCGATTATGTCCTCTTGTTTTGTGCTGCAAAACCAACACATTTCACAGACTGAGTTGAATAACTGGAGACATAGAGGTCTGATAGAAATTGCTTTGTTTCACAGGCTTTGTTTTGTTTGTCTCTTTCAAACTCCTGGCAAAATGTAAATTTAAAGAAATGTCTGAAGTGACCATCAGATAAATTTCCAAGCACTGTGATTAATTCATGTTTTCCCTGATGTATCAGGTGTTAACACATAGTACGAGGAGGAGATGGCATTGGACATTATAGCTTGGTGTATACGTGCTGTTTGAAATAGCTGGAATATGTTCTAATTCCAGAACTGTACTGCCTGCTTTGTAGAATCCCCAAGCCAAAACCTCTACTGGAGGTTTCTATATAAAGGATTTGCTGAGTGTTTTCTGAAGTTGGTTAGGTATTTTTTGTTTGAGATGTCTTCCCTGAAGAACATTGTTTATTTAAAAAAAAAGTTCTGAAAGCTTACAAGAATTACTAGACTTGATTCCTCCTCCTTGTCCTCTACCAGTGACTAGTATGGCAACTTTCTGTCTTCAGGGCATTAATTTGGCAGTTGTGTTGCATATATCTTAAATATTGTAGAGATTATGATGATGATGGGGAGCAGAATGAAGCCCCCGTAATCCAAGAGGAAATGGTTAGTGACCAGATACATCATTTAGACACACACAAGTCTATGGGTCCACCCAAGGGTACTGAGAGAGCTGGCAGAACTGCTCCCCAAGCCACCTTCCATCATTTATCAGCAGTCCTGGCTAACCAGGGAGGTCCCAGACAACTGGAGGTCAGCAATTCTGACACCCATCTACAAGAAGGGC
>JANZLQ010000007.1:24048847-24079503 GCA_026212715.1 Elanus axillaris | reverse complement strand
CAAGTTGGGAGGAGGGTTGATCTGCTCGAGGGTAGGAAGGCTCTGCAGAGGGATCTGGACAGGCTGGATCGATGGGCTGAGGCCAATTTTACGAGGTTCAACAAGGCCAACTGCCGGGTCCTGCATTTGGGTCACAGCAACCCCATGCAGTGCTACAGGCCTGGGGAAGAGTGGCTGGAAAGCTGCCTGGCAGAGAAAGGATCTGGGACATGGTTTAGTGGTGGACTTGGCAGTGTTAGCTTATGGTTGGACTCAATTTTAAAGGTCTTTTCCAACCTAAAATGATTCTGTGATAAGTTACTAGGAATAGCTTAGCAGTCACAAAGATAAAAGTTCTTAGTACATGCTAAGCACACAGAACTTCTAAACTGACTCACTTCTGGTGAAAAGGGCAGGTTAGTTTAACCATTCCTATCTAAATTGTTTTTCTTTACAGTTGTTGTGGTAATCCTTCCTATAACTTGTTACGCTTTGTCATAAAGAGATGGAAGTGTCTCTTCACATACATGCACGCCCACACACCCAACACACACACATGCACATATATTTAAGTATCGGATGTTTTGTGTATTTATTGCTAGTGGTAGTTTCCTTTTCTTTATTATGCAGAAGGGCTTTCTTTTATTTGCCTTCTCAGTTTGTGTCTTCTCAAGTTGTGTGCTTTTCTTTTTTTCAGCACGCGCTGGATCTCCAGCTGGCAGTGGCCAATATCCTGCAATCTCTAGTACACACAGAGAGAAACCAGCAAGTCATGTGTGAAGCTGGGCTCCATGCACGACTTCTACAAAGATGCAGCGCTGCTCTGGCTGATGAGGACCACTCTCTGCATCCGCCACTCCAAAGGATGTTTGAAAGGCTGGCCTCACAGGCGCTGCAGCCTATGGTGTTGAGGTCAGAAAGATAGCATTGAAGTCCAGTTCAGCTGAGGCCTGCTGCCTGTGCTGTTGCTGGCTGGCTGTAAATGACTTAGATTGGTAGAGAGCATAAGTGACCTTGTGTGGTAGTGATCGCATGGGATCCCATTTTATTTCTTATCAGATAGACTGTCTTGCTTCTGTTAATCAGTGTGTAACCCTGGAGATGTTGGGAATTGGAGGACAGGGGAGGAAGGAGAAGTATGGAGTGGGGAAATCTGTTTGGTGTTTTTCACAGAGATTGTGATGAAGGTAAATGCTTGCTTTCTTCCTGCAAATCTTGAGAGGCTATCAAAAATGCCATTCCTGACTAGGTCCTCAGGAAGAGGAAGCATGAGGATGGATTCCTTGACTTTTCTGTGCAATGTTAAACACCTCAGATTGGAAGAGCTTTGGGCCAGCAGTTTTATTTAGTGCTTTAGTTTGTGTGAAGGAAATACAGGCATGTCATACAAGAGGTGTCTGGAAAAATCTGGGGATTCATTGCTTTAAGAGGTTGATCTTTCTGTGTATTAATGCAAATACGTTTGTACACCTATGCTAGTACTAGAAAAGCAAGCTTGCAAAGTCTGAGTATGTTTTGAACCATTTGTTCAATACCCACACAGTTGTATGATGATTTGGATTGCTTGCTAGATTCTGAAGAGACCTTCTTGCAGCCTTCCCATATAAAAAGGGGGCTTATAAGAATGACAGAGAGAGACTTTTTACCAGGGCCTGTAGTGACAGGACCAGGGGGAAGGGTTTTAAACTGGAAGAGGGTGGATTTAGGTTGGACATAAGGAAGACGTTTTTTACAATGAATGTGGTGAGACACTGGAAGAGGTTGCCCTGAGAACCTGTAGATGCCCCATCATTGGAAGTGCTCAAGGTCAGGTTGGATGGGGCTTTGAGCAACCCAATACAGTGAGAGGTGTCCCAGCCCACAACAGAGGGATTTGGACTAGATGGTCTAGTCTTCCAACCCAAACCATCACACAACGGCTTATAACATGCAGCCACAAGAGCTGCTCGGTTAACTTCAGTTTCATGTAGCCATGTCAGAAATGATTCTGCAAGGAGCACACTCGCTGGTAGTTCCATCACAGGAACTTAAGATTCCCTAAGCATAGATACTGATAAGCTAGGTAGCTGTAGAAACAGATATTATAGTTATCTATAGATACAGATGTTGATACCTGTGGAACCATCCCCCAGTCAAATAGGACACATGGGCAAAATAAAGCTGAGGTCACTTACTTCAGCCTCTGGTCTGCCTCTCTAGATGAGTTCAGCTTGCTGAACGTGCATCAGTGAGCATGCTGATGTTCTCCTACAGGATGCAGCAGCCTCCTGCCAAGTCTGTGGAATGAAGAGAAGGGAATTGGTAGCTTTATCAAAATTTTTTGATTAGTTAAGTTAATGCCAACTTTTGAGAGCATGTGTTCAAAACTTAGATAGTTTCAAACGGATCAGATGTGTTCTTGTAATTAGTTTATTTTCTTAATTAAAAGTTATGTTTATTACAAGTAATTACTGTCTTTTTTAAAAATTATGTTAGATTTGGTGCCATTCTAAGCAAATAAATAGACAAAATGATTTGTAATTCTTTTATTCTCTTTCTTAGGGAATTTTTACGCTTGGGAAATCCTTTGAATTGTGGAGCTTGGGACAAAAAGCTGTTGAAACAGTACCGAGTGCACAAACCCAGCTCACTGAGTTTTGAACCGGAAATGAGAAGTAGGTGCTGAAGTGCGAGAAAGTCACATAAAGAATGTTTCACTGACATCCCCCTATTGCATACTTCTGTAAAATTTGTATATAAGCATCCATAAAAACTTAACTCCACCCTGGCTTTGAATGAATGTGTAATCATCAGGACAGTTTGATTGGAAAAAGTTCTAAAAGCAGAATGAATGTAATACTTGTATTTAATATATATCCAGTGAGGTAATTGTAATTTTTTATTTTAGGAACAGTAACTACTAAACATGACAGTAGTTTGCTTTTAAGTCTAGAAAAGATCGTGAGTTTGTAGTTATTTAACTGTAAAAGGAAAAATATTTTTCTTATATACTTTCATGTGCACATCACATGTCATTAAGTCTATGTAGTGTCTCTCATGGGTTCAGTAACGTGTCAGATAAAATAACTGAAATTCCTCCACTTAAGTCTGATTCCATTTATTTCAGCTAGACTCAAGAACCTGGCTCATTAGTAGTAATGAGAAAGAAATACAAAGAATTAAAAAGAAAAAAAGGCACAATATACCTCATCTGGCAGAATCTCAATCTAATAATTGTTTATCTTATAAAGAGGTGGAATTTGGAGTTGGAATACCCACTCTTAATTATTTAAAGTTTAGCAGTCCCCTTTTAACCATTCATCAGTTTTTCATGGTAAATACTTACAATGGTTTTACTTATTGCTCGTTTTCAATATGTTTACTTTCCTGGTATATTAAAATTGAAATCTTTAATATTATGTGTTAAGCATGTCTTGAATTATGAGTGCATAGTAACTTAAAAATTTTCAAGGAAAAGGACAGACTTATATCAGCTTTAAAATAAAAAAAAGGGGCAGAGGGGACACCACGATAACTCAATTTCAGTTTTAGTCCTGGAATTAACACTGTGGGAAGGTATTCACAATATATTTTGATAGGATATTCACTAGGTATCCCCACATTATAGACGGACATACATACACACATGTATGCAGTGGAAATTTTCATTATACCTTTGTGTGCTACCCTATCATAGAAGTTCATCTGATAGAGTACTTCATATTCTATCACCAATTACACATCAGCTCTGATTTTTCACACTGGAAAGTTACATTTGTTTTCCAGCCATTGAATAAATCAGTCTGATGAACTGCACTGAATATCTGTAACTGATGGATTCCTCCAGCCAGTGCAAACCTCTCTTCCAGATGCATCCTTTCCTATTGTTAGCCATGAGTTCCAGAGCTTGGGAATAGCTGTTTGTGTAGTATAGGAGAGTCTCAGTAAATGATAATGCAAAGAAATTATTGATAAGTTTTCAAAGCATGTGATACTTAATTCTATGTGTCAACTCAGTCATTATATGGCCAGGTATAATGCATAGCTAAAAATACCTTAGTTGAAATGTTTGAATTATTTAAAAGGAACTAGAAAGTGTCCTGGATGGTACTGAATCACAAGCATTAAATAATGAAATAAATAAACAAAATAAAATAACTGAGCTTCTGTTATGTCATCAAGTTCAGTACATTTAAAAAGAAGAGAGGAGAGATTCAGTTTATCTCTAGGCCAGTGCTTTATTTATTTATTTATTTTTAATAGGGTGTTATCACAGGGGAAGATAAACAATGAAAACTGTGAAAATGTGAGTCTGAAAAGTTTTTAACCTAGGAAAGAGAGGGCAAAGCTAGCTTCTGAATACCACAAGTTACATGAAATTTCCTAAGCTAAGCTTACTGAGTCTTTCTGCTTATTGAGAGCTCTGAGACTTTTAGCTCCAGAGTTAACTGCATCTGAAAAACAGGGAGTTGTTCCTGCCTGTTAAGTCAAGTAGCAGGAACATGCCTGAAAGGGAGCCTCTGTGAAAGGGATACTTCCCTGATGTTAGGTAATGGGATGGCCTCTTGGCTCAATTTTTGGCATTACCTCAGACTTTCTGTAATACCTTGCTCAAGATATTTATGTCTCTGCCTCAGTTGAATGTTTTTATAATGACAGCAATACTTCCCAACTCATCATCTTCCAACTGAGAGGCTGAACTAGTCAACAATGATTGATAATTCAGCTACTGCATTGGAAGCAGTACTTGAAAAGTCCAAATAAATACCCTGAAAATGCCTCCCTTTTGCAATGTTGTGTTGTTTCTTGGCTTCTACTGTAGATAGCATGGTTACCTCAATGGAAGGTCTGGGTTCTGACAGCGTCTTTGGTTTGCATGAAGACAGCCACTATCGGATAAGCAAGAGCCTACTCAAGCCAGCAGAAGGGAGCACAGTACCCCTGACAAGAGTGAAATGTTTGGTCTCCATGACAACCCCACATGATATCAGGCTTCACGGATCATCAGTTACTCCAGCGTTCATTGAGTTTGACACGTCTCTTGAAGGGTTTGGGTAAGGTCCTACAGTGCTCTCAAATAACACAGGGCACAGTGCAATGCTTTCTTGCTTTCTTCTTTCAGAGAAACACTTTTGACTTTTAGTGGGCTGTTTGCAAACCAGAACCAAATGAATTCTTTAAAGAAAAGAAATGAATACTTGAAGCCACATAAATTTCTGTTCTGTCATTCATTAATGTCTTGAAACCAAATGCTTGCTTGCTGTGTGTGAAAGTAGAAGTAGGTTTGTATCTAAATGTTGATAGTACCTTCTCAGTTCTGGATTTCATGTGCCTTTTAAAACAAAGGAATGCCAACATACCCTTGGAGAAACTCATTAGTTGCTAGGATTTACGTGTGACGTTTGGATGGCCCAAATGCTCTGAAACCTACTTAAAATTGCTGAGGAACTTGGAAGTGCAAAAGTGGGCAAATTGGAGATACAAGTAAAGCAGAGAAGGCATCTTCTGAGTCCAAATAATTTGGAAAATATTATTATTAAGTGGAGGTGTAACCTGAATATAATGCTTAACTCATTTTTTTTCTTCTAGCATCCAGTATCACCTTCACTTACCATTTTTTGCTTTCTAATTAAACACCTGCTGCGTGAGGCACTTTATGAGCATCATATAATATGATTTAGCTTGACTGTTCAGGAGATGAAAACATGACCCCATTCTCAGCATATGTTTAAGGAAAATGCTTTGTCTTCTTGGTTATAAAAATGGAATAGAAAAACCTCAGAACACTCATTTTGGTCTATGCTAAGGGGTAAATATCTCAAGAATTGCTACAAAAATTCTGACCAAGCATATAAGGAACATGTATTCTTTAACTGCCTGCAGACTTGTCCGTAGGCAGAGGCTTGTATATAGGCTGAAAGCCAGTAACTCAGAGAGCAGTGTTACAAGATACATGCAAGTCAGACAATTGTGAATGGCACCTCAAATGATAAGTAATTGTTCAGAATTTCCCAGAAGCTTGATTAAAAGCTTAAAAACCTTGACTAGAAGCTTTACTAAAAGGTTTTTAGTGACACGAACCACCAAAAATGACAACTGCTGTGAAGCCCAAAGGAGTGTGACAAATTCTTGTATGAGAGGAGCAGCTCCTCAATGTTTTTTTTTCAGTCTGTTTTTAAAAAAAGAATTGTGAGAAGAGGTAGAACTGTTGTCCACAGCTGTACCATAATTTCATACAAACAGAAACAGCTCTACCCGACAGAATTGTTCATCTTGTCTTTTTCTTTCCAGACCTTATATTTATACTACTGTGTTTCTCTAAATCTATTTCTGTTCTGACATGGCCTTTGACAGAGCCAGTTGCATCTTAGTGCACTTGTTCCAGTTATTTGGGATAACTGGTCTGAGAGTAGAGTCCAGCCTGGATATTTGGGAACTCTGCTGCTCTGCATTCTCTTCTCAGCTTTGCAAAGCAAGGATGCAGCACCCATCTTGCATCTAGCCTTCATATCCAGTGTAGTCAGGGACAGACTTTTCTTTGAAAACAAATGGTGCTCAACGTTCTTTTCTACATGCTTTGTAAGAGAAGAGATAATGTTTTGGACCAAAGAAGAGCTTGAAATAGGCTAGGCTAGCCAAATGAATTGTTACTGTGGTGGCTTCAGGAGATTTGTAGATGCTGGCAATGTGTCCAAAAGTAATCCACATAATGCAGCTGTGACTTCTTGTAATTTCAACAAGTCACCTAAGAAGGCTGTTACAATCAATTAAAAAAAAAAAAAGTCTAAAAACATCCTGGTCTGTTTTAAAGTGCCAGGATGTTTCGTGAATTCTACAGTTGGTGGAGCCTTGCAAGTTATCTACTTAGAAAGAACGTGCTTGTAACACCATTGACCGTTGGGGATTCACCCAGAGAAGAACATTTTCAAGAGGGGGGAAGAAGTATATAATGAGAATTGTAATCAAAAGGAAGATAGTAGTGACCAGAACCATGGACTGCTGTTGCTTTCAAGATGGGTGGCCAAGTTAACTCTTCATAGCTTATATGAGAACAAAATAACTCCTAGCTCTGTCGGGCAAGTCAGCTACAGTATACTTAAAGTAGCCTGCTGAAGAGTAAATGTCAATAAAATGATGATTCTTCAGAAAGTGGAAAAGCTGTCATTTTCCTCCAGTAGGTCAGTGTATACAAACTGGAAGCTTATTTCCTCTGGGGTTTCACTTGACTTCAGCTAGGCTGATCACTGAAATGGTCTGGGCTCTTAAAATCTTTTAGTACCTAAGGGAGGTACTCCTATATCTTTTTCTATTGTATCCACAGCATCGGTGGCTCTTGTAAGGACCAAACATAGCTGATTTGGTGAAGTATGATGTTACTGTGAGAGCATACATACTTAAATTAAGAACAACATAGTATGCAATTACCAGATCCTTTGAATATTTAGCTAATCTGTCTCTTTTAGAGTCCAGAACATCTCAAAGGCTGCAGTCAGTTATGGTTGCCCACTAGGGAGCCACGTAGGTATAAGTGTCTGGACCTTTGGGCCAAAGATACATGCTGCCAAAGCTCCTTGCACTGGAGATAATTTACCCTCACAAGGAGAAATCTTGAGAATTCATTTCTACTTCTCATGAATACGTACAGTTAAGGAGAGTGATGGTGTGCTTATGGTATATTTTCCTAGGCTATATTTTGTTGGTATTGAACTCTGGTTGTACGGACTTTATTAAACTCTAGTGTTTTACTGTTCCTCTGTTTAACAGCTGCCTGTTCTTGCCAAGTTTGGCTCCCCATAATGCACCTACAAATAATGCTGTTACAACAGGACTTATTGACGGTGCAGTTGTCAGTGGAATTGGAACTGGTAAGTACTTGAGTATGACTGTTACTCCATAACAGCTGTGTTTTGTGTCTGATGTGTAATTCTCTTACATTTCTTTGTTAGCCATGAAGTGATAGTATGGTATTGGATGCTGTACACTCATAATTAAGAACATTTCTGTCCTTCTGTGTTTCTGTTGCTTTTTGCCCCCAAGTCAATGAAAAGCAATATAAAATAAAAATGTGTGATAGCTTCAAATTACAAGGCTTTCAGCAGAAGGTTAAGTTGTAATCAAGAGAAGCATATGAATAATGAACCTGGAAGGATTAAGAACAACTTGAGGTAGTAGTGTGAAAACTGTAGTAAACATAGAAGGAATTGTAAAGCTGTTCTTGTGGCTTTGTTCTGCTGAATTCTTGACTGAATTTGTTATAGGTGTAGTTACACGCATCATCACAAAAATCTCATCTCATTTGTTTGCTACCCCTTATACTTGTCCACTGTAGGCTGTTCACCCTACAGGAACTTGATGTGCTGTGGCACTAACTGAACATGATCACTTAATAAAAAAAGGTGTTAAGTCTAAAAAGTAAGTTGAAGGTTTACTGCAGTAAGATGGAATTAGTGTTAGACAGTACTTGAAGTCCGTGAGCTCTTGTTCTGTGGGAGCACCCCAGGAGATTATTTCATCATGTGGTGGAGAGCTCTTCAACAAAGGCTTCTTCAGTGAGTCACACCTATGGAAGAAGCATCTCATCATGATATTAGTAGTTCCTGAGGGCCTGATCCATTTCCACTTTTTTTTGCCTAGGGAACTGAAACTGGGTTGTTCTGAACAAGCACACCTTCAGAGTTGATTTTTTGTTTTAGAGTAGGAGGCAATAGCGTGCAATTCTTGCTTTACTTTGTTTTGAAAGAAAGCCTTCTGAGCTAGCTTTATGTGACTTTTCCTCCAAGCTTGAGTCAGAAATGAAAGAAGTAACATTGAAGTCCATGAAGGAAGAGTTTGAGAAAGCACAGCTGGTATCAACTGAGCTGATCGGAAAAAAGGAACAGGAACAAGTAGGGTAGCCTAAGTACTAGCTACTGCCGCTATATAATGGGCTTTCGTTTTTGTTTTTAGGTGAAAGATTTTTCCCACCACCATCTGGTTTAAGCTACTCAACTTGGTTTTGTATTGAACATTTTAGTACGCCTCCTAATAACCATCCTGTGAGACTTCTTACTGTAGTACGGCGTGCAAACTCCTCAGAGCAGCATTACGTATGCCTTGCCATTGTTCTCTCAGCAAAAGACCGGTCACTGATTGTTTCAACTAAAGAAGAATTGCTTCAAAATTATGGTAAGAGTTGTGTTGTGTCATCAGCTAATCCTGACAATATTGTGGGCATGCGACAACAAGTTTAATTTGAACCTAGTATCTAGAAGAATTGAGTGTGATGGAACTTTTGGTTGCAGCTTCACCAGCACCTAAAGGGTTTTGATAGTGGAAAAATGCAAAATGTAAACATTCATGTAGAAATTAAGGAGCTCTCAGAATTTCTAAACGATTTGTTATCCACACGTAAAGAAAAATTTTTGCCCAAACCCCAAGTACTATAAATTTGAAGGATGGGATTGCATCATTGTTTTTGAAAGGTTTTTTGCCTTTTATTTATCTTGTATCGTTCATTTTAGACATCATCTCTTGAGGTGCAAATATAACTATCTTTGCTTTGAAGAAGTTTGGAAATAGTAAACTAACAGGTTGCAAAGGCTTTTTCAGTTTGAATAGTCCCAGCACTGGAGGGCTATTTGAAGGCAATCAGTCATTTGCTTCCTGTTTAATGCTGTGATCAGTTTTCAGAAAGAGTTTGTAGCTTCATTCAGTATCTGTGATCAAAGGTGGAATTACAGGAGGTGCATTGAACATCTAAGTGAAGTTGGTGAGGTAGTGAATTTGCTAGAGCGTGCTATCGGTGCAGTTGGGAGCTTCAGGCTTAGCCATTTCCTGTCTGCTGTCTTGTCTTCCATCAGAGCCTCCAAAAATGGTCAGTTTTGACAGACTATTTATGCAGTGTGGTTGTGGAGGAGCTGAGAAGAGCAGGGCAGCCTTCTGCATATGTTTCAGGCTTAGCTCTTGTCATGGTTTCAGCCCAGCCGGTAACAAAACACCAGGCAGCCCCTTGCTCACGCCTCCCTCCGCCCCTGCCATGGTGGGATGAGGAGAAAATACAAAGAAAGGCTTGTGGTTTGAAATAATGACTGGGAGGGATCACTCCCCGTTATGGTCACGGGCAAAAGATAGGCTCAAATTGGGCAAGAATCAAAATCAATTTAACTTGCTACAAATCAAAGCAAGACAAGGATATCAGAAAGTAAAACCAAACCTTAGAACACCTTTTCCCCACCCCTCCCTCCTTCCAGACTCAACCCCACTCCAGGTTCTCTCCGCCTCCTCGCTCCCTGCAGCGCAGAGGACAGGGAATGGGGGTTGGGGTCAGTTCATCACACCTTGTCTCTACTGCTCCTTCCTCCTCAGGGGGAGGACTCCTCACTCCTCCCCTGCTCCGTCATGGGGTCCTTCCCATGGGAGACAGTCCTTCACTAACTTCTCCAAGGTGAGTTCTTTCCATGGGCAGTTCCTCACAAACTTCCCTGGCGTGGGTCCTTGCCGTGGCCTGATCTTCAGTTACAAACTGCTCTAGTGCAGGCTTTGCCATGGAGTCATGGCCATCCTTGGGAGCATCTGTTCCACCATTCACCTCTATGGGCTGCAGGGGCATCTCCTCCTCCTCCCCTCCTTCCTCGCTGCCCTCAGTGTCTGCAGAGGGGTTCCTCTCCCATCCCAATCCCAACACTCAGGGCAGGTTTTTCCCTTTTTAACTCTGCTCTCCCAGAAGCGCTACCACCATCACTGATGGGCTCGGCCTGAGCCAAAGGCAGGTCCAGCTTGGAGCTGGGGAAGCTTCAAGCAGCTTCTCAAAGGAGCCAGCCCCTGTGGCCCACTCTCCCGCACCAAAAAACTGTGCCACACAAACTCATAACAGCTCTTTACCAAACCAATATGCTGGGTTACAAGTGGTTATCAAAAATCTGTTCCTGCTTCTAGTCTTTCATTTTGAGTAGCAGGCACTAATGAAGGATTTGTACAACTGTTGTTATTTAAAATAAAAATAATGAAGCAGAATGTTATAGAATATTCCTTCTTTTCATGATAAGCGGACGTTTGCATCATTAACTGTGGTAGTTTCTCTTACTAGAAGTCAGCTTCAAAACCTAAAACTTGGGAGCTGAAGAGCCATAGTATAAGGGAGGAACTAAACTTCTTAAATTGCAGAGACACTGACAGTGTTTTCTTGAACAGAAGACCAAATTCTTATAAGAGACAATTAGATAAGTTTATCTTCATATTAATTGCTTTAGCCTGCACTGGAGCTTTAGAATGTATGGTTTTACTTTGTAAGACCCTATTATCTAACTCTTTAAAAGAGGTTGGATTTGAAGAGGCTTTGTCAGAGAAGATCTGAAGGTCTCTGACTATAAAGACTGTTTTTTAATTGAATGGGATACTTTGCTTTACTGGAGCGCTACCCTGTGATGGCTAAGTTGTATCTGGTGGTATACCACCAAGTACTGAGCAGGTGAGTACCTGAAGAACTGAGATGGCAGGCCTGCCAGTGCTGATGATCTATTGTAAGAATAAGTGGGGTGGTTTAGGGATCTTTCTGTGAGTGAGAATTGTGCTTAAAGGTGTTTGGCTGAGAAAAAGAACTTGAGAGTATTTTTGTATCTGAAAGTTAGTTCCAAGTACTCTGCTTTTATCATTTTTCTTGTGCTGTTTCTAAAGAAATGAGTGTTCTCCCTGTGTAGGCAGCTGCTGAGGTAAGAGGATTTATGGGTTTTTTTCCTTCAATATAAAAGAATGAAGAGAGTGGGGGTCATTTGGCTTTGCAATGGAGAAGCTAATGCACCTGCAGACTCATCATGCCTTCTGGTATGAAGTCAAATGATGCCTGTTAGAGAAATTAAAGAATTTTGTGCTGAGAACTACAGTGTATTTTAACATTGAGAAGATAATTCAGCACCCATTAATGGAGAAAGACCTGGGAAATGCTTGAAGAGTATGGGTGGGTGAACTGGGGACTGATGATCAGCAGCTTGTGGTTTTCAGCCCCTGCAGAGAGGCTGGGAGCACGTTCCTCTGGCTGTGTGTCTGGAAGGCAGGTATCCGTCTCCACCTGCTCTCACTGTTGGTGCGAGGGTGGCCAATGGAGCCACGGGTGCAGCTCACCTCACCCCACAGCAGCTGGTGCTCATGTCAGGCCAGTGGCCTTACAACCCAGGCTCCACTGCTGACACGGTGAAGGGAAGGCAAGGGCGACTCGCTGTGGTTACAGTACTGAAATGGAACAGACAAAAAGTCTTCGTTTTGACTTGGGCAGAAATGTCTCAGCCCTGAACTACCCCTTCAGTAGCAGCACTTCAGAAAATTAATTTTCCTTAGAGCTGCAAAAAGGGAAGAGAAGCCACTGTGCTGAGGCTTGAGTTACAAGTACCCATGGTCTGCATTTGATGCATGTCTTGCTAGCCAGACATCGTATTTGTGGCTTTTAGTAATGAAAAAAGTTTTAGGCTTTCAACCTCATCTTTAACTTCACTTACACTTTGTAATTTAGCATAATTCTGACACAGATGCTTTGAAAGACAATCTTTTTACTTGTATTTTCTTTTGTGTGTGACCTAATTGTTTAAACATGTTAGTAGCAAGCTTATACTGAGTGTCTGTGGGCAGGTGCTGGGAAACAAGAGGGGGCTTCTGTGGGAAGAGGCCGGGGCTGCCCCGTGCCAGACATGGCCACTTCCGGCCAGCTCCACAGCAGACCCCCTGCAAGACAGAGCTTAGTCCAGCAGCCAGGCTTGTGGTGCCTCTGAGAAGACACATGTAAGAGGGGTGAAATGCTGCATGGAGTGAGGAGTAAGGGAAAAAAATGTGAGAGAAAGTACCCTGAGGACACGAAGGTGAGAACAGAAGAGGGGAGGGTGCTGGATCAGAGATCCCCTGTGGCCCCTGGAGAGGATCACACTGGATCAGGTAGTGGGACCTGTGGAGGAGACTGTGGTGGAACAGGGAAAAGTGTGAGGAGAAAGTCTGGGAAATATGGCTATCTTCCTCTCCACAGTGTGAGAAAATTGAAAAACAGCTCTGTAGGTTTGGTGAGACATCTGTTATTTCTTACTTATTACTGCTGTATAAACTTTTTTAGAAAAACAATAAAAGATCATCTTCCTGTGACTTGCATGGTGGCATGAGAAAGTTAGTAAAAACTCGAGCAAACTTGTCATTCCAGCTAAAATTTCAGAGGGAGGATAAAAGGGGAGAAGTGAAACATAATTATCAAAAGTCTAAAAGTATCCTGAGAATTTTCTTAGAGAAGAATTATGGCAAAGGAGGTAGAGACCTGTCATTGGTACTACCAAAACTATATTAGTTTGTTAATGTGCAAGTGTTTAAGTATGTTTAGCCTGTCAAACTGTGACAATTTGGTCTGAACACTTCTCAAAAAACATGATTTCATACTTTCAGTTCTTGTATTTGGAAGTCTAGAGTCATTCTTCTTAATCGTATGACTTTATTTGTACCTTGTTAATTGTATTTTTGTTAACTATGTGCTTTCTAAAAATTTGGGGTTAGTGTATTGCTATAGATTGTTTTACGTAACGTCTAATAACATATTTGTCTGTTTAAGCTTCTTACAACATTTCTACTGGTGCCCACTAACTGGTATTTTTCCTTTAGTTGATGACTTCAGTGAAGAATCATCATTTTATGAAATTCTTCCCTGCTGTGCCCGTTTCCGCTGTGGTGACCTCATTGTGGAAGGCCAGTGGCATCACCTAGTTCTGGTCATGAGTAAAGGCATGCTAAAGAACAGCACAGCTGCGCTCTATCTTGATGGACAGCTTGTTAATACTGTTAAGGTAAAGTAAACCTTTAAATCCTCATTTTTACTGGTTGGAGTGATTTCTCTCTCTCTGTACATATATATGTGCAAAAACCCCCACAAAACAAGAACAAAACAAACCAATGCACCCTCCCCCCCCCAAAAAACCCACCCAACCACCACAAACAAAAGCCCACGAAACGAGGAGCCTTGCAAAAAGGAGTCTTTGCTTACTATACACAGCTTGGAGCCAGCCCTAGCCCTGTTCAGAGGAGAAGATACTGAATACTTTATCAGGCATGAGCAATAGTGATACTAAAGTGAAGTGGACGTGTTGCACTGAATGTGAGGCAAGTGTGGCACAGAGATGCTGCTGACTTGATTAATTAGAAGGATCATAAAAAGGTGAAGAAGACTTATCCCAGGACCGCATACCAGATCTAATATTGAATAATAGGGAGATTACAGAGTAAGACAGCTTTGCCAATTTATTCAGCTTGTTCCTTTCACAACCCTCTTGCCACCTCAGAACTTGTCAGTGATAGCCACTGAGATGTCCAGTGTTATTAGTTGATGGTACACATTTAGTTGTAAAGGTCAGTGTTCTGTTGTTATGTGGAAAAAACTGGGAGGCCAAAAGCAGAGAGCAGTAAACAGCACTGTGGACCTGTCCACTGAGCAGAAAGTATTCCTGACCCGTAACCAATAACTAAAGAGCATTTGGCACCTGGCAGGTGTGGGCTGTATGTTAGCTAGTGTTACTGTACTGCTATAGGTAAAACAATACTTTGACTTTCAGATTTACCTTTCAGTATTCCTTTTGCAGAAAGAAGACTATGGTAACTTTGTTATGCTAATAGCTGTAATACTTGAGCATCTATCTGGCCATACATGACTATGTTCAATAGCTGGTAACAGAATTTTTACAAGGTAGATAGAAAATGCCTGTGAGATTGTTATTGTTGTTATATATAGGCCAGCATCGTACTCATGTATTTCTTTTATTGCTGTCTGAAAATCTTATCAGATAGAATTAATCACATTTGCACTTTAGCTCGAAACAGAATAATTACCAAAGCCATGTTTTCACTGGCTGAAAAAGGAGGACAAAGAACACAAGTTTATGAGATCATCTTACTGCTTTTGCAAAAAATAATGACCGTCATAGAGCACCATGTTTTTAGAATCAAGATACAGCCTTGTTCTTTAGTGTTTTTAAGCACAAACTCACATGTTCTCATCCTGTGTTTCCATACATACCTTCATCTTTTGAAAGCCACTTAGCTTCTGATCTTTGCATTTACCCTCTGATTAATGTTCTTCACTGAGTTTTGCTCTACAGGATCAGAATACTGTGTGTTACATAGCCGTCGCTTGGTACATCCCCTGGTTTGCAAAATGCTTTCCTGAATTTCTGGTCTTCCTACTTTCTTTTCATGGTACCCATGCTCCCTCAATAACTTCATTGTGTTTTTCTCCCTTACAGCTTCACTATGTTCATAGTAGTCCTAGTGGGTCTGGTTCTGCCAATCCACCTGTAGTCAGCACTGTTTATGCCTATATTGGTACGCCACCTGCACAGCGCCAGCTCTCTTCATTAGTGTGGCGTTTGGGCCCTACGCATTTCCTGGAGGAAGTTTTGCCTGCCCCAGGTATTAGCACCATTTATGAACTGGGACCAAATTACGTCGGAAGTTTTCAAGCAGTATACATACCATGTAAGTACAAATCAAATGGCAGCTAGTAACTTTGCCCAGCTGTAGTGGAATCTTTTGTGTGCAGATTGACAGAAGAGGTGAGAAAGGAGAGTATGCAGTAGGAGAGAGGAAAAGCTAGCTGTTCATAGGGAGATTAGTAGCTGCTATTGAAGAGGATGATAGAAATCCAAATTACTGTTTTAACATACTGCTGGTAGCACTTGTACTGAGGTATGATAGAAGTGCTTGTATTCCTCATTTTCGTTTCAAACTAACTAGAAATGCTAAAAGCTGTCATTGTTCATACTGTATATTATATTTATCTGTAGAAAGTGAAATTAGAAAGGCATTTTAACTTGTCAGTTTCTAGTGGTAGCACTCATCTGCAAATCGGCAATGTATTCTGTACTTTAAAGAGAGCTGTCTTGAAATGTCATTGTTTGTAGGGCCTAAATAGATCAACTGAAAGAAAAAAAAACACCCGAGGGATTGTGGTGCAGTGGATGGTCTTTAAGCATTTGTTACAAACAAATGTGGGCAATTCTATTACATTTTTTTAAGTGTTCGTGTTTGAAATTGAGGGGAGAGCAACACAAAAATATATGAATAATCTTGTTGGAAGTGTGTTTCCATAGCCTGTTTTTCAAATACTCAGACGTGGGATTCTTCATTAGCTCTGGTAAGATGCACTGTCACTCGTGAGATTTTCCTGTTCTGTACAACTCCCTGTATTTCTATGCAGTTAAGAGTACCTCCTCACTAACATCAGTATTATGTCAGATGTTCTTTGCTTTACCTGGCTATCAAAGGGCTTTTCAGTGAAATATAAATAAAAATGGGGAACATATCCAAGTTGTCTTGTCCTTACACTGTCTTTCTCTATGAGGACCATAATCCTTTCCAGCTCTTCTGGAGAGAAACTGTCACCATCTCAAGGAAGGAGGCAGTGAGTGATGAGAGTGGTAGGAAAACAAAAGTATGTACAGGCACTGTGCAGTCTTACTTTTCATCGTGAAAGCTTTCCCTAGAGTGGTGACAGACACCTCCAACCCCCCAAATGTAGATGATGTTCAGGCTGTGAAAGAATGGAGTATCATGAAAGAGAAGGTAGCTTTCCTTGCCTGTCTTGAGTGAAAAACTTTGGGAATTTAGTTGTCATGTACAGATCTGTGCCATGTACTTGCTTTTTTTGACAGCTAGACAAACCTCGCGAGCAACTGTAGATTTAGGTATCTGCTAATCAATTATAATTTCTCCTGCAAGGCATTTTGACTGGCAATGTGCAAGTTTTAATTACTGAATTAGCCAAAGGAAATTCTGCGAATGTGAATTTGTTCATTCACTTCCAAGAACTAAAGATTTTCCTGCCTTTATGCTAAAGCCATGTTCACCAGGAAGCCCACAGTAACTTAGAAGAATTCTTCATTTCTTAACATACTGACTTTTTCCAGCTTGGCAGTGTATTTCTCCTGCACAAGCTTTGCTCAGTTCGTTGTATTTCAGAAGCAGGCTGCTCCAGAACAAAAGGC
This sequence comes from Elanus axillaris, assembly GCA_026212715.1. Lineage (NCBI taxonomy): Eukaryota > Metazoa > Chordata > Aves > Accipitriformes > Accipitridae > Elanus > Elanus axillaris. Next base: position 24,062,572 of record JANZLQ010000007.1, on the reverse strand, counting down.
TTGTTTCTATTTAGGGCTAAGCTTCTGTTCACGTGATGTACAGAATGCAGGGGATGCAGTATGAGCTGAGTATCTTACTATTTTATCTTGGGCCCTCATTCCAAAATGCTTGTTTTTCCTTAGTGTGATGATTATTTGTGGGAATCCTGGAGAAGGGAAGAGCCCTTGCAGTCTTCTGCTCTTGTTCTTTACAGGGAAATTGTGTCTGACTTGCCATTTGCCCATGCAATGCTTCTTTTGAAAGTTTTGTCCCTGTTTTCAGTAAGCAAGACTGCCATGTTCTATGAATTTGTCCTGTGTTTAAACAAAATGAAAAACCTGATAGTCTTTTAAGTCTTGGAAACAGCCCTCAGAAAGAAGTTACTAATTCAGGAGAAGGAATTCCTTTGTCTGTTTGCTGAAATGAAGGAATGTTTTCAGGGCATCCGTGTGAGCAGAGGATCCAATATGGAATTCGTTTATGGGGAAGCCAAGACTTCTGAAACTGTCTCTTAAGTAAGACTTGACAGAGACTTGACTCTGATTCAGCAAGTTTATGTAGACACCAGATTCTTACTTGTTTCAGTGTTAGGTGAGGAGCCTTCATGCTTTTTTAATTCCGTTAATGTGTTTGATTGGAGTTGCAGACACTTTTTGACCTGGAATGAAGATCCAGAAGTGAATCTCTATGTTGAGCTTTCAGGTGCTGAATTTTTCACACTTCCTCTAAGTGTTGTAGACAGCTGTCGATCACAGTGTTTGCAGTACCTCACAAGAAGCATCCACTTTCGGAGCAGTGGATACAAAATATTAAAGATATGGTTATATATTCTCTTCGATGCCTGGGCCTTTTGGTCTTTATTCAGTCTTGCATCTCTTGTACCATTCACTAAGGCGGTTTTCCTAGCAAACCATTGTAAAAAGCCTGTTGTCACAGGCAAAGATGCAGATGTACCAAATACATCTCTCTTTTTTGATTACTTTGTTTTTCTTCAGGTGGGAAGGGAGGTGAACAGCCCTTAGGCTGTATGCAAATTGGGTGCGGGAGTTATGTTGCCTTCCAAAAGTTCAGATGAGGAAGCACCACATCTTCTATTCCATGGCCAAGCCACAGGCTGCCAGTTGCCATTACAGGTTAATATTGTAGACCTTGAAAGGAAATGCTTGCTGTGCATTGCCCTTTTATCTTAAACAGCAGCTTTATTCCACGACTCATATGCTATCAAACTACTCTTTGGTAGAGGAAGCAAGTATGCAAAGACAATATCACATCTCAGCTATTTGTGAAACCTTTCTTCTATACCTATTCTGAAATATAATTTGCTTAAGATTCTACTCTTGAAACTGAAAAGAAAAACAGTGCTATTACTGAAATTAACTTTTATTTTGTTTTTAAGGCAAAGATTCCAAGTCTGAAGGAATCAACCCATCTCCAATATCTTTGGTACCAGAAGAGAAGGTCTCTTTTGGTCTCTATGCACTGTCAGTTTCTTCATTTACAGTGGCAAAAATAAGGAAAGTTTACAACAAATTGGATAGTAAAGCTATTGCCAAACAGGTATGTTGGGAAATGAGTTGGTTAATACGTACTACTTGTTGGTTTTGTTCTTCTAACTCCTTTCAAGGCAATTTGCTCAATGCAACCAGGAACAATAATGTACTTGTCAGAAGAGTTGCCCATAAACATTTTTGTGTTTTTAAAAAAAAATTGAGGGGAGATGGTACTCCTAGATTCTGTTTGCATTCTTGAAATTACTAGTAGCTATGTATCTTAGCACCTTTTGGAAGTATTTCAGCTTTTTAATGTAGATGGCAGTTGTAAGCCAATTGAAAAACAGTTAAGATTATATCGCTGAACAATGTTTCTACTGTTACAGATGAACAAAGCTGATAGCTTAGTCCTCTGACTATGATTCAGCTTTGGAAACCAGAATATTGGTTTATATTTTTCTTCAAAGTACATTAAAATCAGTGAATTATTTGTTCAAAGAACCATCTGTGATGGAAGGCTGGTTGTTGGATGGGGATGTTCAGCCTGAAGATGAGAAGGCTCTGACAAGACCTTATTGCAGCCTTTCAATATGTATGGGGGGCTTATAAGAACAACAGAGAGGCTTTTTACAAGGGGCAATGGTTTTAAACTGAAAGAAGGTGGATTTAGATTGGGTGTAAGGATGCAACTTTTTACGATGAAGGTGATGAGACACTGGAAAAGGTAGCCTAGAGAAGCTGTCAATGCCCCATTACTGGAAGTGTTTGAGGTCAGGTTGGATGATGCTTTGAGAAACCTGATTTAATGGAAGATGTCCCTGCCCACAAGAGGGGGATTGGACTGGATGATCTTCAAAGGTCCCTTTCAACCGAAACCATTCTATGATCTGGTGGGATTATTTTTGAAGTTAGATTCATCTTCCTTAAACTTTGGAGATTAGAGATTTCTCTTTACTTTAGAGACTGTCTTAATGACTCTAGAATAGTTCTATTTTGGTTTATGTTACTACTCTATCACAGGAGGAAAATACACAAGTTATGTTCAGGCTTGCATAAAAAAAACCTCTTCCCTTTAGCCCCTGCTTGTTTTTTTTTTTCTTGTTTTGTTCAGCTGGCAATTTCTTCTCATGAAAATGCCACACCTGTGAAGCTGCTGCATAACTCAGCAGGGCATTTGAATGGACCAGCGCGCTCCATTGGTGCAGCTTTGATAGGATATTTGGGTGAGTTGAGTACTTGAGAATCACTATGTTTAAAAATGATTAATTACTTGTCAATAAGAACTTAGGTCTAGAAGATAAATCATGTAACTGATGAATGTTAATCGTACATTGTTAAATTTACTTAACATTGTTAATTTTATGGAAACACTATTACCTTTTTTCTTTTTTATTGATATGGGGTGCTTGTTTCTGTTTATATGAGTTATCATTATGAAAATACACTTAGTTATCTTAGGTCATAGATTATTTTCCAGTGCAATATTTCCTTCACCACCTCTTCTGAGGTGTCATAGTTCTTCTAGTGATATTATTTTCATAATTCATGCAATGCTAGAATGCAAATTACTTGCATGTATTCACAGTGATTTCTACAAGAATTAGATTTCATTCTATTTTAATGTGTTTTCTGTGCCTATGCTCAGGAGTAAGAACATTTGTCCCTAAGCCTGTTGCTACTACACTACAGTACATTGGTGGGGCTGCTGCTATTTTGGGACTTGTAGCTATGGCATCAGATGTAGAAGGGTTGTATGCAGCTGTGAAGGCCTTGGTCTGTGTGGTGAAGAGCAATCCACTAGCCAGCAAAGAAATGGAAAGAATCAGAGGTTATCAGGTATGTAAGAAATGTCCTAAAACAGACCATGCAGACTGAATTTCACTATCTGTCCTAGCAGTTTCTGTGGAAATTCCTTATTGTGTTGTGGTAACCTGAGTTTCTGCTCTTAAGTTTAGTCACCTCTTGGCTAATTAGCATAACTGAGTTATTTAGGATGGGTTTTAAAGGAGACGGTGGAAAGTTTTGCTAAGCAGTTGTGCACATTTAGCTGCTTTGCTGAAACTGAGCCTTCATTAATAGGAAGGAACAACACAACTGTGGCACTTAGATGATTCTTTTCCCGTGATTGTGAACCCACCTCTGCAAGCCTGGGAGTGTCTGTCTCCATGGTCTGCCAGCAAGAGAGGAGGATAGGGACATAGCATTTTGAGGAAACTGCACAAACTTTATAGTTAGTGATACTGTTCGCTTTCAAGCTGAAGACTTCTTAATTCTTCATTGGAATGGGGATCAGTTATGCAGAAGGATTGGTTGACTGACTTGAGAAGATCTTTACATGACCAGTGCATTTTACATTTCTCACGAAGACTTCTTTATTGAAACAGAAAGTTTATGCTGTGGTTTGGGCTGTATATTTACATACCTTGTAATGCTAATGGCTAGTATAGTTACATCAAAACATTATTCCATGTAGCCTGTTGCAGACCTTGGCTTACTTTGACCAAATAAATCTAGACAGTGTCCTCCTTGCATCATAAGCAGTCAATGGATCATCACATACAACCTTACATTCCACTTGTATTGACCTCAACAAGTAGCATGATTTGAGAGAGATTTCCAAAATCTGTATTTCTTCAGTAATGTTTCAAGGAGGATGGTGAAGCTGAACAGGCCAGTATGTTGAGAGTTTAACAGGTTTGCATCAGAAGACAAGAGATAGTAGTAGTACATCTGGCAACTGGTTCTTTCCCAACCTAAATTGTAAGAAGTTAGAGCAGAAATGAGGCCTGGAAGGCCAACATCTACAGTCATGCCTAGGGCAACAAAGGGCAGCAAGAAAAAAGAAAGTTGGGCTTATTCAGATTTATGTTATCATGGCTGTTCATCTTCAGTGCCAGAATACCTCTTGTTCATGCATGCAGTACTCTAGGGGTGCTCTGTCTGCCATATCTGTGGTTGCTGTCCAGGAACACAACTATGTGAGAATGTATCACATGCTGCCTTAAACTGTGACTGACTACCAGAGAGCTGAGGGGTAGGTATGTGGGGGCGTGTGTGTGTGTGTGTGTTTGAGTGCCTAATCCTCAGGGCCTAGATACTGTTTGTAGTGCAGAACAGGTGTTTTATGAGCTGGAGGGTGTCCTGGACACGCCACTTTTCTAATCAACCCTAATGCCACTTTCAAGCTTTTTCATCAAGAGTATCAACTATCAGACATACTTTAAGAGCCTTCTCTAAAGAGACACAGACATTTCATCTATGATTCTTTGTGCTTAGACAGTGTTGCTGTGAGTTCATAGGCTACTAATTCCTTTTCTGTTTACTTGTTCAAGTTGCTGGCAATGCTGTTAAAGAAGAAACGATCCCTTCTGAACAGCCACATACTCCATCTGACCTTTTCCTTGGTGGGAACTGTCGATAGCGGGCATGAAACGTCTATTATTCCAAATTCTGCTGCTTTCCAGGATCTGCTCTGCGATTTTGAAGTATGTATAGCTGCACAGAAAAGTGATGATGAAGTTGGATAGGGATTAAGTCAGATGCTGATAGCATACCTTAAATATTGAACTAGGTTGTTATCCTGAGAACTTACTATTTCATATATAGTACAGTAAAGCAGCTGAGCAGCAAGATTATTAGTAGCTTTTCGTGCTGAAATGGCTTGAATCACTGTAGAAACAATGAATGGGTACCACAGATGTTTCTGCTTTTTGTTGTTCTAGAATATATGTTTAATAGTTTTCTGTTCAGCAATTTCTTTTAACCTGTGTGTTCTACTGCAGTACATATATCAAGGCATGAAAGATGTACTGAAAATAACAGTAGGAGGTAGACTTTCAACGTAGCACGTAGGAGTCATTTTATAATACATCTTCTGCAAAGTTAATAATAACACAGTTAAAATTCTGCCTGTATGACCTATGAAATATTTAAGTGTTATTTTGTTAAACTAAGGAAAGTAGAGAAGTTCAGAAGGAATTGCTAATGTAATAATGGCTGATAAATGATGCATAGAGCTCATTGTTTAGTGTTTTCTCTTTTGGCATTATCTGTACATGACACAGACCAAGTAAAAGTATTCTGGTTCATATATACTAAAATAAATAAATAAATAAAAATACTACTGCCACTACTAGTCCAGCTATAAGATAGTGACTTAATAGTGCCAGTATGTCTTGCACAAATGGCTTTATGGAATTAATCTGTTTCCTTTTTTAGATGTCTATTTGAGTATTTCATAGCACTCCTGGAAACTTATTTAAGGGTCTCACCTATGAAAAAATTCCTGCTGCTTACTATAGCCTTTATTTTAATAAAATTAACAGGTCTTGTGAACTTCATTTTTTTGAGAACGTAAAGGTCTTTAATGCACCCACTACCCACCCCTCTTGCCTAGATCAACAATATGCTCTAATTATGGCATTAAGAAAGATGAAATGAAAAGGGCAGACCTAAGCCTCTTTTTTTTTTTTTTTTTTTAACCTTAGTGGGGTTCTAATACAGAGGAAACTTGTCACCGACCAAAGTTTCCTCTTTTTTTTTTCTTGAGATGTAATGTTAAAACTAGAAATAAGTTTGTGCTGTGTGTAAACATTAATTCTTCAGTATCATGTAAATAGTTGTTATTTAAAAAACTCTTTAAATTACAATAATACTTCCTTTGTGCTCACAAAATTAAACATAGACTTCAAAGAAGTTATTGCATCTACAAGAGGTAATATTTGTGGTAGAGTTCTTAAGGTAGATTAACTGTTTAGCAGAGAGGAGAGTGTAAAAGGAGCTGGGCTGTGATTCACAGTGAAGCTTGAATTCTGATGAAGAATATTCTTCTCTTTTTCTTTTTTTTTTTCTCTTCCCCGTAAAGAGGAACCAGCTGAGAAATTTCATCACTAGTATGTAGTCACTCAGACAGCAACTGCTGTACAAAAGATCCAATTTCATATTGTTTAGTTCTTGCCTGTCTTTTTTTTTTTTTCCTGAAGACCAAGAACAACTGGAGAACAAATACACTTAAGAGACTAAAAAAATTTTTAAAAGTGCAAGTAATTGGTCTGTGAGTCACTAAAAAGAAGCTTTCCAAAAGCTTCAGGTTCTGGCTTGGTTTTTTTAATAATTATTTCTGTTATTTCTGTATTCAGAAATCAGTGACCCAAACATTTCACTTAAATTGGATAAATTAAATATTCTTACTCTTTTGCTGAACAGGGAAATGAAAAGATTTCTTCTGATCATTTTAGATGATAAGGTAGAAGAAAAGCAAAAGCTAGAAAGCTTTTCATTTAAGCCAGTTTTAGACACCAGTGCACAAGTATTAACTATGCTTTGTTCAATAGCAAGTCAATTTTAAGAATTGCAGCTGTAACTGTGAGCTTTCTGGCTTTTATATATTTTATTATTTCTATTGATTGAAAAATTGATTATTTTTTTAATTTTTTTTTTTCATAGAGGATCTAAGTAATTTTAAACAGTGTGCAGGAAATGCTGGGTAAAAGTAAATAAAAAAATAAAATCTGGGAAGACCTTGAGTTTAAGCTTGGCAGAAAATAATAAGCTAATTTTACAAAGAGGAAATCTTCACTTAGGCCAAATAAACTTAACACCGCATTTCACATCAGCCGTGTAAACCCCAGTATCTCCTTTGGAGTCATTGCACGATCTGTTTAAAGAGAAATTCCAGAAAGTGTGTACCTTTTTTGTCTAGAACTCTATAAATTTTCAGCATGATATGCCTACAGAGAATACATATGGTACCAATGTGTGTTTCTTCAGTCTTCACTAGTATATTTAATACGGTACTGAAGTTGAAAAATAAAAAGTTGAGAACCTTGCAGTGAGCTTTTGGGTGCAATGGCCAGGTAAACAGTTACATAGACGAACAGTTTTAATCTCTTAAAGCCTTTCATAACTGTTGGTATATTAATATCAGTTTTTAATCTTAAAGTGGATTTGTGTACAAAATGTATCATTGTTTATTCTGTAATTCAGGTCTGGCTTCATGCACCCTATGAGCTTCATCTGTCATTATTTGAGCACTTCATCGAACTTCTCACTGAGTCAAGGTATGAGCCAATACCAGCCTAGTAATGAGACTTAGAGGATTAGGTAATATGTAGAGGATGCTCCAATTTTAAATTGCCACCTCCTTTCTTTCCTTCTTCCAGCGAAGCAGCAAAGAACGCTAAGTTAATGAGGGAATTCCAACTCATCCCAAGACTGCTCTTGACTCTTCGAGATATGTCTCTGTCCCAGCCTACTATTGCTGCGATTAGTAATGTGCTGAGCTTTTTGCTTCAAGGCTTCCCTAGCAGCTATGACTTGCTCAGGTAGCCCATACCTATGATAATTCTGGCTTTCTTGTTTTTATTATCTTGGTGATCTTGGTTAAAAATACTTAATGGTCATACTGCTCTGGAGTAAGTAACATGAAATGCTCATGTGTTGAATTTTTTCCTCTAAGAACTAGACTGAATGAGACAAAGGCAATAATTTTGTTAATGCCTTGATTTGCATATTAAATTCAGTGTGTATCTAACCAGGTATGACTGAGGGATTAAACTGGCTTAATGTTCTGTAGGCAAAAGGTGTTGTATTGCAGCTCCCTTGTTCATGTGAAGCACTGAGCACTTTTCTTAAGTATCATTTAGCATTAATTGAGATGGAGTATAATGATACTTCTGGTTAAAATGTAGCTTTGGTTACTCTTCTGCATGAAAGGTTAAGTTCAAGGTTTTTTTCTTAATCAACACTGTGTAAAAAAATAATTATTTAAGACTGTCAGATATAGTACTATTAATTCTGACTGATGAAAGTTACATAAATAATTGCAATTCCTATGTGCAGGAATATTTGAAATGCTTTTAAACTAGTTCAACTCCTTGGTAACTTACTTTTACTCATTTCCCATTTCATTACAATTGTCCTGGTTTCAGGAAATGGTTAAAATATAGCAGAGCTTGTGAGTTCTTTGCATACAAGTGGTCAAGTTTTCAGCTTCTTGCTTTAAGTACAATTAAAGGTATCCGAAGCATCAACCTGAACATCTTACCTGTCTTTGTTTTAATTATACAGGACAAAAAAAAATGATTCAAGAATAAAACTGTTCATATTATGCTTAAATGATTACAGAACAGGTTGTAGAATGCCTCTCTTGAGTGTTCCTTGTTCTTCTTCCTGAAAACAAAAATGACAAGTATCATTTAACTTGGGAAAAGTTATACTGGCTAGGGACCATTTCAGGTTAGTTCCAGAGGAAAGAGGAATATATTGTATCTCCTTTCTTTGAGTAGCACATCATCGTCTTGTCTTGGAAAACCATGACCTTGTGTTACATCACCTCAAGGTATTGGCATAAATGTTATACCAGAGTTGAGTAATCACTGTTTTTGATGTAATACTTGTTCCACTGTAGTGGTTTGAGAATGTTTTGTTCTCCTTTCTTTAACTTGTGATGTTCCTTTTACTAGGACTTGGTGGTATCTCCCAGTTTCCTTGCTTGAATCTTAGCATTTTCAGGGTCCCTTACCTGCAGACTTGCATGCAAAGATTCCATTAATTACTACATGTTAATTTGGGTTCTGGCTAGTAACTTTAGATGGAGACTGGTTTCCTCAATCTTCAGATTTGAGAAAGTTGACATTTTTTATCTCCCTCTCACTAGTGTTACAGTTTTATATTTAGGGTGAATTATTGATAGATGAGAGTGCATCTGTCATATCAATGAATGATGTTTTTTCTCTATACAACAGGTTCGGACAGTTCATCTCTTCCACTTTACCGACATTTGCAGTCTGTGAGAAGTTTGTAGTCATGGAAATAAACAGTGAAGAAAAGCTTGACAGTGGTAAGTGATGGCATGGCTTAGAAGCAGTAGAAGAGAAATACTTTGTGATCTCTTCTGTGCTTAAATAACGCAGAAACAGTGTCATTAGTAATATTGTAATTTTGTTATAACCTGGCTGCCAGTTAGTTGTGTTTACTTTAGTTTCCAGTACTGTTTGCAAAGCAGTGCAAAACCCATGTACTATTCATTTTCCTTCATTTAACACTTCATGGTTTTGTTCAGTTTCCCCCACTTGCTCCTTCAAGTCAGCTGTGCATCTTTGCTTCTTTGTGGGGAGAGGAAAAAGGACAAAAATAGATTACTATGTGCCTCTGCCCTCCAGGTGTGGAGGAAGTAAAAGGATTAACTAAGCCTAGTTATTTTTTTAGGCAAAAAAAGTTGTTTTACTGTCCCTCAAGAATGCTTATATTGAATTGTTTTGAGACCATTTCTACCCTTGTTTTCCTAAAGAAAAAAGGCTTATGCAATTGCATTTTTGATCAGTCTCCCTGAACAGAAATGTTTTAGCCCCACATTTGGATGTCACCCAAATAACAAGAAGGGAGTTCTCAAAGATTGTATGTTTCTTCATCTCCTGGGAATATACTGGTGCACAGGGACAAGTGAGAGAGAAGTTCTGCTTTACAGTTTGCTGTATTGGTCTGGTTTCCTGAAGAACAAGGTTTAGGCAGTCTGCACATTCATCATTATCCTCCTTTGTCTCTCCTGTTCCTTCTGAATACTTTTGCTTATTGCGGTCTCAAAGATGATTAAATTTGAGCTCTTTAGTGAAAAAGAGTGGGTATTGGAGAGACATCCAGACTGCTTTTCTCACTACAGGCCAGCAGTGTGTTTTTCCCAGGTTAACCACAGCCTGAGCTGCTTTTTGCCTACCTGGGGAACTGAAGAACCTTGGGGAGAAATTCAGGCTGTGGCAGGAATGGAGAGAAAAGCTTTTGAGGCAAAGGACACAAGATTTTTAGGTTACTGGTCTTCCATCAGTTCTGATATATTTCTGCCATAGAAGATGCTTTGTGTTTGTGATTTGTGCACAAAACCTTGGCCCAGAAAGTGTCCATTTATCTGTTCATTTTTGCATGTTGTGATTTTCTCTTTTTTTTTTTCTTTTTAAAAATAATGTAAAATCATGGTCCTTCTTTGACAGCAAAAGGTACAATAAGAGAGATTTGCAAAATAACTGTAAAGCTAGTCTTGAGCTGCATGTATTGGCTTGTTTTGCAGTAGGTTTTTTCAATTGATAATGAGTTTAGGGATCTGTTGAAAGAAAAGGAAACTAATTTTTCTCCCCATTTCATAGATTTGCAGGGAGTTGGGAAATATCATGGTTTTTTCTTGCAATTTCCCCCCTCAATTGCATCATACAAAATGTTTATCTACCATGTTGGGTGGGGGGGGGCAGTGTTTGATTGTTTTTATTGGACCACCTCAGTTTAGATTATTGCCTGAGAAACTGGGATTCCCTTTTACCCATTCTTCAAACTGACTGAGCTCTGTGGCAGTGCTATTGGGGCGTCAAGCATTTCTCAGCAGTGTATAGCAGGCTGCCTGCACTTTAGCAGGGTGATCAGGTTGCATTTGCTTATGTGTGGAATTTATTAATAGCCTTTAAAATGTCTGAGTTCCAAAAGCCTAATTTTGCTTTTTTAAAATGTTTAGGAACAGAGGATGATTTTGGAGGACTTGTTTCTGCTAATCTTATTCTGCTGCGGAACAGGCTTTTAGATATCCTTCTGAAACTTCTATATACATCTAAAGAAAAGACAACTGTTAATTTGCAGTAAGTAGAAAAAAAACTTGAGGTAGAGAAAGGATATAGTATTTTAGTTCAAGAGGGAGAATTATACAGCCCCCATTTGATTCACTAGTTTAATTGCATAATTTTATAGGAACTTTTGAATTATCTATGCAGATGTCACTGAATTAGCTTTGGCTATGCTAGCAGAAGTGATTACTGAGTTGTATGCTGTCAGTTGTGGTAGTAAGAATGATGGTACTAAGCAGATGCCATTGTAACTTAACATGTATCTTTCAGCTATTGTATTAATTCATTTTTGGTTTGAATCTTAAAAATTAAGTTTAAGACCATGATTGACAGCATTAGTAGATACTTATGCTTCAAGTTAGGAACAACAGAGGTAAATAGCAGGAGAGGAAAGTATGTGGTAGATTTGGGGAAGATTGCTTGCTTCTTATTGTTATTTCATGGAAGAGAAAGAGTGTTTGTAAAATCGTTAGTTTTAAAACTTTGAGGGACAGAGTTTTAAAAGTTTTGTTATCTGGAGAGCCAGTTCTTTAACCCTCAGCTCTCCTTAAGTACTTCTTGGTGCTGTTTACTCATAACCTCATGCGTGGCTATAGAGAAAATAAAATCTGTTGAAAGAGAAAACTTGTGGTTTTAGAGAAGTGGGATAGTCAACTTCCCATTTGGTTAAAACCAGCTGGCCTCAGTAGAAGTTGTCATCAGCATTATTAACCCTAGAATGCCCCTTAGTTCCTTAAAATTGCATGTGAGGGAACATGATATTACAGTTGAATGTGGCACTAGAGTCATATGGTGAGTTGGACAAGCGACTTTGAAACACTGTCAAGTTAAACCTTGACAAAATACAACTTTCAAGCAACTGCCCGGTGGGCTGTCCTGAGTCTGTTGGAAGCATCTTGTACATGTATGGCACATAGGGATTATGTGGTGATTGACTGAGTGTTGGTTGACATACAACCCGAACCTATTTGAGCTTTTCAGCAATACTGTTTTAGAAAAAAAAAGACTATATTCTTTCAAGTATTCCCAAGCAACTCTTAATAAAAAAAACCAAAACCCAAACAACCTTTATTTTTTAATACTAGTTCATTAAAAGGGCTTTTGAAAACTCTCTACCTATGTATGGCTCAACAGAAAGTATTTGGAAATTATAATTTGTGGACAAGTGTTTCTTGTTCAGCATTCCCCATTTTTTATCAAAAGCAGCAATTGGAGAAATCTCATGCAATAGAATAATCCCAGGAGCTGCGTTTACTCTTCCCTTTCTGCTAAACAAATACACTGTACCTGTTCCATTTAACAAGATTTGGTGAGCATAATTTCTTGTGTAGCAAACTTACCTAAGAATTCAGTTAACTCTTCAATAGATCTGATGTTTCTCTGATCTTGAGGTTTGCCCTGTAGTGGAGGACATTTTTGCTATGTAGTAGGAAACCAAATGCTGTAAAATGTGACTACTTTTTTTTTTCTCTTTAATTAGGGCTTGTGAAGAACTGGTCAAGACACTGGGTTTTGATTGGATTATGATGTTTATGGAAGAACATCTGCATTCCACCACAGTCACAGCAGCCATGCGAATTCTTGTGGTTCTTTTGAGTAATCAGTCCATCCTTATCAAATTTAAGGAGGGTCTCAGTGGTGGAGGCTGGCTTGATCAGACGGATTCTGTCTTGACGAATAAGATCGGTACTGTGCTAGGTATGGCATCTCAGCCCCCTCATGACTGAAGGATTATGTGGGAGCGCATGTGCATATGTGTCGAGGTGGGGTTTATTGTATGAATACTGTTAAGAGATTTCTTAAGAGCGGTTTTACGAAACTGCCCTTCAGTTGACATTACATGAATTTCATTGTAGTTCACTATTACCTCATCATCTGCATGAAGCCTGTGTAGCTAATTGGTTTCTTCTATTGCCATCATGGTAAAGTTAAGTATGTCCTGTGAGCAGGCACATCTGAGCTAGATGCACAGGTAGCATAGCATAGTACCTTATGTACACAGCAAATAGAGATACAGTAAAATTTACTTGTTTGTTTACCTTTTGTTATTTAGAGCATCATGCAGTGTTAAACCTGAGCTGTTTTGTCTAGTGAGTTCTATGCCAATTAGATTTACTAGTTTGGATTTTTGCAATCTTGGGAATTTCTGTGTTCACAGTATCATCTCAGCCTTTCTTTTCCCCTCCCTCTTCTGCATTCTTCTGCACACATGCATGCTCATGCTCTCTCTCTTATTAAAGACTTTGCAGGTTCTTAAAGCAGCCTCATTTATCCAAGTTATCAGACCTTTCTGTTACCCTGTGTGATCTAGAATTCAGTGTATAAGGCTTTAGTGCTACAGGACCCATGTTGAGCATCTCTAAGCTGTCTGAAATGCATCTCCATGTGTCTTAAAATAACGGATGTCAATTCTGTGTAGACAGGTGTAGCAGAGATTTCCCACAGACCTGTTTTTTTTTAGCCAAAATCAGATGGTGCTGTACAGGTTGTCGTGGTTTAGGGCCAGCAAGCAACTAACACCACGCAGCCGCTCACCCCTTCCCCCACCCCAAGTGGGATGGGGGAGAAAATCGAGAAAAAAAAAAAGTAAAAACTCATGGGTTGAGATAAGAACAGTTTAATAGTACAGAAAAGAAGAAAGTAATTTTAATGA
>JANZLQ010000007.1:24038007-24048747 GCA_026212715.1 Elanus axillaris | reverse complement strand
TGAACTCAAAACACAGCACTGTACCAGCTACTAGGAAGACACTTAACTCTATCCCAGCTGAAACCAGGACACAGGTGAATGTCCATTTGGACCCTGATGCAAACCCATTGACATTAAATGGGAGTCTTTTACAAGCTTGAGTAGGCCTTAGATCAGGGCAGTGGTATTAATAGTACTTTCAACTTAATTGTTTTTCCTACAATGACTGTGCAAGGGGCCACCTGTCTGTGTTGCAGAGTATATGATCTACTTCTGCACTAAAGATTTTTCCAAATTGGTTTATTATAAGGAAATAGTTGTGAAGTGTTGTTGAAGTGATCTTATTTCAGGAAGAGGGCTTTTCCTGAAATGAAAATGTGAAATCTGTTTTCTTCTGCTTTGTCTTTTGGAAATCTATCAAAGTATCTTATGCTAGCTTGTTATTTTTTGCATAAATAAAACTGTCTATTAAGTCTGTCTATTAACAGTGATTGCCTATAATATATCTCTCAGGATATTCAACTAGGAAGATAGGATGGTTCTTTGTGTTACTAATGAATTAGGAAGGTTAAGGAGAACAGTTTTTCTGAAACCATATTACACATGCAAACATTTATAACATACTATATCATCTGTTGTTTGGCTAGCTCTGAGTAACGTCCTGTATTTTATTTAAGAAAAAATTTTGCATATGCATGTGCCTTGCATGCATGTTCCTTAAAATTTGAAAACTTGATATTTTAGGGAATTGACAGTTGTTTATTCAGTATCCACTTCAAATGTCCAGTAACATAGAAAATTTTTTCAGTCACAAAATATTTCTGAATAAGATTGTGATTTACAATCACATTTGGAGAGCATTTACAGCGTTTTCCTATTTTTCTTATTTTAGTATCACTTCAATTGAATCCAAGCTAGACTGTGACCAAACGGATATATTTAAACTTGTGTCTCATCAAATGATAGTGACAGATTATCTGATTTTCATACCCTGTGTTTTTTAATAAATTACAACACATTGGCTCCAAGATTTCTCATGAAACCAAACAGGAGCCATTTTTCTTCAAGATTACTGATGTATTTCCTGCAAGTTTGTAGCAAAGATTTCATTAGTCTGATTCCTGGTAGATGTTTTCTGTTTAAAAGGTGAATTTCTGGTCAAAAGGATATCTGTATTAGGGCCTCAGAAAAACAACCTGATCTCTGTCAGTGTCAGAAGAATGGCTCACCCTCTGTGCTGATGCAGACACTGAACTGTCTTCCTACCTCCTTCCTCACTTGAAAATAACACTTCTGCTGTCCTGTGTATTTTTTTTTTAATAGGAAAATGTAATACCTAGGTAGAAGCAGGGTCAGAAAAGGTGAGTTTTGTGCCTCTGGCAGCACTTAAGATAAAATAAGAGCATTTAATGCTTCATACTAGCTGATTAATCAGTAACAAAACAGCTGAAAGATGCCTCAGAGACATCTTTGGAAACAAATTAGCAATGTATTGACTTAAATGGGCCATGGGACTGCTGCTTGGTAATATAAATCTGTAACTGACATTAAGGTGGTAACTTCCCTGTCAGCCAGTGAAATATCTTTTTTCAGAAGCTTGGGTGTTTTAAAAGTCTGAAATTGTGGTCATAGTCAGAAAATGGATCTGTGTGTGTGTATGCAGTAGCATTAGGCAGTCTGTATGGAGCAGTGTCATCTATGTGGTACTGGAAGGCAGTAATTTCCTTTTTCTTTTTTTTAATTGATTAAAAAAATTAGACATCTGAAGCAGAATTGCATAATGTGTGTGTGATAGTCTGTATGCACACATTCATTTTTTACAGAGTTAATTTATCCTCTCGAGTTCACTACTTGACTAAGAGCGAGCTTCACAGGCATTTACTTATTAACATTATTGGCTTTTTGTATTTTTTTTCATCTTAGGGTTCAATGTTGGCAGGAGCGCTGGTGGCAGATCGACAGTCCGGGAGATTAACCGGGACGCTTGTCACTTCCCAGGTTTTCCCGTTCTGCAGTCCCTTCTCCCGAAGCACACTAACGTACCTGCACTCTATTTCCTCCTCATGGCCCTTTTTCTGCAGCAGCCAGTCACTGAACTGCCCGAAAACCTGCAGGTCAGTGCACCTGTCATCAGCAGCCAATGTAATCAGGGTTGCAAGGTAGGGATTATCTAGTAAAATGTAAATATAATTCTGTCTGTCATGAAAGAAAATAACAGATTAACCAGGCCCCCTCCTTATTCTTTGCAGCTGACTCAGAGTCACGATGTGGTGTTTAATGCTGAGCTGTTGAGGGTGGGAGGACAAGGTACCATGGGAGTACGTGGAAGCCAGCCTGTTATGGCTTAGCTGTCACTGGTGTCTTTCTGGTCTGTTTTGGGGTCAAATGAGAAGCAGATCCCTGTTTCAAGTTGACATGGTGTGGGCATTGAAGGGGACGTGATTTTTTGCTCCCTTGCTTGGTTTGTTTTTTTTGTTGTTGTTTTCATTTTTTTAAAAGAGTGGGGAGGTGCTGTGTTAGAGTTCATGGAGTTACAGACAAAACAAGGTAGCTTTTATTTCAGAAGGTCTCTGGTTTTGTAGGGAGGCATCTTTGTTGTAGCTGGAAAATCTTTATTGTTCTTATTCTGAACAGGTTGATTTTGGACTTGTTTTAACTGTATGTAAATGAGTAGATATTACATGGTCTACAACTGAGTCCTAGGAAGCCTTAATGGAGAAAAGCCTTTTCTCCTTAATAGGAGAAAAGCCACGCTCCAGATAGACAAGATGCCTGTTTAGAATGGATGCAGTGCTAACATTTATTTATCAGTGTGAACTGGAAAGTAAAAATTTCAGACCAGAAGGTATTCTGCCTGCCTGTTTTCTCAAGAGGAATAATTGACAGCACATTCAGCACTGTGCTACAGTGGAGTAGAGGCATGAAGCTCACCTCCTGCTTAAAGCATTGAAGTATGGCACTGTTAAAACTAAATTCAATGACTTAAAATATTTAGCAGTAGCACTCTTAATGCTAGAAGTGGGCACTTTGTCCTTTTTTATTTTTTAATTGATTTAATTTTTTGGACTTACTGGAAAATGTAAACTGGGTTGGTTTGTTTGGGTTCGTTTGTTTTGGTTGTTTGGGTTGGTTTTTTATGTTTGTTTTGTTTTCCCTTTGGGGCACCCCTTGGGTTTTACTGCTAGATGTGAGTGAAGTAAACTGAGGTGATTGTGCAGCATTTGTACTGACAGATCTCTTCTTGTTTCAAAACACTTAAATACTTAGAGAAGGTGAGAGTTGCAGTTACATTAGCCCATGGTCAGAAGGAATTTTCTTCAGTGACATATGACCTTCATATGAAGCTTTTGGGGACAGCATTTGGAGGATGTGAAACAGTTTATTTTTTAGATACTGCCAAATGAGCGTATTGTAGGTATAATAAAAAGCAGTATCAAATTGCACAGGAGTAAGGGATTATGTCATGTCTTCTTTCTTCTCTTTCACCTCTTACAGTTTGATTTAGACTCTATTTGGACATTCATATTTGGAGTTCCTGCCTCCTGTGGCACCGTTACCTCTTCAATACATAGTGTTTGCACAGAAGCTGCCTTCTTGTTATTGGGAATGCTGAGGAGCATGCTGAATTCCGTAAGCATAAAAAATTTTGCTCATATTTGAATATACAGAATTGTTCAAGTTTGCCATGTGGTCAAAAGCCAAATTTAAAAAGTTGAGGTTTTGTTAATGTCACAAGAAACCCATCTGTGTTAGGCTTATAATACTTGGGTGAAAACCATCATTGTCAGTGTGCTATTCTAGCTTACTTTATTTTTCAGTATCTGTAGAAATATTAGTGGCCACAGAATTAATGCTGCTTTTTCACAAAAAGGCTGGGTTTTGTGTTTTGCTGCAATTAAAACAAAGCAAGAAAGCAGAAGGATAAAATGCCCTTGGCAGAGATCACTGAATTTCTTTCCAGATTAACGCCGTGGGGGAATGTTTGAGACTCTATATCCCATCTGCTCAGAGCTATGCAAGTTGCAGATTTTGTGCATGAACCTTCCACATGCAGAGAAGTCCCCCTGACTATTAATAGCCACATGCTGGAAGAAATGAATTTACTGCCAGAAAAAACGTGTCATCTTCCCATCTTTGAATCTAATGTCAAGAGTAGTGAATGTTAGTTTCTCAGTGGGAAAATTTTGTATTTCCTTGGAGCCATAGTATGTTATCTGCTGAAAATTATCTCATGAAATGTTTGAAAAGCCGCACCTGTTTGGTTGTTGCCTCTTTGGTCATCATGTATTTGTGATATGCTCTGAGAAGCATTGCTTACATGCATGTCTCTCACATGTAACGTGTACTGGTTGCATGTTCATGACCTGCTGCTCTACATGTTCCTGTTACCACATGTTCTGTCTGGCTGGTGACCTGTTCTGTCATGTGTTTGGCCCTCACCTGGTCAGACACATTTGCAACATGCTCAGAGACATGCGCTTTCTCTTGCCTTGCTATCTTGTGCTGCGTCATCAGGTGTATGTTCAGATGTGCCATCACATTTTGTGTTGACATGAGTCAGGTCACGTTTACCAACGTGTTTTAAATCATTATGTTAGGACACATGTTTTGTCTTATGGTCGGTCATGTGTTGTAAACATGGTCGGTGTCATGTTTGTGATGTGCTCAAACACATGCTGAGGCATAGGTTACTGTCACATGTTAGGATGCTGTGTGTTACTGCTGTGTGTTTATCACAAGTTAATCACATGTTCAGTCATGTGTCTGGTTACATTTCATCATGTGCTTGCAACTTGTTCCAGCCTGTTTTATCATGCCATGTCATCATAATGTTTGTCATGTTCAGCTACATGTTTCTCATGTATTTATGATAAGGTGACATGCTGCCATGTGTTCAGTCACATGTTTGTGATGGCTTGGACATGTGTTCTCTTATCATGTTCTGTTGTCACCTGTTGCAGCCACATGGTTTGAACATGTGGTTTATGTGTTTGTTAGGAGTTAGTGGCTTATTCAGTTGTCATATATTCTGGAAGCAAGATTAGCCGTGTGTTTGGTCACAGGTGTTCATTGTATGGTGACACGCTCAGGCACATGTTCTGTCAGGTTTGACATATGTTGGTGGTGTGCTTGAACACATTTTCTGTCACTTGTTTGGTCAGATATTAGGTCACATGTTCCAACACCGTGTCCTCAGTCATGTGTTCTAGACACATGTTTGATCATGTGTTCTGACAAGTGCTCTGACATGTTTGACATGTTCTGGATGTGATTTTCACACTTGGTCATGTGCTTGGCCACATGTTCAGTCACTTATTTCTGTTCTGCTTGAACGAGTGCTTGTCTATGTGGTTGATCACATTTGGCCTCATCTTTGATCACCTGTCACAATCATGTGTTTCATTGCATGTTTGACAATGTGTTTGATTGCATATTTGACCCTACACCTCCTCTTCCTGCAGCTCCTTTCCAAAATGAGCATTCTTCAATTAGTGCCATCTGTGCTAATGTGCTGTTTGTTTTTCAACTCAGCCTTGGCAGTCAGAGGAAGAAGGCTCTTGGCTTCGAGAATATCCAGTTACCTTGATGCAGTTCTTTCGATATTTGTATCACAATGTGCCCGACCTCATTTCCTTGTGGATGAGTCCAGAGTTCCTGTGTGCGCTGGCAGCAACTGTATTTCCTTTCAACATACGACCCTACTCTGAGATGGTAGGAAATCCAGCTAGTTGGCTGGTTTTTTTCCCCCCAAATGTTACTTTGGAGGATTTATCAATTAACAGTCATACAGAGATAAAGCTCTACTTACCCTGCAAAAAGAGGTCATTTAAAGGCTGGTCTGGACGTTTTGGAGCTGAGAGAAGTGTGTGTTCAACTGAAGGGCAGTTCCTGTGCAGTGACATCTGAAACTGCATTTTAGGGGGAATGTACATGATTTATTTGTTTTCTAGTGGACTGTTATTTTCAGTCATATGAACAATGTTAGCTCAGATTTACAAAAGCAAAAGAAATGAAGTCTGCCTATGCTTTCACCCCTCTGCTCTGGAGTATATGATAAAATCTAGAACTTCTTTTTCGTCCCACTTCCCATTTCTTCTTTTGTGGCTTAACCACAAAACAGTGTTCTTGTATTACCTGGAACTACTGAGTTCAGGCCAGGAGAGGGTGTGAATTCAACTTTGCTTCCATTGCTGCCTGAAGTATTCTTTGAGCTTGGTGTCATTTAAAAATGATACTGTTTCTAGAATATGAATGGAAAGGAAACAAACAGTTATTGTTAGCCAACATCTAAAAGTAATTCTACTAAGAACATGGAACGATAGTTAGGCTACAGGTTGGCAAATGCTAGAACTAAGGAGGGTATGGCAAAATACTTAAGGAATTACTTACTGGTGGCATGCTGTCTTTGTTGTCAAGAAAAGTGGGAGATCAGTTTTTAAAGGGGCATGCTGATGAGCATCTCATAAAAATAGTTTATTTTGCTTTTAAGTTAAACTTGCACTTGAAGTAGATGCTAGGAGCTCGCTCACTCCTTCAAAAAAGTGCCACTTATAAACTGACAAAGCTGATTTGGTGTTCACCTGTGTAGAGTTTTTAGAGGAGCCTTGTGTCCCTGAGCAGGTTTTACTTTAACTACTAGGTCCCTTGAAACTTTGTGTAGCTGCCTGACAACTTGAGCTCTTCGCTATTTCAAGGCTGTCTTCACTCCAAATTGGTTTATTCTTCCAGCATTTCCCTCTGCCCGAATGTGTAGAACTAATCAATCCCTTGTGAAATAGATGAATAACAGCCAGGTTCCTGTGACAAAACACTATAGCCCAAATTCAGCCTTGAGATAAAATTCTTAACTGATCTTTCAGCCCTTCTGAGATTGCCATTAAAATCAGAAAGATTTGGGCTTCTCTTAATTTCTGGGGGACACTCTCCTACTGAAGCAGAGCAAATGTTCAGAACATCTGGTTACTTCACATATAAGCTGGTGATGCGATAAGCCTGTTGAGGGAAATCATGTTGTCTCCTCTTGCATTTGGAGGGGGGCATTACATAAAAACAGTCTTTTGGATTTGACAGCTTCCATGACTGGTTGTTACAGTCCTCCTTAAGAGGTAGCCCCTCAAAGGTTCTTGTTTGTCAGAAACAGGAAAGCTGTAGAGACACCCCCCCCTTTTTTTTTTTTAAAGAGGTTTTGGGAAACTTGCTTGCCCATATTTTACTCTGATGAAGATACCGTATTAAAAAAAGAAAAGGCTCAGTTCCCTTTTAAGTGCTTTAGTTAATAACTCTTTCAAAACTTCTGTTTTTTGCAATGACAAAGTTTATTTTTGCAAAGTATCTAGAAATTGCCTGAGTACTTCTTGTTGGTAAGAAAATGTGAAATGTGATCTGTAGCTCATGCCAGTCTTCACTGATTATTGTTTGCCTTCGGAATCTGAAGCTAGAATTTGGTTGTTTCTCCTGTTGCATATTAGGGAACTGATCGTGAATGTAATCTTGAAAAAAGGCTTCTTACGAAGCAGAATGTGAATTGAGTAGCCTTTGAAAAACAACTAAAGAATAGAGTATCGAAAAGACTGCTGTTAATTTGCTGATCTCGTTTTAACATGCTGTTTTTCACAGGTCACTGATCTTGATGATGAAGTTGGGTCACCAGCTGAAGAGTTTAAAGCCTTTGCAGCTGATTCTGGCATGAACAGGAGCCAATCAGAATACTGTAATGTTGGCACCAAGACGTACCTAACCAACCATCCTGCCAAGAAGTTTGTGTTTGACTTCATGCGTGTGCTGATAATTGATAACTTATGTCTCACACCAGCCAGCAAACAGACTCCACTGGTAGATCTTCTGCTAGAGGTACAATTTCTTTGTGTTTTGTTTTCATTTTTTGAACTTACTGTGACACTTTATTCCCTAAAATATTTTCCTCCACTTACCTTTTGAAGTTAGAGGACTGATGACCTGGGATTTGGTAGAATCCTGTAAATTGTCCTGAAATGAGGAGGGGGGGAAGGAACACTAGTGTCTCATAAACAGTAGTTTGGTCACCTTTCTTTAACAGCTTGCAAAAGCCTAGGAAAGCAAATGCAGAGGGTTTATCTCGGCTTTCCTTTGAGAATGTTTTCTGGACTTCTCCTCCCTGTACCCCCCAGCATTTGTGTATATTGGTGACCATCTCAGGTGCTTGAGCTGACAGTCTGTGCACTGGTTACCTGGCTTTTTTTTCTTGCTGTGCTCTGTTCTCCCCTCCACACCACAGCCTTACTACTGCTTTTGTTTGTGGGCTCCTTAACTTTCATTTAGCTGGTCAAATGGCTCTGTTAGTTGCTGAGCATGCAGTGTCAGTGTTTTATTTCTATTTTGTCCTCACTTTTGAGCAGCCATAATCTTGTTTTGGCATTTTAGCCAATACCTCCTTTTGTCTGGAAACAGAGGTAGTGGATCACAACACTAGATGTTCAACAGTGCAGCATGAGAAGTTGTAGCTTTCTTCAAGTTTTACTTTTGTGGAGTATGATTCATTTGTTAAACACCTTTCAGACCATAACAGCTGTATTAGCTTTGTTGAAAATATAAAATCCCTGCAAATCCCTGCAGAAACATTAAGGTTTCTGTTTTATTCATATTAGATAAAAAATGGCAGGACATATGGTGCCATACGCTGTAAAAATTCACAAAATAACTGTGTTATCTTCCTGTACATTACCTTTTAAAGTTTGTGACACCTGCAGAAAGCATCCTTCTGTTAATGGTGAGGCAAGGAATGAGTTCAGTTACTGTTTAACTGCCCACACTTTCTTCAGACAATGAATTTTTTGAATATTTTGAATATTTGGTTCATGTCAGTTCACATTCTCCCTTCACCTACCTATTTGTTACCTCATCCTATGTGTTGCTGAATCTCCTGATTTTTTTGATAGCTGCAGGAATTTTGGACTGTGATTGTATATTTCCTAACAAATTTCCTGGAGCAGTTGAGCATCTCTTGCTGTCACAAAGCAAAAAAATGAATTGCCAAGAGGTGCAGTTATATGCAAACATCAGGAAGCGTATTTGAAGCCATGTTCAATTGGTTGCAGTTGCTTTACTGCTGGTTCAATCTGTTCTCACTCATCAATGTTACGGGCCCCTTAGCATAAACAGAGCATTGGGTATGTACACACTGCTAAACTGTTACAGGGCAAGAAAAAGCAGGTTGCCTTAATGTTATAATGCTTTCTAGTACTCTTTAAGTGGATTATTCAGTTATGTATGATTATGCATGCATTGAACAACACAAGCTGATAAAGTGGTTTTCCCCTTCTGGGTGCGAAGGAAATTATAAAGGTTCAGCACATTCATCTATTATATGACTATTCCAAGGCTGCTGTAGTAATATGCAGAACCCCACATAGAAGTGATTATCAGCTTACCTGTTTGATCTGTCCCATTTACTCGTTTTTCACTGAAGGAGGTGATTGTGTGAACTGAGGAGATCAGAGTTTAACCATACGTTTAGTTAGAGATTTGTGCACCTTTTTGGAATGTAGTCTTTTCCAGTTCCTGTTATGGCAGAAGATAAATTTACTAGATTTAAATAAGAATAATGCCTACTCTGTAAGACTGCATACAGCCAATGTAGTCAACATGCATCTTAAATTTTTAGATAAAGCCAAGACTTTTACTCAAGACAGAATGTTAAGAGAAAAAAAACATAGTTCATGAGAGCTAAGAAAAGAGAAATTCACCTAGAAGACCCTCCTGCTCCCTCTTTTTGCTCAGAGATATTAATTATCTTAACATTGTATTTCTTTTATCAGGCTTCTCCTGAAAGATCAACACGAACACAGCAGAAGGAATTTCAGACATACGTTTTGGATGGAGTGATGGACCACTTACTTGCAGCTGATGTTTTATTGGGTAATATAGCAAAGTTTAATTATCAATGTATTGATTTGAGCAAAAGGTTTTCACTATTTAACTTTTCTCTTTATTAGTGTCCTGTTTTGGTACAACTTGATTGTCTTTTATTTTTCTTCCTCCTCCATTTCCTTTCCTTTGATGTGTAAATGGTGTTGCTGTGCTTGCATGTTCCCTCACTAGCTTGACTGTGCCAAAGCTGTGAAATAGGTTGTTCGAAAAAACTATATGGCACGAATCTTTTGGATATGTAAGCCAGACAAATTGCAATGACATCAAAAAGAACTGAAACTGGATCTTGCATCATCTCTCTTGTCCTTCTTGCCTTGGTAGAGGATCTGGAGCTTTTGTCAATTTATCATGGGTGGGGCTTTGGTTTTTAAGTTAGCTTTGTTTCTATTTCCTCCTACTGTAGTTTTATTATGAATGCAGCACCCCAGAAAAAAAATTCTGGGATTAGAACTCCATGGATCCAGTTAATAAATGGATAGGAAGAGAATTAGAAGCTTGTAACTTGGATGTCAGTAGGGTAGGTTGTCCCACCAGACCATGGGTTTAGATGATTGTGGAATGGCCTGCAGGAATATTGCTGCTCAGGTGCCCAGCTGGATTTCACAGTGGCCTGCTGGACTTCCCAGGAGCTCTCAGTCTGCTCTGTCTCCATCCTAGATGTCATGGGGCAGCATATGTTTCTGTTCAAAAGTGCTTGTAAGGCTTCCCCCTTTCTTGCCACAGCAATGACTTGTCTTTCTCCAAGTGCAGTGCATTAATAAAATAAATCCAGAATCATGTTTGTCCTGGGTTCAGCTGGGATAGAGTTAATTTTCACAGGGACCTGGGAGGGGGCATAGCCGGGGCAGCTGACCT
>JANZLQ010000007.1:24012845-24031279 GCA_026212715.1 Elanus axillaris | reverse complement strand
TAGCTACCAATGCAGAACACAGCACTGTGAGGGCTGCTATGGGGAGAATTAATTCCATCTCAGCCAGACCCAATACAGATAAAAAAAAGTTAGCCCAGAGTAGCACAGCAGTGGTGCTCTCAGTAGGACAGTACCTGGTGGGGCACTGCAAGGAGTTAGTATAAAGTATTTGAGGCATTGAAAACAAAGGAAAGAGAAGGGTTGGAAAGTTTTGGAGGATTGAGTTCTTACTGTATTTTAGCACTTAAAACACTGGGGACATGTTGGGTCAACGGGGGGCAGGGGTATTCCTGCCACAAGGAAATGTGTAACTCCTGTTGACTTAATCAGGAGTTTGTGGCCTGTGAAAAAAATACGCTGCCAGTTCTTTTTCTGATCTGAAAATTATACAGTAGCCTTGATAAAATAAAGAATTCTCAGTGCTCTCAGTCCTTTGCCTGGTGAGCAGGCCTATGCATTAAAATGAAAAGGAGGAAACTCACCAACTGTGCTGACAGGAACTGTTGCTGGCTCTATCAGTAGAGGGAGCAGTAAGTGAAAACAGGCATAGTGTGGTACAGAATGAGGAGTGATGGGTGTCTTGAGGATTTCCAACAAACTAGGCAGCATCCACAAAATACTACTTAAACGGAAATAGGCAAAAGTAGTAAAAAGTGTCAGTGCCAGTCTTTGGCTGTTTGGGAATGTTTTGAACTGTTAGTCATGTGTTTGGAATATTTTCTAAACGTTTGCCTATTTCCTTTAAAGAGTATTCCTATACGTGAATCTACTGCCTTTAAAAAAAAAAAAAAAAAAAGAAGAAAACACCAAACAAAACCTTAAATACTGTTCCATGCAGTAGTTTGAAATTCATCATGAGTCTTTTTTTTTTTTTTAAAGAAACTATCCTTTGTGAGCAAGTTTAGCAAGGTGATGTATTTATAGACTTTTTCATTCAAACAAAATCTTCTTTTATAAAGTGCCATTCTGTCTGTCCTCTTACCTTTGTATTAGGAAATTTCCCAGTGGATGTTTACTCACATTGCAGTGGTTCGGGACCTGGTTGATATGCAGTATAAGGAATATCAGGAGGTAAGTTCAGAGAATTAATTACCTGATGCTGATATTTTGACCTGTTAGGTTATATTACTCCCATTTCTCAGTATGGGGCTTGTGAAATATTAGGTTATCATTGATGAAATGCTTGAATGTTTAGATACAGTTGTTATTTTTAAGGGTTTTAAAAATGCAATCAAATAAACAAATCAGGAAACTAATTTTGATCTAGTTGTAGATGAACGCTTTTGTAGCAATATGACATGTTTTTTTCAAGAAGCTTAAGTAGTCTTTCCTTAGAAGTGTAAAGAAAAAAATATGCTAGAATATGCTGCCTTTCTAAAACATGGTGCAAAAACTTAAGAGAATATGCAGAGAAGCATTGTGTACAAACTACTTTTATAGTAACACAAAGAAAATTTTATGGTACCTTTCCCAAATTATGCAGTGATAGAACGTGGCTGTTCTGTGCCTTCTAGAATGTATCATTGCACCCTGCAGTTTCTTCCAAACATCCCTAAAGACCTTTGGTTCAAACTAGTTGCTGAGCTGCATGATACAGATCTTAAGAAATCAGCTTCTGAGAGAAACAAATCATTAAAAGCAATTAGTTAAAAACACAGTGACGAAACTTTGCTTCATCGAACTTCTCTCCCTAGTGTAAATACAGGCAGTGAAGGCCTCAAACAATTTTTGTTTTCATTCTTAAGTTACATTTCTTTCATATTTGCCATTTAGAAATGCATTCAATTAATGATACAAACCAAAAGCAGCATTTTTACCTTCTTTTTTTTTTTTTCTTTTTTGTTGAGAAGATTACAATATGAACCCTGCTTTTATGGTAACTGACACTGAAAAGCTTGTTAAGGTGTACTAGACAATGCTACTAGAAATGTCTCTGCTCATATTGGAGACAGGCTTGAAAGCATTACTCTTGAGGCATATACATATGTTTTTGTTTTCAGCGTCAACAGAATGCATTAAAATACGTGACAGAAGAGTGGTCTCAAATTGAATACGAGTTACTCCGAGAGCGAGGTTTGTGGGGCCCCCCCATTGGCTCCCATCTTGACAAGTGGATGTTGGAGATGACTGAGGGTCCCTGCAGAATGAGGAAAAAGATGGTGCGAAATGACATGTTTTATATTCAGTATCCCTACATGCCTGAAGCTGAGCAAGAAACAAACTTGCTGGTAAGTATTCATGATTTTGTGATGAGTAACTTTATACCCTGTTGTAAAATCCGTATTTTTTTGGAAGTTTTTCTTAAGAAACGTTTTTTACTCTGTTGGTATTACCTGGTATCCTGTCTGTATGTCCTAAATGGTTGGTAAGGTCCAGTGGTTCCTCGTAGTAAATTTAGGGAAGGGACTGAATCACTCAGCTCAAAACCAGGTGAACTTGAAGACTAGCACTTGCAACATAAGATGAGGTGTGCTTGCATCAGCTAAGTGGTCATGCCAGTGGACAGCAGAGGCATCTTCACAAGCCTCTAGAGGCTGAGAAGTACTATAACTATGGGAGGTTTCAGTCTGAGTTCTTGGCCTTATGCTAGATAATGTGGTAAACAGTGATCTGAAAAAAAAAAGAAAACAAACAGGCTATGGGCCTTGGTTTGGGTGCATTTGTGAAATGTACTTTCATCCATCCTCGAACATGAACATGGGCTGTGTAGCAGCAATGTGCATGGCCTTTGAAAGCTTGGCAGTTAGTTCCTGTTAATTTTGGAACACCATTTTTAAGAAATGGAGCAGTCTTTATTGTGTCTTTTTAGGCATGCATGTATGTGTGCAGGATTTTTTTCCCTCAAATTAAGCATGAATGTCAAAGTACTTAAGCAAAGAAAAAAATAGCATTCAACCAGTTTAAAACCATTAGGTATGTTTGTCTGCTTGCCGTCTGATACACAGTAGCTGTAGTGACAGTCTAATTTACACGAAGTGGAGAACATGCCATCATACATTCTTCTCAAAAGTGTTCTTTCTCTGATGCTTATATAATTGATGCCCTGTTTTCAGTCTGACTTCTCAAGTAGTGTTCCTGAGACACCTGATGATACCATTCCTCAAAAGGTAAAGAAACAAGTACACTGAAAGAATGTAAAATAAATACAACTTTTTTTCCTCCTGCATGTTAGGCAATCTTAACAAGGCTTCTTCGTTCAGCTTTCAACTTGCTCTTTCAATAAATATTTCCAGGCCTAAAGGCTTTTTCAGTAGTCATTTTAGAGGATATTACTGTGCTCTCCTCAACCTTCACCTAATAAAACTTTCTGTGGATCTTACCTTCTTTGCTGCACACTAACAGGCTGCGTTGGGCTGTGCTATCACTGTTCTCACTGTGTGAACTGTCATGGCTTTGGGATCTGAACTAATGGTTGGTGGAACATGTTTAGTAATGGGCAACACTATCACTTGGAAGCGCTTACTGGGAAAGTAAGTGTTTCTTTCCAAGAGAGTATCTGGTGAGCAGTTTTCCCCCTTTTTGGTCCTAATAGACTGTAACAGACCTACTTTTGTTAGAGCCCAGATTAATTTTGTCTTAGTTGACTCTTCATCTCATTTTTACTATTAACAAAAAATACACATTTGTTTAAAAAAATATGACTCCTGCCTTGAAAATAACAGACATGTTTGGAAGTGGCTGCTCTGCAAGTGTTTCAGTATTATGCTGCTTCTCTGTTAATTACATTTGCAGTCTTGCCCATCACTAAGTACAATGTATAATGTGTGTTCACTCATTTTGAATTACATTCAACAATAAACTAATACATATAAGTGAAAGTAATGCTATTATACAGAATATCTAATATAAATTTTTACTGTTTTCCTTTCTTCATGTTAGCAGCATTAGTTAGGATTTCTCTTTGTAGGCTATACATAGTTGTTTCCACAGAGGTTTTAAGTATCAACTAAGTGACATTTTTGTGGTGATAAGGAGTGAAGACTTAGTTGAACATAAGCAGCAAATTAGATCACAGTGCCTTAAATTTTTTATTTTGGGGGCAGCCAATTTGACCTGAAATAATAAATCTCAGTGTTGTTTATCTTAATCTATTTGTTATCTGGAGCACCCACTTGTAATAAAGCTAGTTTGATTTTATGGGTTGTTCAGTTTCCCACTATACTATTGTACAAATGAACCAAAAAAAAAAATCACCTTTTACATATTTCCAGTTATTACTGCAGAAGTGGACACGGGAAAATCTTGACCGAAATGGCAGTGATATTCTGCAATTCTACATCATGTAAAGCATTGAACTGGATTTATAATAATAGTATTTTGTAATTGTCCCAACCTAATTTTGAGATTTCTGGGAAATAACGTTACCAAAAAAAAAAGTTTGTGATGGAGAGCTGAACACATTCACAAACCTTTCTAGAGTTGGAGTGTGGGGTCAAACAGTAGTCGGAGAAGAAGGTTTTCAACAGCAGTATAAAATCAGTGGGTTTCCATCCATCCATGTGTATCAAGTGTTTTAATTTTGGAAGGGCTTTTGGCTCTTTAATACCTCTTTTATCTTTACCTATATCTCCTGTGATCATTCTGGCATATTTATTGTCCTCATTTAGTTCTTTCTTCTGTTTCAAATGTTACCCCCATAATCAAGTGAGGAACATAAGACTTAGCCTGTGGTGGGAGACAGGATGGACAAAGGAAAAAAACAAACCACCCAACCAAAAAAAATTGCAAAAAAAACCCTCAACAAAACTAACACCACCACCCACCTCCCAAAAAAACCCAAACCCCTAAACAAAAAAAACCCACCATACCACCACTGTAATGAAATGTATCATAATACATTGTCATCACCTAAAGGTACAAATGCTGCTCGAAGAATTACTTTGGTTAAATGGATGCTCTTGTATGAGTCTCCTGCCCACAAACTGTCAGAATCTTTACTAAAAAAGTAACAACTGAATTAATTATGAATTTCTGAGCCTTAAAGCCAGTCCCAGGCTGCTTTTAGTTCATATCAACTTCCACATATCTGTATCCTGAGGCAATTTTTTATTCAAACTATTGCCTAGCAGAGTAGTCAGCTGGCTAATGAATAAGCTGTATATGTTGTAAGGAGTTACGAAAGATGATAAAAAGGACATCTCATCTATCAATCTTAAGCACAAGTATCCCAGCCTTTTGTGACAGCTTATAACATACTGGCCATACTTCTTAATTGCCATGTTGTAGGTTTATCTGCAGGCATTTCTGCAACCCCATTATTACTTTAGTGGCTGAATAGCTCCCTTGCAAATTAGCTGATAGATCAGATCTGCTGAAGAGTCTCTGTTTCTGTATGTGTTGGTGACTGAGCACGCATAAAACACTTGATGGGCATGCACTGTGCTGCACACGGTACTGCTGAAACACATTCACTGAAGTGAGTGAGGAGTTGACTGACCAAGCAATTTCTTCAATTATTTCTAAGAAACCTGCTCGTTACCGAAGAGCTATAAGTTACGACAGTAAGGAGTACTACATGCGCCTGGCTTCTGGAAATCCTGCAGTCTTTCAGGATCCTATAGAAGAGAATACAGTGGGTGAAACAACTCAGCAGGAGCCAGAACATGGGGAGGACACTATTGCAAGAGTCAAAGGTTAGATCATTTGTTCTGTCCTGAGTTGTTTTTTTTAAAGTTACCTTTCTTTATATCTTCTCATACATTTGCATTAAGATAAGCATAAGGATCTTGTAGGATTCTTGTTTGTTTTTCCTTCTTAGTATTGGATTGGTAATTTCAAAGTTCAATAGGCTTTGCGAAGTGAATTTTTTGTCAGGTTTTTATTTACCTATCTCTGTTACTCTTTCCCAGGCCTGGTCAAGCCTCCCCTGAAACGATCTCGCTCTGCTCCTGATGGAGGAGATGATGAGAACCAGGACCAATCACAAGATCAGATTGTTGAGGGGAGTTCGATTGATGAAGAGGAGAAGACTGACAATACAACTTTGCTTCGACTTCTCGAAGAAGGAGAGAAGGTACTGTGTACTTCAAACACACAGAGCACTTACTGTGTTGGAATTTCTGCATTACGTGTCACAAGTATGAATAAATGTCCTAGATACATACCTTCCATAATCTACACGTGAATTTGCTTAATGTTTTGTCAGCTTCTTCCTGGAAACCAAATGTGTGCTCTGGTTCAAAGAGATCCTGAGCTGAAAACCCTGTACTGGAAATATTCTTTTTCTTTCCTTCTGCCTGCTAGGGAAAAAAGAGCTTGTCTTGAAATGAAAGCTATGAACTGTCCTGTGCTTGGATTATTATCATGTCAGCTTAATGAATCCAGACAAAAAAATATATATTGAAAATATAAATACTGAACTTGGCAGACTGTCAATAATTAATTGTTCTCTTCATTAGAATGAAAAAATTTGATAACTAGTATTTTTTCCCCAAGAACAGTATTGAACAACCACACTGTGTATTTGGTATTTCAGACTTTGTCTGTCTGAAGTATACCAGTAAGTACATTTGTGATCATAGTCAAGTGGGCTACAGGTTCTAAAATACGCTCAAGAAGCATGGTGTGAGTGGATGAGTTGGTAAATATATAAACCTATATCATACAGAGGAGGCTTTATTTAACTCCCTTCCCAATTGCTAAATGCAGGCATTAGGTGTATCTCTGATTAAGGGGAAAACAGTAGAATTTTTGCTGTAGCTACAGCAAATCTATAATGCAGTGTCTGGGGCTTGTTCTAACAAAGCAACGGTCTGAGCCTGAACTTGTTAACCTGCTTTTGCTAAGCATCTGCATTTCATCACAGATTCAGCATATGTACCGCTGTGCTCGGGTTCAGGGCCTTGACACCAGTGAAGGCCTGCTTCTCTTTGGGAAAGAACACTTCTATGTCATTGACGGATTTACCATGACAGCTACCAGAGAAATACGGGATATTGAAACACTGCCTCCAAAGTGAGTAGATTAATAGAGTTTCCTCAATCTTTAATAGCTGAACAAGAAGTATTTAATGAGATTAATGAGGATTCAACTCCAAAGTAATGTCAGATCCAGAAAGACCTCAGGAGAAGTTTCTTCTGTGCTCACAAATTACTCAGTATAGTATGGTATATTGTGAAAATCAGCTGTTTCTATAACTGAACTCTCATATGAACTAAGACAATAATTCTTTTAATTTATCTTCTTTTTAATCACTTCTCTCTTGCCTGTTTATGCTCATTTACAGGATGCATGAGCCAATCATACCTAGGGGAGCAAGGCAAGGTCCAAGTCAACTCAAAAGAACATGCAGCATTTTTGCATATGAAGATATCAAGGAAGTACATAAAAGGAGATACCTTTTACAGGTAACTTGGACATTGTGTTTGGATTGAGGGGCCAACTCTGGAATTTTTTGATGATGTTGTCATTTTTTAAAAGTAAAATAAATACATAACTTATCAGTATTTGGAAAGTGAAGCTGTTCACTGTGTTGAAATTGAAGTGCTTAAGTTGGACATTCTTGTTTGAACATGTGGCTTACTGTGGTTTAGTTTAACGGCTGAATTAGTGAATTTTAATGTTCTGAAAATAAAATATGTGGCCACACTACGCAAAGTCTGCTTCACCATAATTTGATGTCAAGATGTAGTACAGTATGACTAAACTGGTCTGCACCTGACTTTCAGAGGTGACAAGCAACTGTGTTAGTGTTGACATGGGTTTATCCTTTTTTGTTTTCAGCCAATTGCAATTGAAGTTTTCTCAGGAGATGGACGGAACTATCTTCTAGCTTTCCAAAAAGGGGTTAGAAACAAAGTTTATCAAAGGTATTGTAAAATGAGTTAGAACATTAAATCTGAATTTTTGCAAATGCCTGTGTTAAGCCATATTTGAGCCTATGGTGACCCAACAACCAAAAACAGATTGCAAGAGTGATGGATGTTAGGCAGTGGATAACCTGATAGTAACATAGTGCTGCATGAAAAAACCACTAGGAAGCACTAATGCCTGCATGCAAAACTTGCAGTATGTGTTCAGGAGGAAAAGGGGTCATTCCAGTTTTGTTGAAGATGTTACATAGCTGCTCAAAACAAAGTCTGTAGCTGTACTAAATGCACTCTGTTTCTAAGGAGAAGACATACCGAGGACAGAAACACTGATCTTAACCTCCTTTTAACTGCTGATGCAGGTTTTTGGCTGTGGTGCCATCTCTAACTGACAGTTCGGAGTCGGTGTCTGGGCAGAGGCCAAACACGAGCGTAGAGCAAGGGTAGGTGACTCTGTTCCTCACAAGCTCTATTGCTCATCAGTTTCAAATAAATGATGCTTGCATTAAGGTCGGGGTTCACTGGAGAGTACTGCAACCTCAATTTAAAATGGGGCATTACCAAAATAAGTAACTATCGATGTTGTGCTCCAGTTACTTTAAATGTGCTAATATTGTTGGTAGTATTGGTATATCATCATGCTAATTAATATATGCTATCAGAATTAACATTATTGGTATACAGATATGTTCTCAAAGGAATTGGAGTGCCAAAGACATTAGATTTGTCCAAGTTGTTGAAGATATTTTCCTCATTGGCAGCCTGTTAGATACATTTGGGTTTGCACTGAATTGCATAATTAACGTGCATCATTTTAACTCTTACGTGTTTAGAAATTAAAAAAAGGCACTGCTAAAGCAAAAAGGAACAAAGCCCTGTTCTAATTCTGACAGTTTACAAGTTCCAGTCTTAAAACTTTGGATTGTCTTGTAAAGCTGTAACCCAGATCTTACCGCTAAGTCAGAAAATGCACTTCCTTCTTCCCATTAGGTCTGGCTTGCTTAGCACTTTAGTGGGGGAGAAATCTGTTACTCAAAGATGGGAAGTAAGTATGAAAATTTTGTTTGTTTTTTTTTTTAAATTAAATTCCACATTTTGTAGTGATACGTAAATAATCAGTGCACATAAGTTGCATCCTCTTACTCAAACAGGTGGCATATAGTGCTATAGAAAGTGTGTCTCAGCAGTTTAATTTGTAGTATTTCATGATATCATCATCAAATAGGAAATGGTTCTACTGCTGAAAATGCAAGGGGAGGGACTGTAGTAAACATAGAGTGAGCATTGTAATATTGAAGTAAGTTTTGTATGTTTGGGGAGAGCTGAACACTCTGACAGTCTGGCAGTGTAGACATCTGATTGTTGTAAAGTGAACACTTTACAGTGCTGTTATCTGTCTTCCTTAAGAGAGGAGAAATCAGTAACTTCCAGTACCTGATGCACTTAAACACTCTGGCGGGCAGATCCTATAATGATCTCATGCAGTACCCTGTCTTTCCCTGGATCCTCGCAGACTATGATTCAGAGGTAAATAAAATATCTTGTCAGCCTTGTCAGTGATCTTTTATACGCTGGAAGTTTTGCAGATATTACAGCTGGCTCATACTGCCTTAGTAAAACTGAGGCTTATCTTTATTGCCAGTTGTTTGCGTTCATTTATTCTGTCATGTTCCTTCCACTTACCAGTGAGTAGGATATTAGAGATTCTTGTGTGTCCCATGTGGGCAGATCCTTGCCTGTGCTGATTTTATGGATGTTACTGGACAGGCGAGGGCCGGGATACATAGCTTGTTCTAAGGCAGTTGCCTCTCTATGTTGGAGCAGTTCCTGTAAGTCTTTGCATTAGCTATCTACTGAATATCCTGAAGGACATTATGCCCACAGCGAAAGTGTGCTTGTCCAGAAGACTCTGCTAGGGGCTGCTATGAAATCTGGCCCCAGGGTGAAGAATTTGCTTTTGAAAAAGATGAAACATTGTATTAATGCTTTTGTGGGCAGCTGTTGCTACCAGCCAGACCATAACATAAAATATTGTTAAGGTGCGTGTCAAGTATTCAAGAACAGAATTAGAGGGAATTGGGGAACAGGATGAGGGGAGCAGGGCAAAAATTATCCAGAGCCCAGATGTGACTTCAGATAAAAAACACTGACTTTCTTAGATCAGACTGAAGGATTATTTTAAGCATTTCCAACATTGCATCTGCTGTGTGTAGAAAGCAAAGAAAATAGCCTTAGGAGGTATGTGGTATTAAATACGGTAATCAGCAGTGTTGAAAGGGTTTGTTTGGCCTTTGTTTGTTTGTTTGTTTTTATAAAATTGGTGTCTTTTATTTTTAAAGGAACTGGATCTTACCAATCCCAAGACATTCAGAAACCTGGCCAAGCCCATGGGAGCTCAAACAGAAGACAGGTTAGCCCAGTACAAGAAGCGGTACAAAGACTGGGAAGATCCCAATGGTAAGTAACGAGACATCATGCGGGACGAGCGGGGGGATATGTGCCTGTCAGATGATGGGAGGGAGTCATGGATTTTTATATTATAGGTCAAGAGGTCTGGATGTGGATATGCAGAACTCCACTGTGGGTTTTAGCGGCTGTCCAACAAATACTAAATTAGAGCAAAGGGGCATTGGTTTTCTTGCTATGTTGTTTGTTTTAAATCTGAATGACAGCTTTTGTTTATAAGTAAAGAAAGACAAAACAGGTGTGCATTCAGAACAGTTTGACATTGTCTAGAAGCTAGAATGGGCAGGCATGAGGCACACAACCAGCTGTCTCTACTAACACAGTTTGAGTGCTGCTGCAAGAAAATAAGTTGTACAAAGGAATGGGAATACGTCTGCATTAGCACTGCTCTAGCTTTTTCATTTCTTATCTTAACAAGTGCTTTTTTTCTAAGGAAATGACATTTTCTTAGCTGAAAAAACCCTCAGAATGAGATGCAAATAAGTTATGTATTCTTGAATTTAGAGCTTCCTTATATATTGAAAATAAAACTTGTGTGTTTGGCAAGGCAGCTATTATATGATGCGTTTCTTCTTGTGTGCTTTTATTGAAGACACAAGCCTGTTTAACTGCTGCAGTGCTGTTCTGTATCAAACAACAGCAGGTGGCAAAGACGTTCATTTCTAGAAATGAGTCAGTATGTTCTAAGTTTATTTATCTGACTTTTTGCCAGGAAATTAAGAAAGAAAAAGCTGTATGAAATCTGTAGCCAACAATTTTGAGACATATTTCTGCCCAAGCCTTTAATTCCACAGTAACCAAGAAGACTAAAAGTAAGGAAAAAAAAAAATTGTTTCTTCAGCAGAAATCACCATAGCTGAACTGCGACATTTCAACTGGTTAAAATAAAAAATTACTAACCTTTCAGTATTGCTCTGCAGAAGGCCATTGAATTAGGGCTACTGGACTGCAGCCAAAACTCAAGTGGTGTCCATGACAAAACATAAAGCTTTCAGATTCTTGAGAATGAAAATTACAAATTTGAATTTTAAATACATCCAAGGTCACAGAGTAATTAAAATGCAGCACTAATTTTTTAATTTTTTTTTTATCAGTTAGTACTGATTCTGTCACCAAACTGCTTTATTTGTTCTATGTTTATGGTTTTTAATCTTCTGCAGGGGAAACCCCAGCTTATCACTATGGGACCCACTATTCATCGGCCATGATAGTGGCTTCCTATCTTGTCCGGATGGAGCCTTTTACACAGATATTCTTACGGTTACAGGTAAAAATTACATTATCTCACTTTGTGTTTCTTGCCTGCTGCATGTTTGAGACCTAAGTGACAAATACAATCTATTGGCTTTGTTTTCATCAAATATGGTAGAAGAAATATTTTTAGCAGCATTGTTATTGCCTGGGAGGTTTTTGATGTTTCTTTGTAAAAGACGTAATGGAATTCATATTTTTTCCAGTAGTTTGAACATTTTTCTAAATGTATGCAGAACAAAATATTAGCAGACAAAAACCAAAGCAAGTTTTATTGTGAAAAATGCTTTGCTTATCATGCTTTCTTTGTGGTTGAAAGGATCGTATGCCAGTCGTTTAGTTCTTTGCTGGAGGTGTTGAAAGATTGTTATTTTAAACCAGTATGTCTATCCAAAGAGCGGTTTTAGTACTGAGTGTTAAAATAAACAAACATTTGCAGAGCCTGGAATTGTTTACCAATTTAATGGGTAATGGGGTTTGTAACATTACATGTCAAATATTTTCCCAGACAGAAACCATCAGGCAAAAAGAATGGTGTTTCTCTGGAAGAGACTAAACTTTGAAATAGGACTAGATGACTGTCGTCTTAAAATTCTGTATATGTGTATCGCAGTGCTTTATGTTTACTATTACTGTGTATCAAAAAAGTAATGCAGCTGTTTAAATCCATTGTGTTAGAGGAAGAAACATGCTATGCTCTGTAGTGTCTTTTCGGCAGAGAATGTTCTGATTTGCTGCCTTGGCAAAATTTGCTGGGCTGAGAGATCCTCTGATGCTGACATGCTTCTCACTGTCCCACAGGGCGGTCACTTTGACCTGGCTGACCGAATGTTTCACAGCGTACGGGAGGCTTGGTATTCAGCATCTAAGCACAACATGGCAGATGTGAAGGAACTCATCCCAGAGTTCTTCTACCTCCCCGAGTTCCTGCTCAATTCCAACAATTTTGACCTAGGTAGGCAGAAGGAGCTTGACTGCAGTGGTATGGGCGCGAGAGCAGTGCCAGACGGTGCAGCATGAGAAAAGTTTCTCATAATATGGGCAGAAAAAGATCTGTTTAGCTGCGTGAGAAAATGATAGATGACTTGCATGTTCTGATATGAAAGCATAACCAGGACTAATTCTGGTATTTCCTGATACTACTTGTTTATTCAATATTATATTTGAAAGTCTGAATGATTCAGAACTCATTGTTTCATCGGGAAGAGTGTAGCAGGAATTCTTATTTCTTCTGTGATACATCAGATTTATTTTTTCAGATTTATCAGACATAAGATGTTTTCTCAAGCAGTGAATGTTTGTTTTAAGCAGTTAGTGCAAACTTTTTTCTGAGAATTGCTGAACAAGACACTGAAATACCCAGAAAGGGTTTTTTGTTTGGAGTAGTGTGATTTAGTTGATTTTTGGTTTTTTACTGATTCAAAATACACAGATAATCAGGTTTTACTTGGGGTTTCTCTGGTTTGCATTTTTCTCCATGTAACTTGCTATTCCATGACAGTGTTCACCATCTTTTTTGCATATTTTTTTAAGCTTTGCAAAATCTGTTTGACAGTCTTCATTTTTAGAACTTCCTCTTAAAGTATTCCTAAAGGTTTTGTTGAAATGTTGCAGTTAGCTTTTGTGAGAGTGATTATT
The DNA here is from genome assembly GCA_026212715.1 of Elanus axillaris. NCBI lineage: Eukaryota > Metazoa > Chordata > Aves > Accipitriformes > Accipitridae > Elanus > Elanus axillaris. The sequence continues at coordinate 24,018,116 of JANZLQ010000007.1, read as the reverse complement.
CAACCAGAGTCAAATTTCAGACCTACTGGCCATAGCATATGCATGTTCCTTAGTATGTCTGTCACTCTTAAGTGGCATTAAGCTCTTATTTTTTGAGCTCTGTGCTGTGAATCTAATAGTAATAATTAAGATTAATGAAGTCATAAGTTTTAATGGCATCAAATCCTTTATTCAAAATGTATTGTAAAAGATTGGAAGCACAACCTTACAAAAACAAAAGCAAAACCAAAAGGACACCCTGCAAAACCTCTCCCAAGTGTATTTCATGCATAAGAGTATGGCTGTTACTGGAGAAATGTTGAGGTCTTGTCCACTTAGCTTTGTATCTGATAATTTTGGACTGCAACCATCAGAATCCTAGAAATTCTCACTGAGCATTTGGAACAACAGTAGAAAAGGTTTTATTATGAAAAACTGTCAAACACTGTGTGATACTATTGATCGTGTTAATTCGTATGAATCCCGCTCCTCTTCCCCTCAGATAAAAAGAGAAGATAATTCAAAGTCTGGTGATGCAAGCAGTGTTTCTGTTGGAGCAATGTACTTAGTACTTGTGTACCCTTGTAAACTTGGAAATTTGTTGATGTTCCTTTGAGCTAATAGGAAGCATGGAACTGTCTCTTGGCAACAAATGACAAAACAAGCATATAATTGGAAGGTCTTAACAAATACGTTTTTGGTAATCGTAACATGCCAGCATTTAATGTTCAGAGTGGGAAGGGGGCTCTCCGGGACCCAGATGAATCTATGTGGCCAGAACATGCCCAGGGGAATCACCAATGTCCTTGCGTGTGAAGCTTGTAGGGGACAGCAGTTAGCTCTTCACTGTTATGAAATGAATATTTAGCCTATACTCCTGTGATGTATGGCCATTCTCATGGGTAAAACAATAATTCCACTCCTTGATACGGAATGTTTGTATTGTGAAGAAAATAAATCCTGGGATGAAATACTGTTCCACCAAGGCTTCTCAGTACTGTTTGCTGTTACACTGTCTTGTACTGGGATTTATTTTCTTCAAAATACACTCGGTTGACATGTCATTGCTATATACATACTAAACAGATGCCAAATACAGGGAATTATGTTGTCTTTTAAATTGGGGCTAGCACATTTATTCCAGTGTTCCTCATAGAATAAGAACAAGGAGGTTGAAAAGAGATAAGGAAATGAACCTTGCTGTGCTGATTCCTCTGGGTGCAACATGGACAGCTATGGTAGCAAGGTTGTCCGCTTAGGTGCGAGCTATACTGATATAACAAGATTCTGGTAGTGCAGTGATTGCAGAAGGCTATTTTACTGGGTGTTATTTTCATTAACTTTCATGCACTGCACTGGGTCTTTCCCATGACAGGGAGAGAAAAGCAGAAATTTACTTCAATAGACAAAGAAAAAATAACCGCGTTCCAAGAGCATTTGATGGGGAGACTGAGGAGGAGTAATCTAATCAATACCTCTAGCTAGAAGGGTAATGTTTGTTTTGAAGAGTATATGCTGAAACACTATCATCTTCTTCAAAAGTCCTAGCGAGGAATATTTGAATTCTCCCTCCTGCAAGCAATCTTACATGAACAACTGAGGCAGAATTTTTCATGTTTTATTGCCTGACATTTAAAAATGACACCATTTTTAAAAGAAAAGACTGCTATAGCTTTTTTATAAAGGTGATATAATTTGATTTTTATATATATATAAAATATTTTTTTGTCACCATTGCTGTTGCAGTGCAGTTTCAGTGCTTGTCTCCAAATTTTTCTTTTTTTCTTTTTTTTTTAATAGGTTGCAAACAAAATGGTACTAAACTCGGTGATGTAATACTCCCCCCATGGGCAAAAGGAGATCCTCGTGAATTTATCAGGGTTCATCGGGAGGTAATTTGCTTTCTAATAATGACAAAAGAAAATGTCAGTTGGGACTTTGTACTGCATATTAATCCAAGCTTGATTCATGCAGTCACTGCTACTAGCCAGTCTGAGTTCTGGGTTGATGGCTAATTGTTGCAAAGATCTGTAGAACCCGTGTTTCCTCCCCTTCCTTTTTGGCTAGGGAGTATATTGAGGCAAGAGTTCCTTCAATGAAAAGCTTTATCAAAATGTAACAAGAATATGTCAAAATATGTTCTGCATTTTTCTTTATGGCAGGTATAGCAGACTCAACTGATGACCGGTATATGTAATTTTAATGCATGCCTTTTGAATTTCAGGCTCTGGAATGTGACTTTGTGAGTGCTCATCTGCATGAGTGGATTGACTTGATCTTTGGCTATAAACAGCAAGGTCCTGCTGCAGTAGAAGCTGTAAATGTCTTTCACCATCTCTTCTATGAGGGGCAAGTGGACATATATAACATCAATGATCCATTAAAAGAGACAGCTACCATAGGATTCATTAATAACTTTGGACAGATACCAAAGCAGGTATACTCTTTCTAGAATTCTTATTTGCCAGATGGTACTCAAATTGAAATGTGTTAATATAGAACAGGAAAGTCTTTTAGGAGTGAAAATTCCTGGGAATGTTTCTCCATAAATACTCTTCCAGTGGTGTGAAATCCTTTACATTTCCATTGTAAATGCAAAAAAGGTCAACTTTGGGCTTTGCTTGTGAGATTAGAAATGTCCTTTTTCCCCTTTGCACCCTTAAAATAAAGGCAAAATAAATTATGGTTCAACTCTAAAAATCAGCATTAAAAAAAAAAGTATGTTCCTGCTGCAAAGTCAGAGGGGAGCAGTGAAAGTGCAACTTCAAAGTAATGCCTGTTGTTTAGGTATTTTAAGTATCCTGTAATAAAATAATTTCTATAATAACTTATGCTTTGGGTTTTTTTTACACCAGTCTCGTGGCATTCTGCAGGGCTTAGCCACATGTTTTATTTGAAGAATCTGTTGAAAAAACTCAAAATTTAAATTAAGAAGATTGACTCTTGTGGGACAGCTATAGTTAAGGAACTATATAGACACATTTTTGGTGCAGCTTTAAAGTTTGTGTTCTCTTCAAGAGATTACATTAAATTATTAAATGTAATATTAAATCCAAAGTTTTACTGTGGGGGGGTTTAGTTTTTTCAAGGTAGTTGAGGGTTTCTTTTTCTCTCCTTTTTTTTTATTTTATTAGGCATTTCTTTTGGGTGTTTTTGCTGTCCAGTGAAACTTTTAAATGTCATTGGTGAATTTTTCCAATCCTAGATGTAGTAGAAACCACAGATACCTTCAGCAATTCACTAGGAACCCAACCAATGTGTTGGGGACTCTAGACTACAGCAGCACATAATGTTTCAGGACAGTCAGAGGGTGTTTCCTGTGGTGACCCACTAACAGCTATCTGTCTCTAATTGCTTGGAAGGAAGGCTAAGAACTGCTCATCTGTCCTCTTGTCACAAAAAGGAGTGGTTTAGACCACTTAAAGAATCACCTTCAAGGATATTGGCAGAAATAATTTAATAGGAATTCATAAAAGTGCAACTTCACAGAATCTGATGTCAGGGTTCACTCTATTACTTAACACATGGATGAAACATACAAAGGAAAATTGTTAGAATCAGACTAAAATTATATGTACAGAGACTGAAGACACAGTATGGTAGAAGAGAAACATACAAAGGAAAATCAAGTTAGAATTCATTTCTTGTGCTTCATACAGAGATCAGGGATGTAAAAAGGTAGGGGAGACCCTTCTGTTGAGTCACAAGGTTTGGAGAAGACCCCCTTGCTTTCTAAACTCCTATCGTAGTCTAGGTGCAGCTGGATCAACTCCTAGTCCCAGACTTGGTCAATGGTTTATATCTAAAGGGAATATGAATATAATAGCAGTCTGAGATTCATTCACAGTTGAATAAAGTTCATGACGGTAACCTATGTATAGGTTTGAAAAGCAATATTTGTAATATACTTGCTATAGAATATTCAGATCAGTACACACACACATGCAAAAAGACACTAGGAGGTATACATAAGCAAGTAAAACAGGTAAGCCTGTTAAAAAATTCCCCTCAAGTTCAGTGAAAATGTTTACATCAAATGCTTCAGCATCTTTCTCAACGGGGAAGGGTTGAACCTCAAGGAGCGAAGAGTATCAGCCCGAGTCTTGTTGGCTTTTGGTGACAGACCTCTGATCTTTGCAAACTGAAGAGTTTGCGAGCTCTGAGAGGTGACCCACTCAGAGGGAGATGCTGGTGGCAGCCTGCTGCAGTCCAGGAGAGCTCAAAGAGTCTCACTTAGTACCATTGTTTATAGATTCGGGAGATGACTGCCTTTAGTAATCAGCAAATTACTGGGATTCCAGTTGCCATGGTACTGTTTTGCATGAGTTACAATTCAGATAAGGAAGGCTCCAGGGCTGTTGGAGAATGACTTTATTCAGATATGGGATGCTCCAAGGCTGTTAGGAGAGAACCGAGATATGTCCCAAGGTTGTCAGGAAATGACTGATTATCCCTACTCCCATCTCCAGCCTCCAGCAGGCAACAGGAGTCCTTGGTATGGTCAGTGCAACTCCTTGTCTTAGCCATGCAAGAGTTCCTGGTATAGTCAAGGGACACTTAGCCGCCCAACTCATTACACTTACGCTAAGGCCTAGCAAGACTTCCTGAGTTCATAGATCAGCCCAGAGAGGGGGAAGAAATGCACCACCACACCTCTGTGGCTGCTTTTCTCCTTTTCCTTCCTTGTGCTGTCTCAGTAATCTAAATATGTAGTGGCTGTGGGTTTTTTTTCTTGTTAAGTAATAATCAATCGCTGCGTTGTGATGATAATCAGACATGGCCCAGCTAAAGCCAGATGAATGGATAGACTGGGGCTGAGAGCAGGGCAATGGAAGAGCATTGCAGCTGAGTCCAAGGATCTCCATGAATCTTCAAATGCCTGTTAGGCATGTTTAGGCATAGGTTGGAACCTATGATGATCTCATAATTTCTACCAGAAATTGCATGATGCTTTGCTAGAGCAAATAGGCAGACAGCAATGAACTTGGGAAAATCAAAACTCTTTCCTTAAGTCATTTTTGATGGTGAGTGCTCTTGCAGCACATCTCTTGCGATGACCCTCTGTGACTTTCCACAGGGGATCTAGGGCATGCTATCTCAGTGACGTGGCTGCTGTGCACTTTTTCGCTCCTTTGCTGCATGGAGATGTAACATGAGGACTACATCTTCTTTATCCCATCTCTTCCACCACTTTCCCATTTTTAAAAGTTGTGCTGCAAAACATTCCAGAGCTGGTGCTGCGTTTGGAAGAGGGCTCTTGCAAAGTCTGCAAGGGTCCTGAGATGCCACAGC
>JANZLQ010000007.1:24000342-24012745 GCA_026212715.1 Elanus axillaris | reverse complement strand
CAAAATAACTGTCCTTTGGGGGGGCGGGGGGGGCAGAGCAGAATGAACAAGCAAGAGAAACGGTCACTCAAAGGAGAAAAGAAGGGGTGGGTTTCTTGCTGGATCTGGCATTTTTTGAGATCAGTTGTACATGTGAACACTGTATGATGTGCCTTCTCTCTCTTCTCATAACGCAGCCAGATGGGAGGCATGCTGTAGTTCAGGGAGAGCTGTGGCCCATAGGCCTGTTGTTACCCTTCATACCCAGAGCATGGGTGTGAGCTGTAGAGATGTGTGTGCATGCTCATAGCTCAGCTGCCTCAGGGTTATGCATGTTCCCTTTGTTATGGATAGGCCAACAGGTAGCACATCTTGAAGGGCTGCAAGGAAAAATAACTTTCAGCCTTGGAATTTCAGTTCTCTTTTCAGTGCTGTAATAGCCTCTCTGTGAAAGAGTAATCAAAATCTTACAAAATAGCACTCAATGTTTATATTTGTCATTTACATATTATAATACATAGCATTTACAATCCAAGATGGTGTTTATTATGCATTTATCATGTGACAAACCTAGTGTGTATCATTGATGATCATGGCTTATTAGAAGCAATGATCGGCTTGTTTAACACTGAGATACCAGGAATGGTCACTGAAGCAGTAAAATGGAAATTCAGTCACTCGTAATGAAAATCTAGGCAGAAGGTGATCAGGTGCTAAGATGCATTTCTTGTGTGTGATTGTTGTATGTGATCCAATTACATGCCCACCCATGCTGTTACTTTGTTCTTTGGTAGCATGCCCACTTCCAGTTTTTGCTTGCTTTACTTCAACTGCTTTTGCAACTGGAGGTAGCTTTAAAAATACTTTGCTCATTATGTCCTTGTTGGATTTCGTATTATTTGTTGAAGTCTTATTGAAATGGTTGCCATAAGTTATTAGTGAATACTGATAACAGTTCAGTAACTTTTGCTGACCTGCAGAACTTTTAGAAGGTGAAGTGGACATATTGATGATCTTCTTAAGCTTGCGTTCTTGTAAACCTGTAATTTTTGATGATAATTTTTTTATGAAAATTAATTTTTTGACGAATTTCAGCTCTTTAAAAAACCACACCCACCAAAGCGCGTTAGAAGCCGACTGAATGGAGAGGCTGTGGGAACCTCTGTGCCCCCTGGTTCCACAAATGACAAGATTTTTTTCCATCATTTGGACAACCTGAGGCCATCTCTTGCCCCAGTGAAAGGTAAACAGCAAAACCATGGTAATTATTCGTTTCTTTGCCAGAGCATTCAGAGTTTCAGCAAGATCATCCTTTTCCATGTTTTGCTTAGTTCTAATGTTATTAATGGCTGTACTTTTGTGAGAAAAACAAATTTAAAATATCGTAGTGCTGTAGGGATTACAGCATTATGTTCTTAGCTACCTTAAAGTATACTTGGGAAGCACCAAATCTGTGCCAGTTTAACAATTTTTTTAAAATAGCAGGATAAAATCGGGCCCAAGCACCTCTTTAAAGTTTGAATTTAATAAACAATATTCAGAGTACATTGCTTCTGGGCCTGCGACAGCCTCAATTTTTGTGGTTTTCATAGCAGAAGGATTCTTTATCACAGTGCCAAGAAATACTGAGAAATGTTGGCAGGAAAGGGTGGCGTTGGTGGCTGCACTGAGATAAAGAAAGGTGGGGTTTGACTTCATATTTGACATTGGACTGAACAGAAAGTTAATTGTCTGTGAGGTAGGCAAATACTATACAGTGATTTCTTTCCTAGTTGATTAAATGAATCTGTGCCTGCCTGCTGTAAAGAGAGAAGGATGAACTATTACACAGGACATAGCAGGGCTACACTCTTAAAACAGGAAATTAGAAAGCACTAATCTGTATTTGCAAACCTTGGGGAAAAACAGGTAGGACACCACGGGCTGTAGTCAGGAATCTAGCCTGTGGGAATGCTTAGCCAAGATGTTGGAATCGGTACCAAAATTTTATTTTTACTTGTGCCAGAAATGGTGTACAACCACTTCTAATGACCACAGCCATCTTGTTTGAAGAACACCTTGTACAGCATCACACGTGGGATCAGAGCTATCTGTGATCCTCAGAGTGTTCTCACCGCTACTGATGGTGCTTAGCACTGCATCTGTTAGGAATGTAGCAAAAGTTGCCATCGCTGCAGTTGAAACAAAGATTTGTATAACACAGCCAATATGGATATCCTGCTTTTGCAGAGCATCAGATATTTAATGGGATGAGATAGTATTTGTCTGTGCTAGCAGTAAAACATAACCCCATCTTCTTTTTTTAGAGCTCAAGGAGCCTGTGGGACAGATCGTGTGTACTGATAAAGGCATTCTGGCAGTAGAACAGAATAAGGTTCTCATCCCACCTACGTGGAATAAAACTTTTGCCTGGGGCTATGCAGACCTCAGCTGTAGACTGGGTACCTATGAGTCAGACAAGGTTTGTAATCGGAGATTTATTTCAGTGCTGAATGTACCAAAAGCAATTAGTACTCAATAGTGAAAAAATCTAACAATGGAGATTTATTTCACATGTGAATGAAATAAGCTTGTACTGCATATGTTTTATTGCTCCCTATCTGGTGGGCTTCATCAGAATGCTGGCAGAATTACATAAACCAATTAATAATAATTTTTTTTCAGGTCTGCCAAACATGAATGAATTAAATCTATGCAGTTAGAGCTCATATATTCTCTTGGGAGATGTCTTATGGCAGAGGCTGGAATTGCTTCTGTTTGACGAAAAACTGCATAAGGGGGTAGCAGCGATATCTTAGTTACTTAATGGTCCAGCATGCTGGATGGCATTCAGGTTTTTATTTTTAACCTACCAAACACTAATCCTGCAAGTAATTCTTCTTTGTTTTCTTTATTTTTAGGCAGTAATTGTTTATGAATGTTTGTCAGAATGGGGTCAGATACTGTGTGCCATTTGCCCCAACCCCAAACTAGTTATCACTGGAGGAACAAGCACAGCGGTGTGTGTGTGGGAAATGGGCATTTCCAAAGAAAAAGCTAAAGCCCTCACATTGAAACAGGTAAAATACAATAAAGATGCCTTTTACATAAATTATGTTTCAAGATCAAAGGAATTATGAAAGGGGTTTTGCTCACATAGTAAGCTTTGAAACCATGAGTCCTGCAGACCTTTGGAGAACTGGTTGTCAAGGTACTGATCTGCATTGAAAGTGGGCAAATGCATCTTTAAAATTGCATCGTTTCTAAGGATAGTTGATTACCAGGAGTTGTTTGGAGAGATGGGGAATTTGGTAGCAATGTTAACAAAATTATTGAGGTATGTTTTGTGAAATTACCTGCTTTATTGTAGTGTTGTATGTAAAATACCATCATCTGAAAACTGTGTCAGGGAGGCAGTGAAGGATACTGTCTTAAAGGTTAATTTTCTTTTTTAAATCTTTTTAAATTACTTTTTTTCTTTAAAAATGTATATAGTTAAATTACACTTCTGTGCAAAAATTTGTTCTTTCTGGCAGTGATGTTTGTGGAGCAGAGTATACTTGTTCAGGATCACCTTAAGTTGTTCTTGCTTTGTTAATTCAAAACATGAAATTTTAATCTAACATACAAGCACCCATTCTTTAATGTTAGTTGCAGCTAAGTGCAAAGTAAGTCTTACATGTTTGCAAAAAAAACCCACCCAAAAACAAAAACAAGAAAACCCCACAAAACCCACCCAAACAAAACAAAACAAGAAAACCCCAACTACCTCAAAATATTCTAGAAGCTGTGTATCGTTGTTATAGGTAGCTAGGTTGATAAGTATTACTGTTCCTGTTAGCATCTTAATAGCAGGACTTTTTCTGGAGGAAAGCTTCCGCTCAAACTTAAGAGAAGAAATGTAGAGAATTACTTAATAACTTCCCTTGCACGGTCTCCAACAACTGTTCAAAGCTGTGTTTCCAAAGTGTTTTACTTAAGAACAGTGCAAGATAAAACATTATATCTTGAATTTAAGGGCAGCATATTGAAGGCTATTTACTGTACTTCAGCCAATGATTTGTAACTGAGTAAGCTGCAATAATCTTACTATATTCCAGACTCCTGTTGCAGTGGTTAGGTGAAGCCTAAAATGTAAAAGTGGGGTCTAATACAAGTAGATGTCTGTAATTTTTGTCTCCTTGCAATTGACTTAGCCTATTTGGTTGCAGCTCTTTCTTGTCTCTTTTATCTTTTCTCAAACATCATCAGAAGTTTATATAGAAGCCTTTTTATATTTACAAAGAATTTCTGTTTTCAGAATGTAATTTCAGGTGCAGCCTGGAACACACACTGACCCTATAAGTAGGCCACTGAAGCAGAAGAGGATACAGAATGGGTTGGAAGTTTATTTTGGGAGGTTTTTTTTCAGTAGAAGGCTATATAACATTAGACCCTTGAAATATGGTTTTGTGAGAGTACTTTTTAAATGGAAAAAAAATACTACTCCTATCACTTTGAATTATGAAAACAGTTGCCAACTGGAAACTTGTAAGTCAGTTGGGTCTTCTGATAGGATATTCATGTTTACGATATCTGAGTCTTTTCTGGTAAGTGGGTTTAACATAATCATTTTTGTGCTTTCTCCTGATAGCAGCTTGTTCCTCCTGACTTTTGTTTTGCAGGCATTACTGGGTCATACTGACACTGTCACGTGCTTAACAGCATCACTAGCTTATCACATAATTGTGAGTGGATCACGGGATCGCACCTGCATCATCTGGGATTTGAATAAACTCTCTTTTCTAACACAGCTTCGAGGTCACAGGGCTCCAGTTTCAGCACTCTGTATAAATGAGTTAACGGTAAGAACCAAATACCATTCACCAATGTGCACTGGGAACAGTAGCAAGAGTCAGAAATCATTAAACTGAAGAAAAACAAACTAGATTCTTCTGTTAGTTTGGCAATACTTCTATAACTCATCTGAAAATGACTTAGCTGGTGCAGGGCATAATTTGCATCTTTTGTCCAGAGACGCATGTGGGTTTATTCCATGCAGAGCAGCTTGAGCTCAGAAGGGTTTATGAACAGTGTTGGCAGCAGTATAGCTAGTGTGGTGTTCAAAGTGGGTTGTCAAACCTGCCATAGGAGCTAACAAAAGATTTGATGTGTGACCTTGACTTCTGTTCTCTTATGCTTATTTTAGAGAAGGCAGAAGATAACATTGCATGAAGCTGTCATGACAGTTGTAGCGGAAACAGACATTATCCTAAAAGCTTGTCTCCCTGGTGGTCCTATAAGTTACGGGTTGCCATTTTTCCAGCTCCCGTGCATGTCAAAGAATTTGCACGAGTTGAAACTTTATGTAGCTGATCCATCACGGCTGGATGGACCATGCTGCAACTGGAGCAGATGTAGTGATTGAAATAAAGACAAAATGGGGCTATAATGCAAGGAGGGGGGAGCAAGAGGCACAGTTTATTAGCTGCTAGTAGTCTGATGGCTGTAGTGCTGCCAGTGTTCTAGACTGCAGCTCCCATTTCCCCTCTGTACTAGATTGAACCATCTCTTGCTCTTTTCCCAATAAGGAAGCAAATTAACTTTAAGGTGGTACATGTTTGTGAAAAAGACTGGAGTCAACATGAGCAGAGTCTTTGAAAACTGAAGGGAAAGTACTGAAAACATGCTACTGGATTCTTGTGCTGTGAAAATTGGAGGAATTGGTCTACTCATATGCTGTAAATACAACAAATAAGTTGCTGTTAAGTCTGGTTTTCTGTGTAAAATTTAAAAAAAGTGGTTATTGTCCTAAAGATTTGTTAGGTGGCCGAACTCAGCTTGAATAGAACATCCTGAAAAGTGCCAGCCTTGATGGCTGAACTTGGCTTAAAAATGAGTCTGGTTTATATTTTTGCTGAAGAAAACCTGAGACTTTTATTGAAATATTAAGGTGTTACTTGTCTTTGCAGGGGGATATTGTATCATGTGCTGGCACTTACATCCATGTATGGAGCATTAATGGCAGCCCTACTGCAAGCGTAAACACTTTCACTGGCCGAAGCCAGCAAATAATGTGTTGCTTTGTGTCAGAGATGAATGAGTGGGATACCCAGAATGTCATAGTAACGGGACATTCAGATGGAGTTGTTCGGGTAAGTACCAGGAATCACTGCTTGGAAAAATAAGTTTACACCTTAGTAGTAGTAGTAGTTACAGAAGTCATGTTTATCCAGCACACAGTGTCCTGGCTGGTACCAAAAGCAGCCCTGCTATACTTGGTTGCTCTACCTGAACAATTAGTGTTGCAGGAAGGAAGGAGTCCAGGCTGGGAGAGGACACAGGCTGGTTTTGGTGCTGGAACCAGCTGTGCCATTTCTGCGCAGGGTGGTGCACTCTATCCTGTCCACAAGTTAGATGGATATTGAAGATTCATAGAAAACTCAGTGAGCTGATATTCCTATGCAGTCTTTCGGATTTCTTTCTCCTTTTTGATGCACCTGTTGTAATGTGGTAACTAGCAGTAATCAGCAGTGTACATTTCCATTCCTGCGCTATTTTGGTGACTTTTTGGTCACGAGCTTTCATGCCTTGAGATTGTAGTTTTTGTTCACCGTTTTTGTTATACACACCTTGAGACAATTCATTTTGTTGCCTAGAAAGAAAAGAGGAACTTAGTGGCATCTCTGATCACTGTGAGTCTAACCTGATTTTCAGTACTTTGCTGTGTGCAGTCCTGAGCCTGCCTTAACCAGAGTCTGCTGGTCGGGTTGCAATGTGGAGCGGATCTTTTTATTTGAACAGCTAAGATGTTAAATAACAGCACAAGACTTGTTGACTTGTAATCCAGGCATAAACACAGATGTGCTCTTACAGTATCTAGCCTCCGAAAACAGGGCTTAGTATGGAGATGTAACCTACCTCTTGTGCTACCGGTGCAAACGCACAGTTCTAATAAGCCATCTTAACTCTAGAAGTAGCTCAGAAGAAAGCTAAGAGTTCAGTATGTGCCACTTTGCTTATCCCCTGTTCCTCCAGTTCTGGCGGATGGAGTTCTTGCAAGTACCAGAAACACCAGCTCCAGAGCCTGTGGAGATGCTGGAAATGCAAGAGGATTGTCAGGAAGCACAAATAGGTATGTCTCCTGACAAGTGTTTTGTATTTGCCTTTTATGTGGTCTTTGCTATACCTAAGTAAAATCCTGTGGTTATACAGTGCAGAGTGGACGATGGGGATTTTGTCTCAAAAGACAGTAGACACCTAGTGGGCATAATAAATAGAGTATCTGAGTTTTGTTCAGCACCTTGTTTATGGTAGTTTCATACTACTATGAGTAAAAAAAAATCATGCCCATTATACCTTTTTTTTTTCTGTGAAGACTGAGCTTTTCTGTGTGTTGTTGTTTCTGCTATTTGGTGAACCCAAATGTTATAACATAACAGCAGAATTAAAAAAAAAAAATCTACTGATGGAACAGCATGCTGTTTAGAAAGGCAATGCTGGCCATATCATTTTCCCTGGTCAGAAGATTTTGGTCTGTGCTTGATGGGTGTTTCTTTTAGACATTTCATCTTCTTCTTGCCCTCTTCATATTGAAGATACGATCTGGATTTGGATCTGGATCACATGAGACTCATTAGTAATTATTGTATAAATACAGCTTTTTTTCAGTGTCAGTAGGAATATAAATTTATCTTCGGCAGTTGCTTTTTTGTATTAACGAAACTTGTTATTAACAAATCTGCATCGTGTTTCTTGGTCAGCCAGAGTTTCAGCATAACTGACTGTGCTTACCTGTGTAACTTTTGATGAAAGGCAGCAAGATTTGGTTTTTCTAACTTGAGCATTTTTTTTAATTTTACTCATGTCTATCCTAGTCTACCTCAGATGGACTATTGCAGGAAATAGGTTCAGCTAAAGAGTGCTGTTTTCTGACAGGCCAGTGCAAAAAAGATGAATAGTGTGATTCCTGGCAAGAGCTGAATCTTTGCAAAGGCTTTGAGATGTCTGCATGCAGTTTCCCTATAGTCATGCTGTGGTACCTATTGGGTTGTAGGTAGTGCAACAGCAGAATAGGGAAAAAGCTCAAGCTTTAAGCAGCCTTGCTAACAATGTCTTCTCTCCTGTTGGGTGGATCCAGGGCAGGAAGCCCACGAAGAGGACAGCAGTGAATCTGAGGCAGATGATCCATGCATAGGCCAGGACATGAAACTGCAGGAAAGCCAGAGTCAACCAAGCAGCACCAGCCACAGGCCTAGGTCATCATCAAACAGAGCAGCGGCAGTATGGTCAGCAGACAGCGGCTCTGATGACTCCAGGCGTTGGTCAGACCAGCTCAGCTTGGATGAGAAAGACGGTTTTATCTTTGTGAATTATTCAGAGGGACAAGCAAAAATGCATCCACATGCTCAGGTTAACCACCCGCACCCTAGCTATGCTGAAGCACGGCACTACAGCAAGCTTAAACCAGGTAAAAGAAATTGGGCACACTTCCTCTGTCAGATTAATGTGCTGTCAGCACTGACCCATAAGGCAGGGTCTCTCTGTCTATACAGCTTTGAGCAGGGTTGGCTGATAAATTCCAAAATGGTCAGCAAAGAGAAAAATTCGTGTGCAAACGTTGCATGTTGTTCAAGCTTTTCCTGAGAAGCTGTGGTCAGTTTACCCTGGCCAGCAGCTAAGCCACTCACTCGCCATCACCACCACAACCCCCTGCAGCAGGATAGTGAAGAGAATAGAAGGAACAAAAGCAAGGGAACTCCTGAGTCAAGATAAGGATATTCTAATGAGGGAAGGAAAGACTAAGACAAAACAAGTGGTGCAAAGGCAATCACTTGCCACCTTCCATAAGCAGAATGATGACCAGCCAGTCTCTGAGCAAATGGTTGCCTTCCCCCAAAACCCCTCCTTTCAGTTTTATTGCTGAGCATGATGTTGCATGGTGTGGAGTATCCCTTTAGCCAGTTTGAATCAACTGTCCAGCTTGTGTCCCCTCCCAACTTACTGCACACCTCCAAACTCCTGACGGGAGGTGGGGTGCAAAGCAGAGTGGGGAAAAAGAGAAAATGTTGACACTCTGCAAGTACTGCTGAACAACAGCCAAAACGCTAGTATGTCATCAAAGTGTTTTAGTCACATGCCTAAAACACAGCATCATATGAGCGTTTATGAAGAAAATTAATGACAGTTGGAAATCTGAGTCTTGACTTTAAAAATAAAATGAAATAATTAAAATAAAATAAAAAAATAAAAAAAATGAAGCTATCCCGGTCCTGTCAGGCTTTCATACAGGGCTACCCTGTGTATGTCACCATTCACTGCAGCTCCTACTTACAGTGGGACTTACAGAAATTGGAGGCTCTGTGCATTGTTTTGTATCCTCTGCTTTCTTACATGCACTGGGGAGTAGTTGAAAAATGTGTTTTCCCTGGGTGAAACTCGAGTCTTAGAATCTTGGTTGGGGAGATTTTTTTCTTTCTACAAAGTCACACATACAGGTATGTTGGGGGAGGAGGGAACAAAAATGAGAACAAGTAAATTTGCTTTTTCCCCTCCTCTTTCCCACTCATTCTAGGATACAGATGGGAGCGTCAGTTGGTGTTTAGAAGCAAACTAACTATGCACACAGCATTTGATCGCAAAGACAACGCACATCCAGCAGAAATCACTGCACTCGGCATCTCTAAGTGAGTAGCTCGCAAGCGATTGCTTAAAACATTTTTTTAATGTTGTCAGCAGGAAGTGGTACAAACCAGCTATTGTTTTTTGCATAATGCTGTTTGTGGTCCGTCTGTGTAGGGCAGCCTTGTTCAAGGACTGAATTTTTAAAAAATCATAAAATAAGTAGACTTACTCAGCTGCACTGTGTTACACAGTGTTGTTATAGCTCCATTTCTCAGTCAGACCAGGCTAATTTGCACATTAGTTACTATGCCAGTAGTTTAATGTACTGTGTATTCTCACATGTAAAATCAGTCATCAGTGTCTGCATGTTACTGTGCCAGAGTTGTTGCAGGAATGATTTTGCTTTTTTCTTGTAGGGATCACAGCAGAATTCTTATTGGAGATGGTCGAGGCAGAGTATTCAGCTGGTCCGTAAGTGATCAACCTGGCCGATCTGCGGCCGATCACTGGGTGAAGGATGAGGGGGGAGACAGCTGTTCGGGTTGTGCAGTCCGTTTTTCACTCACTGAGAGGCGTCACCATTGCAGGAACTGTGGACAGCTTTTCTGCCAGAAGTAAGTCAGCCAACAGTCTCTTTTTGGCTCTTCCATAAAGAATTTTAGGCTGGGTAAAGCTGTTGCATGCCACAGAACTCTGCTGAAGGACCGAACTTTCCTTTACCAAAACAGAACTGATGAAGAAAAAAACATGAAAACTCTCAAAACTTCCGGGGTGGGGGGGGGGTGTTAGAAAAGACAGATCAGCCCCTTTATAAATTCAGTTAGCAAGACAGGTATCAGGAGAGGATGAAATCTGCTTGCAGTTTTGAAAACCTCCCTGTCACCCATTTGGGAAAAACTCTAGACAAATTAACTTAGCAAAGAAATTAAAAAGAAGAAACAAAACCAAACCCCAAACACTCCTTTTGCATCTAGTTTTTCTTGTCAGTCTACAGGCAACCTGGTCAAAATGTAAACTGTGTGCAGGACTGTAAGGGTGCTGATTTAGGAGCCAGTAGCTTGCAGCCTCAGATAGGAAAATGTAGGACATGGTGGATGTATATGAGCTCCCCTTACCCAGTAACTGAAATGGGAGTCTCTTCTCTGGTCCACTGGTCCAGAGATGGTATTTCTAGTTTCATCTCTGTAGCTATACTTTGAGTCTAAACTGGTGACAATAGCTGTTTTTAAATTACCTATTGCACAGAGTCATTGTATTGATTCTGTGGTGATCGTGCAAGTTAAATTCTGCTTCTGCACACTGCATGTTATTTCTTTGTCAAGATAAGTTTGGACAGTTTTCTGGTATTTGAAGTCAGGATGATAATTTCCACACCTGGTTAGAAAAATAGCCAGGTTGGGAGAAGACTTGTGTTCACAGTGATGTTTGTTTTCCTCTACAGGTGCAGTAGGTTTCAGTCTGAAATCAAGCGTCTGAAGATTTCATCACCAGTCAGAGTCTGCCAGAACTGCTTCTACAACCTGCAGCATGAGCGAGGTTCAGAGGAGGGACCCAGAAATTGATGGGGTCCTGGCAAATGGAAACCCCATCCAGCTTCCCCATCACTCCAAGAACTAGTGAGAGTATCATGCAGTGATTGGAAGGGATTAGAATATTGTCTGTTTACACTTAAGTTTATACTGAGTTTTAAGCACTAAAAGTAAAAAGGGATCATTGAATTGATTTGCGTAGACAGAAGGTAAATGAGGCTAACAGCATAATTAAGTGAAGAGCAAAGCCCAGGAAGATGTGATTAATAACCACAAATCCAATAGAACTGTCAACCCCTAAACCTTTGTTGACGTGGCTATCAAGAAAGTCCTCACTTATCCTAAACACCCGTTCTTGTCTTGTTTTTGTAGATCTAGTCATCTTTATCTGGGGGAGGGGGAGGGGAAGGCTTTTTAGAAGATAGTTGTAAATCTGCCTTCTTCGCAAGCAACTGTGTATATTGTAAATAGGTGTAACGGCCTTTTTATCTAAATATGAACTTAACTGCCTGTTACATGAGACTTCAGATTAACCACTATACTTTGTGTGGCATCTTTATCTCATCTATCAATTTACATATGAATGTTTAAAAAAAAAAAAAAAACAAAAAAAACCCCAAAAAAACAAAAACCAGAGAAGTCGAAGGCATTATGCATATTTCTGTTAAAAATCCAGTCTGTGCATGTTTGTTCTTTCAGTTGCCCACAGTATCTTAATTTATGTAAGGCTATTCATAGAATTACATGGATTTTTTCAAAAGAAAACATTTTTGAGAATAGGACTTGGGAGTATTTTATTCTAGCTGTAAGATAACCAGGAACTAAATTGTACACTTGTGTTGCATTTTATACCAAACTATTTACCACCTCAGTGTTGTTCATATTTAATAAGGCCTCTTTTATACATGTCAGAGCTACAGTTTTGTTAATTACTTAATGTTCATTAGCAGCTGATTCATGCAGTGCAAGAACCAGCTTTTACCTTCTTTAGTCAATAGCAATTGGCTTGCATATAGGTACAGAATGAATTCCTTGTGCATAGAATTTATCCGCTGTTGTCCTGTAGCTTGTTTGCAAAAAAACTTTTGGAACAATAGGCATTGCTCTAAAACAGGGTGATATTAGTTATGTCAGAAATGCTTCTAAGAGCTATCTTCGTGTTTCAGCACATGGCATCAACTCGAGGACAGCAGTAGATTTCCATTATGGTTTTTAAGTTCCAATATGAATTTAATACTTTTCTTGGTGAGGGAGGCAGCAGGCAAATTGCACTGGAGCGCCAAGTGCATTTATTGAAGGTTTATTTCAGGTCT
>JANZLQ010000007.1:23968561-23994444 GCA_026212715.1 Elanus axillaris | reverse complement strand
GGGGGGGGTATATTCTGCTCTCCATCCTTGCCTTCCAGCTCAGGGGGCTGAGTACCCTGGGGATAACTGGTCTCACTTAAGGACTAAGGCAAAGATGGCATTAAGTACTCAGCCTTTTCCTCATCTCTGGTGGCAGTTCCCCTCTGCATCCAGTAAAGTATAGATACTCTCCTTGGCTTTCTTTTTATTATTAACACATTTGTAAAAACATTTTTTTGTTGTCTCTTACGACAGTGGCCAGATTTAGTTCTAGCTGAGCTTTTGCCTTTCTAATTTCCTCTCTGCATGACCTAACAAGATCCCTGTAATCTTCTTGAGTTGCCTGCCCTTTCTTCCAGAGATGGTAACTCTCCTGTTTTTTTCTGAGTCCCAGGTTCAAGTATTTCTCACTCAGGGGTTTCCATATCTTAAATCTTTACATACACTGAAAAAAATGTTTTCTCTTTAATAGTTATTGGGGAATTACTGTACTTCTCAGCATACCTGAAGACGCTTGACAGCTGCAGCCCAGCATGCTATTCTGCTGTCATAGAGCAGGTCACAAATTAACTTCCTCAAAGCATTTTGAGCCAGTAAACCCAGCTAACTGTGGGGTGTAGGGTCAGCACTGCTGCCCAGTCTTCACAGGGAGAGAGGCCCTCCTAACAGTAGCTTCAGGCTGGTCTGTGCAGCTGGATCGTTCATTGTGCATCATTTTTCCCTGGGAAAAAAGGGACTTGGTCGCCTTCTTTGATCCATGCCATATTAAGTTAGTTAACTTGTGCTTAACTTGGTACAATATTTTGAGTGACGCAAAGCACTTGCAATTAATGTTACATCCTGCCTACAGAGTGCACTGCAGCACCTCGTCTGCACAGCTTGCAATGTCTGATGGAGGGCATTGCTTAGTTTTGGGAAGGTGAGCCAGACTCACAGGGTAGTTTCGTGGCCATCGTACCCTCAGCACCCCAACGTGCACATGCTCCTCTCTACCTCTGCCAGCCTGTGGTGTGCCCAGAAACTCTCTTCCACAGGCCTCTCAGAAGCCTGTCTTGATGAAACAAAAAAACCTGCCTTTTGAGTTTTCTGAGCAGGTTGTGGAGCCAGAGGCCGAGTGCTGTGGCCAGACCGTGGCAGGCAGGGCTGCACTGCTGCCCCTGGCATCCCCCAGGCATGGTGGAGAGTAGAGGTGCCAGGAGCAAGCACGGGGAAGTGGCGGGGGCCACAGTCCTGATGGATCTTTTGATTGGGAAAGTCAAATCAGTCCCATCCCTGCCCAATGGAGCACAGGCTTTGGTGTTGACATTAAGATAGTGCAATTTAGAGTGCCTGTTGCAAATCGGGTGTTGAGAGAGTTAGTTTGGCTGCTTTGTGTCCAGTCAAACAAAAGGGTGATTAACTAGGAAAGCCATAGCCTTTTGTTAGGTTCCTGCACTAAACCTGGGTCTAGGAGAAGGAAGAACGGTGCCCTGTGAAATTTGTGGCAGCTCAAATGTCAATGTTGGAGCTGTAAAATCCCCAACAGGCATCAGATGGGCCAGCAGCCAGTTTTGGAGTGAAACAAGGCAGTCAGTGAGTGACAGGGCAGCTCACTGCAAGTGCACCAGCCTTTAACTTCAGCTCCACCACAGCTCCTGCCAGGTGTAAGTACCTCCTGGGGCCAGGTATTCAATTTAGCAACTAAAATAAACGGCTAGGTCTTCCACCACATCTTTTGGATGTGCCTGTTGTTCACAGAAGGTGTGTAAATGTCTGGTTTCAGGGCGGGAGGAGTTACTATGCACTAAAAATTGCAGCATGCAGCATTTAATTCTGTCATAGTGCCATTGCCCAGTCCGTTGTTACCAAATCTGTGGCCAACTTGCTGTGACCAAATTGTCTTCTTCACAGTTGCGATTACTTTGACAGTTCGGAAAGGCGAGGTTTGGAGTCCGCTTTCAAGGCTCAAAGTGTTTTGTGCTGTATACTATTGTAAAAAATCTGTATGCATTTTTAAAGAATTGGCAGCACAACACGTCTGTCTCTGTGTCAGGACACAGTGCTGATTCACTAGTGAGGTTGGTGTGCCACACAATGAAGAGAGGAGGACAGGCTAAGTGAGCACAGAAACAGGACTGATGAGTTGGGAGCCAAATCCTGCTCTGTCTTCCCGGGGGAGTTGAGTGACATTGCATTGGGTGTGTGGCTGGCCCCAAAGAAGGGGAATTTGTAAGAAATGGGACCAAAACTTGAAGACGGCTGCTGATGAATATAAGCGCAGTTGTGCTTGCTCGAGTCTGCTACAGGCCCTGGCACGCTTCCCCAGCTGAGGCCCTCTGTACTGCGGGGCAGGCAGGCCAGCAGGAGACACGACATTGGTTTTTTTGAAGTGTGAATGTCTAGGAAAAAGCTGTGAAGTCATTACTGCATGGAGGGGAATGACCAAAAAATGTAATGACCACATTAAATACATAAAGGATAAAACCAGGCTGCCAAGAGCCAGTGGTAGCTCAAATCCAGCTCATCTTCCAGGTGCTGGGCCTTCAGCTGTCCCACCAACACCTTCCCCTGGGAGGAGGGAATGCTCTCTCCTTACTGTGGCCTGTGCCTCCTGCTCTGCTTTGCTGGGCAGAGCTGCAGGGGGCTTGAAGTGCTACAGCACTGAGCAAGAGCAGACGACCTCTGGGCAAGAGTTATCCTATGAAAGTAAATACTGATGCATGGTTTATGTGTGTTCATGCATGCAGAGCAAGGCTCTTGCCCAAGAACAGTGATGAAAATTGTGTCTAAAACTATTGTGCAGGTGGGCTGTGGGGGGTGTTGACAGAAGCTGCCCTCAGCTCCTGGAGAAGCTTCCCAGCCCTGCCGCAGGGAGGGGGGCAGCTGCTGTGAGGGCCCCAAGTGAGAGCAAGGACAGCTTCTCTTAAAGCTTGGCTGCACTCCCAAGACCATCCTGATGAAGTTGGACAGGGAGCCACCATGGTGCTGCTGGGCCTCAGCTGCCCTCCTCCTCTCCTGCGGGCATGCAGGAACCAGCAGGTCACAGGGACATTCATTACAGGACAAATGTTCCGATTGCAGAGTAACCCGGGAGGCATTTCCCAACTACTGTGAAACGGCAACTGTGAGGAGAGGGCAAAGCTGTCCAGCGGGTTTCCCAACACACTACCCCAGCTCTTAAAATTCACCTACCTGAGCAGTGATTACTGTATGCTTACCACCACGGGATATATGCATGTATCTAAGAGCTAATCAGCTCTGAACTGAGTTAAGAAGCGGATTGGCAACAAAGGATGACAAAAAAAGACTCGCTTTAGTCCTGAAAGGAACGTCTGGGGCTCAACTATTGGAAACTGCTAGGACTTCACTGAAGTCAAGGCTGTTCCTTTCAAGGGAGAGTAAAAGTAGGTTTGAGTTCAGCTGTAAAAGCAGTAGTAATTCAAAATAATAGTGATCTCAGTGTTACTTCTGTAGATGAGATAAAACCCTCAGCTGTTTCCTAAAAGAAATTATAGGGAGAAAAATAACTGCAAAGTCGTGAAGCCATGCAGAAGCCAAAATCTATTATTTTATTGAGAAGGCCCAATTTATTTCTTTCCACTCTGTCAATGACATCACTCACCATGACAGCTACCTAGGGTACTTTCCTGCTTCACAAGATTATTTTTTTAAGACAGACTTGTTTTAGAGAGAGGGCTTTCCAATTTCTTGGTATTGTAATATTTCAAATTATAAAAGACAAAAATAGCAAGTTAGAACATGTTGCTGTGATGCTGGATGCTGATGGAGCACAGAGAAGGTACCTTGCCCAGGTTATCACTGGGTGAATGTCTGTAGGCAAAGCCTTGGTTATCAGGAGCTTTTTATGGCAGGGTCTGAGGCCTGGAGCTAACAGGACAGTCACAACACAGCTTGAGAAGCAGAAACTTTTCTGGTAGTTTGCAGTGTGGTGGAAGAAGCAAAATCCATTTGTCGTGGCACAACTCAAGAAGCCAATTCTTTATTAAAAGATCTTTTAAGCATTCCAGTACAGACTTATCTGCTCCACTGTAGCTTTGAGTTGATGACAATGAACAAACGTTTTTTTTTTTAAAAAAAAAAAGGGGGGCAAAATGGACACCACTATAAAATTAGGAAGTAGATGATGAATTATGGACACTGATTACACCAAACATAAACATCAAACTGCAGGAATTATACACAGTCCTAAGGCAAACTATGTAATGAATGTATGCAATTGCACTTAAATCTGTAGAAGGTTATGATACGCACTGCTGCCCAAGCACTCGATACCCTGGGTCAAAAGGACACCCCACTGGCTATCTCTGCATTGAGAACAGCAGCTTTGGAACCAAGGAGTACCCAGAGTGTTGCTATACCATACATTCAGTTTGTTGGGCAAGTGACCAATGGACCTAGCAGTGCCCAACTTCATTTATTTAAGAAAAATTATTATTAAACCAGTTTCACTGGTATCTGTTGTTTCGTGCTTCTCCCTTAGCTAGAAATCCTAATGCCTTTGATCACAGCACATCCGCCTGCTGAGACAGAGAAGGTGATCTGATACCCTGATCCTGTGGAAATCAGCAGAAATCCTCCAGTGAGTCTAAGCTCCTCACAATTTTTATTTCCCCCAGGTACGTAAAAAGCAGTAATATTGCTGATTTCTCTCCGCACCCCCATTCTCAACCACAAAGTGTGCTCCCTGATTATTCTCCAACCAAAAGGGACTGATTGTATGGAGGACTCTGTATTTAAAAAACATTAGATCTCATCCCCATTTCAATCTCTTGCACTATGTTCACCTTCCAGAGATACCAGCTCTCCTAAATCAAGGCTGCAAATGACGTTTTAGTGAGTTCGCTCTACAAAGTGTGAAACTCCCCTTTCCAGGTGGTGGAGAGACCAAGCTGGAACTCCAGTTGCAGGCTCAACACCTCTCCTAGTAAATCCTCCAGCAATACCAGGTGCCCAGTGCCTTCCATATCCTTGCAGTAAAAATCAGTATCTAGCTGGACAGCATTTTTGCCTTTCTGCACCCACAGGCCACCCCCCTGCAGTGCCTGTACAGTGAGAGAGGTCACTGCTCCAAGGGCAGTCTTCAGGCAAGAAAATACTCTTGCCAGAGCCAATGGAGTTCAGAAACTGTCTCTAAAAGGCTGGGAAAAAGCAAATCCTTGTTACACTTTGCTCAGTAGGTCACCCTTAATGTTCAGTCTGTAATAAAAAATACCATTCTTTCCATTGAAACAACAGGTGCACAGGAAAAGACAGGGAGGTAGAAAGCAAACCGAGATTCTGTTTCATTTTATTCAAAGTGTGAGATACCTCTAGTGATCCTTCAATAATAAATCTCTCTGATAGGCAACTGCTCTTGTTAGGACAATTTGTTCATTGTCCTCAAGTTAAAAGGAGCTCTCTGCTAGGCAAGAGAATTTTGCTGGTCCCTGGGTTGTAAAGCTGGTTTCTTGCAGAGCTGCTATAGGCAGCAGAAGGCTTATTGACTAGATAGAAAAAAAGAAAATCTAGAAGTATGTACTGGCTCTGGCTGAGGTGGAGTTAATTTTTTCCATAGCAGTCTGTCCTGGTTTAAGCCCAAGAGAGCACCACAAAGCCACTTACTCCTCCCTGCCCCTGGGCCCCGGTAGTATGATGAGGAGAAATTATAAAGAAAAGCTTGTGGGTCAAGACAAGGACTGGGAGGGATCACTCACCACTTACAGTCACGGGCAAAAGACAGGCTCAACTTGGGGAAGAAACAAAATCAATTTAAGTTACTACAAATCAAATCAAAAGAAGGATATTAGGAAGTAAACCCAAATATTAACACACCTTCCCCCCACCCCTCCCTCCTTCCTTTGCTTAACTTTACTCCTGATTTTCTCTACCTCCTTCCCCGTGTTTCCCCGCCCCGGCGGCACAGGGGGACAGGGAATGGGGGTTGGGGTCAGTTCATCCCACCTTGTCTCTGCTGCTCCTTCCTCCTCAGGGGGAGGACTCCTCACTCCTCCCATGCTCCACCATGGGGTCCCTCCCACAGGAGACAGTCCTTCATGAACTTCTCCAATGTGACTCCTTTCCGTGGGCTGCAGTCCTTCAGTCACACACTGCTCTAGCACAGGCTTTCCCATGGAGTCCCGGCCATCTTGGGGGGCCTCTGCTCCCCCATTGCCCTCCCTGGGCTGGGGGGGACACAGCCTGCTGTCTGCCCACGGGCTGCAGGGGCCTCCCCTCCTCCTCCTCCTCCCCTTCTTCCTCCCTGCCCCCGGGGTCTGCAGAGGGGTTCCTCTCCCATCCCAATCCCAACACTCAGGGCAGGTTCTTCCCTTCTTAACTCTGCTCTCCCAGAGGCGCTACCACCATCGCTGATGGGCTCAGCCTGGGCCAGAGGCGGGTCCGGCTTGGAGCCAGGGAAGCTTCCAGCAGCTTCTCACAGGAGCCGGCCCTGCGGGCCCTTCCCTGCTACCAAAACCCTGCCCCACAGCCCTCATAGTAGTGGTAGCTAGAAAGGTGTTGATAGCACAGCTGTGTTCTGGCTACTGCTGAGCAGGGCTCCCACAGCATCAGGGCTGTCTCTCCAACAATCCCCCCTCACCAGCAGACTGGGGATGGGCAAGATCTCGGGAGGGGCCATAGCCAGGACAGCTGACCCAAAATGACCAAAGGGATATTCCATATTATATGCTGTCTGCTCAGCAATAAAAGCTAGGAGAAAGGCAAGGGGGGGTATTTGTTATTATGAGATTTGTCTTCTGGAGTAACCGCTAGGCATACTGAAGCCCTGCCTCCTGGGAAGTGGCTGGACACTGCTTGCTGATGGGAAGTAGAGAATACATCTTTTGTTTTCCCTTGCTTCTGCTTTATTAAACTGTCTTTATCTTGACCCATGAGGCTTTTTCCTCTATGGTATTTTCTCCTCGGCCATCCTGCTGAGGAAGGAATTGACGGAGCAGCTGGGTGTGGGCAGCTTGGCAGCCAGCCAGGGTCAACCCACCACAAAGTACAGCTTCATCTCAGCAGAGCAGTACCTAGCTCTGGTTGGTACTATGCCCCTATGTCAAGAGGTTTGCTGGCCAGATGTGACCACAGCACTGCTAACTTGATCCCCTGGTACCACTACGACAAACTACTTCCATTTTTCCCAGCATGGCTTTACTCCACTGACTTCACAGTCCACGTACTCCAAATTCAGTGCCATACGCCTATGTCTCAACACATGAATGTGTGGGCAAAGCTCACTCTGCCAACACAGTATCAGTGTCAAAACAGCCCAAAACCTGAAAGGCAAGGGCAGGGACTTGTTCTGAGACTTCAGTGAGAAGTGTCAAATCATGAAAAATTGATCACCCAAGAAATTGCAGGGTTTTCCCCGACTTCTTGGGAGAAAAACAAGGTTTTGTGCTGTTGCCACTAAATCATACGGGAGTTCACTGTCATCTTGGTAGGAAAAAGCAGTATTGTGGTTCAGGAGGCAAAGCCCAACGGTGCTGGTAATGGCATTTCTACAAAACGCTATGCTTTTCAAGCTGGCACTCAGAGTCTTGTCATGTGCAGCAGGAAATAAGGAATCCACACTAATTAGTGTATAGGTACCCCTGTACTTAATGGAAGAAGGAATAGGCAGACTGTTGGGCCTCTTGGCTAAGCATTTCATCTTCATTAGTAGCTCATTTACTTCAGAATGAGATGCAGAAAACTAGAGTGAACAGGCAGGTAATAATAACTTGTATGTAAGAAAGGCACCTCTGTAATTTCCTGTCAGTTACCGTTTCATTTTTGCTTGGAGGACAATGGCTCATATCCTAGTTTTATGTACGTGCTATATTATTTGTGAAGTTTACTGGTAGCCTATACAAAGCGCCTGTGAAATACTGGTAAGTTTTCAATATAATTAAGTGGTTCCACAGGTAAACCACACTGCATGCTAAATTCTTTCTCCCATCCATTTTCAGGCACTGCATTTCCATGTCAGGAGACATCACTACAGAATGCAATTCTGAAGTTAGCCCTGCTTTGAGCAGGAGGCTAGGCTAGATGACACCCAGAAGTCCTTTCCAGTCTAAGTTTTTCTGTGATTGTATAAAGGCAGCAAGAGCAACTGCCAATACATCTTTCTCTAATCATCTTCTATTTTGCAAAGCTTTGTCTTATCCCTTCTTTTATAAAACTTAAAGGAAGTTATGGATGGATCTTTCCTCTGAGAGGATAACCACTCTATTAGAAGAAATAAAAGCGCCCAACCACTTTTGTTCTCTATGCAATCAGGCAACAAGATAGGGACAAAACAAAAATATGCCCCAGAACCTCAATGAGAAGAAAAACTGTCATTTCATGTTAAATCTGGGTCAATGTTTAGAAGCTACTCAAACAGCCAGGCCATTCCTCAGAGCACCTGTTTTTCATTTGCAATGTTTTTCATTAGCAGCCTGCATTTAATACCATGTCTTCAGCTTGGCAAGTATCCAGCACTGCTCAAAAAAAAATCAATGTGTACGTGTCACAAACACCCCCAGAGCCCTTGATGTCTTCTGTCTGGATAGATGGCTAGCCGGCAGAACAGAAATGAGCAGCATTTGGAACGGGACAGTGTCAATGGAGCTTGTCTAAATCCTGGCAGCACTGCTCAAGCCTGTCTTGACACTTGATACCAAAGCCACCCCACAGCAACTCCCTCTCCAGAGCTTGACTCTTAACCCTTCGCTGTGCCCAGAGTAAGACTCCAGTGTGCTGTGGTTAACCCTTTGCTAGGAACTATCAGACTTGCTGTTTTAGCCGGTCACTTTTTTGGCAGGAGAAAGGCTGTCAGCTGCTCATACTGCAGTACAAACTGGTCATAACCATCTTCCCCAAGCAGCTCTCTGAACCTCTGTCAGGTGCGACCTCTCCTCAAGTGCTTAAGAGAGGCTGTGTTTTGCCATTTTTGCCACAAATGGGTTGTGGGACTCTTCAAACTTGCTGCAGACTGAGAACCTGCTCTTGCTGGTAACAACTAAAACTGCCCCTCTGCCTCAGGTAAGCAAGGCTGAGCCCAGGACCATGACCAGCAAACATTCTGACCTCAGGTGAAGACTGAACCCCAACCCTGGGGGAAATCTGGGGAGAGAGAAGGGATTATTATTGTAAACAAGTGGTGTGCTCCTTACGGAGGCCTGGGCACCAGCATCCAATACAATAGAGATTTACATATACCGACTCACAAGCTCTTTGTACTTAGAAACCAAATATACACATTATATACAACATGTAATACACCAGGTGATGGGACAAAACCAGCGTGCTCTCTAAAACACCTAGTATTTAATGTTGTCAGTACAACACTGTGCTCTGCTGGGTGCTGACAGGCCTTCAACCAGAGGCAAGGAAAAAAACATATGGAATGACTGCCTAAGGTGTAACCCTGGGCTAAAAGGAAAGGGCTAAAAGTAATGAAGATGCATATTTCCCACTAGAAAATGAGAATCAGGTCAGGCATCTCAGAAGTATTTTTCCTTATTGCATGGTGATTTAGTATCAGGCAACTTCTCTGTTTTGTTTTGATAATTGTACTGTTGGAAACGTCCATGTAACAAAAAATACTGCAGCAAGCCTGAGAAGAGCCCAATTCTTCTCTGCCTGTGTTTCACTGCAAGGGGGTGACTGTGGAGCAGAGGAAGGAGGTCTGAGTGGGGCAAGCTGGGACAGATCTTCACCTGCTGCCAACATGTCAGCTGCAGACCATGTCACAGCAGTGATAAGAGCTGGCTCAGGGCTCTGGCCACCCATGCCTCACTGGACGCAGACTCCCTCTGGAAAGGGAAGTGGAAACGCTTCCTTTAAGTATAAAACTACCTTCTGGTGTCTGAATATCTGACACCTATGAGAAACAATACCACAAACTTATAAAAACTACCTTACATTATTATAATGCTCTCTCCTTTCTCTAGCTTGCTTGCTTCAGGCATTTTACATCTCCCTGTAGAACGTGAAGAGACACAGGAGATCATGACTAATTGAAAGAAACCTTCAGCAGAGAGCAGGAAACTCCTCATATATTCATGAAGAAATAAACTCTTCCTGTCTTACACATCCAAAGAATCTTGATTAGTAATTCTTCAAAATCAGCTGGTTTTCTTTAAAAAAAAAAAAATTCAAGTTGAGGAAAGTCTCTGGATATCAAAAATGTGCAGCTTTTTCCCTCCTCTGTGCTCCTGTCAAGCACTGGCACACCAGAGAGAAGACAGTGCAAGGGGCTGCTGCGTGGTCCACAGAGACCATACAGGCTTCGGACCCAATGGAGAAACTCCCCTCTGTCCAACAGCACGTGGCTCCAGCCTGCTCCATCTCCTTGGAAATAGAGGATCACAGATGATGGCGGTGAGAGCACAAAGCCCTGCAAAGCAGCACTGTCTCAGAAGTTGTTCAGCTACATCAAACACCACTGGCATCAACCTAAACATGTCTGAAACTTCTCCCTTGTTTTTCACCAGCTTCTCCTGAAGCACAGGGGAGTTTTCAGTGGCTGCACAGCAGAGGACAACAACAAACCCACTTTCTGTCTGCCTAAGAACACCGTGCGTTTGTTCCCCCGCGTACAAAGAAGCAAGCATGTGGCTCAGAGACTCAGACTTACACAGCTGCCAGTTAACTAAGGGTCCTGGGTAATACAAGTAGGTATGAAACAATTGTGCAACACCTCCAGCCTTAGGTGAAAACCCAGAGCCTTGTCTATGTGAACAAAGTGATGTGCAGAGCTGCTGGGGCTACAAACCCAAAGAAATAGCTGCCACAATGCCAACTGGAATAAATAAACGCAGCAAAATGTGATCAGGCGTAAGCAACAATGGGGCATTACGCACCAAGGGAGCCATGGCATCTTCTGTAACACTGGGAACTGAAGAGATGGACAAGACACCAAGTGAACCTATGAACAGATGGATGTGTTCTCCTGTAGCACACTGTGTCCAGATTATGGCAGGAGAAGATAGCTGTGGCAGGTCTTCATGCCCATCTCCCACTGGATGCAAAACTGCGGCTGAAGGAGAAGTTGATCTCACCATTTTTGTACTTTCCCCACGCTCCAAATGGCACTATGACAACTGTGCTGTTGTCTTCAGTGCCAAACTGCATTGCCTGAGAGAAGAAACAAACTGTCAGCATCATTATTATGCTTGGAAAAGGAAACAACTGTCTGTCTCCACATAGGACAGCATACCCTGAGGCCCAAGACTTCCTTGCTCCTTCCCAGCCCTGATGCTGTATTCTGGTATGCCCCAGAGCTTTCCATAGGATATGCCACCATCCAGAACCCCTGTGAGAAACTGGCTGTTTCTGTCTATGCTGATGACATATTCAGCACAGGAATAAACTGCAATTACACTCCCACGCAGTTCAGTGGATCATGAGCTAAGCAAGTTAACTGAAATGATGCCTGGCAAGGATGTTGCAAGACCCAGGGTAAAGAAAAGGCTAGCTAGCAGGACTAGTGAATGTCTCAACCGGCATAGTTCAATTCACTTGAATGTGTGGTTGTATACTCATTTTTTTAAAAACCAAATGAAAACCAACAAGTATTCAGTGCCAAGATAAGCCCTGGCATTACCTGCTCAGTAACAACATGGGCAGCTTCAGCAGGATCATGGCACTGGTTAATGAAGTCGCAGATCTCCTGACTGTTCACCATGAAATTAATACCATCTGTGGTAAGGACCAGGAAGCTGTCGTCTGCATGATGCAACTGCAATAAAGGCACACACAGTATGCACAATGATGGAGTGAGAGCCACAAGGCAAATTAGCCGTCTTCAATTTTTTTATACTCTGTTGCAAAGCACTTTTTCTGGGGGTCCTGTGTGCCCTCCTGCTTTCTGTGCGAGGACTAACTGGAACCTGCAAACCCTCGGCTAGCCAAAGGCTGCCCCTTGAACCCTCGAGCACATCCATCAGCCACACAGACTGTGTTCCCTGTACTGGAGGAGAGCATCTTAAGGTGCTTTCAGTTCTAGGAAGCAGCCCTCTGAATACACTGAGGCCAAAAGACCAAGTCTGTACACTACCCAGTAAATAAAATTATTCCATAAACTGAGGACTTCAAGGAAGACATGATAGCACTGTGGTCATCTCCCTAAACCCCTCAGGCCTAGTCAGTGGCATTTAATCAGGACCAACTGAATATAAGTTCCTGGGCCCCGGGAAGTGCACTGGGGAAAAGCAACAAACAGAGTATGAGCTGAGAGGAGAGCCTTCCTGCAAAAGTGAAGGCAACTGTGCTGAATACCTTCTGGGTGGTTCGTTTGTCTTCCACACAACTACAGAGCTATGGTAAGATCCAGGCAACTGCCCTTTCCTCCTCCCTTCCTCCCAAGCGTACAAGCCTCTGTGTATTCTACTTTTTGCGATTACAGCCCATTCATACCCCACCTAGTTCTCCGTGATGGTTTTGTATCAGCATTAACCTCAAAATTATTCATTTGACCACAAGCCCCAAACAGACTAACACCTTTGTATTTCAGTAATGGATATCACGTGTTATCTTTCTTCCTCATCCTATATTGTACTGGGATAAATGGGATTTAGAAGTTGATCTGGTTGAATTTAGTATCAGGGCCTGATTCTTTTCTGTCCTGTTAGTGTTAATCTGAAATGACTTAATTAGAATTGGTCTCTGGTTACTTCACCACAAATAGAAGATAATGCTTGGCCACCAGGCTTCACCTGGGCACACGTCGTGTGGGTACTGCCACCTGCATCAAATACCTATGATGCCCCTTAGTCCGAACGTTGCTGTCCCTGTTAACCAGGCCTTCTTTTACCTGAACCCTTTTTGTTTCTGGCTGGGCTATCACACCACTGTTTTTAAGATCCAAATCTCCTATGCTCCGTGTCATTGCAAGTCTACCGTTCACATGAGGTTGTCCCAAACTGTTCCAGGCAACGAAGCCACCGCACTTCCTAATCCTGTCCAGAGGCACAAAAGAAAAAGCAAATATGAGTTACTGCTTCACACCACTACCCCTATCTCTGCTTACAATTTCTGTCACTAGCTACTGATGCGGAATGGGGTACAGAGGACCTAAGGTGGGAGACTGAAGGTTAGCTTTTGCTGTTTAAAGGGCTCCACAGAAGGGATGTGGCTTGGTGGGCTGAGTCCTGACCTGGGAAGCACAGTGCATTTCTTTAGGTCATGGCTCTAACTTGGCAGTCTTAGACAAGTCTGAACCATGTGGTCACAGCTCTGTACCAAGCCCTAGCTATGCTGACCTTGCTGCCAAGACAATTTATGCTCATGCAGGTCCTCTCAACAGAACCAAATGAATTCACTGGAGCTGTGCCACTTTCTGCCAGCTCAGAGGTGGTCTCAGGGTGTTAGGTTCAACTCTCTGCTTTCTTCCAGCCCCAACCCAACAGCAGAACACAAGCACATCCTAGCCAAGGCTGTGCTCTGGGAAGCCAACAGGTACCTTTCTTTCTCCTCCTTTCTTTCTGGAGTATGGTCAATGGTGAGTTTCACGGCCTTTCCCTTTCGACACAGCAGGGCACGACTGTCTCCCACACTTGCCACAACCAGCTCAATACCATCCCGGAGCAGAGCCACTGTTGCAGTGGTCCCAGAGTTCATCAGAGTTGCTATAAACATCATATCAAAGAGAGAGGTTTTAGCACTGCCTTGAAGCATGGGACCATTTATAACAGCAACAGTTTAAATTGGTAAAATGAAGACAACTTGTGCTCTACATTACCAGTAAGTAATTGCTTTTAAGTTTAAACTAAATCTAAATGTAAAAAAAAAATACAGCAAACACACATGCATGTAGGACTGCGGGAGAAAGAGGAAGTGGAAAGCGTAAGTATGTCTGTGCAACAACATGGCTCTATGCAAAGAGGGCAAGCGGGGTAAAAGTGGTACAAGGTACAGTGGCTTCCTTTCAGCTTACAGCAAATAGTTTTTCTGTCCCACTAGCTCACCTCAAGTTACAGGGTTATTGTCCTTATGCCTGGGCACAGTGACTGCATGGGTAGCCCACCATAAAGCTGGTGGCTCTTCCCTTCTCTTAGGTGGTGAAGCGGGCAACTGAGTAACAGGGAGCACAGTAGCTCCATGTAGTTCAGCAGAAGAGAAACACTAGATCACTCCTTTACATCAGTCTTTGGCATCCTCCCGTTACTGTCAGAGTTGTTACTGTCTCCTTCTGCTTCCCCCCAGCCTTGGCAAGAGCCAAAGTGTTCAGCCAGCAGGCCACTGGCTTTTTTCAGAAAGGGATGCTGCTCTCTTCAGACCTCATCAGCTTGGTGGAGGTCCCAGCACAAAGATGAAGCTGGATTCTGCATTGCCTTGTGCCTGCAAACCAATGCAGTCAGCTGGCCAGTGACTCCCCAGGCAATTTGCCCTGGCCACTGGTGGGATCACTTGACAGGGGTGTACAGTGACTGCCTAGTGGGAAAAACAGAACCTAGGTGCTGTCTTCCTTCTCTTACGGGTAAGGGAGTAGGCTGAGCTGACTGACTGTTCAGGGACCTGGCCGGATTAACTGGTGCAAGTAAATTTAACGGCTTCTCATTTCAATTTCTACAATGCTCTGGAAAAAAAAAGAAGTGCTTGAAAAGGAGAAATCTGAGTCTGCCTATTTCAGAAAAGATCTGTGGTTTTATCTGCGGTGAAGGAAATGCCAGAACTGTCCAGCTTTCATATTTTCTTTGCTTTTTGAAGGGACAGGTCCCATTTTACAGCTACTATCTTCCCTTGTGCAAATTATGCAAAGGTAACCCAGTGAGAGGTGCCTGGAAAGCAGTTACTCCAGCTGACTTGAGCTATTACAGTAAAACATCTGGCCAGGACAAGCTTTTGCCTGGAACACATTTGCATTCACAGCCAATGCAAATCCCCTTGAAAGGCCCTCTGTAGGTCGCCTGCATTATGGGATTTCCCAGTTTTTCCAGGTTTTAAAAGCAAGCCAATTCAAGAGGAGTTTTGGGCTACTTTAGGAATGACAATCCCCAGTTACAATCCTGTTTTCACATGACTAACAGTTAACGATCTTTCCACCACCGCTTCTGCAGAGCTCAGCTACAACTATATGCACTCCTACCTCTGGCGCTGCAGCCCTGACCCCACGGAGGTAGGATGGATCTGAGACAGGACTGAGCCTTTGAGCCCAAGGAATGCCAGACAGCCCCATCTCTGACCAGCTGCCAGCAAACAGCATACACGCAGCATACTGTGGAAACAGAAGCGCAAGTGCCCTGGGATCTTGGCAACCTCTTTCCCCAACCCTGGGGGGTCTCAGCACCCCATAAGTAAAACAAGATTGGGAGTAAACTGAAGTGCACAAAGCCCTGAAAGATGCATTGAGCCTTGTTGTGCAGCAAAAGCAGTGAGTTGATGAATACAAGAAAACGCACAAAACAGTCTAAGCTTGTGTTACTATTTAAAACAGGTATTATTACTGCAGTAAGGACTTGGTTTAGCTATACACTTAACCAATGTGTCAATTGTGAACACCAGCCATGGTGACCTAGGTCAAACCTTGGACTATGTTATGGCTGCCATGCAGGCTACTATACTCAAAGCTATTTAGGTGCCGCTGCTGACTATTTAGGTAAGCACTGACATCCTGTTTCTACTTTGAAGCAAGGACTAGTCCAGTGCAGGCTCACTTTGAGGCACATTATGAAAGTAAGATGCTAACAAGTACCAGTGCAATTAGAAATTTTAGTAGAACCAGTAAAATACCTGTTTTAGCCAACAGTTAAAAGAAGTGAAATGAAGAACCTACATAAAACTACCTTTTTATTTCACAGAAAATACATTTTATTTAGATGTTAAAATTAATGCAGAACTGCCACTACTCTCCCATTTCATTCCTTGGTTTTGGAACTATGCTGATAAATATAAGCAGCTTCTGAAAAAGTTAAGATCCATAGTCTTGAATCATAAATGACTGGCAACTTTTGGACATTCAGGTGAATCTGCATTTTTCAAGTGCAAACTCTCAAAGAGCTGCTATCACAAAATCAAGGGATGGTACGAAAGAACAAGTCAAGATATTGTCCAGAACTGTAGTAATGGTCATAGTGACTTGAGCTTTATGTATATTTATTAAATAGCACTCCTAGAAAAATAAATGCTGCTCACACGATCTTCCTTGGAACCAGTTTATGATCTGGGTAAAGGTGCAAGAACATGGATGTAGCTAGACTACAAGCATTATGTGATTTCTAGCACAGCTCAAAAACGCAGGAATGATGATGGGATAACATTTCTAATGCTTTACTACAACTGCTACTAGGTTATTTAATAGTATCAAAGTATGTTGCATCAGCATATATATTGGTTTTAACAATTACAAGAGTTTATTTTGTTTTCCTAACAATATCACTATAAAACTAAGATCTTTCAATAGGTTCTTAACACTCACTGGACAACTTCTACTGCAAGTCATGTCAACTAATGTGACAAAGAGGATGTGGGAACCTTCCAGTAGTCCAGGCTAGGAACCGCCGGACTCCTTCACCTGGGACAAAATTAAGCAGATCTCTCTTTCCACTGAAGCCCAGCATATAGTGTCCAGGGCCTCCAGTTCTAGAGCTGCTGACCAGGTACAGTGTCTGCCACAAATAACACGCACACAGAGGCAAATAGGAAATTCACCCAGGGACTTTGTTCAAACAAAATAAACCTGCAACACTGGAGATGAAAGAATACGAGCTGCAGAACAGAGGCCACACTTGGGTTCACCAGCACCGTCTTTTGCAGGTTGTATAGGAAGTACTTGAGGTTTACATATGCATCTTTGGCCATGGATAAATCAGCCTTGGTATTTCTGGGGAATTGCCACCATTCTCAACTTCTCGCTAAAACTGTGTGACAAAACCAGTTTAAATTCAGCCAAAATAAAAGCTACAACCCCCCCGTGGAGGTAAGTAACCAACCAACAAATCAACTGAAGAATTTTTTATCAGTGCTAGAAGGCCAGCTGTCTCATATATGGCAACAGTGGCCACTCGGATGAACATCTTCAGTACAGCATATGTCCCAATCCGTTTCTTCAAGGTAATTTATTTTTATATATATGTATTTATATATAATACCAAAATAGGGAGTTCAAAGCGGTGCCAAATAAAATGGGGCCATCTTAAAGGCACTGAATAGAAGTATATGACTTGTTCTGACCCACAGGAAAATATGCAAAATAAACACTCCTTTAATATTGTAGTTAGTATCTTTTAACTTGATTAGATAATGATCAGGGCCCTTGGATAAAAAGGCTGCCTTCGTAATAATGTTGATGGATTTATGAAATATTTAAGTACAATTTCTGCAGCTCTCCCTTTTCCTCAGTGTTGCAGGTTAACATATTCAAAGAAAGAAAAAATCATATGATTGAATGGTAACTTAAAAAAAAAAACACAAAACCAAATCCCACTACTTTTTAAATTTAGGTATCTTAAATAACTTTTGCTGTTTGCTCAGCATAGTAAGACTTCAGAAGTGCCTTTCAAACATAGCTGTATCAGTTAATACCTGGCTATGTTCTACTAAGGTGGCTATTCCAGAAGTGAGTGGCCAATGTGATTAGAGTTGGATGCACTGAACGTGGAGGTCGATGGAAAGACTCCCTGTTGTCTTCTCTGAGTAGTGGATCGCAGTGAACAGAAGCAGTAGCGGTACCTTGTAGGACTGCACTAGGCCAGGAAAGGGTTTGTCTTACATTTCTCCAGAGAGGTGCTCAAATTTCCTTTAGCACCTGATTCACTTCCTTTTTTCTGTCCTTGCTGAGCAAAGCTATTCAGCCTTTACATTTCAGTTTTTATGGCTGGTCAAAAAGATCAGAAAATTCTGTCGCTCTGCATCAACAGTTGTCCCATGGATAATGACATGTTTGTTGGGCATAAGCTTCCTTTACTGTGTCCTATACCTAAGTTTAGCAGTGATTTAAAAGTGACTGGATATATTTAAATGCATAGAAGTGAATGAAAATGTGTTTTTGAAGAGATACCAAACACCATGCTTCAGGGCTTAGGCATATCTCCAAGCTGTTAATTATTAGAAAGGACATGGGTGGAGGGCAAATTATCCCAGATCTGCCTACAGCAAGTTTTATATGCTTTTGTGTGAAACAACAGGTACAGATCACTGTCAGATGGGATACTGGACCAGTCTCCAGAGGGCCAGTACAGCACTCCACCAGTACTAGTGAACTGCATGCCAGACACAGTAGCAGTACCTGGAACACATACACACACTTTTTTTCTTTATTGAAAGCTCACAGAAACTATTATGCTATGTATTTTCCATCTATAATTTCAAATATTCTGTAGTTGTAAAGTGACCTAGAAAGGGCTGTGGCCTTGAAAACATAGCTAGGTGCTCCAACAAGGCACATCTCCAGTCCTGTTAATTTTGTGCCATTATATGAGGTTTTTACTCCTTAAATAGTACTATAAACAATGCATCAAACAATATCCATGCAATTTCGGCTATAGGAATTTGTCCGAGGATTTACGTTCCTTCAAACACCTAGGCACACATTTTCAAAGCTGGCTGTGTGTTAGTAGGATAAAAACCTGAACATCCTGGATATGCACTGGGTTTTTTGCAGATACAGTGAAAGGAGTGAACCCTGGCAGGGACATCTACTGGAACAAGACTAAGCTATCGTTTTCCACTTCATCAGCTATGGCCAGGTTTCAAAAGGAGGTCAGTCTTGGGAAACATCCAGTGTATCCCAGATACCCAGTGTTATGCAACCAGCCACCATTTTCAAGATACTTTAGCAACAGTTTTGACTGTCACATCTGGAATAGCCACAATTAATCAGAAAATTTGCTGGCAAACTGAATCAGTTTGGAAGTAGGTTTCTAACAAGGATACATGCCAAGCATTGAAATTTTATGTAACTTTCAAAACAGCAGCAACAGCAAAAATACCCACACCAAGCAGTCAACATAGTATTATTTTAACAACAGATATGGAAAAAGTTTAATTTGTTCAGAAATCCCTACTTGTCTTTGCACCCTGTTACTCCACTCTGCCTTATAGCTTGATATTCAGCTGGGCAACCAATCAAGAGCAGAGAGCTGGGCACTTTTAGATTCCACTGGCTCCTGCAAGAGCTTGCAGGTGCTTAGCCTACCTGAGAAACACCGAGTGCTTGCCAGAGTGTGGCCCCTGTGGATGTTTGACAACATTTTTGCCCTCTATTTTGCTTGACCTCATGCTTTTTTAATGAAGAGCGTTTGTCCAGTATCTTGGTAACTGTTACGTAAATTTGCTGGCATTTGCATTATATTTCATTAAGCAGCACCAGTTAGTTAAATGATATTAAAAAAATCCTATAAGCGGTTCCAAAGTGCTCAGCTTGCTGCACTTGTCTGTCAAATACTGTTGTCACACAGTTCTGTAAGTCTCATGTACGAAATGTTATAGTCAGAAACCATTTGTAGAATAACAGAATAATATACCAAGTACAGTTCCCAATCCTTCTCCTCAAGGAGCTGCTCTGACACTTAACAGAGGTCACTTCAATGAGACAAACCAAGAGCTGCCCTACTAACAAAGGGCCGGGAGGGCGACAAATATAACAGATCTTCATGTTAGTGAAAATGAAAGGTCCTGATCCAGGAGAGCACATAAGCCTGTATTCAGATGCTTTCTTGAATTTAGGCTTTTAAGAAAACATATTTGCAAGGAGGCTCTTGGATGAAAAGCACATCTGCTCTACTGATGTGTCTCTCATGAGCTCAGTTATAACTTACCACGTAGGTCAATAGTGACTCTGGACTTTTTTTACCACATCTTTTTTTTTTTTTTTAAAGGCTTTCAACATTAAAAAAAAAAGGGGGGGGGGATATAATGGGGAAATGAGGTTTATAGATTTAATCTCCCTTTTTTAAGGACTGCATTTCAGGACTTAAGACTTTTTTCCTTATACCCCCGATACCTTAGCTTGTACCAGGTAAGAGGAAAGGTGTGTATCCCTCGTAGTGCTGCAATAGTCAGGCTACCTGTTCTGCCAGCAAATATTTGAGTCTACCTAGATTTATCTAGCAGTTAAAGTGCAGGAAGCCACTCCGTTACTTGATTGTACTCATTCATTTCTTAAGAAAAGTAGCTTGAGAATACAGTATCACTTCACTCCCTAGAGAGCTT
This sequence comes from Elanus axillaris, assembly GCA_026212715.1. NCBI lineage: Eukaryota > Metazoa > Chordata > Aves > Accipitriformes > Accipitridae > Elanus > Elanus axillaris. The sequence goes on along the minus strand of JANZLQ010000007.1, from coordinate 23,974,362 downwards.
GTTGGTTTCAATTCCTTCCGGGAGAGAAAACATTTAGATTCTGTTCTTTTGAAATGACCTCAGTCATTCTGCCATCACCTGCACCAGCACTGGGACAGGTTTTGGGTTTTTTTTTTAATTGTGTTTGATTTGGTTTTGTTTTTTTTTTAAGACTGGCCAAACTGACTCTTAAAATTCTCTCTCATGGCTGAGGAAACTCCTGTGACAAAACTGGGACAGGGACCTCTATCTCCTTCCCAATTTACTCTCTATAATCTCTATAACCTCGAGTTGCTGGAACTGGAACTTCAGATGTACTTAGTCGCTGGACACATATACAAGAACTTGATTAACAGCCAGAACTATTGAGTCTAAAAGGGCTGGTGCAAACTTTACCACAGCCAACCTTGTTTTCCTCTTCACTGCTTTTTTCCCCTTTCACACTCAGCTACTCCTGTGATCCTGTTTGTGCAGGAGCAGTATCAGTTGTATTAATTTTGGCTTATGTTCCTCCTCAGGTGCAGCAGCCAGGTTAGAAAGGGGAACTTTTGGCACTGTTGCTTTTAATGCATAGGAGTAACAGTTTAAAAAAAATAATACAAAAACCAACCAAAAAACCCCACAAACAAACAAAAAAAGCCCCAAAACAAAACAAAACCACCAAAAACCCCAAAACACCTCCCCCCAGGGTTCTTGCACAATGAAGTTATGTTCCTTGCAAATCTAAATAGCTCTTTGCTAACTTGACACTTTAACTTGACAGAATCACATTAAGAGAAATTTATTGATTATGCTAACATTCAGACTAGTAACTCCCCTAATAAATTTGATTGAGACTTTTTATAGCTTTTTTCATTTTAAGGAGGTAAAGCATAATTGTTTAATTTGCCATAAGTGATCAGAGCAAAATCCTATGTTAAGTAAACAGTTTTCAAGTATTTTTCTGGACATTTTACTAAAAAACAACTGAGCAAATAAGAAAAAACTTATTCTCCACATCCATACAAGTAGAATATTTTTTTACCTACCATCAGCAGACAGATGAGCATGCCTTTCATATGCTTTGTTTATTTCTAGAAAAGCTTTGTTCAAAACATTTTCCAAGTTCTCTTCCTCAGCAAGAAATTCTCTGGAAACAAACGAAGCAAACAAAAAAAATTAAACTTCTTTACAAGAAATACACATCTTGATCAATCTCTTTCATAGACTTACCACCTCCCTGCATGCATTGAATAATGCTGGATTTCAGTGAAAAGGTAATATGATTTTACTGATGACCTGCACTGGCAGCGTAATCCTATAATTTTGCAAATAGATAAAATTCCTCTTCCAAGACTCAGGGATGTGACACAGAGGTACAGAAGAGTGTAAACAAGCCCTAGGTCAGCAATCACAGTGACCTCATCTGAAAACAGTCAATTCTGTGTTCTCAGTCCTTTCCTGGAAGGTGGGTACAATTGTATTTTCCTCTCTTGTCCTTGCCAGCTTGCTCAATGGGGCAGGCACCATACAGAATAAGCAGTTCATAGCATGCCTGTCGTAATGGACTATTCCAGTCCAGTGTTTCTGCTGTGCAGTTGGGCTGGGTGGCTATATAACCCAGGAGGATTAGCAACAATGTATGACCCACTGGTTCCCTTTCAGTCCTAAGGAAGGAATCTCTACTGCAATTCATTTGACACACATTCACTTAATGCACACTTACTTAATATATTTTTCCATGTACTTATCACAGAAGTCTGCTGCTGCTGCCCCACCATGTCCATCATATACTGCAAAGTATAGAATATCCTCCGTCAGCTGAGCATAATTAAACCGGTCTTCATTTTCCTTACGCTTCCCAATATGGCTAGCGCAGCCCACGTTGGCCAGGCTGACTTTTGGAATTGGCTTCCCATACTTTATACTTGGTGGGAGGAGAATAGGTTCATCAATGCGATTGTCCCAGATGCCAAAGGTGTCCCATGTGGTAGGTCGCCCACTCCCATCTGGATCAAAGCGGGAAGCACGGCGCTCAGAGGTGGAGCTGTAGCAGGCGGCTGTAGGACGCTTCTCGTCTTGCAAAAGGCGGGATGTCAGCACAGCTCTCCTTCTTACTTGATACCCTCCGTTTCGTACCAAATTAATTAGAGTAGCTGTTGACATAACTTGTCTTCACAGAGATTCGTAGGAATAAAAGATCAGGAAGAAGAGATATGCAGCTGCTGGAATGTCTTCGAGAACAGAAAGAAAGCTGATCAGGAAACAAGAAGCACAGGAAGAGGAATTTTCAGTTACATCATTCAGGAAACAATGTCATCCTCGGAGCCCGCTAATCATGCACAGCCAGCACTGCCTAGAAGAAACTACAGAGCAATCTGCATGACTCACTGAGAAACAATCCTACACAGACCAGACCCCATCTAATTGGGAGTACTGCAGATAGATCAAGGCAAGGCATTTCTGCTGGCTACCTGCATAGTGATATCCTGAATTTTCAAAGATTGAAGAAGTTGTGATGGAGCAAATGAGAGTGATGACTTTGCTCCATGTCAGCTAAAATATGAATATGTGAAAATATGAGGCAAGGTCATGAAAATGAGCTTATCATGCATGTTCTACAAACAACTGCTGAAACATTTGCACTGTGGCTCCCAGGGGGAAATGCAGGAGAAATGTATTTGCTTCAATTTTAAAGAGGTTTTTTTCATCTGCACATGATATTTCATTCTGTCACATTTATTGAGGACCTGAACAATACTTTTCAGAACAGACCTGTGAAGTGAATTGTGATTTTCTTAGGCTATCTAAGAACAACCATTAAGAGCATATCCATGGACATACACAATTGCACACACAAACTTCCCCACAAAAAAAACCCCATGCAGCTCTTTTCCGTTTTGTCCAGCCTGAAATTCTCTGCCATCTAGCCCTGAACTGAGCTCCTTTGGCTAACACTGGCAAGCAAGATCTTCTACTGGCTTCTCAGATCTCTTTCCCAGTCCAGATAAAGTAAAATACACCACTTGACTCAGCACAGATAAAAAAATTCACTAATGATGATTTATCTAGCATGCTGAAAAATGTAGAAAGATTGGCTTATTTAACCTTTTGTAGAGTAATGCCCAGCTTGATGAAAGTCCAGTAGGCTGGGATGCAGTCTGTAGTAAGCTCATGCTGTTACACTGGAGTAATTTGAACTGGACCATTAGATCACTGTAACTAACCACACTAAATTTAAAGTGAGGGATTTCTAACTTAATTTCTTGAAGGCTGCTGAGAGCAAAATTATGAGTGAAAGGTATTATATGCCATAATAAAGGGATTAACGGTGAATGCCAAAAAAAAAGATGGCAGGCTGGTCTGACATAATTGAGCAGCAAAGAGCAACACATGTACCCCAGAGACGCTGTAATTCTGGGCTAGAGTGCCTTGCCATTGTACTTTCCCCATGCCAATCGCAATTGCATCTGTAGATCTGAAATGTTTGTTAAAACTACATTTTAAATTACTAGACAAAATCTGGGTGCTTGCAAAAAACACAGTCCAAGGTAGCTTATTAAGTGGCTGCTTCAGTAGACAACAGCTGTGACACCAGCTTTCTAGAGGCTGCCATTAAACTTGTTCACAGTTCGAAGCATGTTGCTTTAGAAACTCTTGGTTTACCTTTCATGCAATTCTTAGATGAAGAAAGGTTTCTTTACTTAGCACTTAGTGAGTAACTGTCAGCTTGGCAAAAGGCCGAACATGCTGGGAATTGCTGTTGTTGCACCAGATGAATGTAGGCTAGGCCACCAGGTGAGTGTAACCGAACATTTGGAATGTTAAGATTTTCCATTTTCTTGTGGGGTGACAGCAATATCACACCCTTATTTCAGCATACTTCGAGGTATTTAAATAACTGATTCACTTCCTTGAGTTGCTTTTTCTTTTCTGTTACCCTGAACTCATAACAACAGTATGTTAACTTCCTTCTGTGAAACACAGCACAACCAAATTGAAAGCCTGCCAATTATCAAAACCCACGCTTGGTTTCACTTCTGTCAGCTTGAAAGGAGGACATGAAATGTTAGCTATATAGATTTCCCAGTATCCACAGCATGAGTCAGAGGATTAATCCAAAATCCCAAGCTAATCAATGCATTTGTTCCCTATCAAAATCAGTTCTCAAAAGGCCTTTCTTTTTTTCCAGGCAGGTATAAATACTGACAATGGGTTTGCTTTTCCAAATGTCTCTGCAAGTCAGGAGTAGGAACCTGACCTTTAGTTTCTAAGACCTAAATAGTTATGTTTTCAGTTAGATATAAAACAGTCTGTGCTTTCCCCACTGATACGTCTGCAAACATAGGGCCAGCCTATCTGGGCAAAACAAGGCCAAGCTGTTGAAAAGGGGACACTGGTGTTAAAGCCAAAGTCCAAGACAGACAGTTGTCAATGGAAATCTGTTTTGAAGTGCTCCATCTGATCCTGTTGATCTGTACACCTTTAGCTTAAAGAAATAGTTTGTGCAGACAGACACGGAAATACAAAGCTTAAAGCGAAAAAGCGAATGATTAAACTGCAGTTCAACATGCATGGTGCCCCTGATACAGGCTGGCTGCTTCTTGGCAGATGGAAATTTTCCAGACTGCGAGAAGAAAAGGGGAAAAAAAAAAAAAGAAACCCGGAAGAAAGAGAAGGCATGCCTGTAGCCCCAGGGGATAAACGTATTTAAAAAGGTATCCAAAACTCTGAGCGGGTGTAAGTGCGCTGGCCTTGCATGCCTTCCAAACCCTGCAGCTGCGGGCAGTACTGTCTGTTTCCGCAGGTTAAGCTCGTCTTAAATCAGAGGGTTTGTTAAATCTGTGACGATACCGACTAACCCCCTGCCTGGATAATAAACCGCGCAGACAGCAGCAATTTAAAGAGGTTTCTGCTGCTGATTTACTGATGACGAATTAATTAGTTACACGACCGACTGACCGGCCTCGGACGGCTTTACCCTACCCCTACAGCGCCCTTTGAGCCTCTGAGGACAGACGGATGCGACCGGCGCCGATCCCGCCTTTAACGCGGCCCCTCCGCGACGGGCCGAGGTGTCTTCTCCTCCCGGCCGCGGTGACGGGGCGGGCAGAGACCTGCGGGCGGGCCAGCGGCACCTCCCCGCTTCTCCGCTGCCGCCCTGCGGCGCGACCGACTGCGGCCTAACGGGCCCCGGCACCGGCTGCCGCGTCTCCGCGGGCTGACAAGAGCGGAAACGCCGCGCAGCAGCCGCGGCCGGAGAGGAGGGAAAGGCAGAGAAGCGAGGAAGGCAAGCGAAGCCCCCAGCCCTTGCCAAGCAGCCCGCGGCGCTGCCCCGGAGACCGACGGTGGCTGTCGGTTTCCTCCCCTCCCTCCCGCCCGCTGTTCCCGCCGCGGCCGGGGTTGGGCTGCCGGCCTTCCCCCGCCCAGGCACCGGGGGCTGCACCTGCCGCCGGTGTCGGTGAGCGGAACCCGCCTCCTCCCCAGGGCGGGCTCGCTGCCCCACCCGCCGCCCGGAGCCCTGCGCGCCCAGCCCGCTCCCCTCACCGACTGCGAGCGAGCGGGGACGAGAAGTTTCCGAGCCCCGGATCCCCGCTGCCCTCCCCTCAACCCCGGGCTGACCGGGCCCGTCAAGGGCCCCCGGCGCTCAACGTCGACGCGGCCGCCTCGGGGGGCCGGTCCGAGGGTGCGGCGGGCCCCTACCTCCTCCCGCGCCCGGACGGCCGCTGCCGGCGGAGAGCTGCGCCCCGGCGCTGCGAGTGCGGCGCCTCCCCTCACCCAACGCCGCCGAGGCGCGGGCCCCGCCGCCGCCCGCTGCCTTTTCCCCCGGCCCCGCCCCGCCG
>JANZLQ010000007.1:23934786-23949156 GCA_026212715.1 Elanus axillaris | reverse complement strand
ATCACCACGGGCTGCAGGGGAATCTCTGCTCTGGTGCCTGGAGCATCTCCTCCCCCTCCTTCTGCACTGACCTGGGGTCTGCAGGGTTGTTTCTCTCACGTATTCTCACTCCTCTCTCTGGCTGCAGTTTCCGTTGCACAGGGGGTTTTTTCCCTCCTTCTTAACTCTGCTCTCCCAGAGGCACTACCACCGTCACTGATGGGCTCGGCCTTGGCCAGCAGTGGGTCTGTCTTGGAGCTGGCTGGCATTGGCTCTGTTGGACACAGGGGAAGCTTCCAGAAGCTTCTCACAGAAGTCACCCCTGTAACCCCCCTGCTACCAAAACCTTGCCACAGAAACCTAATAGATTTGGACACGCTCCAGCACCTCAGTGTCTTTCCTGTCGTGAGGGGCCCAAAACTGAACCCAGCACTTGAGGTGCGGCCTCACCAGTGCCCAGTACAGGGGAACAATCACCTCCCTGCTCCTGCTGGCCATTCCTGAGACAGGCCAGGATGCCGTTGGCCTTCTCGGCCACCCGGGCACACTGCTGGCTCATCCTCAGCCGGCTGTCGACCAGCACCCCCAGGTCTTTCTCTGCCGGGCAGCTTTCCAGCCACTCTTCCCCAGGCCTGTAGCGCCGCATGGGGTTGCTATGACCCGGCACTTGGCCTTGTTGAACCTCGTACAATTGGCCTCGGCCCATCGATCCAGCCTGTCCAGATCCCTCTGCAGAGCCTTCCTACCCTCGAGCAGATCAACCCTCCTCCCAACTTGGTGTCATCTGCAAACTTGCTGAGGGTGCCCTTGATTCCCTCATCCAGACCATTGATTAATTCCTCCTGCTATGTCTTGTTGCCTGTCGCTTTTTAAATTTTATTTCTGTGTTTCTGTATTAGGTTTGTATGTCAAGGTTTCGGTAGTGGCGGTGCTGCAGGGATGGCTTCTGTGAGAAGACACCAGAAGCTGTCCCCATAGCAGATGGAGCCAGTTCCAGCTGGTTACTAGAGGGACCTGCTGCTGGCCAAAGCTGAGCCACAGTTCTCCAGGTGCGGCCTCACCAGTGCTGAGCAGAGGGGAAGGATCATTAGACTTTGATACCACCCCAAGCAAGGTGACTTGACCAGAGAGTGTAAGAAGCAGAGGTATTCCTGTCTACTGTCCCATCAGACTGGCCCACAAGGGAGATGCCTGGCAAATGGCAGGAGACAGAGGAAGAGGAGGTGAGCTGTGCAACATGGTTTTTATATCCATTTTGTAAAATGAAATAATTGCCTATTGCCAGAACTGGTTATGAAAGACATGTCCATCCGTAGTAGAACTGAGTTTGAAAAATATGTGGAAAGAAGTTCTCACTTTAATTATGAAGGTCTAGCATCTCTATTCATAGCGAGAAGGCTTTGTGGGAAAAGGGAGTATTTGCCTCCTTATAAGGGGTTGGAACCCCCACCTGGGAGTAAATGTGGTTTCATAATTAAGAAGCCAGGACATTTTGTGTAGCTCCCTGTAAATCTTTGGAAATGTAGAGGAACCAACATTTCCTGTCTACTTCTCTAGCTTTCTCCATTTCCCATGAAACTGCTTAACCGTTTTGAGATTTTATCTCTACCACCCAACATTACTGGCCTTTGCAATCAGTTTCCTCAGAAGGGGTTCTCTAGTACCCTTTTCTACTAATTGTTACATAAGGACAATTTAAGTATCAGAAACTTGTCTGTTCTCAGCATCCCTAAATCATATCAGTCCCAAGGATCTTTCTACAGGTTAAAAGAAAGGAGAAGTCACTATTCTTGTCACACAACACAGACAAAGTAAAGGGCACCTTTAAAGTCAAGAAGAGCTAACACCATATACAGCTCAGTCAGCACTTCAGGGTATGACTGTTTTTTAAAAAAAGGGGCATGAGGGTCTTGTTTGGTCTTGTTCTTTCAGGTTTCCAGTCTAAACAAAATAGACTTCCATTAATTCTATTTAAATGATCATGCTTTTAATAACACTTTCTTCTTGCTACATGTGTCAAAGATTTTTTTAAAACGTTCCTAAGAAATTTAGCCTTGTGCTACTTTTTTTTTTTTTGAAACCATCAGTGAAAACTAGCAGTTCCTACTAAAACAGACTCCTTGACAGAAACCTGCGACTTTTTATACACAGACCATACAAACTATTATCAAGTAATCAACAGAAACCATGCTTTATTTAACATATACTTTTTAACCCACCAGAATAAAACCAAGAAACTTTCTTCAAAAATCTGACTGTAGTTGGGCCTTTTTTTCTTTGGAAGATCTATGTAGTGAATTTATTTAAACTTGTTTAAATTCTGGACATAAATTATTTTTAAGAATCCAAGCAAGACTACCGATTTATTTTAATAAAAGCAAAACTCAAGAGACCTCACTAGTTTTTGTTGCTTTCTGTAACTGAGATTTTTTTCTTTCTAATATTTATGAACATACTGCACAACAAAATAAGTATTCTTATATGAATTATTTATGTACTCATGTTTGAGGAAGGAATTATCAGCACTTACTTAGTATCTAAATCAGGAAAATTATTCTTTCTAGATGTAAAAAAGCAATCTTGCCTTTTGTTTTAGTTTTCATAACGCATACATAATACACACTATCCCCAAATTTCCCTTTGCTTCTACCTTACAAGCAAAGTAAAACACAAGCTCTTTGTCTTAAATTCCTCTCTCTCCTTCTCAGATAACACCTACAGCTGTTTTTGCACTTCCAGTTTAGCAAATCTAATAGACAAGGTAAATCTACAGAAATAACTTGCAGAGAAAAAAAGCAAAACCAACTCTGTATCTCTGCACAGCATGCTACAGCCTGATGGCCTGCTTCCACGGCAAATTCACTTACGTTAACTTTATACATAAAACCCTCTAATTTAGGAAAAATATTTAGGTTTGTTCTGTATAACTCTATACTTTTGCCTACAACAAGCAGATATTAAGGAATAGATTAATCAAACCTAAATTTCATTTGGAGTAACATTAGTCAACAGTTCAGGTGTAAATTAGGCAGAAAAAGTCAGGGTCTGAGTGCTTTGCCAGGCAGTGTTCGTTCTTGGTGGGTATATGCTTTTACATAGCACTGCTATAGCCTATTTAATGTTCTGCTTTTGAGTTTGCTTCAAATTTACATTATATAGCTAGCTCTAAGTATTTACACCACAGTGTAAGTCCAGATGCAGGCAGCCTTATGCCTCATTGACAATATTTTCCTTAGAACCCCTAGAACCTGCTCACATGAGAACCTCAGTGTTGTCCTATTTCCTTGTACAAATACAGCTTTCTTCCTTTGTGGGTCCTCGTTAATTAAAAATACTTTGAATAGTTTGAATCCCACTGTAACAAAACATCATGGCATAACCCATAAATTACAAAGAAAAAGCTACTGCTAGCACAGACCACCTCTCAGCATTCATAGTAACAGGGTAGCACACTGTACTTCCAGCCCCTCTCACCTCTTGTCTTACTTGCTGTAGTCACAGTCTTTTGCTGTGGCTCTCCCCCTGCCCCAGCAGTGGGGAATGGGCAGGGAAAGGAGGTGCCAATGGGCCATATCTGCCCTCCTCCCAGAAAATCACCCTTCATTTCCTTCTGCTGCTGCTGCTTTGAAGGGTAGATTGGAGAGATTCTGCACAGGCAGAGCCAAGATACTAAGCATACTATAGTTGGAGGTTTTTAAAGAGCAGAAAGCTGTTTAGACAAAAATCATGGTCTCTCTCTCTCTAAGTACAATTAAATCCAGCCTCTGTAGGGAATAGAGACCAGATGTTATATGCTGCCTCTTAATTTTTTACTTCTGCAAATTAAACAGAGTGTGGGGGGGACAGATAATGCCTGTGCTTTATAATCTGCCCTTTTAGATTACACCTCAGTAGGACACTTCTCTGTAAACTATTTCCACATCTATTCTCTCTACGTATTTTTTTTTTGCTAAGCAAATAATTGATTATCAAGATTTTATTTATCTGTGTGTTTCTCAATTCTCCAGTTCCCACCCCCCAGTGTTTTATAGAACAGTCTGAAATTAATCAATAACCCTGGCAATTTTCTGACTGTAGTGAGTTTTCCTGAAACTGGGATGTCATGCATCTTTTTATACAAGGTTGTTTTCTCTCTTATTATACTTTTCTTAAAGCTCTGATTCTTCTATAAGAGATTATTTTGTAGAAGTGCCCTAGTGAGGTGATTGAGTATTTCCTTTATTGGTTATTTCCTACCAAATTTGCCTATGGTGCAGGTTGAAGTCTCTCTCCCTCTACTGCCAACTCAGCTATAGTTAATCATGCAACTTAGTCTGATGATAATTTATTCCAGCTAATGATGCATGAGATGTAAAAAGCCCAAAGGAGGAGTTTGGGGGACTGGAAATTAGGAGGGGAAAAATTCCCAAACGAAACATTCCCACCTTTTTTCCTTGCAAACTCAGCATATCTTGTGCTGAAATTACTGAGACACCATGGAGCCCTGCTTTTTTTACAGTCTCTTGGTGGTGGAATCACACTTTAAATCATTCTGCAAAAGCATGACATAGTTAACACTTCATTATGCAAGAAGATTTCCACTATGCTGTAGTTGGCAGAAAAATCTGACTTTCCTCATGCATTTTATCCATCACCCACTTCAAATTAAGAAAATGTGACTTTAAAAGTTTTTGTCTAAAAGGCATATAGCTGAATGTCTACCCAATCATCAGTTCTACTAGGCAGATATGTTAAAAATGTGAAAGATCAGATACCACTGTTAAATTAAGATACTTCTGTGATTTTTTTTCCCCTTGAAGGAATAAATATTTCACTGTAAAGCATTATTTTAAGAGTAACATGTTTTATCTCAAGGATCATGAATGGCTTGCAGTATAGTTTTACAGTGTGGCTAGTTAAATTAATTAAGTGAAGAACATGGTTATTTGCTCACATTAGGGTTTTCAAATTGTGATCTTCAGACTACCAGCTGTCTGAAGTGTAATAGTAACTGGTGCATACATGGTCCCAGGGCCAAATCATCCCTTTTACATCTTGTATTAAGAGGATGGGAGCCTCCAAAATATTTGAGGGTAGCAAATGGTGTAGGAAAGCTGGCAGTCATAATCTTAGTGGAAAATTCTTTTTCAAAAAGCAGAAGATAGATTTATCACTAGAATAATACTATATCCAGTCCCCAACAACATTCACAGTCTTGTAACACTGGGATTCAAGCCTCTAAAAAATATGGATACTTAGATACTTATGGTTATTTTCTACACCTGAATCCCAAACCCTTTATTTAATTTTTGCTCCTTTCTTTAAGCAAGACTCCAATTTGCAATATTTATGAATTCAAACAGTGAGGTTATATGTAATTGAATGATAACACCTATTTTAATTTTGTATCCTTTTAAGATACAAACTTAAGTTGAAAAAGTGATCCTTCTGAAATGGATAAATACCCTTGCCGTTCTACTGGAAGGGTAGTCAAAAAGAAGGGGAAAAAACCCACCCATGGCATTCTCATCAAAACCAGTCCAGCTGTACTACAAGAACATATAAAACTTTATTTCTGCACCTAGCCCTTCTTTTTTAGATGTCTTTCAGCTAAATAGGATGTTCTAACTAAAGATACCTCAGTGCATTTCAATAGGCATGGGCTTACACAGAAAGACTTCTTAACCCTGGGCTCACATCTGTAATAATGTGATATCCTGACAAAGAAATGACAGAAATATTTTACAGGAAGTGCCATCACAAAGTCATCTAGTCCACTTCCCTACTATAAATATTTTTTGACCCGTTTATATAACTTTTTGAATAGAGAGTGCAGTGAATGTTGTAGAAAATCCCTGCTACTCTCCTATAATTTAATCTTCATTATGATAACACATGGGTTTTTTTTTTTCCTCTGATATGAACAAGTATCAGAAAATATTTGTAAACTTCTTTTTCTATAACTACCAATGTTCAAAATGAGACAATTTCTAACAATATCCTGAAGTACGCCTCATTTCAATATATCACATTATACTTTTATAAACAGTCTATACCCATAGAAAGAAACAACTACAAGGTAGCCTCTGGTCTGTATTTCTTTAGAAAAAACAATTTTAGCTTACATTAAATCAGGCTGTTAACTGATTTCATCTTTAAAATCCTCATGACAAGGCAGATACTGCTTTGAAACCTGACATCCCCTCCAAGAAAGAAACCCACATAGTGGTATATAAATTTCACACAATTTGAAAAGAAAGACTGCCAGAAATGAAACAGTAGGGATTAAGTTTAAATTAGGTTCAATTCATATGTCTAAGTTAAAATTGCGAGTAGCCTTTCTGTAGAGATAGCAAAAACCTCAGATGGACAGTGCTCTGAGCAAACTGGTCTAGGTTGGCCCGTACGACTCTTGATTCTATGAAGAATATAGAGTAATTGAATAATTTAGGTTGGAGAGGACCTCAGGAGGTCATTTGCTTCAGCTTCCTGCTCAAAACAAGTGTAGTTTCAAAATTCAGTCAGGTTGCTTAGGGTCTTACGCATTCAAGTTTTTTAAATTTTCACAGCTGGGGACTCCACAGCCTCTCTGGCAAGACGTAACAGAATGTAACACCCAACTCCACCCCAACATATCCACAATACTTTTATTTCGACTGTGCAGCCCATCCCCACTTCCAGCCCCACGTACTTCCTTTTCCCTTTTGAACTCAGTTAGGAGTTTCCTGTTCAGCCAGTCTGGCCGCCTGCTACGCACATCCATGTTCCTGCAGTTCAGGATGGACTGTCCTTTTGCTTTCAGGAGGCTGGCCTTGAAGACGACCGGCTCTCTCTGTGGCCCTTTGCCCTTCAGCGCACCCTCCCATGAGATCCTGCCTGCTAGCTGCCCAAATAAGCTGAAGTTCAGAGGTTTTTCGTCTGCCACTGCTGCTTCCACTCTCTGCTACTGCTACTACTAGCTCCCTTCGCTTTTCAGAAAAAGAAAAAAAAAAAAAAAGGCAAGAGCCAGTAGAGTAGATATCAAACTGGGCAAAACCACTCAATTTTTAAAATTGCCAACACTGGATTCGAATTTTAGCTGCCTCATGGTATTACATCCAGTTGCCTTCAGACTTGTAAAGGTGGCATCAGCTTACTCCCTGGTTTTCAAAGTGTCAGTTTTCTTCAAGGAGAGAAAAAGGTGATGAAACAGTTGCCACTTTATGCCTGTGACTATGCTACAGGTGCTTATGAACTGGGAAAAAGTGGCCAGCCGGATTCAGAAAGAAATCCTCCATTCTTCTGTCTCTGTGCTTGAGACAAGGTTATAGTGTTTTCTTGGGTTATTTTCTGAGTATTTTTGAATTTCTAATACTCTGAGATCTGTCAAGAGACGTGCTGGCCACTCCCTGAGTCGTAATAATTCCCAGCCAATTCTTTACAAGCCTCCTCCATGGCATTTCAGTGAGAATTGAGCAGATCTGTTTCCATCTTCCAAATGGAGCACCCCAGAAAGTTGTCATCTGCTTTCTACCATATGATGTGTTACAACATAATTCCAACTGCTTGCTCTTTTTTAACCCTCTCCCTCCACATATGATACAGAATCATCTTTCCTCCTCTTTTCATTGTGCATCTGTGTCGCCTGTCTCTGCGGTTACCTCTAGAGAGGAAAGTTTCCAGAGGGGAAGATAAAATGTAGAGAGACTTGGTTCTCAAACCAAGCGGTCAGTAGTCCTCTAAAAATAAATGTGTTTTCCTCATCAATGAAGGGTCTTTACAAAAATTCTCCATACGCGTAAATCTACTCATCTCAGGATTTGAGGACATGTATTTTATTTTAAATAAAAGAAGATTCAGGCAATAAAAAAATTATCCAGATGCTGAAATTGGCAGTGATAAAACTGGCATTTTATCAAAGATAACCTATTTGGAACTTATTGAAGTGAATAGTAAAGCATTTAAAACATATTTAGGTTTTCAGCTGTTTACATACTTTGCGTATTATAGAAGCCTTTCTATTGTGGTTCCTAGGTATAGTGCAGTTATTTGAATTCATTCTTTGGGCAGTTCTTCAAAGGGTCAGTTTTCAATAGTTTCCCCCTTACTGGTAGAATCTGAAGGCACTGACGAAATCCCAATGAAGACAGCTGACCACATTGCATCAGAACTGATGTAACTTAACTGACTCCGACTTCTGCAGAGCTACATTAACTTGCACGAGAACTAAACTCTGGTCCCTGTGGTAAAAGCAGAATGTCAGGGAGGGAAGGTCAGAGACAGACTTCAGAAATTTCTGCTCAGAAGAATCAGTTATTTCAGCTCTCCACTTTAAACTTTAGCTCAGTAATATTCTTCACTACCTTCTGGGTTTTCCATAGGGATCTCCCAGTTTGTTGAAGGAATAACCAGGCTTGAGAGGGAATGGTTGAAGGTGGTACAGCAACATGTCAAATCCCTTTTTTCCACATTATAAATTCAACTGCCTAGGAGGAAACCACCTCATGACTTGGAGCACTTTAGGACAAACAATAATAACAAATTCTAATTGGTCATTATTGCTTGAACAGAAAAGATCAGATTTCATTTTCACCAGGAGGAAATGAAAATGTCATGTACTGTAATATGACAAGCATGGAATTTACAGTAGTGATATGTACTTGTAATTACCTTTTTATGTGTAAATGCACACAAAGCAGAACACCAGGGAGGCCGTTTTACAACAGATTTAATCAAGAGAACATCTACATCTCCTCATAAACTTACTTAACCAACTTTGAAAAAAGAATGGAGTTGATTAGACAGGTTAATGGGGTGATGTCTTTATAAATGACAGATGGCCACGTTAGAATAGAAAGTTGTTCACTCTTCATTTTTTATTTTTTTACTTATGAGACTGTTTTACTATTTTTTTACTTACAAAAACATTGCTCATACATTTTTGATTAACAGCGGTTCACTGAAAAAAAAAGCAATTTCCAATGAAACGGAGCTTTTAACTGGATGGATGTTGTCATTATGCTTAAGTGGCAATAAGCAAAACTAAAATACAAAATGAATTTTTTTGGAATTCCAGGTCCTTATAAACATCCTGACCTCCCTACATTGGCCTGCAAATGGAGAAAAGTGCTTACAGATTTGCAAGCTCATAAGAACATAACAAAGGAATGGAAACATGAAGAAGAAAGCTAGCTTTTTTATGATAAAGGGAACCCATTAGTGGTGAATTTGACAGAGTAATTAAAAATTAGAATTAAAAAAAAGGCAAGAGTCTTAATTAAGAATAATAAAAAATATTATTGTAGTGCAACATTAGCTATACTTGAAAAAAAGCATCCTGCCTTGGGCATAATGATTTTGCCTCAGAATTATCTAAGCGTAGAACGTGGAATAGCCTAAATATTGTTAATCTTCCTTCAGATATGTGAGGTATCTGGAAGTGGATCACATGTACAGGGTTAACTGAAGGAGGATTCACCAAGTACCTGTACAAAGACCTCTGGCAACTTGCCCTAGGGACCCTGGCCAGGCCTGAAGAGGAGGAAGTGCACTAGCTGAAGTTGCTGTTGAAAGCCACCACTGCAGCAGCAGCTCTTGGCTCTTTCCTGGACAGCCTGCTGCTCGGCAATGGTCTGTGTGCCACCTCTGGCATATGCCATGATTTGTGAAGCTCTGTCTAAAGATTTCCAGTGCCTACCTAGCTGTTAGATAATCACAACTGTGCGATTATTTCTGCAATGTTCTCCCCATCTCCTCTTCTCCCATGTGAAAAATGGCCATTCCTAAGTGGACCAGAAATAAAGATGTGCATTGCTAACCTTCTACTCTTTTTCCCTCCTCCTTTGGCATTCTTCACTGATCTGAAGTGTACAGCTTCTTCATCTGATGCAGATCTTTGATCAAAACAATCCTATTGAACATCTCTCTACCCTTCCAGACATGAATTTGAAAACCAAAGTCTCCCAGGAATGTTTTCTTTTGAAAATTTCAGTATGAATTTAGGATTTATGAGACACACTAGACTGAGTTTTAAAAAAACTCTGGATCTTTGGGGCCTTTTTGCATTTATCAGGATTGTAGCACCAGTGCAGTGGAACCATCTTTAAGTATGTATGTGAAACTATGCAGTCAATAGCAGTAATGAAAGATAATTCTAGATACTTAGTCAGGACAATGTGGCTGCAGCATATAAAGTCTGGCTTAGAATTTTTGCAAGCTTTCCAAGTGCTAGCATACTGCTGATTTTTTTTAAATAAAAGTACAATAGCATATCATCAGTGTAATTTCATTTATCTGTACTTATGCAAATGAATAGTTTCCATAATGGTGGCTAATCCTCATTAACAGAAACAGATCAGCTTATCTTTTAGGTAGGTGAGTAGGTGGCCGACAGCTGCAGAGATGTAGTGGTCAAGCTTTTACTAGTAACATTACAATCAACAGTTCTGGGTGATAATTTGGTATCATATTAAAGTCACTACAGAACTCAATTGACTTGTCCCACAATTTATCTCTTATTAACATAAAGAAAATAGATTTCACCCAGTGTATTCATCTAGGCAATAGCCATGAATGGCTTTGTGTTCCATATTGGCATTTCCAACAGATTAATTGCTATAACAGTGCTAAGTAGCACCACTTATCAATATATTACCATCTAGTCAAGCGTTACAAAACCAAGATAGACATAGTGCCATGGAAATTGTTTATATCTACCTTTGCTCAATTACCTTCTTAGGTTCAGTCAAAATTTTACCACGTCCTAACACCACAGCCATCCCCTGGTGCTAGATTCCAGATTTTCTCTGGAGCGCCTATTTTCCCCAGTTAGCTAGATGTTCACAGCATTCTGAGGTGGAGGTACGATATTTTTGTTTTCAGTTGGTGCTAACTGGAGTAATTGGATCAGTGGTGGATCTCTGGTTTCTTAAATGTAGTGGGGATCGGATGCAGGGGATAATATAGAAAGGTTTATGCAAAAGACTTGTATCTCCAGGAAATGCTAACTTCCACAGTGCCTGATGCTTAACAGTAAGCTACTGTCTTCCAGCACTTGGCTGCCTTGCAAAATAGTCAGTTTGAGTGCCTTGATATGCAAAATACCACAGCTAATCTATTCAGACAATCCTTGATCCCTTCAGGCTACTGAGATTTCTTAAAGTAAGAAAATACGTAAAAGAATATTCCTTGGTACATGGCTACTATAATATTCTAATGAAAGACACTGCTGTTTGGAAGAGCCTGGTAAATGCTGCAATCTTCTAAATCTTTTCCTTCTGTTTTCATTCCATTTGTAAAACATGGATTCCCTCGATTCTTTACTGCTCTGTATGGACCGTCTCCCTGTACACCTCTTTGCCATTGATCCCTGTTTCTATTAAAACAGTCTCTTAGTCCCCATTCCTTTTGCCTTCTGCTGTCTTATTCTGTTTAATTCATCTCACTATTTTGATACAGTCGTTCTCCTTCCTTCCAAAACATGAAGATCACCCCCAATTCCTTGTGCTGCTCATCCTCCTACACACAGCCCTATGAATTTTTCTCCATCCAACAGAGCCTCCTCCCTCTGAATCCTACACAAGTATCTCTCCAGGGGGAGCTATAATGAAAAGAAAATGAGGTAATAAAAAAATGTGTGACATTAAAATAAAAGTTAGTAGCTACAATATAAAAAATTCAGGTGAGCCAAAATTAATACAGCATCCAAAATGTATGAAAGCTATTTAAAAAGAAGAAAACCAAAATACAGTATGAATTCTTAGAGGCAGCCCCCCCCCNNNNCCCATTTCTTTTTGTGTAGCCACTAGTTGCTGCGTGGTCTCTGGGAAACAATGACTTAGCTGAACCCCTCAGGCTTGTCTGTTCTCTTCTAACGGTTTTCACTTCAGCATTGTGATCCAGAGAAGTACTAAAAGCCAGAGGAGATTATGTATCTTACATGTTCATTATAGGAGCACCCCTAATCTTTGTAGTTGTAACTATGCAATAGAGCTGAAAGACTGAAGCATCACAATACTTAACAGTGAGCTGTTTCCATAGTAATAACAGTAGTAATAGTAATAATAACATTTCAATTTTTTGTTACTCATTCCTTTCTGTGATGTAGCACAGGCCCATGACTGCATTTACTCCACAGATCTTAATCCAGCCTCTGTTAAAAGCGATTTGTTGGGGATTTCAAAACATCCTCTGAGATCATACTAGAGTTTTACGCAGAAAACCTCTCATAATCCCTCTCAAAACTCTAATATGGAGCTATTTCTAGGTCTTTTACTTCTTTTGGACTCTTTGGATTCAACTCTTGGCTTATAAATAGAAAAACTGGTTTTGGCTGGAGAGTTTTAACAGCACCTAAGAAATGACTGCAGTGCGAGCTGGGAGTAACGAGGTGGGTGAGTACAGCTGCTGCCTGGCTGGGAACAGCTGCTTCCACAAACTCACAGAATCCTTTGGGTCCAGCAGAGCAAGGCAGGTAAGTGCAGGCTCAAGGCCAACTCCCTCCCACACCCTCTGCATGTGTACAGGTGTCTGATCTGATGAATGTGGCATTTAAACTCGGGTTTCGGTGAGTAGGGCCTTAGTGAAGAAACAGGATTTGTAGTGTCTTCTGTGTGCTAATGTCATACGCCTTTGTTTTGCCCAGATACAGCATAGGGTTCACTACCAAAGCAGAAAACAAAGTAAACGTCTTTACAGTACTGCCAGAAGCTGGATTCTTAAGAGGACTTTCACAACAATTACATCTATTAGTACAAATGAGGGAGTGGAAAAAAGACTAAGAAAATAAGGTTGTATGACTTAAAAGGAAAAGCAAGGAGTGCTCATTAAAAACAGTGCACAATGAGTTGTTTCCTAAGCTTATTCAGAATGTGCTGTGGTAAAAGTTTGTATTTCCTTTGATGAAGATATATTTCCTGATGTGACTTGGATAGTATAAGGAATTACACTGGCATTTCGAAGATCCTTTCTGAACCAAAGGAATTGAAGAGATGAGCTAAAGCAGCTTCTTCAGCTCAGTACCAGCATAATTTCCTTAGAGGATGGAAAAGCATTTTCTAATGCTACCTAGCTGGGACTCATTAAGCATTCATTTAATTCAGTGCTTTTAAAAACACTGATAGCAGCAATCCACCAATCTTGAACACGTGATGCAATCAAATAAAGAGGTACACTTATTACACTTCTAAGCAAAAGTAAAATTCACTATATGCATTTTAAAAAGTACCTTATAAAAAAGTAAAATTTCTACATGCACTGAAGTATATTTTAAAAAATAAAATAATACCATCTCACACGTACTGCAAAAGCCTTCACACATAATCAAAAGAAAACTTTCTCTTTAGGCAAGGCTAATCTTTATTTTGGGATTACATTGCTCTTTTGAAGTATTATGTTCTCTGTAGAAAGAGAGAGGACCTCTCATATTTAAGGTCAAAAGCATTTATAAGCAGTTTTTAATTTGGACTTTAATTTCTAGTCAAGGATTTTTAAAGCATCTCTTAGTCATAGAACCACAGAATCATTTAGGTTGGAAAAGACCTTTAAGGTCATCAAGTCCAACTGTTAACCTAGCACTGCCAAGTCTACCACTAAACCATGTCCCTAAGCACCACATCTACACGTCTTTTAAATACCTTTATGGATGGTGAGTCCACCACTTCCCTGGGCAGCCTGTTCCAATGCTTGACAATCCTTTTGGTGAAGACAGTTTTCCTAATAGCCCATCTAAACCTCCCCCACCGCAACTTGAAGCCATTTCTTCTCATGTAATATGTAAGACCAAGGAGCATTTTGTCATAAAAATTTATATATTATTTCTTTTCCCTCATTTTGCTTAAAGGCATTTGTTATTTCATTGCTAAAATGTACTTAATTCAAAACTTCTGACATTGCTGGATGTCATGAGGCCGCCCCCAAAACCCCAACAAAACCAAACACATCATTTTAGTTGGACTGTGTAACCAGAAGGAAGTTGTGAGTTATTATGGATACTTGCTTTCTTATCCTATATGAACTAAATGTTTGGGTTTTTTTTACATAAAGGATCTGATCCCTGAGCACTGTTCAGATTTAGCTGCAGCAATTAAAAATGTTAATGACTCCAGCTGCCAAAAATTACTCTTCTTGCAACAGATGCAATGAAGCTGGCAGCGGGTCTGCTCCTTAGCTGCTATACTTCACTCGCCCCACTAGCTTTTAATGCACATTGAAAAGATACCCTCGAGTCTTCTCTCCCCCCAGCTGAATGGTCCTGGCTCTCTCAGCCTCTCTTCCTACATCAGATGCTTGAGTCACTTCATCATCTTTGTGGCCTGTCACAGGACCCACTTGTCCTGGTTTCAGCTGGGATAGAGAGAATTTTCTTCCTAGTAGCTGGTATAGTGCTATGTTTTGTATTCAGTATGAGAAGAATGTTGATAACACACTGATGTT
>JANZLQ010000007.1:23886624-23913100 GCA_026212715.1 Elanus axillaris | reverse complement strand
AGAACAGGGCCACAAAGATGATCAGAGGCCTGGAGCACCTCTCCTATGAAGACAGGCTGAGAGAGTTGGTAGCTGTGTTTTCATTTGCTCTGTAGTGTGACACTGTATTAGTCCTGTAGCTGTTGCTAATTGACATGTAGGGTTTAATGATAATTTCATGACCCATTCCTTTTAAAGTTCCTGCTCTGATAGCTGAAGCCCAGTATCATCCTGAACAGGATTTTTCCATGATTTCAATGTAGTTATGCCACATATTACTGACAATAGGACTAGTCAGACACAGGCTTAATGACCATTTTCTGGCATGCTGATACCTATTTTGTGGAATAGCTCTTTGGTTTTGGAATATGCTTAATGTATGTCTTCTGTGTGTTGGCAGTGCTTTTGAGTTCTGTAGCGCTGAGTTAGAAGTGATCTTGATGCTTCAATTTTCTGTTAAAGGTAGGTATATGGGGAAGGAGGTTAACAGCTTTAAATGTTTACTTACATTTGTCCAGCTGAGTACTGAATTTCACAACTTTTAAGAGTCAGCTTTAACATTTCCTATAGATCTATTGTTTACATATATGAGGCTAGAAATATAGTTAGAATTCTGTTTCTCAGCTCTGTCTAGGAGGTTTTTTTTAATCAAGGATACCCATAAATGGGTTGGTTTGCCTGTGACCTTACCGTGTGCATTGGAAAAAATGCTTGAAAGCACATATGGATTCTTAAAACAGGTATTGATCGCTGTAACAATGGGATCGAAGCAGAGTAAAGGATTTCTTAATTGCAGCAATTGTATGTGCAAATTCCTATATTAAAAGATGCCTGAACTTCAAACTTAATGCAGTATTTTGAAGGCCAAGATGCCTTTGTTTAAAAATGTTAACATTTTCACCAAGAGGAGCTGTTGTGTATTACCAGCATGCAAGCTAACTATCTCTGATTAAATTAACTGTGGTGTCAAAGAAAACACAATAAAATGTATGTATGACAACTATATTAATTAAATATTACCCAAGCATGTTTTTTTTTGTCTTCAGGCAGTGCTTTGTTATGTGTAATACTGTGGTCATGATCTCTGTATGGTGTGATTCCATGTTCTGGTGGTGTGAACCAGTAAGGTATTTATACAGCCACTGTGTTTGGTATTATGAAGTGGCATACTCCTCTTTGAGATATATTCATGCATCTTGCTTGAGTCATTTCCATGTCAAAGATGGGTGGTCTAAAAGTAAGAAGGAAGTGTTATTCTTATTTGCCAATCCTGTAAACAGAGCAGGGCCCCTACATGTCAGGCTGGGCTCTTCCTTTCTTATCCATTAGGTACAATGAAGTTTCTGCAGAATGAATCAAGTCTTACTTGCTCCAGCTAGGTAGGTGGTCATGACTGATGGAGCACATTTAATTAAATTAAGTTTCCTAGAAAGAGGAATGAAGGTCCAGATTTTCCTACAAGATTGTAAGGATACATGGAGTAGCAAAGGACTTAGAAAAAGCTACTTCTACAGTACAGGAGCTACCTGCTTTGGAAGCATTCATGTGTAGGACTGCAGAGAATTAGAAGAACTGAAGATAGTGGTAATTTTGGTTAGGTGATGCAAAACTAAAGTGTCTCAAGGCATCTGCATGCAGCAGTCACTGCTGTTGGGAGATACCTTCCTCCTGGGCTGTGCTTTCTGTGCTGCTCCATTAAGAGATATTTCACAGTTGCTCCTTTGTTCTAATGGCAACATAAGTCAATGAGGAGTTTTGTCCTTGCATTTTTGTATAATTTGTTTTTAATATCCACAATGTAGATTCAGTGTTGGCAATAAAAAGCTTGAGCTTCAAAAGCTTTTACAAGTTCATAAATAAACTTTAGCAGGAACATTTGGAAAGTTGATATCCATTTTTTTCTCTCTGTGTACTAGTCCAGATGTAAGTCAATGCAATCTTGACTTCTGGACTGCATCACTTGGGTTAAATTACAAATCTTCAGGATTAAGTACTGAAAATGAGGAAGAATCAGTTTGGTTCCTCAAGATGGAATTTCAGGATTTTAAAATGAAAACTGGAAAAGATGTTAAAATCATTGAAAAGTTGCTCTTGAGAATCAGTGATTTGTACATTAAGATTACCTGATGTCTTCTGTTTTAAGCAATCTTCAAAGATTTTCTCTGAAGTTCTACTAAGTTTTTGTGGCCACTGTATAATAGTGTGCTGCAGAGACACATGTAGGTTCAGCCATTGTTAGATAAACTCTTCTAATTCACAGACTCTTGCTGCTTTCAGAGCAGCAGCAGCAAATGTGTGTTTTCTGCTCGGTGGAGTCAGGTCCCCAGGAAATGGAGCTGGGAACTAGAAAAGGAGGGCAGTTGTATTGGGCTTCCCAATTCTTGGCCCAGCAGCTTATACTGTGCTTCCTACTTGGAAATCAAGGAAAGTTAACACTGTTTAGTACCCTGCTCTAGAGCTGCCTCATTACGCTTCTTGCATTGTGTTTTTACGTGAAGCCTGAACTGCTTTTTCCTTTAAAAGGAAGAAGGGAAATCATATCCAATTCAGGCATCTTAGAGCCATCTTTGTGTGTAGCTCTATTAATGTTCCTCTTTCCTTCTTCTGCGGTTGCCTTGACTCCTGAGAAGAGAGAGGGAGGCAGGACCTACCATGATACAGTCTGATGCCAGTGATACCTGGGATGTTATCTTTGTCCTTTTATTGGGCAGGGTGCTTGTTTCTGTAACTCCAGTGGCACTTAAAGGGTTCAAACCCTGACTTAAGTTTCATTGCAAAGTCCTGTCATTTTTTAAAAAATTTTGGTAGCTTTACTGCTTCCATGAACCAATAGTAGCCTCTGTGTGCCTTTTGCTACTGTCTTCATTTCATATTACTTCAGCAGAGTATTCTTTGTCACTCCGGATAGTACTGAGAAAGATAACTTTGGTTAGACAGGGACAATGCCCTTTTTAGGGAATTGGACTCTTTGTCCTCATTGTATGTGCAAAGACATGGAAGTATCCTCATATTTTGAAATGTTTAGTGAATGAGGTGATCCTCATCTTCCAGTTTAGTTTTTGAAGCTTGAGAGAAGGAACTGGTCAACCTTCCTTGGAAACAACCTGTTCTTTCAGGAAACAGCTGGAAGTGTTGTCAGTTATGCATTATATGTACATTTATATTACAAAGACTAATTAGATATCTGAGAAAGTTATCTTTTTGTTTTTTTCAATGTGTTTGTCCTAGTAAACTGGTCTTCCTGTGTTTCACCAAAAGATACTGTAGCATAAAAATCATCCTAATTAGAAGTCACAAGTAGTTATAATTCCTAATTGCAAGTCACAAGCAGAGTAGTGTCAGTCTTGATCTTTTTTTGAAAGAGACCAGTAAACTAATTGTGCTGGTACCTTTCTGAATTTGGTGGCTGATGTTGAATTAAGGCTCTGATTGTATTTGTTGTAACTCAGAACATGACTCTTCCAATATATAGTCACAGAACCTTTACAAACTAGTTTGAAATAATGAAATTACAGCATCATCCATCTTTCTTGTACCTTGTCTACAAGGGATGCCTTCTATTTCAACTGTGAAGCCTGTTGTAGGAGCAGGATTGCTGCTAGCAGGCAGGTAGAAGGCTGAAGCTGGCTTCTCATTCTGAAAGAGTATTGAGCTGTCTTTCTTATGAAGGCCTGATTTCCTTATCTTCTCTTCTAGTCTCCCTGTGTTTTAAGCAAGTGGGATGATTTACTGATCATGTGATAATGAGATAATCTCTAAATATATTTCAGGATAATCTGTCAATATAATTTCAGGATATATTCCATGATTCCACTGCTCTTAGATGAAGTAATGAAACATCAGTGAGGGGTACTTGGTATGTGTAAGTTGCCATTTAGATGTTTGTTCTCCAGTTCCTGGGGCAGAGTGTATGGCCAAATGTAGAAACGTGCTTAAAACCAAGAAAGTAACAAGTGAAACTGTCAAATGAAAAAACTAGAATGAAGAAATAAAGTCTTAAAACTGAAATGACACTATCAAATGAGCAAACTAGAAATTGAGAAACTATCAAATGAGCTAAACTTAGTCTTCTAAGACAGTCTGGGTGTCTGTATTGATCACCGCCTGAAGAATATAACAACAATATTCCTGAAAAGCCAAATTACCAGTAGGACATTGTTGTGGTAATTCTGTGGTTGCCCTATATTATAAAAGGGAAGGGGGATGGGGGTAAGGTCAGTTTTTAAGGCATGTAATTTATGATATAGGTATTTTTTTAGCTGTTTGTAAATGGTTTCAAAACTGTTTCAGCTGTGACTTAAACTCTTCAGAAAAGTATTATTTAGCTGACTCAGCAATGACCTAAAACCTGAAATGAGGTTATAGATATTAAAGCTGTAGTGAGGGTGGTAACATTCTACAACTTCAGACAGTGGAATATGAAGCTGTGTTATCTGGGGTTTTGACTTGATATAGTTCTGACCTGTCTCATAACAGCAGTTCTCACTGCAGAAAATTTGTAAATACTCGAGTCCTCTGGTATTGGAGCTGAGGAGCTACAACTTTTTTTTTTTTTTTTAAACTATTAGGAAGATGACAATCTTCTGTGTTTTGTTGAAACAGTCTCTTCTCTGGTAAAGTTAACCTCCTGCTAACTGCAGTGATTGATGAGAAGATTTTTGGCATCTCTACATATTGAGACCTCATTGCCAACTGCTATGTTACATAATGCTTAGTTATGAAGGAGGAAATGAACACAAAAGCTGTTCTTGGTGACTGACAGTATATAGCGAGAGGCTTGTTTCTGTAAAGGCAGGAGACAGGCTGTGTTGTGCAGACAGAAGTTTCTGAAGCAGGATGTCCTAAAACCTGAAGTCAATTCATGCTAGAACTTCAGTGCATTACTTGCTTGAAACCAAGTAATAGTAGCTGGATGAGTGCAAAATGTTTCTTTTTATTGAAAAAAAGTTAAGAATAACATGTAGCAGTAGAAATAATAGTAATAATTTTTCAATACAAAGAGCAACTAAGGAAAGCATGTTGAAAATACTGAGGTGGTCCTATTTGCAACACCCTAAAACTGACAGTGGGAATTGTTTTTCTATTCTATCTGATAAATCTCTGGGATGTAAGTACTGAAGAGGAAGCTTTGAATGGAGGAATATCTCAAGGTGGAAAGGAAGATTCTCAGGTTTTCAAATCTAAAGTCAGAAATGTGTAATTATTTTCAGCTAAAGCTCTTTGGAGTTCCTGTACATTACCTGAGGCAGAGATAGGTTGTGGACAGAACTGTAAATTGCCTGGTTTTGTGCAGCAAACTCCCAAGTGTGAAAGATGATGTCCAAGGAAGCATAGATGTGTTACAATTTGAAGTATCTGGCTTGCTTTGCTGTGGGTGCAGCTGTTGTCACTGCCATCACCACAGATGGTGATAACCATGATTACTGCCAATAACCATTTGAGGCTGGAAACAACAGCCTTTATATTTTATACTCCCAATGTGTAAAACTCCTTAAACGGGTAACTGGACTAGTGCTTGTAATTTGAAAAATATTAAGAACTCTTGTCCCCTAGGATGGTGATCTTAAATTTATGAGAATCTACTTGTGGATCTGA
Source organism: Elanus axillaris (assembly GCA_026212715.1). Classification (NCBI taxonomy): domain Eukaryota; kingdom Metazoa; phylum Chordata; class Aves; order Accipitriformes; family Accipitridae; genus Elanus; species Elanus axillaris. The sequence continues at coordinate 23,907,526 of JANZLQ010000007.1, read as the reverse complement.
TGGAAAGAATGAAATCTAGAAGGGTGATTCATGGACCAAATGAATGTTAAATGTTGAAGTACGTAAATTGGGTGATTTCATAAATATAACATTCTTATGCAGTGTGAATAAAAACAAATTAATAATTTTTTGAGTAATAGGAGGCATAAGCAGAGAAATCTATTCCTGTCTCCCCACCAAACTCTTTAAAATTCTCCCTTAAATGGATGCATTTCTCAGTTTATTTTTGACAGTCTTGAAGTATTTTTTTTTTGTATGACTTCATTCACATATATTTGGGTTCCAAAAATGTTACAGTTCTATAAATCTGAAATTAGTTTTGTATTAAACACAGTGAGAAATGGGACTGGAACATAACAAGAAAGAAACATGTAATTTTATCACATCTTAAATGTTATTATCTCACAAGAGCATTCTTCTGATTACCTGGAGTCACTTAGCACCATCTGTAGTGCCATGTGTAGCACAGTTAAAGTAATACAGTAGATGCTGAGGATAAATGCAGTTAAAATAAAAATGGTCACTGAGCAAGAGTATATAATAGTCTAGGAATTTAAGAGTCTTCCGTGGAGAGGGGTTTTTATCTGTAGCTTTATTTTCCATAACCCACTGCTTTCCTTTTTGGTTCTCTCAGTGCAGAACTATGGTGGCAATGAAGTGATTGCCACTGGTAAGTTTTCTCTGAGACAATGTTGTTACTGTCTGTTTAATCTCTGTGTTCTGCTCAGTAAAGAGCTGTGTTACTGCTTTAGCTGTCCTTTTTTGCAGCCTCTTCTCTTTGCTTGGAGTGCCCACATACAGGAGAGAGAACCACTGTGATGATTGTTCTTTACTGTAGTGTCATCAGGAGTTGTTTCAGTCTCCAGAGTTAAACAGCTAAATTAGCTCCAAACTTCTTGCAAGCAGCACAGGGACTGTTTAAGAAACTAGGTGATGAATATAGGGCTCAGCACTCTAGTTAGTTGTCTTAATGGGAAATGTTTAAAACAAAGAGAATACTTAATACGATCATTTGAGCTTGAAGGGTGGTGACATTCAGCAATTATTAGTGATTCACTAATGGACTAGATTGGCATTACGTTTAAAGTAATTTTGATTTCTTCTTAAAGCTTTGTTTACCTTATTTAAAAAACAGGAATCTTTGAATGAATTGGTAGAATCACTGGAATAGAATAGTTACTAAAATTCTTTTGTCAGTGTTACAGTCAAATGCTTATTTCTTAGAATTATTCTAGATGCTGGAAGCTGTTTCCTTTTCTGGCTTGTCTGTAAATTGCTTTGTACAAAGGTTGCAAACTTTTGCTGTGACAGTATTTTGTCAGAGTATAATTGACACTAGCTTTATACTTCGATAAGGTTACAAGTAAGTGTAACTTGAGTTTCTTCTTTCTGTAACTTTTACTTCCTTCCTGAATGTTTCCTTAAACGTTTCATTAGGATTTGGTTGTGCTGAACACAATCGTGTTCCACGATTTCCAGGAAAGCTCCCTTTCCTGTCTCTTGTGTCAAAATTTGCATGAGAGGAAGAAAAGAAGACACGGTTAAAATTTTTACATTGAAGTACTTTTCCAATTATGAATAATGGTGCCTGTATTTGTATCATGGCAGCCTTTCGTATTCCAGATCTGTCACTGACCAGCTGTGTTTAGGTGAAAGTGTTGCCGAAGTCAGCATGGCACATAAAAGAAAACAGGAGAATGGCAACAAGGATGAAATAAGTTTTAGGTTCATCTTGAAATAAGAATGGTTTCTTAAGCAAGGGTTGTATTCTGTGCTGAATGCTTTGCAGAAAGAATCCAATAATGAACAAAAAGCAAACAATCCCACCTGTTTTTAAAATCATACATGTAGAAAATCATACTATTTTTCCTTTCATCTTCTATCCACTGTCACTGTATTTTCCCCAATGTTGGTAATTTTTTTCAGTATTTCAGTTTACATGTGATAAAAAAAATCAAACAAAACAACCTGATCTTTTGAAAGTGAGTGTGTAACACTACAACTTTGCAGTATAAATATATTCAAGTAGTCATGTCAATGTATAAAATAAGAATGCTACAATTGTATGCCTAAGTAGTCATACATGAGGCACCCATGTGCCTCCACAGACTTAATCCCTTGAAGAGGGCTTAATGAAAATAAAGTGTTAATGTGCTTCACTCATACTGCATAATACAGTCTTAAGTAAATACTAAATAGGAAAAAATCAGCTATTTAATGAATTTCAGAAGGAAAATTGAGACTTCGCTAGGCAGAAAATACCTTACTTTCCAAACATCTTAAGGGTATTGCAGAAAACTTTGGGTTTGTAAGTTTAATTGGGTTTTCAAGACCTCATTGCACTTACTGCCAATGTTTGAGTAAATAGAGGTGGGGTTTTTTTTCTTGCTGTTTTTAACTTGGCAATAGATGGCATTGAAATAATGTGGGGGTTATGCCAAAATCTGTAATTGTATTTCTTGCTTCATTTTCCAGTTACAAACAGTGAAGTGTTCTGTAATACAAATTGTGTGCTCACCTGTAATGCCAGTAGGAGGGCATGAGAGGTTTACTTTGGGTTTTTATATTAATCTGGAAAACACAATGGGGATGTTTACATTTAGAGACTAACCTGAGTCAGGTTTGCAGTGAAGTATATAAAAGCTATGTACTTGGTGCGCATTTAGACATACCAATTGTCACTTGAAAGTATTTATTTCCAAACTTTATGAATTTAAGATAAAAACTTACATAGTATATTTTATAGACATGATGTAGCTTTGTATTTAAGTTCGCCTTGTTAGTGAAAGCCCACAATTGAGTTTGAGAAGGCTATACTGGAAAGCTGTAGGTCTGCAGAGCTATATACCTTTAACATTTATTTCTCATCTTAGATAATTTTGCATGATTTGCTGCTGGGCTTCATGTTCCTCTTACCTCTACAGCATATATCTGTTTGATTACATTTTTCTTGAGTGTCCCCTTAGTTCTGTTTTTCTTGTCCATTTGGTTCGTGTCTCAATTTTTGGTCTTCTGTAAAATAGTGTTCTTGCATATAATGCAAGTCTTATTCTTTATAATGTTGCACACCTATGTTGTCTACAGGTATGTTTATGGATTTTTAAAATTTATCATCCTACATAGAAGAGAACTATAATATTGGATAACAAAACCAGTTACTAGAATTCCATTGAAGAAGTATGGTACAAGTTAGAAGTATAGTATTTTGTGATGTAATTGTGGTGGTTAAAATAAAAAGATATGAGGCAGGAGCTGTTGTGTTGTAATAGTGGACCAATCAAATATGAAAAGTGTTAAAAACCAAGATACAGATGTTTGAGAGAAGAGCGATGTACTTCCTAAAATTCAGGTACTGAAAAGTTTATCTTGGAATAGTGCTTAATAATTTACAGTTGCCAATAAAAGCTTTCCTTGAAACGCTGTCAAGTATAGATTATAAGACCAAGCGATCAATGTGTTAATGTGACATCCTGCATAACATCAGCCATAGGGCCAACTAATATTTTACGCAGTTAGTCTACAGACTAAGTGTAAGTAATGAATCTCTACAAAGTGGATTGGTGGACAGCTTAGAACGATTGCCAATAAGGCTGCAGTCATTTAGGTTTGAGTGGCAGTAAGTTCAACAGTGCACAAACTTAAAAATAGTCAAGTGTTTCTTACATGAGGGGTTCTGCCAGAGATTTGAAGATACTGGAAATGCTGTAATAAAATTATTACTATTGAGTCTTGGGGAGTGCAGCTCAACCTTGAAAAGCTGGGTTTTGTGAAATACTACAATAAATAATGCATAAACTTTGATTGCAAAGGGAAAAAAAAATCAGTGTTCTAATGAAAGCCCAACCAAAGATGCTAAAATTGACTTGATACATCGGATGGAACTTTGTGTGTTTGGCCTTACAGTACTCTCTCATGTTCGTTAGGGAAACCTGGAAACCTCAGTAATGTGGTATTTGAACTGGTATGGACCTGACTGGGTCAGGAACAGAAAGATGTTGAAAAGTCTTGGCTGTGATAATTATGTTCTGCTTGATACAAATTATGTTTTGCCCTAGTGTTAATTTTTTTTTACGTGGGATGTGAATCTTGGGATGAAGCTGAAATATTTGTTGACAGGCAGGGTTGGTGACCAAATGTAGTTTCTTCTGTGGCCAGTTTCTACAGGTGGGTTGCTATGTCTTGACTACTGTCATAACTAGGAGAATTATTTCAGCTGATTGAGAGTTTATACACTTGTCCTAGTCAAAGTGAACTTGGGAAAAGACACCTTTTTTGATTCTGATAGTGTCAGAGGGTCATGTAGTAGCAAGACAAATTGGGTAACAGGAATTTATAACATATTATCCTCCTTTGTATCAATTCCAGAGAATCTAGACTGGCTAATTTACTAATACATTGTGAGTGGGAGCTGGCTGAGCTTCAGTGCTGAGAAGGCTGTGTATAGAGACCACTGTAGTGAGTCTTGGAAAGAAGCCAAGGAAACACTGTAGGGTTTGCTCAGAAGGATTACACAGTCATGCTGATCTGCATCTGAAATACTAGATCTGGTTTGACCCTCAGCTGCTGTGAAATGATTGCAAAGGTGCAGGCAAATGACACAATCTAGTGTCTGGCTGGGGAGTTGTGGCTTCCTCTTCCAGGTGCAGACCCTGCTGTTCTAATTAATGCCTTTCCCAGAGCTAGATTAGATTGTGCTCAGGGCAGGGAGGGACACAGCAGTACTTTCTAGCTTTCAAAAAATGTTGTTGCTGTAGAATTAACAATCTAGTTTTCTTAGTGGAGTACTTTGCCAGGAGCAGCTTTGTATGTGCTAGCAGAATCTGCATACGCTCTTAATTTTATTTCTGCAGTGAAGCTTAAAATGCTGTGAGTAGCCTTTTGTTTTGGTTTGGGGGTTTTTTGTTTGTTAGTGGTATCCAGTAAATAAAAAACAGTAAGCAAAGTTTAATTTGATGTGCCGGACTGGTGAAAACTAGCACTCAAAGGAGTAAATCTAGTTTGACAGTGACTGACTACTACAAGTTGTTTTACCAATAAATCTTAGAGAAACCATAATGAACAAACTTTTAGTTATCAGAAGTGTGCTTAATGAGGTTAGTTGTCCAGAAATTTATTTGGTATTACACTTTTAGATTAACTGAAGAAACATCAAAATGTTGTGTGCAATAATAGCAGTATCTTTGTAATCTGAACCAGTAGACAAGTGAAAGGGGATGTTCTCTCTGAGGTATTACTGTTACTGGGTAAAATTTCAGGTCACAGAGGAATGGTATTGCTGAATGTCAAGGACTTGAGGTAATATAGTCCATAAGATTGTTTTTAAGGAGTCATATTTTAGTCATCCTAGGATCTGCAGGAATGGATGTAAACAATCTGTTAGAATCTCACTGGCAACTGTAAAGTTGAAAAGGAAACAGAAGTGTGCAATCACGCTTTTAAAATTATTTTTTGAATTACGTACTGGCTTAAAAGGGAAAATACAAGTTCTGTTGGTACTGCTCTCATCTTATTTTTTAAAAACTTATTTAAGAGTCCCTGTGCAAGAAAGTAGTATCTCCAGGATGGGAGTGGGGTTAATGGTATGTACATAACTGCTTATAAATACTTATTTTAGGTGTCTAAATACTTCTAAAATCCTTTCTGTGTGGATGTGACAACGTTCCTGTCAGATATATTTGCAGTGACTACATTTTAGAGAAGTCCTTAACTTGTGCCATATTTTCACATCTAAGCATCTGAAACTTTGAAATTATGCTTGCATATCATTCAATTTCAATGTATTTATTTTGGAAGATAGATCAGTATATTGGAGAATTCAAAAAGTTCTTTTTTTTTATTAAAAATCTGTTACCTGAAATGCCCATGAGATGGTGCTCATCAGTCTTGTTTTTGTGTAGCAGCAGATCTGTGCATAGTTCTGATTTATGAGTAAGGAGGCAGTGGTTGGCGTTGCTGTCTTTCTAAGAGAAAGAAAAAGAACAAAAAACAGCTGACAATATCTTGAATTAATATACAAAATACCTGTTACTATACTATTTTGAAGTAAAAACAATTTTGATATCTGTGCTCATCTTTGGGAAGATTGATTTGATACTATTTACACAGATTATAGATTACCACTTCATTTTTCTTTCCTAAAAATGAGTTTCTAAATAGCCAAAGGATAAAAAGGGGCATATATACTTCTTGTGCTGCTTTATTTCCTTCTGGTTTTCTCAAAGGTCCATGAAAATTTTCTTTATAGAAAAATTCTGCTACTAATCCACACTAGTGTGTTCTGTTCCGTAATGTCTTTCTGTGGGAGTTGCAGTAGTTTGATTTGTTTATGTTTTCCCCTTGACTTATGCAGACAGTCTATAACAAGCAACACAGAACAGTGAGCCTTGGGAGAAATGTTAAACTCTTACTAAGGCAGGGAGGACTCACAGTGTTAGAAGCTCCAGTGACATTTTTTGAGAGTGTACTATGTAATTTCTGATGCAAGATGGGGAGAAAAATAGCAAAATAAGAGGAAGAGATTAGAGTATAACATCTTGTTTCTGAAATAAGGTTGCAGAAATACCTATAGCAGGCTGCAGCACAGTAGAGCCAAATGTGTTATTTTACATTCTGTTTCAGATTGTTATTGGTATTTTGAGAGTAGTAACCTGACTGGTCTAGGAGGGTGGGGCGGTGGGGAAGAGGACACAACTGACAACTCCTTCCTTGGGAGTTCATTTATCAATATTGATAGATTGGTATGAAAACAAGAGTTGGTTGTATGAAGACTGGAATGAAGTGACTAGCACCACTGTTATAATTGGCTAAGCCAAGACAACATTCAAATAACGTATCTGCTAAGTATTACTAGCAGAGATTACAGGCCTCTGAAAATGAGGACAGCTTTAAACTTGATGAGTTGATCTAGCGAAGGTATTCAAAGATTGATTTTGTACAAAGATTGTCTTTGTACAGGCTGCTCCAATTAGATCAGACCAAGAGGGTGGAGGAAAGTCTTATTCCCTCTGGAAAATTCTTTTCCCTTCCAAATACTATGAATGGTGCTGTAATCAATTATTTTTGTGTGTGTTTTATAGGCTTTTTTCTTCTTTTTTCAAACAACTATAGCATTGACCAAATAAGAAACTTCAGTTATGATTGCCTGTATGTTCTTTTCTATCAGTGACTGCTGAAAGCAGTATTGGGACAGCACAGAATAGAAGATACTGAAGTGCTTAGAGAAAAGCACCTTGACAGAAAATGGAGGCAAAACCAGCAGTGGATGCAGCATTGTACATAGAGGAAACTAAAGACAAGTACCAACTGAAAAGCGGGGTTTCTTCCTTTTTTAGGGGAAAAAGAAAAAAAATAATAGAAAGTTCTGGCTGAATTTCCTTTGGGAAAATGGAATTAAAATGTATAGTTTTGAAATGTTTAACTTCACCTGGAACAGAAGGGTTTGTTCATCTTCTGGATATCCTGAAGTGAGTGGGACAAAGTTTAGAATGATGCCAAATTACGGTCCAAAATGATGCATTGCGTAGTAGTTACTGGAGGCTGAGAGAGATGAGGAAGGAGGATTATGAAAGTCTTTTTGGCTATTTTCAACTTGATAATGTTGATGGTGAAGGAAATTTTATCATTTGTGTATTGATGCTGAATCATCTGTGTTGGGATGATAATGTATGTCAATGAGTGGTATTTGAAGGTCAGATATTATTTAAGGATGAAAAGGGGGGTTAAGAACAAATGGTTTTCTAACCCTACTTTGCACTGAGCAAACAAACCGGTACAAAGGAGACTACTGCTGTAAGAACATTTCTAGAAAAGCAGAACGAAGCTAGGATTGGTAAGTACCACTGTATGTAGAAGGGGAAACTGGGGAGAGGTACAAACAGAAGATGACTCTCCAGAAAAGCAGTCTTAGTTTCTCCTCTTCAGACTCCGGCATTGCTCCCTTGAAACCCTGTGTCCTGCATACTTCCCTTCTCTGAGGAACCTAGAGAATTTGCTTTCAGATTTAGTCTTCTTGATGTACTGTTACACTAAGATGAAAGTCTGTAATTCTCATTCTACTTATTCTCCCTTAAATATAATACCTTTTTCTTTAAGTCTTCAGATTTGTTGTTTTCTCCTTCACTTGTTTGCATGTTTTCCTGTCTGCCATCTCTTCAGTCTTGTATATCTTTATATTTCTAATTCTTCAAATAAAAAAATACTTCATTATGGAATTACTTTTGCTTTTATTTGTAGCAAGCTGTGCCAATTCTAGGTCAGAGAACTTCAAATGGAAGAAAAAAATTCCCATGAAAGGAAATTAAGAAAATTTCTGATTGAATGTTCATTTGGGAAGACTGAATTGGAAGATTTCATTTTGGAAGATTTCATTTAACATGAAATAATGCTACAGTGCTTCAGGGAAGTTCCTGATTATGGAAGGAGTCAAGATAGACTGTGAAAGAAATCCTGGAGATTGCTGTGTTGGTGTCAGAAAAAAAAAATAGCTCAACTGGAAGTAGGGCCAGTATGAGTGAGGAGAATGTGGGCCTATAACTCATGTGATAAAAACACAAGTTCTGAACCTAAACCACTGTGATGTTCTAAAAATTATGTTTATAGGAATTATTTTTATTCCAAAAAGTATTTTCATTCTCATAGAAGAGTGTAGAGAGAGCCAGAGGTCTTTTAATAATTATTCTAAAAAGACAGCAGTTGTACTTCTGAGGAAATTAATGTTTTACAGCTTGGAATACCACACAGCCTAGAATGCAATGCTGTTTACACAGGATTGTTTGTATGGACATTTCCATACAAATTAAAAAAAGAAAAATGTAAAATAAACAGGCAGAAAGCTTCCTGTATGTAAACTTGTGGGTCCATAATCAATAAACAGATTGTCTAAAGAAAGTCACCATTTACTAAACTGATGATAGGAGTTTTAAATTTAAGAATAAAACTTAAAACACAGTCTTAAGTTTTGTGGGAATGTAGATACATAACTTGCACTTTTTTTTATTGTACATTAAGAAAACTACTATACACTAAATGATTGCTGAAGTACCTGTGTGGGTTTTGCTTTACATTAAGAACTGCTTTTTTCCATGATTCAAACATTTGCAAGAAACAATGCATATAATATGTTGTTGTTGATGTGAAAATAGGGTTTGGAGTAAACAGTCCCATCCTGTTTGCCAGTTATGAAACAGTATTGTCCTAGTTACAGCAAATGGTTACTCTTTACTATTTAAAATGAACTATTATCTTACTAAAGTAACTAATTTTTGAAGGCAGTATCCTGAAATTTAGTATTTTATTACTCCTTGAAACAGCAGCTAACCTGCTATTCTAACCACTATGCCTGTACTCAGCTGTCAGCATTAATTGTTTCTTTTTTTGAGAAGCAGAGAAAGCATCTGACCTATGTCTTTGATTTCAAGCCTGTCTGGGTTTTGGAGGGATCATGTTAAGCAGGTGAAGAATAAGTGATTGGGGATCTTTCACTACCAGTTAAATAATGTTTTTCATCAGTTTAAAATGTAAAAAACTTAAATGGCAGAATTTTCTGTTTAGACTACATGGAATCATAGAATCATTTAGGTTGGAAAAGACCTTTAAGATCATTGAGTTGAACTGATAACCATGTCCCCAGGTGCCACATCTACACGTCTTTCAAATACCTCCAGGGATGGTGACTCCACTACTTCCCTGGGCAGCCTGTTCCAATGCTTGACAACCCTTTTGCTGAAGAACTTTTTCCTAATATCCAGTCTAAACCTCTCCTGATGCAACTTGAGGCCACTTCCTTTTGTTCTATTGCTTGTTACTTGGGAGAAGAGACTGACACCCACCTCGCTACAGCCTCATGCTGTTAGAAGTTACGAGTGACTGTGACTTTTAAGAAATATGTGCAGTAGGAGTGAGTGTGCATTTTGTTATTGCACGGCAAAAATATTCACGCTATATCATGAAAATAAATTATTGTAATAGAGGAAAACAAACATGAGCATAAAGAGGTTCATAGTATGCTGGTAGTACCAGTTTCTCGTGTACTACATCCTGATTATGTCATTATATATATTGAACTGACTTTTTTTTTAGGAAACCTGTTTAAAGACCTTGTAGTTCTCTCTACACCGCAAACAGTGTGTAAATTAATCAGGTTCGTATTTGCTTCTTTGAAATTATTTTCTGCAGTCTGTATTCCTTCCTGCTGGTACAGTACTTTTTTTAATCAGTACTTTTAAAAAGAAAAAAAAGTCTCTGTGGATTTGGCCACATGTGACACTTCACTAATAATTCTTTGATACCTCCTTTTATTTTTTTTTTTTTTTTTTCAGGTATTAAACTAATACTATGTGTTGTGGTTTAAACCCAGCTGGCAACAAAGCACCACAAAGCCCTTGCTGACTCATCTCCCCCCTGGCCCTGGTGGGATGAGGAGGAGAAATTATAAGGAAAAGCTTGTGGGTCAAGACAAGGACTGGGAGGGATCACTCACCACTTACAATCACGGGCAAAAGACAGGCTCAACTTGGGGAAGAAACAAAATCAATTTAATTTACTACAAATCAAATCAACACAAGGATATTAGGAAGTAAACTCCAAATCTTAACACACCTTCCTCCCACCCCTCCCTCCTTCCTTTGCTTAACTTGACTCCTGATTTTCTCTCTCCTTCCTCCTCCCGGTGGCACAGGGGGACGGGAAATGGGGTTGGGGTCAGTTCATCCCACCTTGTCTCTGCCACTTCATCCTCCTCAGGGGCAGGACTCCTCACTCCTCCCCTGCTCCAGCGTGGGGTCCCTCCCTTTTTTCAGTTACTCAGGTTGCCGTTGCATTACAGTTCAACTGCATGAATAGAAGCTTGAGCTGATCACTTGCATGGAAGAACTAGCACAGGTGGCAGATATGGATAGCTAGACTTTTGAGTTTGTGTGTAGTATCCTTCAAGTTTGATGTAGGTTTGTTTTTAACCATTTTAAACTGCTGTTACTTTGTAAAAAAAGTGCTTTTAGTAATACCTCCCTACAACAGGATATTGGGTAGCTTGAAAAACGATTGATTGCTCGCAATAGTTGATTTCTGCTATACCTATTTTAACTTTTTTTTCAGTAATAGAGATGAGACTGTGGATTCTTCCACTTTTTAAAGTATAGAAATTAAGCTGTAAATATGCAACAGCCTGTTACGAGTTATTTTCAGGTACTTCAGGTATTTTTATAATCAAGCAAATCATTGATGAAATGACTTTTCTGACAAAAAATAAATGCTTTTGTTTAGAAAAAATGTGTGATGACAGTCTGACAGGGTTACCACTGTAATCAAATACTTCTGTGATTTTGTTCCAGTTTATCTGATGGATCACTAGTGACTTAAAAGCATTTCTTTTTTTGCAAAGCTCTTTGTTCCCTTTTGTGAGAGACTGAACCCAGGCAATCTGCACCTCTGAACACTGGATTTCAGAGTAGCTGGTTGGCCTGGGAGTTTAGAAGTCCTATGGACTGCAGTTTCAGTGCATGTGTTGCAACTTTTTCACAACTGAAGTGTCTAAGAACTGTAGGGTCCTCAGGTGTCTCCTGGGCAATATGTCAGGAAACCAGGCCTGTTATCTTGGACAAGTTCGTAATTCAGTCAATGACGAGCAGTAGAAAATGTGGCAATGATGGTATCAACTTCAGTTAGCAATATTCTTTTCCTTCCTGTAATTGTTTTTTCCAAATTGGTGGGAAAAGATTGTGGAGTTGTAAGTTTCAGGGAACTACTTTTTACATTTGTCTTGGCTTTGGGAAGAATTTTCTGAATCCCAAAACTGCAACAGAAATAGCACTGATCAAATGACTTTTTTTTAACATGTTTTCTGTGCAGAAACAGAAGAGTGCAAAAACTATAAATACTGTGAGCTGTATACTTTGTTGCATAATTAGGGAGAGTAGAGAAATTTAAGTTGATTGAATGTGTGGTGTGAAAGAAATTAGTGGATTTGGATATGTTTTACACAGAAATGTGCACACTATAACAACTCTGGACTTTTGGAACAGTGCCATATGTCTCTAATCTTTGACAGCCCCCCCCTTCCCCAAAGCTTAGTGTATAGGTAAAGTGGGTATAACTTTAATGGTAATTAAATCTCATTAAGTTGCAGCTACCACTTTAAAGTTGTCTTTCTGCTTGGAAACGTGTGGTGAACTATGCAGAAGAGCATGTATGTGTGCACCAGTGTTTTTGCTAGGGCATATGGTAGTTAGTAGTGCTCTTTTGGCTTTGTTCTCCAAATTTACACAGGAACAAAAGGTAATCTGTAGACTGCTGGAAAGGAAAAGGAAACTTTTAAGATTAAAGGCTTTTTTTCCCCCTTTTTCTCTTTTCTACATCCCCCCCAAAGGCACATGCATTCAAGAATTTCAAGACATTCTGATATTTACAGGGAGATAATGGAGGTACTCGTGCCAGTCTTCAGCTTCATACCTAAAAGATCAGAGTTCACAGTGTTACCGGGTTGCTGTCTTGAAACTTGTTTCTTGTTTCATCATTTCTGTGGTAATTACTTTTTCTGTTGTTGTATTGGGAAATCTCTTTCTCTTATAAATAAATATTTACATGTGTGGAAAGCCACAGGAAATATTGTTACCAAGAACTTCATTTGATAAATATTGAGGAATGTACCTGTGATCCTTAATAGTGCTGAATTTGCTTGGCAAAACTTTATTTCTAGAGATAATGGGCCAGTAGAAGGAAAGAAAATGAGATAGTTCTTCTGTTAGAGGCTTCAATGAATCTCCAGGTTTAGAATTTAAATCAAAATGGTTTACTTATAAGCTGAAGATATTTTTCTGTTTGTTTGTTTGTTTAGATGGAAAAATATTGAACTCCTCTATCATTTCCAAAGGGTTTTTTATTTATAAATTCTGTAGTTACCCTTGCAAGTCCCAGAATCCATGACTATGATAGATGTTACCTGGTTTCTTTGAAACTTGTTTTAGTAGATAAATACAATTTTTATTGGAGGGACAGATTTAAAGAAACTAGGAAGATGGTTACTTGTTCCATTATTGTAGGGTTTTACTACTTACAGAATTTGAAGGAAATTATGTAGGACTACATTGGCTGTTAACATTTAAAAAAAAAATAAAATAATTTGGTTATGGAATGAAATAGAAGGTTGTGCTAAAAAAGATTATACTGTTCTTTGTTTTGATGGCATTAACCTCTCCTTTTATAGTGATACTTTCTTTGTGTTCAAGTTGAGTAGCTTTTTGTAGCAGCAGATGTTCTTTCCTTCACTGTCTCACTGAAGCAAGACTTATTGTTCAGTTAATCACACTTTTCACAGAGAAGAGAGTATTCTAAGAAACACCATTTCACATACTCCTACATTATTTGCATGTAGCCTTTTTCAGGCTATGTGTATCATCACTCATGGATGATAATTTAGTTTTGATTCACAGATTTGTGTGTGGGGAAGGTGTTTAAGCATCCTTCTAAATTCTTAAATCCCTACAAGTGTAGTCATTCCTGAACAAGCCTTTTTGTCTCAGAAGTCCAAATACATGATGTGACAATGTTGATGAAGGAATGCTGAGAACTCCATTAGTGCTGTGTTTTTCTCAGAATTTTTGACAAATCTGTTGAATTTGGTGTTTAAAAAAGATATTTTTTTATTAAGTTAAAAATACCGGAGACCAAGCCTTAGCAAATGCTAGCTTTACTGGGTAAATGCTTGCTTCAATCGGCAGTTCAAAACCCTTTTGTCTAACAGTTGTTGCTTTCCTCCGTCTGAACTGTAGTCAGTCACAGGGAGAGTCTTGCCAGGTTTTCTGAAGAATACCTGACAGTTGCTGTTGGTAGTATTTGGTTGCAAAATTGAAAAAAATCCAACAGAACATAGTTTGCAGTTGTGTTAATTGAGGACGCTTTTGTCTTTTTTGGTCTAACTTCAATTAGTTAAAATGAGCTTGGGCATAACATAATCCCCCTCTGTGCATACAGGGTGTTGCATCTGTAGTTTGCACGCTGGGCTATGTAGGAGGTAGCTGTCCCAGAGGAACTGGGAAACCATGGTGTGAACGGAATGGGTAGAGCTGCTTAGCTATGTGTATAGGCAGATGTTGTATTGCTAAGTCAGAATTATGTTGTTTTCTGTGGAAATTGAAAGAGCCAAGGGGAAAAAAAGAGTTGTCTAACAGGGTGATCAAGAGAACAACTGGACTGTATTAGGGGAAGGGTTGGGACATTATAAACAGGAGGGTGTATTTGTAGGCGATATTGTTTACATGGGCAACACTAGTAGTCTAGTGTTTGTTTCTTTGTGTTTTGTTTGTTTTTTCTCTCCTTTACCGTTGTAACTGTTCTTGGAGACAATTTCCATTCAGTCATATGCTGACAGAAGGGACAGAGAGAAATCGAGGTGGGGTAGAGCCTTAGAGTAATAGTACTAGCTTCTGTAGTAGGGGGAAACCCCCCCAACCAAACAGAAAAGCGTGGCAAGTCGGGGCAGGGGGCGAAGCTTTAAAATGTTTTTGCAAACATAGAACATAAGCCACTTCTAACAAATGTTAAGTGGCAGAGTCACGCTTCTGTCCTTGCTTTTGGTACTGCTTTGCGGGCATTGAAAGAAATAAAAGGAAAAATGTGCTAGTTGCGGAGGCTTTACTGATGTATCTGTTCTCACAAAGGCACCTTTTTCTTGTTAGTAGAAAGCATCAGTTTAGCCAGGACAGTCTTGCTGCTACAGAAGCCCAGGTGGATAGAGGTTGTCCAAACTTAGCTGTAGTGGTTTTGATCGCTGCCTTTGCTCTTGCCCCCCTGAGCAATATGGATATGCTGGCTAGACTTCTTCTGTGTGGACATGGCTTAGATCGAAAAAAGGAATTGAGCATCAGCGCTGGTAGTGGGTCTTTGAGCTCAGTCAAGTATTACTGATTTGCAGTTTGGTAAGAAAATGAATCTCTTAATACTTCTGATATACTACTTGAGTCCTGGGCTTTCCTTCTTTAAGATACTTATTATTTCAATACACTTAATACACTGATTTCCAGTAATATATTTTTTTAAACTCTAAACAAGGTATTGGCATGATTGGAGGGGGTGGAGGGGCAGAATCTGAAGGCAAAAAAAGAAAAAAAAAAAGTAATTTCTTGGTAAGAATAAATGAAGGGTTGTTACTTGTTCTAGGCACCCTTTTGTTTTAGCCAAGGTCATCTTCATGGTTCTTCCATGTTGATCACAGCTACAGAAAATGAAAAAAATGGCAACAGGGAAAGCTCAGTATTACGTTTCCTATAGCATGTCATTTAGTATTTCTTACATCCAAACTCTTAACTGTCTCTCCTTCAGCTGTGGCAGCAATCTCTGCCAATTCTGAGAAGGCAAGTGTGGTGTTTTCCGGCTGTTCTGGATTGAGGTAGCATCAGAAATGACAGAAACAGATGTGCTGGTTCTTGGTTTCTGTTGGAATTTTTAACCCGATGCCTTTAGTTGTGCTGAAATTCTCTGCAATTAATCTGCTTAGCTATGAAGTGTGATGGCAGTTGAGGAGCTGGCACACATTTGCTTCTAGGTCGTACGATTTTCCGTAGGAGAGGAAATATTTAACATCATAGTTGCTAAATATGATAAAACCTGCCAGAGCTTTTTAAGTAAACTGATTACTCACTTCATCTTGTAACCTTTAGTGGCTTTTTGAGCTTCATTTTATGCCTTTTAGTAAGGTTATTCTTTGCTATTCTTATACAATTCCATGTTTGAAACATGTTCTGTTTTGTTCCTTTGCTGTGATTTCCTTTGCTCGTTTTGACTTTCTCCCTTACTTGTAGCCATTATCCCCTAGTCTCTACAAGCTGGCAAAACACTTTCAAACATGTTTCCTGGGATAAACTCATAACCTTGTTTTACTCCTAGAATTCCATTGTCACACAGTTTTTTTTAGTAATGTATTTTGCAAGTATTACACGTGGATAGCCAATTTAAGTCAAAAGTTATAAACTTATGTGAAGGATTGCTTGTATAAGACTTGGAGGATGCAAACATCAGATTCTGTAAAGATTGGTGGCTTTCTTCCCTCTGCCCCAAGTCCACTGTAAAATACCAGACAGATGTATTGTTTCTGTAGAAAAATATTGGGATCTATTGTCTGTTCTCTAGCATATAGGGAAGTGGTCTTCAAACCTGTCTGATTGCACACCCCATCGGTACAAAAAATTTGAGCATGCACCCCCAATAAATGTATTAACTATTTGTTTATAAATTATATACATCTACTGCTGCATTAGTATATTATGGGCATTATAAACCACAGAGAAATAAAAATTTAAAAGGGTGAGATAAAGGCAAAATAAAACCTATTTTTAATTTTAAAATTTTATTTAGTGATGATACAAAAACATATTTTTGTTCTGCACTCTAGAGTATCATCTTGCACACCCCCTGGGGTGCATGTACCTCACTTCGGATGGACTGGGAGACTTTTTGAGAATTATTTGCTTAACTTTTTTCTACTTTTTGTATCTTAGGAAGCTGCAATTTTGAGGTCAAATATATTATTGTACATTAGTAACCTGTTGTTGGTATGTGTGTGTATATATATATTTAGAAGTATTCCTGTTTAGTATATGTGGTATACATAAGAATAATTGTGTAATTGTGTGTACTTCTTTATAATTGGAAGGGGTGTACTACACCCATGATTTCCTTGTCAAATTGAAATAAATTCAATCATTAACTACTGAGTCATTAGTAAAACTAAATGTTTAAAGGAAGTATCTTAAAGTGGTTTCTTAGTGAATTATTATTACTGCCTTTGCACACCAGTTTGGTTGAAGGAAAACATCTCTTTGGTAATCTTTTACATTTAAGTAATTAACAAAAACAAGCTAGCTGTTAGTTTTTAAGATGCTAAGCAGGTTAGAAAAAAGTAATTTAATGACAAGAAAGCCTGGGCAAATTGTTTCAGGTAAGTGTTTTTATAGGTGTATCCAGATGTATTATTGGACTTGAACTTTTTTCTTTTGCTTCTTATTGCAAGAGAAGTCTGTTCTCTGGCAGTGCGAGTCAGTCTACTTGGCTCATTTTAACCTACCTGTCTCACTTCTGTGTAGGCCCTTATTTTTAAGCATATGTAAACTTAGTTGTATTTGCTCAGGCATGGTGTCACTGTTGTATTGTTGGTTGGTTTTTTTTTTTTTTTTCTGTGATTTGGCCTACAGGCAGAATTAATTTTCTTCTGCCTGCTGCATACAACTTGAATGTCCTGACTGAGGCAGGTAGGTGCAAGCAGGGCGTTCTCTGCAAAATCTTCTTGACTGTATGGTTTGTTCCCTATTCTGGACTTGTTGATTCATATGATATTAGAAATGTTATCTTTTGGGCTCCTTCCTTGAGGGGAAGGATTAAGATAGGACAGGATGCAGACCTGTGCGGCTTGGTGACTGAGGTATGGTTAGTCTGTTTCAGCGTATAGCAGATTGTTTTTGTTTGCTGATGAGTGATATTTCCAGACTTGACAAAAAGTTTTGTGCTTGATGAAGTTACATGTGTCTGGATCCTGAAAAAAAAATCTATTTTTAATATTCTTGCAAATTAAAATAAAAATGTTAGATAACTTTTAGAAGTGTAGCTAGGGAAGGAAGTGCTGGGATGATTAAATGGACAGTATGGTACAGTGCTTCGCTGTGTGTTTTACGTATTTGAGTTCAAAAATGTAACTTGAACTGACTTTCTACTGGATGTCATAAAATGACAAATTTCTGATTTTTAAAATGTCAAAACCATAAATCATTAGTTTGCTAAGATTGCACTAGCAAGCTATTAAGGAACATGGCAGTATTTACTGTAGATAAATGCAAATTTTAAAAGGTTCTCTGTATCATGGTTTAAATGATTTATTTGCTTTCAATGCACATATGAATCTGAAGTGATGTAAAGATTTAGGATATTTCATTTCCTGTATGGAGCTACAAATTTGCATATTATTAAACCATCTCTTGGAGTTGTATCTTTCTTGTATGTCTTAAATGATATCACAGGTTAAGGTTTAATGCTATTAATATGGATACTGGAAAGATAGGAATTTCAGCTGGATTTAGATATAGTCTATATCTATGTTAATATCTATTGAGATCTATAATATAAGCCAAATTCAGAAAACTGCCAGATTTTGTAAATACATCTTTAGCTGCTATTTGGAGTGTGTTGAAATTTTGTCTTGAAATTGTTTGATTTGCAAAAAATCAGCTTGGTAGTCCTTTGTTTCCTCAGGGATTTGAAATAAAGCTTATAGTCACATGGCCTTCTCAGGAGCAAAGGGCTTCTGTGCTCAGTGTTGTGCTTTGGACAAAAGCTGGTAGAGAATCATTTTAACACTGTCTCCTGTTTTCTTCTCCAAACTTGTCAAATGGCCCACAGGTTTGCTGGGTATATCCACTGTTTGGTCTGTGTCATAGTGTGGTTCCCTGGGCCCTAGTACTCGTGGTTTGTGCCATGTTCTTGGCAGTCCTTTTTATATCAGCTGTCCCACCTCTTGATGGGTCAGTAAAAATTGGGAGGAGAGTAAAATTCCTAATTTTAAGACTTGTCTGTGTCTTTCATTTTTGGACTCTGTTGTTGAATTTCCACAAGGTAAGACAGAAGGACTGTACACGATGGTATGGAGTGCTGCAACTGCTTTGATTTTGAGTGTTTGATTTTTAATTGAACTGTTTGTACTGACATAGTTTTTTCTGAATGGATTCAAAACTGATAAAATGTAGGTTTTTTTGGTCTTTTTATTTGGTTGGTTTTATAGGATAAAATCTAACTTTGCTAATAATTTCGCTTAAAACTGGGATTGTTCTCTTTAAAAGACAGAGATTGAATTTTATTTTTGGGTACATACTTTTAATGTATAAAATTTGAAATTCATAGTGCTGTTCCCCCTGCCCCTGTATTTAAAAACATTCTGTAGAGCTGATTCTTCCTTGCATTGCTCTGCTTGCACTGGGGCTTCAACTGCACACTACAAACTAAACTAATTGTGTTAGTGAACTAATTTGATGTAAAAATGCTTGCAAGCGGAGTGAAAATGCTAGATTATTAACTAGGGTAAGTACAGCATCATTGAGTACAGCATAATTATATTTTAAACCTGGTCCCCTCTCCACTTCTATTGGGAAGGAGAAACCCATAGGTAAGTGTTACCACCATAAGGATGCTTCAGATATATTGTACCTACCTGGACAAGAATTTTGCTTTCTTACATTTGCTGGTTTGGCTGAGAGTGTCATTTTAATGTATACATAGACATAGCTCACTGCCTGTTTAAAGAAAAGTTTTAATGAACGGTTTTATGTCTCAGATTAATTAGACAGGAGATATTTGCTACTCTTCCTGTGTAAATTGGGTAAATTGTGTACTTTCTGTAGTTAGCAATTGTGACTTCGAAGAAACTCTAGTTTTATATGAACTAATATTAAAAGTACACTTTTCTGCTAATTTGGAATCTTATCCAGTCTTATTTCCTGGAGATACAGCTTTCTTCTTTGTTGTGACAGAGCATGAGGTATTAGCTGCTGATATAAAGCTGTCTTGGGGAGGAAGATAATTATACCGTGCTGAGACACTATATTAGAAATGTGTAATGCTGGGCTAAACAGTTTCAAATACAACATTAGGTGGCAGTAGTAGACTCTTAACACCTTGTAGGTGCTTGTTAAATTTACTTTTAGGCAGTTTTCCAAAGGAGAGACAGTCTTGAAGAAATTTTGTTTTAATACAGAGCATTCATGTTACATCACTATGAAGGGAAGCAATGGGAATGATTACTCCTGAATGATCCAGCTTTGATCATAGTTAATAACAGTACTGAACAGAATCATATGAGAACATCAAGGTTAAAGTGGGTGCAGTGTTGTGTGATGCCACTATTGATATGCCTGGTTTAAAATGGGCCTTTCTTATTTCCTAGGTAAATGAAGGTGTAGGCTTTGTTAGGAACTTGGCAACAGGAGAGAAAGCAGCTAATTAGAAAGAAAATGTTGTGTTGTCTGTCCGTTCCGGTGTCGTCATCCATCTCCACCTCCATCCCCCCACCCCCCATCCTTTTTGGGTTAGAAAGTAGAGTTGATGAGTCCTCTTAGTTTAGTGGGTTTTGTTTTTTTTCTGTAGTGTAACTGTTGGGTAGTGCTAGATGGGGGGGCGGGGGGAACTGGTGACTTCAGCCTGAGATATCAGCAGGAACAGTTTGTGGTTTTCTGCTCAAGAAATACCTATTTGCTCTTTGTCTGAATGTTTTTGTGGGTTTGGGGGTTGGTTTTATTTTTAGTTTTTTTTTTTTTTTAACATGGAACCAAGCAAGTCCAAAGTTGGAGCAAGATTAAAGAGGATGCTTATGGAAAAGGCTGGAGTAGAATTTTTCCTTCTGTGAAAGAGTCACTGGTCACTTGCATGTTCATGGTCTCACATTAGTTTAAACTTTCAGCTAAGGTAGCAAATAATGTTATCATGGAATCATAGAATGGTTTGGGTTGGAAGGGACCTTAAAGATCATCTAGTTCCAACCCCCTTACCATGGGCAGGGACACCTTCCACTAGACGTGGTTGCTCAAAGCCCCATCCAACCTGGCCCTAAACACTTCCTTTGATGGGGAATGAAAGCCTTTCCGGGCAACCTGTTCCAGTGCCTCACTACCCTCACAGTGAAGAACTTCTCCCTTATATCTACTCTGAATCTACGCATTTTTAGTTTAAAACCACTACCCCTCATCCTATTGCTATACTCCCTGATAAAGAGTCCCTCCCCATCTTTTCTGTAAGCCCCTTTTAGGTACTGGAAGGCTGCTTATAAGTTCTCATTGGAGCTATCTCTTCTCTAGGCTAAACGACCCTAACTCTCTCAGCCTGTCTTCATAGGAGAGGCGCTCCAGGCCTCTGATCATCTTTGTGGCCCTGCTCG
>JANZLQ010000007.1:23874912-23885376 GCA_026212715.1 Elanus axillaris | reverse complement strand
TACCTCGGCCTGGTTACCTCTATATCCCAAAGTAACCAGGTCTCCTGTTTCCTTCTGGAGAGGGCCCACATTTTCCCCAGCTTTCCTTTTATCACTGACACACTTATAGAAGCTTTTCTTTTTGCCCTTGATGTCCCTGGCCAGATTTAATTCTATCAGGGCCATAGCTTTTCTAACCTGATCTCTGGTTGCTTGGACAATTTCTCTGTATTCCTCCCAAGCTACCTGTCCTTGCTTCCACCCTCTGTAGGCTTTCTTTTTGTGTTTGAGTTTGTCCAGGAGTTCCTTATTCATCCATGCAGGCCTCCTGGTGTTTTTGCCTGACTTTCCTTTTGTTGGGATGCATTGCTCCTGAGCTTGGAGCAAGTGATCCTTAATATTAACCAGTTTTTTTTTGGGGGGCCCCTCTTCCCTCCAGGGCTTTATTCATTGGTACTCCACGAAGCATTTCCCTGAAGAGGCCAAAGTCTGCTCTCCTGAAGTCCAGGGTAGTGAGCCTGCTGGCTGCCCTCCTCGCTGCCCTAAGGATCTTGAACTGCACCATTGTATGGTCACTCCAGCCATGCCTGCCCTTGAGCTTCACATTCCTCACCAGCCACTCCTTGGTGAGAACAGCATAGTACCTCTCCTCTTTGGCTCCTCTGTCACTTGGAGAAGGAAGTTACCAATGCATTCCAGGAACCTCCTGGATTGCTTATGCTCTGCTTTGTTGTCACTTTGACAGATACCAGGGTGGCTGAAGTCCCCCATGAAGACCAGGGCTTGTGAAAGTGAGGCTGCTCCTATCTGTCTATAGAGGGCCTCATTCATTTGGTCTTCCTGGTCGGGTGGCCTGTAGCAGACCCCCACTATAATGTCACCTGTCCTTGTGCTCCATTTAATCCTGACCCATAAGCTCTCAGTCAGCTACTCATCCATCTGCAGGTGGAGTTCCATTCACTGCAGCTGGCCATTGATGTAGAGGGTGACACCCCCTCCTTGTCTCCCCTTCCTCTCCTTCCTCAAGAGCCTGTATCCTTCCATTCCAACACTCCAGTCATGGGAGCCAGCCTACCATGTCTCCGTGATGCCAGTAAGATCATAGCCCTGCAGGCATGCACACATCTGTAACTCCTCTTGTTTATTCTCCATGGTACATGTGTTTGCATAGATGCATTTAAGTTGGGCTGCCAATTAGGCTGACCTGCGATCATTCTCCAGGCTTTGGGCATCTGTTGCTGGCACTGGCATCAAACTGGTAGGAGTGGAATGGATTGAGGTTCACCTCCTGCAGCCAACTTTGGTTTAAGCCCTCCTCACCAGCTTGGCATGACTGAAGATGCTCTTCCTCTTGTCTGACAGATGGACCCCGTAAGTCCCCAGTAGACCAGGTTTCTCAGAGTGAGTCCCATGGTCGAAGTAGTCGCACCCCTGGCTGTGGCACCAGTCTTGTAACCATTTGTGGATTCACAAGATTCGACTGGCCCTTTCAACCCCCTTCCCTTAAGCGGGAAGAGTGATGAAAAAACTACCTGTGCTCCAGAGTCCCTTACTGGCACTCCCAGAGCTCTTTAATCTTTCTTGATACTCCTTGGACTGCTCCAGGCTGTATCGCTGGTGCCCATGAAAAACAACAGCAGTGGATAATAGTGCACTGTATGAAGCTTGGTAGCCTCTTGGTGGCACCCCTGATACGAGCCCTGGTAAGCAGCACAGCTCCCTAGAGCAAATGGATGCCTCTGTACCTTTCAGAAGAGTCACCTACTACTATCACCCATTGCCTTTTCTTAGTTGCGCCTTGCTGGAAGGTTATGACCTTGCCTTTCATGAGTGGGTCTTCCCACAGTTCTTTGTGCTTTGTCTAGTTTTTCTGGTTGCATTACAGTTGATAGCGTGGCAATATATTGAAGAAAAAAAGTTTGACATCCAGGCTTTTTCTGTCCCTTTCTTGTCTTCCTGTAGTCTCTCTGGGCCTGAGCCCTCTTTGTCATGATTTCACTGACTTGACATTCATACTAATGTCATTATTTGATACACTTATCCAAAGCATCAACAGGTGTTCCTACCAAATCTTCTCTTAGGGCTTGTATTTTAATATGTTCTGACCTTCAAGTGTTGGGTTAGTGATAGAACAGACTGCATGGAAAAGTAGGGGGTGAGGGGCAGGGAGTGGATTGCTGCAAATTAGTGTGTACGAGTTACTCTCTTTCCTCACTATTTTCCTCTTCTGGTCTGTAGAGACCTTTCCAGCGAGAACCATCTTTTTATCACACCTAGGCTGTGTACCATGGTGTTCAATTTTGCTGTTTTTTGTGTACCCTTGGGGGATTTGACTGGCTTGGTGTCACTCATGATCGTGTGAGATCATTGCCCTAAAGAGAGTTTAGTTATTGTACTTCCCAAATCTTTGGCATGTATTTTTGATGATCAGTACATTTGTTTTGAGTTTCTGAATATGTGAAAGGGCATAGAGTCCAGGATGTGGGTTATTACTTTGGTGGAAAATAAATGTAGGCAAATAATATTATATTTATTGTTACTCAGGAGCATAATGGCTAAGATGAAATAATCTTTTTTTTGAGTTTGTGTTCTCCAGAAGCTCCCTTCAGATTTCATCATCAAGAGATGAGAAATATGGGTGGGTTTTGTTTGTTTGTTTTACACTTGGGTCGACTGACATGATGTAAAATTGCATTAGAACAGGACCATTTTGGATAACATAGCTATTTGTGAACAGGGCTAAAAGGTAGGGTGTATATCAAACCTTTAATTGTTGCAGTAGCAACTGGTTTAGCTTCAGCACATTTTTCTTGATGTTTATCTTGTATAAGTACCTTACTCTTATGAATAGAAGATTTTGGGCAGTTATCAGCTTTGTACCCAGAGCTTTGCGGGTTCTTATTAAGCATAAGCTTTTAAAACTTCCACTGAGATAGAACTGGCCTATTTGGCTGCATTTTTTTTTTCTTCATGGGATAGGCATTTTCCATTGGATAGGCATTGACCATAGTCATTGTTTTGGACATACTAAAGAAACAATTCTGAGATTATAAAATCAACATCTTGAGGAAAAGGGAGGTCACAATTTGCTTGGTTAATAGTTCTTTCATCCTGGCTTTAGGGAGCAAAACAAGTACATTTGTCTTGATGTGTAGGTTATCTAGTAACCAGAAGGATGAAGCTCTGTAGAAGTGAAGTCTTTTTTTGAGGTTTGGGGTAAAACTGTGGACAGCCAGCCCTATAGTTCTCCCAAGTATAGTCAGTTTGGCTTTTCCAGGAGAAGAAATGCTGATTGTGGTCTAGGAATGGATTTCTTTTTTTCTGTTATAGTTCATGGAAATGCTTTTCCTCATGTTTTCTTACAAGCTTTTGAAATATTTTATCTCTGCTACTGGGAGAAATGACTTTAAATTAGATTCGTAATCTAGATCATGATCTTCCAGGAAAGTGGAGCTTGACTGTGTTTAATGTGAGCTATTTTCTGCATGCTGTAGTTCGGTAGTTGCTCACCCAAAGAGTGCACCTTTTCTTTTATATCTTGGATTACTTCTCCCATTTTATGTGAGATGAAAGGTTCATTGCAAAGAGAGATTTTGTGTGTTTACATTTGCTTTTTCTTTCTATTTAGAAGTGATGAAGTGCAATTTTATACTTCAAATTAGTGCTGTTATGTTGACTTCTTGTTAGTTTGGTTCTCTAAGGGGAAAAAAACCCACAACCCCAGACTCTGAGTGTGCAGTTAAAAATTGCTGTAAAGTATTCTCCATGTTCTCAATCAGCTAAATGTAGAAACATTTTACCAAAAAGCTTGAGCTATTGGTTTAGTTGATATATTTTTCGAAGGTAAATATACCTGGCAAAATGTAAAATTTGTGAGGATGTATTTGAATACTTTCAATACTGCCCTTTAAAACCATTCCTGTAAGCTTGTACTTAATTCTACATGCTGAAGAAAGAAAACGTTATGCCACCCTGTAGGTTGCTATAAAGATTGTTTATGCAGCTCAGCATAGGACTTAAAATACGTTGAACTGGAGAATTTTGAAAAATGTACTGTGCGACATAGGAGACCAAATCATGCTAAAGTGCAAGGAAAGACTATACATCAGTTCAAAGGCTACATTATTCAAAAAAATACAACCATAAAAAAGGTAATAAGATTACATTCTCACACTTCATGGCTAGTAAGGTGCATTAAGCTGCTCAGATATTCATAACTTACTGTGACATTTGAGAAGATTACATTTTGCTGTGCACAGCCATTACTGCAGCTCAGATAATAACTAGCCAATGCATGGACCTGGATTATGATCCCTGTCATTGGAAACAAATTTGTGTTTTGAAGGTTGATCAGTTTCAAATCACCATTAGAAAGGGTTAATATGACATACTGTGGGGTGTGTGTGTGCTTATGTGTATCTAATGGGTATGCATACATATAGTACATCAACTGCACTGTGGCTTTGGTATATTGCTTTCTCTGACAGTTTTTTTGTCCTCACTTGCCTTAAAGGAAATGTTAAAATGGTAATTATTTCTACCATAGCATATTATTTCTAGAATGTAGTTGCTGAAATGCTTATGTTTGCAGATTAGATTGGAAACCTAATTTGACAGCTTCCTGGATGGGTGGTTACTGATAATAGTGTACCTAGCCAAAAATGAAAGATTAGTGGTGTAGACTATAGGGTGAAGGTAAGGTCACCTCTAGTTGCCGTATATGGTTTTGGTGTGATAATTCATGGTTGGCTAATAGTTAAAACCAAATGCATAAAGAGTTGAATTTCTTGTTAAGAATTAGCATGTGTTTTTGTGGCTAGAATTTAACCTTCAGCTATTCTGTCTGTACATGGAATGCAGTATTTTCTTTTGTTTCTTACCCTGATGGTGAGAGAGTGGCTTCTTGAGGAATACCTGAGTTTTGTAGAGGATGATAAATTTAGTGTAAAATAAAGTGTAAAATTGGTTAAGTATTTTACGTTTTCAAATGTTTTATTCAGTTTTTTTTTAAGGGGAGGTGTACTTTTTTTGCATTTATTTTGCAGTAATTCTGTGTTAATCCATTCTGCTCAGCATTCTCCCTTGAATTGTACCTTACAGAGCTTTCTTGAGGTAGGCCTCTGCTCCATCTTAGGGAAGGGGAAAACTGAGGCTTGGACAATGATAATGACTTGATAGATTTGTTTGAGTTGACAGCATGAGTTGATATAGAGAAGCTGGGAATATAATTCAAGTCTCCCCATTCAGTTCCTGCAGTTTCCCTAGATATTAAGGAAGCATCTGATAGTAAATTGCATAATTATTTTTCATGACCAAGAGGGGAGAAAATGGAAAAGTGTAAATTGCTGTTAAGAAATTGTTGCCATGAGACATTGTCTATTCTGTCATAAAAGCAGTAACTTTCTCTGCTTCTTGTGGTGTTTGGCATTACTGATTTATGGCCAGAAGACCAAAGATTGCTTCTTCAAAGTGACAAGATTTAGACACTTGAGGAGAATGTATGGTAATTTCAGTAGTTAATGAAGAGTGTATATTCTATTCCTTTGGGTAAGTTTATCTTCAGATCCTGCCTAGCTGAGAGAAGATCTTGGAGCTAATATGGAAGCAAGTTAGTATATGTATTTTGGGGCAGTTTTGACATGGTATGACTTTGGAAAGTGACAGTACTGAAGCTGTTAATGGTCAAAGCCTGTGAAAGGAACACCATGTAGGACAGAAATAATGTCTTGTATTAGACAAAGTTGTAGAAGTGAGAACGAGCTGAAATACTTTTGATCATGAGTCTATTTTGATAATTTGAGTCAATACTATCTGAATTCCTAATTGTATGCTAGTATATAATGGCTATTTTGGCAAGCGTGGCAAACATTTAAAAAGTAGTGGGGGAGGATTGGGGTAGAGGAGTTAGGTTAGTGCAATCCATCTTCCCTTCAACTGTAATTTTTATTTTATTGAGTACACAAATGAGAATGAAGTAGGTTACTTCCTTCCCCCTTCCACCTCCTTGGCATGTGCACATGTGGTTAGTTACTCAGGGTATGTTCAAACAAAGCCTGCATCTAGGAGACCTGAAATATTACAGGATTTAAGTGCCTTGGCCAAAACATAGTCAAAGGCTTCAAACAGTGCTGCTGTTCCACATTAATGCAAATATAGCAAGCCTTTGCTTCCTTTTAGTACCTGTGGCTACTAATGAAACTGGCAGTCAATACTTAACCAGCTTTATTCATTATCTCAGGAATGACTCTTACGTGTTTATAAGTGGCAATATTTCTGATGTGCATCAGCTCCTTTTGGCGGGAATTGCCCCGTTATTTGAGGAGTGTTACGCACATGGGAATGAAAGCTTTTAGGGTCACCCCAGGCCATTTAAGGTACCTTAGCGGACTTGGCTTTCTCACCTGTTTTGGAGCACTCACTTGGTCTCTTCACTTTTCAGCTGTGTGGGGCAGCTCAAGACATCTGTATCTTAAAGTTTCTGAATGTTCTTCTGCAGCAATTGTCTGATAGCAGGTGACAACTTAGGAGCATCTTTGTTGAAGTTACTGTACCAAACTTGAAACAGAGGAAGAATAAGACATGATATATTGATGTTGGCCTCATGTTGTTTTTTTTTTTTTAATCTTACATCTTTGAGAGCTTCTTGCAGAATGAATAACATGGATTGGTACTTTGATACAATTGTCTTAAGGTTTGTTTGTTTGTTTGTTTTTAATCTTTTGTCTGAAAGCTTGTTGGAGGCCACTTTGACTTGGAAATGAACTTTATCATCCAAGAAGGAGAGGGCATCACCTGCATGGTAGACTTGCTGGACAAATGTGATGTCACCTGCCAGGCTGAGGTGTGGAGCATGTTTACAGCAATCTTGAAGAAAAGTATACGCAATCTACAAGCATGCACAGAAGTGGGACTTGTTGAACAAGTGCTCAAGAGGATTGATAGAGCTGACAACATGATTGCAGGTAGAGTTTCACCCAGTGTATGACTCAAACTGTATTCCTTTTATGTAAAATCTCATGGAAACATTTATTTAGATAGAAATTTGATGTTGCGTTTTATTAAGCAATTATATTGCTGTTCTTTTCCTTTTCAGATCTCTTAGTGGATATGCTGGGTGTACTGGCTAGCTATAACTTGACGGTTCGAGAGCTAAAGTTATTCTTCAGCAAGCTTCAAGGAGAAAAAGGGAGATGGGTAAAAGAAAACACAAACCTGAAACCATTTTTGTAGTGTCATTTATTTTTTTCCTAATGTTCACAAGTTAAAAGGCTGTTTGATAACCTCTATAATAAACAAGCTTTCAATGTACCAAGAAATACAGGAAGCTCTCTGGTAGTATATCAGTGAATCTTTTTACTTGCAAGCAATTAAAATACAGAGAGTAGAATAGTGATGAAATTAAATTTCCTCCTGTGGACTGGATTGGTTTTTTTGAACACCTGGGAATAATATGGGACTCTAAGCAAGTGTTTTTATGCACATATTTTTAGTTTTGTAATTCCAGTTATGTAAAATTGAAGGAAAAAGGATTACATTTTTTTTTAAGACAAAAGAGAGAAATAAATAAAAAGTGTCTACATAGGCAGTTCAGTGTGCTCCTATTTTCACATTGTTATTCTTTAACTGAAGATTGAAAAAATTTATCTAGTGAGTGAGGGAAGTGGAATTTGTGGCAGAAATTGAAATGAAGGCAATAAACTCTAGCTGAAAAACGATATCATGTTCTCTTGTTCCTGTGTGAACTAGAAAGGGAGAAGAGGGTCTCCTTTTACTGTTGAGAACCTCCCTCACTAAAGTAAAAATGTGTATCTTGTAGAGGCCACCAGATAAAGTTTTCTTTAACACAAAATAGTTTTGCTGGAATTGGGAACTATTTTAATAATTTTTACCTGCTTTGAGTTTTAATTCAGCTCCTGTTTTCTCTGAATACTCTGCCTAGTGTAGAGAAAAGGTAGCACAGTGTCTCTGTCAACTTGAAATAATTTTAAAAAATTATGTATTCAATATAAAAGCCAGTATGCACAAATAATATAGCAAATTTTAAAAGACCCTTAGAAATAAATAAATTTGGAGATCTTTACTTGCGCAAATAAAAATACTTTAAACTTAATAATAGGTTTGAACTTAATTGAACCTGCAGAGTATATTTAACCACAGAAGAATTAAAGTTGTCTCTGTAACATAAACTTTTTCATTTCCTGTCTCTCTATTTGCATTTAATTTCCTTTATTAAAGAATAAATATAGAGGAAAGGAAGAAAAAAATGCTGCAGTTGCATTGCTAAGGCGTTGCACAACTCCATAAATCTTAAAGTCAGCAGTGTTGTAAAGATACAAAGTATTTGGCTACAACACAAATTACCTAGTTGAATTCTATAGTGCTGAAGATATCTAATCAGTTTTCAGTGTTTCCTCCTCAATTTTAATTCAGGTTCATGAAGCACTGTTTATCTGTATATAATTTTGGTACATTTAAAATACTTGTAACGGATTATGTAGTGCTTAGTTTTCAGAGGGTGGCTGCTTACAAGAGGGGAAAAAGGGCACTTTCAGGAAAAGATCAGAAGTGTAAAATAAAAAAAAATAGATCTACTGGAAAGTTATGAAGTGGTAAAAAAAGATGCACAAAATTGTTCTGTCACTATGACCGATATTTGCTGGACTTCTGTTGTGAGCTCATATACTTGATTTGGAGTTTATAGTTGCTGAGTATTACAAGAAAATCAATGCAGAATTAGGGTGGTGGTGAAGAAGTGTTAAGCATTCACAGTAATTGGGCACTCCGTTTAGGTGCTCCAAATGGCATTTGAGACTTTAATCTTTCTCCATGGACTTGTATGAAGGGAAATATGTAACCAGAGACACTTTAATCTAGTATATGACTGTAGTCCTGATGAAAATAGTCCTGTCTGCTGATTTTCCCTCTCCCTTTTGCTAGGTATTCCCCAACTCCCTTGTGCTGACACAGGTTTCACGCAGCCCCAATCCAAAATGACTGAACTGAAAATTGGTTTGCATTTGCTTTTCCTAAATTAGTTTTCAGCTGGGTCAGTTAATTGTCTTTAGCTCACTGCAAATCCATGCAAATAGTACTGCTGAAGGGAATGAACAGATAGAAAGAGGAACCAACATTCAGGGTCAGTTTAGTTTGTGCTGGATGAAATTGGCTCTGGCTTTTAAGTCCTTAATTTAGTTATGCAGTTAATTGTGTTTCGGTGCACCTACTGCATATTGTGTGAAGGTATCCGTGACTCTTCGTTAATGTCATTTACTGAAGGTGCTAAATGTCTTAGAGTATTATTACTGAAGCTTTAAAATGTGTAAAAATTAATTTTTTGTGTGTATAGTCTTTTCTTTCTTATAGGTGTGTTTTATTTATTTACAAGTGTAATAATTCTCTTTGTCAGCCACCACATGCTGGGAAGTTACTGTCTGTGTTAAAACACATGCCTCAGAGATATGGACCTGATGCCTTCTTCAACTTTCCAGGAAAAAGTGCTGCAGTATGTAGATATTTTAAGTCTCTTGTTTGTTCATTTGTTGTCCTATTATGGCCATTGGTTATTTTAATTTGAGTGGTCTTTTGTTTCCTCTGTTACTGTCATAGATGTAGACTTTTAACTAATTTTTTTTCTTTGCCTGACACCTACATTATGCCTAAATAAATCATGGTTGTAATAAATGTGCTTTATCACCATAGAAGGACAAATACTGTTACATAAAGAACAGATATAAATGAGGCTTTTCTGTGATTTTTTTTGTCTGCTTGTTTGTGGTTTTTTTTGTTGGTTTTTTTTCCAGACTGGTTCATTTAAATCTTGTTGGAAGGAGAATCTGCCTGATTTTTGCTCCCATGTTTCTGTGGGAATGGTACTTATGTTAGTATCCAGTACGTGTGAGAGTGGCTTTGTGGTGGGTTGACTTTGCCTGCACACCAGGTGCCCACCAAGCTGCTCTATCAGTCTCCTCCTCAGGTGGACAGGGGAGAGAAAAATATAATGAAAGATTTGTGGGGTGAGATAAGGACAAGGAGATCACTCACTGATTACCATCACGAGCAAAACAGATGCAACTTGGGGAAATTAATTTAAATTATTACCAATCAAATCAGAGTAGGATAATGAGAAATAAAAATAAATCTTGGAACACCTTACCCCCCACTCCTCCCTTCTTCCTGGGCTCAACTTCACTCCCGATTTCTCTATCTCCTCTCCCCAAGCAGCACAGGGCGACAGGAAATGGGGGTTGCTGTCAGTTGTCTCTGCTGCTGCTTCCTCCTCACACTCTTCCTCTGCTCCAGATCCCTTATCTCCGCCCACAGGAGACAGTCCTCCATGAACTTTTCCAATGTGGGTCCTTCCCACGGGCTACAGTTCTTTGTGAACTGCTCCAGCATGGGTCCCTTCCACGGTGTGCAGTCCTTCAGGAGCACACTGCTCCAGCGTGGGTCCCCCACGGGGTCACAAGTCCTGGCAGAAAACCTGCT
>JANZLQ010000007.1:23856397-23874776 GCA_026212715.1 Elanus axillaris | reverse complement strand
CATGGTCTTCATCACCACGGGCTGCAGGGGAATCTCTGCTCCGGCGCCTGGAGCATCTCCTCCCCCTCCTTCTGCACAGACCTGGGTTCTGCAGGGTTGTTTCTCTTACATGTTCTCACTCCTCTCTTCCCATCTGCTGTTGCACAGCAATTTTTCCCCCCTTCTTAAATTATCACAGAGGTGCTACCACCATTGCTGATTGGCAGAGCTTTGGCCAGCAGTGGGTCTGTCTTGGAGCTAGCTCCATCAGACATGAGGGAAACTTCTGGCATCATCTCAGAGAAGCCACGCCTGTAGTCCCTTTGCTACCAAAGCCTTGCCATGCAAACCCAATACAGCCTTATATCTAGAAACCTTTGCTAGTGAAACCACAGAAAGCATTGAACTAGAAGTGGCCATACTTGCACTGTTTGTTAGTTCTTTTAATGATCAGGTGATGTGAATAACATATATTGCTTATAAGAATTCTCTGAGAAAACGTGGATCCTAGACACGTATAGGTTGATTAATATTGAAAGAGGATTAAATTTAACAATGATTTGAAAAATACGAAAAAGACTGTTTCATAATTGTTAAGGCAACTGATTAATTTTTAAATTCTGTGGTGTTCACTTGAAAAAGAATTTGAAACTAAATAGGTAGGTGGAAAATGCTGTGTAGAATCTTCTGTAGGAATGTAAGCATATCAACACTTTTGCTCCTAAAACTGTAGGATGAAATAGTACGTTCAAAATTTCATGCTTAATTCAGAATAAAATTTGAGTGAGATTTATCACATGACCAATTCCAGCTTTCTTCACATAAACCCATTACCTTTCTGCCTCAGTGGCTTGACATTAAATTTCACCAACTTGATGACATAATTTTTTTTGAATGAAAACTTGAGACTGAAAAGTGCAGACTACTAGAAAAATGCTTCTGCAGTTTTATGTTTATCACATGCAACAGAACTTGGCAATAGATAGGCAAGTTTGTTTCTTTTGGCTATTCATGTACTGGTTTTGTATTTAACTTCCAATAATTGTGTTGAATGCTTGAACTGTATGTGATACTGGGGTGCCTCAGTAAGCTTAATGTAAATATTTTTATATATTTTTAAATTAAGAAGTCTTAGAAATTAAGTATTTAATATAATTACTGCAAGATCCATTGTGAGTTGAACCAAATGATAGTGCTACCAGTTCCCAAAAGTTGGGCTCAAAGACATGCAGACTGATTAGTTAGCTGGTATAGAGAAGGATTTATAGCATTTTGTTTGGACAGGGATAGCTGAATGGAGCATGGGAGCATAATAAGGAGTCTGGCGACACTGAAGTTCTTTGATGTTTTTTGTTCATTGGTATTGATCATCTGGACAACATCTTTGATCAGTGGTTATGGCAGTCTTAGTTGAAGTGTGTGTTGCAAATCTGTGCAGCAAAACAGTGGAAAGTTAATAGTAATGTTAAAAAACCCCAACCAAACAAAAAACGCTCACACAATAAAACCCAACTGTTTGAAACAAAGGGCCCCACCACACAGTTTATAACTTAAGAGTTTTTGAGCTAACAGAAACACAGTGTTTGATACAAAGATTTTGACTGGTGGGGGATTGTATTACCTTTCTTTTAAGGAAGTTCATAAGTCTGTCATATTCTAACTGGAAGGCTACATTAGACATGAGTTTCAAAAGAGAA
The DNA here is from genome assembly GCA_026212715.1 of Elanus axillaris. Lineage (NCBI taxonomy): Eukaryota > Metazoa > Chordata > Aves > Accipitriformes > Accipitridae > Elanus > Elanus axillaris. The sequence continues at coordinate 23,873,100 of JANZLQ010000007.1, read as the reverse complement.
GAGAATCTGTTAAGTACATGGTTCTCTTTCTGTGCCCGGCTTCTTTTCATAATCAGCTATTTCCTGCATACCAAAACTATGTGAAAATAAGTTTATAAATCTAATTGTTCTGTTGGGTTACCACAAAACCAAATCAATTTGAATTTGCATTTTGAGGAATTTTTACGTGGTAAGGCTTCCACTAAAGTGTCTAATTTTTGAAATGTAGGTTACTATTAATAATCCTCTTTGAGATATAAAGACCAGTTTTTAAATAGTTACATTAATTAAATGTTAACAATGGAGGATAAAAAGCACAGAAATTTAGGCCAGATTTTTTTTTTGGTATAGAGAAACTACACATTTGTAGTGTGTATCTGTATATCAGTATACATTTCTAGTATATATCTTAAGCTGTATACTTTTACTATTGTGATGTTGATCTTTATACATGAATACCTTTTTGCTTTCTTTAGGCTATTGCCTTACCTCCTATAGCCAAGTGGCCATACCAAAATGGGTTTACTTTCCATACTTGGCTAAGAATGGATCCTGTAAATAATATCAATGTGGATAAGGATAAGCCTTACTTATATTGGTGAGTATTATGTAAAACTGTATTTCTGATGTTCAATTTCTATTAATTGTTCAATGATTTCTGCTTCTATCTCTGTATGTGCTGATTCTGTTCTAATTTGTTAGTTTTCGAACAAACAAAGGACTTGGTTATTCTGCTCACTTTGTTGGTGGCTGCTTGATTGTAACGTCCATAAAATCAAAGGGAAAAGGTTTCCAGCACTGTGTAAAATTTGACTTCAAGCCACAAAAGGTGAGTAAAAATAATAAAATCTTTCAAACAGGTTTCATGAGTGTAAAAATGTAGCCTAGGAGGAGTGGTGTAGCTATTGGTTAGGCTTGTCTTTCTGTATCAGAACAGTTGCGTTGGAATAAGCAAAACAAATTGTGTTCTGAATTCTTACTTAATTTTTCTTATGAAATGTATAAGAAAGAGCTAGAAAATGCAATTTAGCAGAAGTTTTATGAATTTGAGACTTGTGCGAGTTCTCTGAGATCTCTTAATACCTATACACAGCTTGGAGGTTAAAAGCCTTGAGATTTTTTCTTTCTCTGTTTATACTGTTTTCTCCCACCTCCAGACTTTCTCTTCTCCTTTTCCTAAGGGGTTTTGCTAAGGCTTCCCTTTACACCATTATTTACTTCATGTGGACAAATGCAGTGTTATTTTAAGAAAGCATGATAGTAACCCACATTGTGTTTTCCTAATCAAGCTAGGACCATTTTATAGGAGTTTGGTCTTGTTACATGTGGGAGGACAACAGATTCATTCTTGAAAGAATGTTATACTTTATGTTCATTCAGGTTGTCCAGAAAATAGTCTCCTTGCATTTGGTGCTTTATTCAATATATCTTTTTAAATGTAAGAAAATGAGAGTTGATTTTATTATTGGTGTTCAAGATATGCTTGCCTATTAAGTCATATTATGCTATGTTGAAAATGTTTCCTTTTTCAGTTAGATATTCTGCTAAGGTTTCTGGAGCAACTGGTGTAAACATTTTGTGAGAGAACAGTCCTCTTCAGGGATTTCCTATCAGTAATCCCTTGCTGTAGATATGGATTCTGTGTGTGATAATTTGACATGCATGGGCTTTGAAAGTATTTAGTCTGGAGCCATCTTTGCTCTTTGGAATGACAATTTTTGCACTAGTCCATCATGCTGAGAGTAACCCAACTTAAGACTTATTTACACGGTGGTTTCAGTGTAAATTTGGTTCAGCATTGCCATGAAGATTTTTTCAGTTCTATGCAATAAATACCTTTTAAGCTTCTGTGCCTGCTTTTTGTGGAAAAAATGGCATATTATCCTTTGACATAGCTATACAAGAAAACTCACCAATGGCTTAGATCTTTTTGACTTAAAATAAATCTTTCAATCTTAATTTAATTCACATAGTTGAATTTGTTGTACTGTGCCCACTTTAATGCTTAAGCTACTTTAAGTGCCTATAGAATTGTATCAATTGTTTTCTTATCATTTAGTGGTATATGGTTACTATAGTGCACATCTATAACCGCTGGAAGAATAGTGAACTTCGATGTTATGTGAATGGGGAACTGGCATCTTACGGTGAAATAACATGGTTTGTCAACACCAGTGATGTAAGTAATCCCTGTATTCTGATATCTATACTTGATCATCTTCATGGATTAAATAGATATCCTTTGCCATTTTATTAATAAACCTCCCTCATTTTATGCAGTTTTTAAAAAGGTTGAAATAAAATTAATAAGTTTTTGGTAGAGAAGTAGATTCTGCTTTTATACATCACAGAACTTAATTTCTTTCTGCTAAGACACTCAAATGCTTGTTTATGTAAAAATAGTATTCCCTGGTAATATGTATATTCTTTGCATAATTTGTTTGTGTAGCATATATTAAACCTTATTACTTGGTTCTGTTTAATTTTCAGACATTTGACAAATGTTTCCTGGGTTCTTCAGAAACAGCAGATGCCAATCGAGTGTTTTGTGGGCAAATGACGTCTGTTTACCTTTTTAGTGAGGCTCTCAATGCTGCTCAGATCTTTGCCATTTATCAGCTTGGTCTGGGATATAAGGTATCTTAGAATTGACCATAAAGTTTCCAAAGTTTAATTCTGATAAGACTTTTTATGGTGGGTTTTAAGAATGTTGTGACACCTCTGTGTTGTTCTAAAAATGTTCTTACTTTGTGATCTTTTTATTAAACTCTTCCATGTTTTTTTTCTATAAGCCTATGTAACCCCTCACAAACTACAAGTAAGCATTAATTCAATTATTTAATTTCTTATAAAAAATAAATTTGTGTTCCTGTTTAATTCTCAAAATTTCCATGTTGGTCGTTGGGAGAGGGAGAACACTGTTATCTCCGGCTAGGTTCACTTTTTCACTGTGGCTGAAAACTTTAGATCAAGTATGATGTATTTGTTTGGAAATGTAGCTTTATAGTTGATTGTGCTAGCCAGGTTTTTTTAAATGTGTGAAGTTAATGCTGACGATTAGTTTTGTTGCAGTGATTTATTATTTGTTTTGTCATAGCCTGAGGGGCACTAATTGAAGACTGTTATTCCCTGGCAGCTGTACAAACATACGCTAAAAAAGATGGTTCCTATTCTATCTGCTCCTCAATTATTAGTTCCTTCTGAGTGAACATTGCTGACTGTCATTCTGTTTCCTGGCTAATGTGTTTCTTTTACATTATCCACTATTCTGGCAATGTCACTCTTCCGGGGTCAAAAAAAATTCTGCAGTTCTAACTCTGTAAAATTGACTTTGAGTCAATGTTCTCATGAGACCCCCTTCTTTCTGAAATATTGCTAGATTGAAGAAACAATGTTTTAGTCACTTATTGGCAATAGTTGTGTTCTGAACCGTATTCTCGATGTGTGTAATCTAATTTTTTTTTTCTTTTTTCCTTTCTCAACCCTGCTCCCCAATCCAGGGAACATTCAAATTCAAGGCAGAAAGTGATCTCTTCCTTGCTGAACATCACAAATTGTTGCTATATGATGGCAAACTATCCAGTGCTATTGCTTTTATGTACAATCCAAGGGCTACAGATGCACAGCTGTGTCTAGAGTCATCCCCCAAGGATAACCCTTCTATTTTTGTTCATTCACCACATGCCCTCATGCTGCAGGTATTTCAACATTTTCATAGAGGAAAGAAATTATTTCTATTTGAAAACCTAAAATTCAAGCGTTACAGGGATTTAGACAAGATAGGTTGGGTTTTTTGGTTTGTGACCGCTGCTGCCTCCCCTGTTTCTTGAATTAATGTGGATGCAGAAGAATCCTAAGAAAAATGTTTATCAAAGTTACAACCTAAAAAAGTCAGTATTACAAAGACTGTGTTAGCTTTTCAAAAAATCCTTCTTCCTCATTTCTGACATACATTCACTCTCCTACAGATCCTCCCTGTCTCCCATCCTTTGCCCTGTTGATATAATACCCTTTTCTTCCCTGCGCTTTGAACACCTTAATCTTTTAATTTGTCAGAAGCTTTTTCAAGAGTTTCTCTATTACTGAAGTCTTGTTTTAGAGTTTTTAAGCTACCTCCTGTATATTCTTCTGAGGATCTACACTGTAGACTGTATGTAAAGCAGTAGGTCAGCCAGACTGGGCATTTAGCGTGGCTGTGGTGGCCAGCTCATGCTTCTTTGTGTTTGGTAATAAATTTATTATTTTTATTTGGTAATAATAAAATTTTTATATTGAAGAAATTTCAAACTATTTCTAACAAACTTTTTAACAGTTTCTGAAGGAGATTTCAATATTTCTTAATTCTTCTTTGTCAGGATGTGAAAGCAGTCTTAACACATTCTATCCAAAGTGCCCTGCACTCCATTGGAGGGGTGCAGGTACTTTTCCCTCTCTTTGCACAGTTAGACTATAGGCAATATTCGTCGGACCACATTGACACAACTGTTTGGTGAGTGCATGTACTTACTGTGTTCTGTTCTTCGTTTCTTTTTAAATAAAGGAAATTACCTCTTGCTTTATTAAGTGGCATAGCGGTTTAAATTGTGTTGTGCAACAATGAATTATGTCTAACAGCAAAAAGATGGCCTTGTTACAGGCAGGACCTAAAAGTGAAATGTTTATTTGTACTAAATTTTCTATGAAATTTCACACAGAATCAAAATGTACACATTTCCACTTCACAATTTTTTTGTATAACAGAATTACAGACAATTCTCTTGAACTTATTCCTGTCATGGAAAAAATCCCCAAGGGAAGGCTTCAAGAGAAACTCCATGAAGGATGAATTTTTCAGCTGTGTGAAGTTATTCCAAGGAATTTATTTGGTTTTTTTTTACCTTCAGACTTTTTGGAAGATGCTATTATTCAGTGTTACTGCCAGGCTTTTCCTTGGTTTTCAGCTCTGTTTCAACTCGGTTCAACTTCTGAACATCCAGGCAGAGAAACTGGTGGAGCTCCTAAGTTAGAGTAGTATTAATAGCAAAGGGATTACTTTTCAGAATCCTGGTGTAGTTTGCTCTGTTTCATTGCAGTTGTAGTTTCATGACTGTTTAAAGATGATCTACATCCATATTGTTGCTAAGAAGGGATGGTCACAATGTTCCTTCAGCCCATTTGTACATTCCTGGGCTTGTGTCGAGCTGGCTCAGACTTGGGCATCTATGTGATGAGTGAGGGATTTGAGTTGCAAACTGGTCCAGCAATAGAGGGGTTTTCAGCTGGCTGAGATTTTGATTCATAGGCACTAGTGCTGTGACACAAGGGGAGTGGCATCAGTATTCCTTCTGGCAGCAGCACAGAGTTGAATTACCTTGAACCAATACTAAAGCTGTATCTAGAAAAATATTTCCAATATCCGCTCATCTGAAAGCAGTAGAAAGTGGAATGCCATTTGTTACTGATCTTGCAGAAGTTTGTAAGTGAAATACAAAGCAGAGAGAAGTACAAGCTTAACTGTTGCCTTTCTGTGAGAAAGTGTTTTCAGAAGAATTTTGCTATTGCATGGTTATTTCAGAATCCAGAATTTCAAGTTAGAACTGCATTAATTAAAAGCAAGAAGTTAGAGCTTTCAAAATTGAGCCTTGCTTTTGGTTTTAAAAATTCTGATCTGAGCATTTATATAACACATTAAATGTATCTCTGGGCTGTATGGTGGATGTGTTAATTTGGAAATACTTTCTGTCTCACCGTAACTGTTTTAAAACATTTTTTCTTTACTAAAATGTTACATTTTTTTCAGTTCTACGTTATTGGCTTTCATCATGGAGTTGTTGAAGAACTCCATTGCTATGCAAGAACAGATGCTTTCCTGTAAGGGCTTCCTTGTGATAGGATATAGCCTAGAAAAGGTAAAGCAAATCTTCTTGATGTCTTACATTAGTGTGGAAATTTTTTGAGAGAAATACTTTTCCTACACTGTTGCGGGGCTCTTCCTTAAGCAGGTCTTCTTTTACAGTCTTCCAAAGCCCATGTTACCCGAGCTGTACTAGAACTTTGCCTTGCCTTTTCAAAATACCTGAGCAACTTACACAATGGGGTGCCCTTGCTGAAGCAGCTGTGTGATCATGTTCTCCTTAATCCTGCAATATGGATTCATATCCCAGCACAGGTAAAGTTGCTTGTTGTTATAAGTAAGGTATGTCATGATGTATCAATTTGGGAGTGTTGAGACTAAGCCTGGATTCCAAGAATTAGAGGTCCTGGGTCCCCAGCAGAAATTACATGGGAACTGATTTCAGACTATGCTTTTCTGCACATAGCTGTCAAGTTTTATAGACTCCCAAGGTTTTCAGGGAGTCTGGAAACCTACAGTGTTCTGCAAAGCAGAGTCGGAAGTGACTTCTGGAGCCCCTGACCCAGTCAGTGTTGTAGATTAAGAAGGACTTTTGGATGGTTTAGTTGGAAAAAAACCCAGAAATATTTGAGAGAAATGATCCTGGGTGTCAGATTTGAAGTCTTAATTTAAATTCATATATTCCCTCCAGAGTATTTCTGTTTTGGTGAATCTATGTTCTCTGAGAGCGAACAGCTTGAATGGAAGCTTTTCATTTGGTTCTACTTGAAACTTTCTTACCAAATTTTTTTTATTCCCTCTATAAGGCTTTGTCTTGCTTTTCAAAAATGGAGACAGCACTAACAATACTACTGTAGAAGTCATTGTAAAACATTTGTTTCTACAGTGAAATTAAATTATTAAGTCATCACTTCTCAGAAGAAAAAGGGAAAGAATGTATGTAAATAATTAAGCCTATAATAAATACTTAAGTCTATAATAAATATGCACCTTTCTGTAATACTTAATGTGTGACCTTGTTCTGAACAGAGAGTTTGGACCAGAAGATCTCGAGGTGCTTTCCAATCTCAGCTATCTGTGATTGTGTGAATACCGTGCTTTCATGCTCCTATGAGCACTCTATAGTTTTAGAAATAAAATGAAAATTTTCATTAGTTTGCAGGGGTTTTAAGAGCTTCATGACTCAGCTGTGCAGAGAAAATCTATTTCCTTAAGACATTTTAATAGATGAAATTTAAGAATGCAGTTGTCTGATGTGCTGCAATTTTGCTCTAATGATTTTTGATCTTCTGATTGGGTGTTGCAGGTTCAGCTGATCCTGTACACTTACCTGTCTACTGAGTTCATTGGCACTGTTAACATATATGGTGCAATCCGGCGGGTTGGGACAGTTCTTTTGGTCATGCATACCCTAAAGTATTATTACTGGGTAGTGAATCCTCAGGATCGCAGTGGTATAACTCCCAAGGGCATAGGTATGTATTCCTTTCTACTCTCACAAGCTGATGTTTGTTTTAAAAAAAATGTTGTATAGAATAGAACTATAAATGTTCCAGAAAGAATTTTTATTTTTAGTGGCCTGGGTTCACTGTTAACAGTTTGAGCAGTGTGCTTTTGTCCATAGGATATTCTTGGAAGCTTTTTGTCACAATCTAATGGAAATGTTCTTCAGTAGTCATATCCTCTGTCGTCAAAGACCTGTGTGGATTAATACTAGGTGGAACTGGTCAGAGAAATGGTGGGGTTTTGGAAGTGTAGAGCTGTACCTGGGAATATGATCTCTTTATGGAACTTGTTCAAGTACCGGACAGTCTTTTAAGTGCTTGTAAGATCTATTGATAATAGCAGTATAGCTGAAAACAGGCATACTAAGTCTATCTGACAGGCGCAGGGACCTGAACTTGTTGGAAAACTGTTTAATAAGCATGCTTAATCCAGGCAGCGAACTCATGGCAAAAGAAGTAATAAGAAATCTAGAACAGGTGTTTAGTACTTGTCATTGACACAGAACAAGAATACTGATCCTAAGAAAAAAGCAACGGGAGTAGCTGCTTGGCTAAGGAATCCAGTATTGTAAAAAGAATGGTGAGAAGTGAAATGTGCACCAGCGTAACATAAGCATGTGCAGATGGAACTGGCACAGATAAGAGAATTAATGCTGTTCAGAAATATGACTTTACAACTCTTCTAATTGTTGTTCTCTGTTTTATGGGGGTTAGGCATGCAGCCTTGGCAAAGGGAGAATAACTTACATCTCTATCCTGTAATGAAGAAAGGCTCTGGAATTTCAGAGAGAGAAGCAGGTCATGAAAGAGAGCTAGATGTACTGGGAATGCGTGCTCCTTAGATGTGTCCAACTTCCTGCCACCAGCTTCTCAAAATGACCAACTCTTTCTGTTAGAGGGTTTCAAAGATTGTTTTGTAGTATTTTGCATCTTGTAAGGAGCAAAGCATGTGTGTTTTCTCTGTTCTTTTTAGTGAAGATATGGGTTTACTTAACTAGTTTCTAAACCGGTTTATTGAGCCTGAGGCAAGTGTATGTGTAGGATAGTCTTACTAATACAGTTTAATGACTTATTTTGACTTGAGCAGTCTGTATTGAAAATAACTATTCTTAAGCTAAATATGCCTGTGGGGCTATACTATATAAAACTAGACTCGTATGATCACTTACATTTCCTAATTGATTTGTTTTTCCCTGATGATTAAGATCATAAGAACTGTGAACCTATGAACAAATGTAAAAACTATCCCTAGAAACGTATTTGCAACAGTTCATTTGTTTTCTATGTGAAAGCTTTTACTTGGCTTTGACATTTGGTTGCACCTGTTTTTTTAACCTTGCCTCTCCTGAGAAATACTCTGGTTGAGTATTTAAAATATTTCAGTGAAAGTCTGCTTTACACAGGAATGGCAGAAGCAAGTCCTTTTTACTTTGAGTTAACAAATTAAGTCATGGCTTTCAAGGTAATTTTTATATATAGCACTGTAAGATTGATTTTTGTTGTGTGTATAGCCAGTGTGTAATAGTGGCATGTAGTTCTTGCTTTGAGCTTTAGCAGAAGAACTTTAAAACCGATTGTAAACTGCAAAAATTTAAAATGGAAATTCTGAAATAAAGTTCTCATTTCAGTCGTCTTATTCCTTGCATGAAGTTGGTTCATAGACACTGCAAGAAAGTGGTAAAATCATTAAAAGAATTTAGAAGGGTCTAGAAAATCATTTAATAAAAGCCTTACTAGAACTTCTCTTGTTGGGCATTTTGGTAATAAACAGGGATAAACAAAACAGAGTTTTGTCGTCCAAGGTGGAGGAAAGATAACTTTACTTAGAGTTGTGCCCTCTTCACGCAGAAAATGCCTTTTATTTTTCTTTATGTGAAAATGTAAACTATGTGAATAACAACTGTTAATTTGCATTTCCTGTATCTACTTTTCTTTTTTAGACGGGCCACGGCCTACTCAAAAAGAAATTTTATCTCTGCGAGCATTCTTGTTGATGTTCATTAAACAGCTAGTGATGAAGGTAGGATAACTTTAAATTATGATATGATATCTGTGTTTCCTTTCATAAAGAAATACTTTTTAATATATCTTTTTTTGAAGCATGTTGAATTTCGTAAACAAATAAGTAAATAGAAATGCCATGCAAGGTGCATCTTTTTGTTGTGGCTCTTGCCACAGCCAGCTGTGCTAAAGAAGCTTTTTTCTCCCTTTTAAGCTGTTTTTATCAAAAGTGGAGCTGTTAATGATTAGACTTAGAAGAGTTTACTACTGGGGAAATAAGTATTTAATTCCTTTCTTTTTTTGAAAAGAACAGTGTCACCTGCATATAGAAGTGCTTAAAGACTAAAGAGCAACATTTGACATTTTATGCTGTGGGCCAGAGGACCTGAGGAGGAGGATAAGAAAGACACTATCAATAAGTTTTGCAACTGTTTGTTAGGTGTTAGAGGAATATTGAAATTGAGCAGTTCTACTGCTTATAGACTCTTCTTAACCCTTCCCTGTTGTAAGCTCTGATCTCTCTCTTCTTCCTTCCCTTATGTAGACTGACTTTTCTGTGTGTGAATCTAGCTACCTTTTCTCCCCTCTTCCTCTTTTGCTAAGGGACCAGTATGCTCTCTGTGCTGGTACCCTTAGCCCCAGCCATACTGAGGAGTAACTACCAGAAAAGTTCTGCTCTTGGCTGTCATACTCTTTCTTTAAATTAGATGTTCTGCAATTGAAGTATCAGGGACAATTTAGCTCTCAAACGCTAAAAGACTTTCATTAAGTGTTAGCTTCACTTTTATTTATTTTTTTACATTTCTGTCAGATTTGTAACTTGGACAGTTTTGGATGGACTTGCACAAGGACAGTAAAAAGCATGTCCATCATAAAAGGTTGATTCTTCTGCAAATTTTCTGTTTCTACACAGTGGTGCAAAACCTTTTTGGGAAATGAGAAACTTGCTTTAAAAAATAAAAGCTGTAGAAATGAAGAAGCCTGCTTTTCCCTACCCTCATTCTGTTCTTAGATACTGCTGGGTTTTATTTTATTTTCACCAAAAATACCTCAAGGCGTCTTCCTGATACAGACACCATAAATGATTTAGATTTCTGCAAAGTTGATAGCAACTGAAGATAGGATTCTGTAGTGGAAAATAGGAAGCAAACTCAGCTGTAGGCATAGCTAACAGGCTTATAATTAAATGTCCAGGTCTACTTTTGAATCTTCTTTGTCACCTTAATTTAATTCTTTTATTAATAGGAAGCTCTCAGTTCAAATTGTCTGTATCAATTAATGTGTTACTCTAACAATTTCATGTACTATATTACTATCTAGCCTATTTTTATGCTTGTATTGGAGTTGTCTAAAAGCATTTTTATAATGTTCAGGGGCGGGGGGTTTGGGCAGAGAAAAAGCTACCTTCCATCTATGAAGCTATTATAGTATCAAGTCTTGTGGGACTTGCTCCGTATGTAACCATTGCTTGTAATAATGCTTTTTCGGGAACAGTACTTTTGTACTTGAAAGATAATGGTTAAAACCTGATTGTTTTTAAAGGACTATGGAATAAAAGAAGATGAATTGCAGGCTATCCTCAATTATCTGCTGACTATACATGAGGTAATTTTTAATTTGTGTGTGTGTGTGAGGAGAAGTGTACTACTTACGCTGTCTGTGACAATGAAGTATTTGAATATTTTCAAACATTACCTTCTTTATGCCACAAGATGGCTCTGTAGAGGAAGTAGCAAACATTGTCCAACTCCTTAGTGTAGTGTGCTGAATTGCCAATATTCTTGCAGTGATTTAAACACTATGTTCAATGTTAGATTGAAGTTCATTAAGCCAGTGAGTCAAAATGGTTTCTTATGTTGTGCTGCAAACTGATTTACCAAGCAGAAAAACAGATGGTGAGACTGACTTTAAAAAAAAAGACAAAACCTTGTTTTATGCTGCCTAAGTAATATTTTTTGTTTTGTTTTTCTCTTCTTTTTTTATTTTATGTCTTAAATAAAGCAATAAAATTGAAAACATGCATTAAAAAATAAAGATGTATGTTAATGGCATCTAAGAGAAGCATATAAACTTAATTGGGAGTAAATGTTGGTTACCACTGATACATCTGCATCTTCATATTTTAGCACCAGGAAAAGGCACTTTATGCCAGATGCAACATCAAAGACAAGGGAAATGGGGACATAAATCTAACTGATCTCATCTCTGTAAGGGTGCTTGAAATGGGTAAAATAAGGAATTAATTGAACTTCACTTCAATCAGTATGGATTTTTCTTCCTTTTTTTGTTTACACCTATTTTTCCTTTTATTGTCTGGGCTGGTTAGTACTGCTTGGTAGTACCATGGCCAAGCAACTTAAGTCACTCTACTTTGTATGAAGATATAAGAAATAAGACTCTTGTTAACATCTAAGAGTAAACCAAAATAGCAGAAGCTTTATATAGCCTTCAGATGAGGAGGTGATATTTTAACTATGTTAGCAGTTTGCATGGTCAAGTCTAAAAGATCCATGAATGCTGAATCCCACAGAATTAAGTATCTAGTTGTAAATTCAGAAAAGCATCAACAACAGATGTAAAATTCAGCCTTCCCATAAGGCTCATTCATTGGTGATAGTGTCTGTAATGTAAGCTAATAATATCAGGTGAGCACAGTTGTTCGGGGGTGTAAAACTGGTTTTCTGATAGAGAAAGAACCGGAGTTCTGTTAAAAATGTTGGAAAGTGGTTTGGGTTTTTGATTTTTTTTTTTTTTAATTAAGCTTTCGTTTTAATACCACAAAGAGTGGGAAAAGGCGACCATTGCTATTTGGTCCTCTGTAGGTTTTTAGCTATAATTAACTTGGAACAGATTAATAAACTGTAGTTTAAGTTTAGAGTGCTTTAGACCAAAAGTATGGAAAACTTAACTGAGCAGCTTGAATTACCCATTTTAAATGTTGTCTGTGGCAGGTGGTGGTATTTTTTTTTCCTGTGGTGGACATTTGTTAGTAGAGATTTTGCATTAAACACCACCCTGTGCCCCAGAAAATGTGCAGCAGTTTATTTCTAGCTCCTGTGCAGTAACAGAAGGGGAAATATACATGCCAACAGATGAGCATGTGTGTGGAAGGAAATAGCATAGTCCAATAGTCCATTGCCTGTCAAAGGCTTATATCCCAGACACAGATGTATGGCTTTTCACTCTAAAAAATGTATTTTGGGAGGGTAATATTTTCTCCTTCACTTGCCTTCCAGATCTATAGGTCTTTTGATTCCCATCTAATTGTTATGGTCCTTAGTCTACTATTACTCTCCAGATCGTTTTGAAATGTTTTATAGTGGTACTTTTAATAAAAACAGTGTTCTAGCATACATGTATTTTTAATTCGAATTTGTAACTTCTATTCAACAGGATGACAATCTAATGGATGTCTTGCAGTTGCTTGTTGCTCTGATGTCAGAGCATCCCAGTTCTATGATCCCTGCTTTTGATCAGAGGAATGGATTACAGTAAGTTTGAATTTTGTAAGTGGGCAAAAGGAAATAGTATTTTGACCATACTGTTGCTTACTAGAATTTCCATGAAATCTGAAAAATCCTCATCATTGTATGTGTTGCAGTCTTAGACTCCTCATCTGGGGAGATTTTTGTGTCCAGGTGTTCTTCTAACAAGAGGTGATGTTAGATTTATTATCAATGAGTTCTTTTTTTTTTTAATGTTTCCAAGCTGTCAGTCATGCTTAAACAGGTAGTGATCAGTTTGAGTTAGTCTGTACATGGATGTTAAGTCTTCATCTACTAGGGCTTAGTCTTCAGTCTCCATTCTTACGTATGTTTTAGAACTGAAAGTGGGCTGACAAAAACTCATTCAGTTTTCTGCTGATCTTTGTTAGCTTTTTTCCTTTTTTTTTTTTTTTTTAACATGTAAAGCATTATGGGACTTCTGCAGAAGAAACCCTTTATTTTTTTTTTAATTTAGCACTTTATGGTATGGATTGTTCACAATCTCTTTTTCCCAACAAACAGAAAAATACTGTTTAATAGTGTTGTGAGAGAAAAGTAGGGAAAGTAGCATATTCTATGAACAATAAAAGCACCAAGAGAAGATCTGCTAGAAAAAGACCAAGTTATGACTCTGTTTTTGCGTTGCGGCTCTCAGAGTGGTCACATTATTGAACTTTTCTAATTTAAAATGAATCTGTCTGGACATAGTGGGGGAAAAAATTAAAACAGGCAAACAAGTATCAGAACTATTCCTAGAAGGGTATGTGGAGTAGTAATTCTCTTGCTGTGTAAAGGCAGAGTCTCATTTCATACATTTTGTTGCACCTATGGGTTAACCCCTATTTATACACATATTTTTTTCAGTTGCTGTTTCTCAAGAGACAACATTCAGGCACGTTCATAATTGTTTTCTCCTCTTTTAGTGCTAGGCTGATTTTTTATTATTATTATTATTTTTAACCCATTTTCTTCAGCTTTGACTTCATTTGTATGGTAATGTATTATGCTATGGGAAACTAATAAAAACTCTAAATAATAAAGTATTTGAATGTCATGTTGGGTCTCCAATGCAATATGTTTGTTTTTATTTAACAACTGGCAGTAGCCATTTTCTTTTTTATTAACTAGTATATGGGCAAGTCAATATGAATAGTGAGTCCACAGTGAGAAATCACTTTGTTTTCTTCTCTCATTTGTTACATTCCTTGTTCCTGTATTGTCTCCAGTCACTTAACTGGTTGTTTGTACGCTTATTGACACATGTACTTTTTGCAATTAAAACACCATATTCTTGAAATTTAAAAATAATTTTACAAAGCTTTATAAATATCTGCAATTTTAATAATTAAAATTTTAAAAGTAACCAATCTACTGAAGAAATAATAAGTGTAAGGAAATATTTCTTTTCCCTGTGCAATTAGGTAACCCTCATACTGTTCTGTTAAGAGAAGCAGAGAGATGGATTATATTGCTTGAATGAACATTGTATCGTGGGCTTGCTCATTTGTTTGATTCTAGCGATGCTGTGGCTGAAGCTTTCTTCAGGAGAAGTTATTTGTTATATAGTACTTTTTTTAATCACTCCTGGATTTTCACTTAAATTCTAGTATAAAACTAGGTTGGCAGGTTTTTTTGTCTTAGTTTAGGTGTCCTAGGTAATATTTTTAGGTATGTAAAAGTGAAGGAATATATAACTAGTGATGAGTGCTCAGTTACATATAGATAGGGCCTAAAAACTTGAGTAAGTCCTTTGAATTCTTTACAACTGGGTGAGCTAAAATGCAGTGTTGTAACATGGGCTATTTTTGGAAAGGCTCAAGAATCATTGAAATTTATTTTTTTTCCCTTCCCCCTAATAAAATGATACAAATTTCATAAAAAATTTACTCAGAAAATAGTCACAGTAAAGGCTGAGTGCTGTGCCTTCTGTTCCAATATAATTTCATGGAGTATTAGGAAATTAATCTTTTTTTCAGAGAGAGCTTAGTAGTCTGTGTAGGTATAAGCTAAGTAATATTTCACAAATTCAAAGACCTGTTCAATTCCATGAGCCATACATGGTCATAAGCACTTTACTGTCTTAAAAAGTGAGCAATGAATGAAATTAAATGTAACTGATAAATACATTTAGATGTCTTCTGTTTTTATGGGGGATTTATAAAGATCAAAAACTTGCATTTGTTATTCTTCACATTGACAGAAGGCCAATACTAGAATTTTTCACTGTGTAAATAAACTTCATTTAATAAAAGATTATGCTGTAATGTACTGCAAATTTTCTTTATCTTTGGGGAGTGGAAGGCACAGGTACGTGTGATGAGATCTGTGCAGTATTATAGTCTGAATTGGTAATGTCAAATATATGTAAAGTTACTGGACACTTCCCACTGTAAGACTGTACTTCCAATTGTTTATTCATTTATCAGAATTCCATCAGTTACATTGACATTTTCCTTGCTGTGTTTGTTACACTCTCATTTTCTTTCTTGGGAAAGCTTCAGCTAGAGCTGTTCACCTGGTTAAGTCTAGTACTTTTCTACAGACTTGTCGCTTGCTCCCTTCGGCTTTCTTCTTAAATATTCTTAGTGGAGAATCGTAAGTGGGTGTAGAGCATAATCATAAGGAGGTGAAGAGCAGAAACTGATGAAGGTGAAATGAGAAGAATGGCTCCTGACTTGGTGTCTTCCTCTATCCTTCCTGTGGGAACAACAGGGCACACAGATGTCAAATATCAGTGCTAGTAATAAATCCCCCTCCATACATGGCTATTCCTATCCAGCCACATTTAATATGAAAACAATTGCTTGCTTAGTTTTCTGGATAAAATACCAGATTAAGACAGTTCTCAATATCACAAAAAATTCACAAAAATCACAAACTATTGTGCCATTAACAGAAATGTCATGCTGTTTTTTTGTAGTCTTATTAATAGTAATGGTTTTAAATTAGACTCAGTTACAAATTTATTTGCATTCTACTACAGTTAATTTGTCATTCCAAAAATTGTTGTGTATTTCAACTATTTTAGGAAGCCTTATGTTTTCTCCACTTAGGGTTGTCTACAAGCTTTTAGCATCACAAAGTGAAGGCATCAGGGTGCAAGCTCTAAAAGTGATGGGGTATTTCTTAAAGCATCTCGCTCCAAAGTAAGTACTGGTTTAGGTCTTAAGAGAAACCCCTCCCCATAAAGAAGGAAAAAAGGTAGGTTGTGACACATACATGCATATATTATTTCGTGTGTATATTATTTAGTGTGTATATATACACGTATGTTTGTATGTAAAGTAAAAAAAGCTATATTGGGGGTTAATTGCTAAATACGCTTCACTGAATGGGAGCTACTATTCTTCAATTTGTTTGTCATTAATATATTTCTGATGTGGTGGAATGAATTGTTATTGGCAACTGGTGTCCAGGCATTATCACTTCCTTACCAAGTTCATTTAATACTTGCAGTATAGCTGGCTGCTGTTTAGAGTGGTCTTTTTCCATAATTCCCCTGAAATCAGTAGCAAGACTGGTGAGACTGAAACCTGTGTTGCTTACTGAGAACTAGATTTAATATGTCTCAAGTTGACTACAATAGTAAGTAACTATTGAGATCGCTGTCCATGGTTGTATCTTTGAGTGAAATGGGGACAAAGTTGCCCTTTCCTTAGTGTTTATCAAGAAATCCCTAAGGGTGTGTTTCAGCTTTTTGGGCCCATGGGTGAGTGGACTGCATTTATAGAAGAAAGTTAGCTGTCTTCTGTCTGTCTTCAGGGAATGACTTGTCCTTTCAGAATTTGAATCCTTGCCCTTTTCCTTAATGAAAAGTGAAAGACATAAGGAACAAAAATGAAAAAGATGTTTCCAATGATTCCATGTTTCTTGAGGCACACTTCTTAAGCTTTTTGCCCC
>JANZLQ010000007.1:23844298-23856297 GCA_026212715.1 Elanus axillaris | reverse complement strand
TGCCCCCCCCCCAACCAAGTTGAATACGTAAGTTTATTTTATCTTTCTTACTGTTTTTAGGAGAAAAGCTGAAGTCATGCTTGGACATGGATTGTTCTCTTTGTTGGCTGAAAGGCTGATGCTTCAGACAAGCTTAATCACCATGACCACATACAATGTCCTATTTGAGGTAGTAATATACTGTAGTTAGGATCCAATCTTCCTAATTACTTGTAAGACATTGTTAGAAAATTGCTTACATATTTGTGCTGATATGTTCCAGATGACATTAAACCTTAGTGTGATGCAGTTGAGTGCTGGTTTGTTGTTTTTTGTTTTTTTTTTCCAAAGCTCACTACTTGAGATTCCCCCCTGCCCCCTTAACTTGTTTATGCTCATTATGAGCAATTCTAGACAACAAGTAACCTGAATGTCTCAAACAGACACTCATATATATATATATATATATGTGGAATTTTATTATAGCAATGAGCTTGCCTTATGATGATGGTTTTGGTTATATTCAGGTTTCTCTTCTAGTGTATTTAGAATAACAGTGTGCACTTAGGCAAAAGAAAAAAGAAAAGTTTGGAGTAAAATTTTAGGAACAGGATGAAATAAATTATGAAGAAAGGCAACAAGTGGGTTTTTTGGATAATTTTTAGAACAATGGTGAAATAATGATGGTGCTGTATGAGGGATGTATTCACCTATTTTTCAGTAAGCAGTCTTTGTGAACATTGATATGGCATCTTCTTCTTTCTTGCTAGATTCTGACTGAACAGATTTGCACTCAAGTGATACATAAACAACATCCTGACCCAGATTCAACAGTGAAGATACAAAATCCTCGTAAGGATGATATACGTTTCTAAGTCCTGCTGTAAGAAAAGTCTGCTCTAAAAAAAAAAAAAAAAAGAAAGCTTATTAATTACATCCACCAGTCTTAATTCTGATCTCAGTTTTACATTGTCTTTCATACAAAAGGAAAGATAACGTGCATTTATTTGGAGTTATTTAGAAAGTATGTCTCTATAGCTTTTTGAAAGACATTTTATGTGTCTAAATGTGTATGTAGTTCATAACTCGCCTTTTTTGGCTGTGCAGTCATGTTCTGAAATGGTTTTTCAAGACTTGTATGCACAGGATACTTTGATTTAATATATGTTAAGGTTCCAGCAAAATTCTGATTGCATTATTTAGTGATGTCAGACTAAATTATCTGAAATATGAAAACAGCCTTCATCTTAAATTACATTCAGTATGACAACACTAGATGGAAAATAGGAGAAATGTCTCTGCTCACTGTTTTCGTTAGCTTACTTTATGGGAAATATCTTGATATGAAACTTTAGATGTCTTTTGAACTAAGAGAAAATACTAATCTCCTTTCCTGAATTATATGCGTTATTAATGTGCTCTGTATATAATACAGTGGACTTACAGCTTTGGGAGTTCATTTTTTCTGGAGAAATAATAGATTTTTCACTTTCATAGATGCTTTGTCATTAAATGTAGGTCATAGTTGTGGGTTTGCTTCGTGTGGAAAGTGGGGGAAGAGAAAGGAAAGCAAAGCATATACAGAGGAAAGAAATCTGGTTGTCGTATGCCATTTGCCTTCTGGTAAATCTATACAAAGCAAGAGATGTGAGGAAACTTCTGTTACTTTCTCTTAGGATTTCTAAAGTTGGCAGTCACTGCTGTGGTTGATAGAGATTATTTGTACTGTGAGGTATGAGTCTGGAATTATCTAGGTCTAGTAGGAAGAGTGACTTCCAGAGTACCTTTTTAAGATCAGTGCTAATATTATCAAATAAGGAATTTCTCTTCTTACAGAAATAGTACAAGGTGAACTGAAACTATCACAGTGACTGTGTTCAGACTGCACCCTAATTTATTTACAAAGTTAATTTTTTTATTTTTAAATAACAAGAGCACTGACTGCTCCACTGCTTCAAAAAGTGGAATGCACCCACAAGTTTGACTGTCTCCTAAAAACATAGAAAACATTATGCTCATAAGAAATGAAATTTTATATCAGGAAGGTTTTGTCCCCTTTGTCAAACTTTTCTTTTTTTTGTAACAGAAATTGTTACGTATAATTGGAAGTTGTTCGCATTCTTCAAAAGTTCAATATTATTAAGGTAGAGCAAAATCTATGCATTTTTCTCATATATTGGTTTTATAACAGATGTATTGTTTTACGTGAACTTCCTTAGAAAAAGGTTCTAATAGATTCTGATAGCTTGTCATTTGTCATGCAGTAACATTTGTGTTGCTTAAACCTGACAATTCAAAAAAATTCCATTTTCTTCAGCTGTATAGGCCTGCAAATCCCCCTGATGGTGACCAGGTTTGAGATGTCTTGGAAGAAGGCATTTTATTAGTTAAACCTTCTACTCAAATAGACACGTGCTTTTTCTCAGTACCAAACTTAATTACGTAGCTTCACTTTTCTTGTACAAACAATATTGGAAGATGTCCTGTATTTTATGCTGTGCTTGGTACTTATATTTTGTTGCTCATGAACTGTTTTACAGAGATTTTGAAGGTTATTGCAATCCTGCTGCGTAATTCTCCACAGTGTCCAGAAACTCTGGAGGTTCAGCGAGCCTTTCTCTCAGATATGATTAAACTTTTTAATAATAGCAGAGAAAATAGGAGGTAAGATAGCTTGCTATATGCACAGTATACAAAATAAGTAATGGGGTCTCCTAGTAAATTAGAGTTATTAAGCAGATACAGCTTCATTGCTGTTAATCAAACTCTATACTATAGTCTTCAGTATGTAAAATTAGAGATGCTTGCACATAGCGATTGTTTTAAACATATTGAATTCCTGACTTAGCCGATGTATATTTCTAAGATATATTTTGAAATTTGATTAAATAGCATACGTGTATTTTGCAGGAGTTTGTTGCAGTGCTCTGTCTGGCAGGAGTGGATGCTTTCCCTTTGCTGTTTTAATCCGAAGACTTCTGAGGAACAGAAGATAACTGAGATGGTGTATACCATATTTCGAATTTTGCTCTACCATGCAATCAAATATGAGTGGGGTGGCTGGCGTGTTTGGGTGGATACACTGTCGATCACACATTCAAAGGTGAGTGTTTGAAATAGTTGGGAAATTTAGTTATGCTGTGTAACTACATTTAGCACCTTAAAGTGCTGTATCGTACAGTGAGATAATCCTGAAGTGGAGGTCAGTACTTAAATAAAAGCCCAGTGTTTCTATCTGTTACTGGGCACAACTTCCAAATATTTGACAATTAAATGTTAATTTTGTTGCTTCAATACAAATCTTTTTGTAGTTGTTGCTCAAATTGTGATAGTTTTTTGAAAATATGTGCCATTTTTAGTATAACAAGATAATAACATTTCAGGAGCATTTCTGAAAAATTTTAGTGCTGTTTTTGCTTTTTAATAACGGCACGAACACAAGGTGGCGCACCATATCTATTCATAAACAAAAATACCTTTTAGTAACATCAAAAGGCTGTAAAACAAACCAGTAAAAAGCAAAGAAATCAAAGTTAAGACAGATGCTTCAGCTATTAAGCTGTCATGGAATACAGGGTGTGAACGCAAATCCGTGCAGTATGAATGAGACTATTACCCTTCATTATTCTTCTGTCTGATTTTTTTTTTGTTGTTACAACCAGAATTGTATCATAAAAGTTATTACTGGATCTTTGAACAAGGCACAGTAGTATAAAAGATAACTGCCCTGCGTTATTCTGAACAAAGGAATGAGGCCAGTTTGGGCCTCATAATTATTCTGGTTTATCAGAAATATTTCCTTAAGATCAATTAAATTATAAATTACATATTTCTTAATGTGTGCAACTTAATGGTGCAAAATGAACATCTATGAATCCTAAAGATCACTTTATAATTCCAATGAATTGTTAGCATTTCTGAGGTCCTTCATTTTGTATGAATCTTTTCTCAAAAAAAGTCAGTCTCTGCAGACAGCAAGAATACTGTTACCTTGCAGCTCTCTATTTATTGCATTCATAGCTCGATTGTGGATTATTGGGCTATGGGGAGACAAATGTAGAAATCTATATAATAAAAGTGTGTGAAATAATATCATTAAATAGTCACTTAGCTAAATGGAATCCAGGTGCAAAGAATCAAGGGCCAAATTTTAACGCTTACAGAGATCACATTTTAGTTGTTGAAATATTCTTAATCTTCTTTTGTGTCAGCTCTGCAGTCTTCAAAAAACCTGTTTCCTCTCTTTCCTCCAAGATGCAGAGGCTGTGGGTGGAGTAGACTGTACAGTGGCAAGCTGTAGCCAGCTATTTTGCTTTTATAGAAACTGGCATAATTTAAAGCATTTGTGTAATTGCTAGGAATTGCTGGGGAACTATCCCTGGGGAAAGATGGAGAGGTGAGTGAAGGAAGACCACCTTTCTACCTCTGCTATACAGAGCTTTGTTGTATTGAATTTAAAAATTAACTAGCAAATTATCTTATAGCTGTAGTTCTATTCTTAGACTCTTTTTGTAAGATAATGTAATGTCGGAAATCTCATTTAAACAGCTTCTATTTCAAAATATTATATGGATTTTTGGTCATTATCTTCAGTGACTTGATGTGGCTAATCAATGGTCTAGAGTTCATAGAGGAAAAACCAGGATTTTATTGTGATGCCACAGCCAAATGTTAAGAAAAACCCCACTGTTTTGGAAAATACCAAAAAAAATATGAGGTAGAGATAATATTACTTCTGGTTTGTTTGTTTGGGTTTTTTTCTTTTTTTTTTTTTTTTTCCAAAGGCTGTATGTTTTTGTACAATACCATGGTGAATGAGAACATGATGTGCTTCACTTTGTGTTTCTCATTTTTGGTTGCTGGCATGCTGGCAGAGTGAGGTATCTATGGTTGTAGAATTAAGTGCCTGTTTCAGTTTTCCCAAGTCTAGCTTTGTTGGCTTTCTGGTCAATATGTAAGGACTGTTTGTTCTTCCAACCTACTTCAGAGGAAGTTGAACAATGGCAAGGTTAGAAGTGTGTGAGTGTGGGCAGAGCTAGCAGCAGAGTAGTGGTGTAATTTTGAAGGAATCGTAAAGGAGTTTGGTTTGTTTGGACATTGGTGCTAATATTATCCAGTTCAGAAGCCAAACTAAAAATGATTAAACAACAAAAGCACTCAAACTAGCTTAACAATAGTGATAGAAATGATGATGCAATAATCAAGGATTTTAAAATTGGATTTTTTCACGTTTATTATGCATTTGTCATTTGAACTTTTTTATAAACAATACATGCAATTTATCCAACTAGCAATATAAAGCTAGATGATATTTCATAACTATCTTTTAATTGCATGAGCATAAATTAGGATAAATCACAAAAAACCTCTGTGGTAAAACCTTACTAATCACTTGAAAATGTTCTTATAAACCGATACTAATATCTAATGATAATGAATTCTTAATACTTCTAATTTTACTTATTTTGAATAGCTTTTTATCCTGTTATACCAATATTGAGATTCATATAGACTCACACATAACATAGTCTAGACATAATTCAGTGGGCAAATTGTTCGATGCTAAGTGCCTCTCAGATGTTTTTGATTTCTAGCATGCTTTCAAAGTAATGTGGGAATTATGGGAACAAAAATATTTCCTTAACATTGCTAAGAGAATAACCAATTTGGGTTTTTGTTATTTCATCTCTAATTGTATTGGGTTACTGCTTATTTTTCCTTTTTACAACCCTTTGCGCCATTCCTGCCGCTAATTTATAACACCATTGTATGATAAAGAACTAGTACATAAAGGACTAGTGTTACAGAATTGGATAGGTTTTGCAGAGCTACACATCAAGATACATGCAGCTGCTATAAAAAGCCAAAGAAACTCAATTGCAATTTTATTGTCCAGTTTGATAGATTTCCTGCCACCTTTGTAGCAGGGAAGCTGTTTGTCACTGTAACCCTCTCCTCCAACAGCTGCACAACGTTTTATAAGCAGCAACGGCTTTTCTAGCATAATTGCACTGCATTGGTTTCCTTCCACTCAGAATTTAGAAGGTGTATGTAACCTTTTTAAAGCCAAATGTCTTCGTTTTCCTCATGTATTTTGCTCATTTCCATATTATATTTTTTGATGTTTTCCAAATATTAACACAATGTATCCAAAGACATTTAATCTGTGGCTTCTAGTTCAATAAAAATGTTAATGAAAAAATTAAATCATAACTCCAGTTCGTTCTTTCTAACCGGCCAGTGCTGAATTTATGAAAGCATCTAAGAATTTCTGTTTCTTAAACATCTTAACCATGCTGGCTAGGCTTTAGATTTATCTCCCTAGCCTTATTACTTTGTGAAAAGGACTGATGATTTTTGGGTTAATAATAGGAAACAAGTAAAGAATGGTGGACAACTTGCCTTTTTGACCTTTCAGCTTCCCCAAGTTTTAAAAGAATATAATGATTTACACAGTATAATGCACTCCTAATTTATCTGAATGTTTTAAACTACTGGGAAGAACTAACATTTCCTTACTTCAGGCTCTTAAATATATTTTATTACTTAAAAGTTTTCATGTTACCCTGTGATTCAGTTAAAGAGAAGATATTTGCGTAAATTCTGAATTAATTTTTTTTAGTAGCTCAAGAAATTTTCATTGGGTACCACTCAGAAATGTTAGTACGTGTAAGCTACAGTTTTATTGCTCTGTAAGTGGAAATTGCTGTATGACTGGAAAAATTTTGTTCACTGCTCTGAATGGGAAGAAGTATAATCTTCAAAATGTTTTAGTACTGTGACTTTAACATAAAATGTATTTCTAAATAATTGTTAGTTTAAGTCTAAGGAAGTAGAGCTGTACTGCTGGTTGTACTAGTTGGCGCCCTGCTCATTTAATACCGGAGGAAAAAAAAAAGTGTGCACAGCGTTTACATGTGTTATGTTTGCCTGATTTTCATCACTGTCAGACGAGGGAAAAGCAGCAAAGATTAGGTGGTGGAGGAGTTAATATACGATGGCAATTTAGAAACTAATTTGCAGAGAAGTGAACATGGCTCAGTAGTTTTAGGAAGTAACAGGCTATCAGGATCTCTTGAGTCCAGATCCCATTGGCATTCATGGGTTATTGAGGACACTTTTGTCTCCATTTTTTCTGCCTATCTTGAAGAAGGTAGGGTCTCCCACAGTGGTTTGTGCAGGCGTTTTGGGCTCTAGGGCATTTTGAAGGCTTCAGTTGTTCTTCAGTCCTCTGAAAGGTGTGTCTGCATTGCCCTGAGGGGAAGCAGAGATAGCTAGCCAAGAGGGTCATTGTACTACTGCAGGTTTTTGGTTTTCAGTTGTGTGATGTCCCAATATGTCAATGAAGCAAAGCTGGGGAAGATGCAAATTAATTAGCAGACTTGAAATGCTTAAATATGAGGTTCATTCTTATGGTATAAACAGTTATTTATAAAAAATTATTGCTTATTGAAGATAGAAATTATTCTCGAGGGTCACCTGATGTATGGAGAGCAGAAGGGACTTGGAGACTAGAACGTGCAGCCTCCTTTAAAGCTGTGTACCCTCCAAAATAGGTGGTTATGACACAATCCTTCACCTTTTCTAGGTGTTGCCTTGTTACAGCTTTTTTGTAGTAGGTGTCTAGGAAGGCTTTTCCTAATCAATGCCTTTGAGGCAAAGAAAGTATTTTCTTTATTCAGCAGGCAGAATAGTCAGGAGGAGGGATCTGTACCACTGATGGGCTTTTATGCATGCAGTATATATGGTTAATGGGGAAGCTCCCCATCTCATTCACTCAGTTTGCGTGAGTGGAATGTAATGAATAAAGCTGCAGGATGCTAAAATTTGACTAATTCAAACTGGAAGAAAACTGTAAAATAGGGTAAAGGAATAGAGTGAGCAAGGTAAACTGAGAATTTATGAAGCAGGAAAGAACAGGATCAGCTGGGTAGAGGAAGCTCTGCAGAAGCCTTTGAAGAAAAGCATAATAGAGATTTGCTACTATTTGAGAAGTGCTAGAGGTCTCAAAAAGAAGAAATAGGGAAACATTTGTAGCATAAAGAACTGATGCATAAAGAGGCAAACAGCTATGAGAGAGTCTTCCTAAGCAAAGATGACTTGAAGAGAGAATGAATTCTCATCTGTACAACTTGGTAAAAAAATAACTAGAAGATGGGACCTGTGTCTGCAGCCTGAAGAGTTGTTAGTGGCCTCCTTTGCTGTTGCTGCAGAGTTTGAGGCAAACCTCCTCCATACTTGCTGCTACATGTGTTCAGGTTGTGGCTGTGGGGACTGAACTGGGCCTCTGGGCCATGAATTGAAATGATGGACGTGGAGCCTATGCTATAGGAGTGCTGGCAACACATGGAGACGTTGGAAAAGGATGGCCAAAGAGAGAAGTGCCTAAGACCTATAGCTGGGTATTATGACAATGCAGAGTGGTAAACACTGAATATAGTTACAACATATTTTTGTTAATAACTAAGTATCAAATGTGCACAAGGCAGAATTTGACAGTCTACTGAATGTTGGGAATGGTAGCAGGGATTGACAGGGAGGAAATACATACTTTGAGAGGATAATGTGCTCATGTCTTGCAATTTAAACAAATTAAAAGCAATAGTTGCATTATTGAAAATGAGCAAATACATGTTTGGTATGCTGTTTCAATTTATTATTGTATGGTGATGTAACAGTAAGCTATACCTTGACTTGATTTGAAAATAAAATGCTGCCAACAGACATAAAATTCTCTCTCAAATAAGAAAGGACTTTTATTAATTGTGTTGACTACTTGACTAGTACTTGATTTCTTATTCTAGAAATTATTTGCATGCACAGATTTTCCTTTAAACTGAGGAGAAAAAAACCAAAAGTATTGCAACTTAGATGAAAATGCATTATGCAGGAACATAAAAATGTCTTGGTACAGTGCTGGGTTTTTTTGTTTGTTTTTTTTAACCCCACCCTGCCTTGAGTGTCAGTGAATGCTTTTTTGGTGGAAGCTTAAACTCCTTCTAGAATAGAAACTTCTCATATGTAGTGTCCTGCATAATACATTTGTTTTTCTTAGCTTTGTTCTGTGAACCACTCAGAAATAACCCAGAGATTCCCCAGGTCAGTGGGTTACAGACTAAGTCAGTGCATGGTGCACACAGTGCCTTTGTATCTTTCACTTCACTGGATTGAAAATTAGGTTTGATATCTTCAGATATTGGTGCCTCTCATCTAAACAGACCTGGTTTTGTTTGGAAATTAGTTTCTACTTTTGAACAGTTAGTGTTGCTGGAGGAGAAGTGGAAAAACAGGTCAATAAAGTCCTTGTTAAGATTTTAAAAGTTGTAACACTTTCTGGAATTATGAAGAGTGTTTCGATGGTGTCAGCAGCACAGGAGCTAGTTTGCACTGTGAGCAGACTTTATAAGGAAACAGCAGTACTATATAATTGTCTGACCTGTCTGGCAGACATTCCCTTCCTCTCCCTACAAAATTGCCCACCTGATAATGAAAAAAAAGGACAAAATCTTAATGTATAATTAAAATATTTTCCCTGTGTTCTTTAATGCAAATGTCAATCATCTTAACCTTTCTCATTGCTGCATGCCAATTTTTCTCCTTGGCAATTAGTAAATGTTGGATGTCAAATTAAGTTAAAATTAATGGCAGAGGCAAATGTTGCAGTTATTAGCTCACAAGTGTCTTTAACTAGTAGTGCGTAGAGATGCATTCCAACCATTGCAAACAGCTATGGATTAACCATCAAATGATGGTGAAGATTAATGATTGGCCTTTTAGCACCCTAATTTAGAACAATTTCTAGTAATTAATTTTGTATTATCAGCTTTACAGTTGCAAATGCCGTAATGAAAATAAAAAATGACTTAAGTACACTTAAGGTTCTTCAAGCTTACAGTTGTCTTGTAAATTGTTGCATGCTTGCAGATCCTAATGTTTAATACCTGTATATGCTGTCTCTGTCTACTTGTGTTTATTAATCATAATTTCTATTTCATTTTGCATTTTTGGTGATACTGCTTATGTTAACCTTGGGTATTTTCTTTGTAGGGTGTATTGTTTGGCTTTGTGAACCTTGTGTGCTTCACAAATGCCATGTCATGCAACAGAAATGTGGTGGAAGAATTGTCCAGTGCCTCCATCGTAGTACCACTATTTCTTGGTTTCCTGTCAAACCAAATTACAAATTAATATAGTGAGCAGAACTGTTTATACAGGCTTGTTGAAAAGTTGGATTTTACAAAGCAGTAGTTCTTAAATTTGTTTTCTTTTTTATAGAAATAAGAAAACCCCAAATTCAAAATGCATATTTGAAAGTTTAGGTAGTCTGTGTCATTTTGTGCATTGCTATTTTAATTTGAATATTATTTAAAGGACAGTATTTAATGTATTAAATACTGTAATGTATTAAGTGACATGAATTCTTTCTGATGTTTATGGTGGAAGTAGAAATTGCTATCATTTTTAAGTGGATTTAGTGTTTGGTTTTTTTTTTGTGAGTGATGTTCTCCTGTAGTTCTGTACTGTCTGATTTTCTTTACCAGTCATGTCTCCTTGCATCTTCTTGCATTGTTCTTAAATCAATGTGGATTTTCATCAGATTGTGCTTGCATTTATTTGCCCATAAGTTCACATTGGCCATCTTTGACTGTATTGACCTTCTTGCCACTCCTTTTTTTTTCTTTTTTTCTTTTTTCTTTTTTTTTGTAGTAGTAGTAGCAGTTAGCGATCCTGAAGAACATAGTTTGTTTTCTAGAGTGTTGCTCTGTAATGGCTTCCAGACCACTGTCTATTCCCTGTTTCAGATGAGAGTGATTGCAAAATTATATTACATCCCTTTAGCATATGTTGTTGACCTTTTAACTGTTGACCATAGGTGGGCAAAGATCAACTTGTTGCAAAGTTGTTTGCATCTCTAACCTATACAGTCAGTAGAACTCACGCTTGTAACTTTCAGCAGTCTTAGTTGGAAAAACAAAACTGCTCAGTTTGTAATTCATAATTCATATGATAACATTCAAAATTAATGCAAATACCTGTTGCGCCTATCTGACTTCAAGGTAGCACATATAGGTTATTAGGAAAAACCAAAGCATGTAACAGGGAACTCTCCTAAGAGAAAGAAGACAGAAAGTAGCATGGGAGGAGTTCAAATAATGAATGAATAAGATAAGTATATATTGCTAATAAATGAGGGGGAGGGGGCACTTTGCTGAAACAGTGGCTAGTTTTTAGATAGCATTTGGTTTTGTGATTATTTGGAATATAAAAACTAGAGAGTCTTGAATCTAGATGAACTTTTATTCGAGCACTGAAATTTTAGTGTCTTCAAAATTAAATGAGAAGTTTAAATGAGAAGTTACGATGTGTAGGAAAGAGCTTGAAGGCAGGGGGACTCCATTGTTGGCAAGGCAATAAGAACTTAAGCTATTAAGAATAACTGAAATCTTGGCTGTGGTATGTTTGCTAATGAGTCAGTGAAGTTGCTAATGAGGGGCCAGAAAATTTGGAGCTTTCAGTACTGTGATATGAAGTATGACATGCACATAAGGATCTTGTTAGGATCAGAGAGATGTGGTGGGATGGCTTCCATGACTGGAGTGATGCAATGAAAGGATATCAGCTCTTGAGGAAATACAGACTGGGAAGATGAGGAATGGGAGTTGCCCTTTATGTGAGAGAGCAGTTGGAGAGCATGGAACTCTGCCTGGGGATGAATAAGGAGCCAGTTGAGAGTTTCTGTTAGGATTAAAGAGAGGACAGGTAAAGGTGACATTATGGTGAATGGAGTTAAATCCAGTTGGTGGCCAGTCACAAGTGGTGTTCCCCAGGGCTCAGTGTTGGGGCCAGTTCTGTTTAGTATCTTTATCAATGATCTGGACGAGGGAATCAAGGGCGCCCTCAGCAAGTCTGCAGATGACACCAAGTTGGGAGGAGGGTTGATCTCTCGAGGGTAGGAAGGCTCTGCAGAGGGATCTGGACAGGCTGGATCGATGGGCCGAGGCCAATTGTACGAGGTTCAA
>JANZLQ010000007.1:23832947-23843702 GCA_026212715.1 Elanus axillaris | reverse complement strand
GTTGTCAGACATTGGAACAGGCTGCCCAGGGAAGTGGTTGAGTCACCATCCCTGGAGGTATTAAAAAAGCGCATAGAAAAGGAGCTGCAGGACATGGTTTAGTGGGCATGGTTGATGGTTGGACTCGATGATCTAAAAGGTCTTTTCCAACCTAAATGATTCTGTGATAGTGCGTGCCTGCTAAAGGCTGCCTGACCAGGAGGAAGAAGCAGGTGAGGTCCTCTCAGATGGGAGCAGCCTCACGTTTGCAGGCCCTGGCCCTCGTGGGCCTGATGTATGCTTGAGGGACAGCACAGCAGGACGTAAGCAGTCCAGGAGGTTCCTTGAGTTCATTGGCAATTTATTCCTCTTCCAAGTGACAGAGGAGCCAATGAGGACCTTGCTGGACCCTTGTACTTACCAACAACAAGGGGCTTGTTTGGAATGTGAAGGTAAAGGCAGCCTTGGCTGCAGTGGCCATGAGATAGTGGAGTTCAGGATTCTAAGGGGAGCGAGGAGAGCAAAAACAAGCTCATAACCCTGGAGTTACAGACAGCGGATTTTGACTTGTTTTCAGGGAAGGTTGATTTAATGCTGTTAACAAGATGATCAGTTTGGTTGGTAAGAGAAAAACAGTACATCACACGTTGTACAAACTGAGATATAACTAAATGACCACTTTTCCAAAAGTAGTTGCCAGCACTGTAGAATGTGTTCATGGAGTAGAAGCCATCAGGTAGGTTGCTTTTACTCCTGCATATGAGTTCAGTGACTTAGACTGGAATGATGCATGAAAATATGAATATTCACACTACTAAAAGTTTTTTGAAGCACTGGAAAGTTGCAGAAGGGGGTCACAGGAAGGATTCTAGTCCTTCAGAATGAAAGCTCATTCTTTTTAGATGTTCCTGTTACTTTTCCATCTTTTGGGCTTTTAAAAACATTGTTATAATATGTTAAAGAAAAAAAACCACCTTGAAGACATGGTGTTTCTTCCTCATCAAGGTATTTTTAATAACTCAGAAATGCAGATATAATTAGCGACTAGAAATTTAATGTAGACTTTCAAAATGAAGAATTATACTTTTTTTTTTTTTGACAGTAGAGTAGATTTGGAACAAATGATCCAGGGGACATTTCATCTCTTGATATGTAAAACCAAGGCTGGGCTGGACAACTTTCTGGATGCTGTCATCCAATCTGTGTTACTGGGCTTAATGTGTAGTAAAGTCGCTTAAAATTGAGGGCTGAGCTAGATGATCTGATGTTACTTTCTGGCTTTAACCTCAGTGATTCCTTGAAGTGCTAGGGGAAGGCAGCTGCAACAGAACTGATGATAAGCTTTTAGAACACATTTAAAGTTATATTCCTTGATCCTTGCAATTTACTTTAACCAGGTTGGAAATTTATCAAAGCACTTATGTAGATAAGGCTGCTAGAACTTCCTATTGCTGTTAAAGCTTGTTGTGTTTTTTAAGAACTGGTGTAAGCATCAGGTGTTGCTTGATGAAACTCTTGCAACACTGTGAATGTGCTCTTTTTGCAAGGTAGATTTAGTAACTGCCAGCCCTGCAAAGCATCTCTATGATGCGTTCCATTAAGATTGAATTGTTGCTCTTATTGAACAGATTCTGTGAGTCATGCACTACTCTCCATTGCACTCAAGTTTGAGCACTGAAGGAAATCGTGTTTTGTAACAGGTCCCTCCAGCCAGTCTCTTGTGATCATCTTAGCATCATCATGCCTGTCCCTGTTTGTACTGGGGAGAGATGGCTGCAGCAGTAATAGGATTTGACATACATCTCCCTCATTTGTCCCTTTCCACAAAAAAAAAAAAAGTGCCATGCTCATCTTCATCTTTATTTTGCTTCGCCTTTGTTCAAGGAAACTAGTGAAATAAGATTTTGAGGCTAGACCGGAGATTTGTTCAAAGTTTTGGAAGCAGTGCATAACCAGAGTAGAATCCAAGTCTCATGGTTGGATGTAGCTTAACAGTGTTAAAAAAAAAAGTAAGTATGCAGTGTAGCTAAAGCCTGCAAATACTTTTAAGGAGTCATTTTTCCCATGTATTTTTAAAAATGAATGTGCAATAACAAGTCTGGTACTGAAGACAGAAATGCATGAAGGTAGCTATATTATCACAGATTTGTTACAGCTATACTTGCATTGCGTAAGTAACATATATACCTATTGTGGGGTTTGTGTGCTTTCTGGGAAGTACATAAGGTAAGTTTAGTTGAAATAAACCAAGAGTATTTTTATTTGTTGAATGTCTAGTACTTGTTAGAATAAAACTTTTTAGTACTTCTGGAAATGGAGGAATCAAGAGGGAGAGAGAGAAGAGGGAAAGCTAGCTTAACATAAGGTCAAGCTGTCAAGGTTTCTTCTTCTGAAAAGTAATGATTTGACCAAAATAGCAGCTTTGCCTAATCATGTTTTTGAAAACAAATTAAAAGTACAAGGGAGAGCTTATTGGCATGATATATTTTGGGCTACTTTTGACAACCTGACTGTGGTACAGTTCTGGAAGGAAGTATTTCTAAAATAATCATGCCCCCCTGCCCTGCCCCGCACTCTATTTAGCAAAAACCTATAATCAAATGTTTTATAGATGCATTGTGACAGATGGATGAACTCTCAGTTATGTGTAATCATTCACATCTTTTTGTTTGTACATAACTGGTTTAAAACTAGTACGGAAAGACTTTTTTTTTTAAACAAGAGGAGGAAGATATCCCAGTTCTATTGCTAGAGACTCAAGTTTTGGTTAAATCAACTTGAACAAATCACATGCTTCAGGTCATGTGTTAGAATAGTACACTCTTCCTACAATACTTTAATTTATATTTGATTGATGGAGAAAATGCTATGTTAAAAAGCTAATGCTGACAACACAACCTGCCAAGAATATTCCTTTTTACCTTTATTTTTTCTTTGCTCCCCCTGATTTGTTAACTATAATTTCTAGTACCTTTTTAACCTGTCAAGTTAGTTTTTGACTTGTATGTATCATCCTAAGAGAAAATATTCCTACTGACTAATCGTCACTTTGACTACATGGAATTTTTAGATGAGATCCAAATGAATGAGTTTAGTATGTAAGGGAATATGAAAATATGTATTCATATGTTTAGTAAAATGTACTGCTCTGCTTTGTCTGTGGAAGATGTTTGTGATAAAGAAATTAGTTTAAAAAAAAACCCCCTCGTCTGCAGCCTATATGTTGGGAAAATTTTGAGAACTAAGCTCACAGATAAACAAACACTTCTGTTGTAGAAGATAAATCTAAATCCTAAATAGAAGGGTATGGATAAAATAAATTGAATGGCAGCATAATAAAAACTTCAGTTAGTCTAGTGAGATTTTCTTTCAACACACAGCTATTTATTTGGGCAAATTATTTTTATCAGTATGTATATAAAGACTTTTTTATCTGGATTTTTTATATATACCTATAAACAATAATAATTTTTTTTAGCTTATCCATAGGAAGATCTTCTGACTTTAACTGGGTTGTATAGCTGTTCTCATGTGCCTTTTAGACTTGGTAAATAGCATTCACCAGAGGAAAAGTCCTTTGAAGAATTTTAGGTATCATTTGGAGTTCCCCTGGGTTTTGGCTTCGTTACATGCTTCCCTCTGCTCTGACTTCGTAAGATTGTATTTTTTTTAAAAATGTAAACTTCTCGAAAATTAATTTATCTTTGCGGATTGTTTATCATCCTCAAGGTGCTATAATGATGTGAAAGCTCAACTATAGTAAGTGTCCCTGCTACTTGTCACAGTGTCCGCCCTTACAAAAAAATGGAGATTGTCAGCTGTCTCAAATTCAGTAATTCTCTGGATGTTATGCTGTCACATTTTTATCTGCATCTTATGCAATTACATGAATGCAAGTAGCACAGATAACTCAATTACAAATCACTGTAATTAACTTAGGAAATAATGCCAGTGTTAACTATAAGTATTAAACTTTAAACTTTTTAACTTCTTTTACTAGAAGTAGTCTTTAAAACTCTGAGTACTTCTAGTGAACACTTAATTTCCTATCCTTAGGATCAGTCTAGGATTTTTTTGACTCTGGTGTTACTTTTTTTTTCTTCTTTTCTTTCTTTTGGCCAGGAATAACAGGTACACTTAGGAAAGACTTGCTCTCAGTTGAAGGCATCTCCAATATGAAATTATTTAGTGTCATGAGAACAGTATCCAATATAAATTCGTAGTATAACTTTGTGATTCAAGCAATTATTTTGTGGGTTTTTTCAGATAAAACAGTCATTAATGTATAATTTTTAATGTACTTTCAACTCTGTTCTTTTAGGTAACTTTTGAAATGCACAAAGAGAGTCTTTCTCAAATGTACAGGGAGTACCAAGGAAAAGGAGGTGAAGGAAGTGGAATACGGGCTTCAACTCCAATTAGAACAATCTCTGGAGTTAGCAAAGAAGCTGAAACCAAGAGAAAGCAACAAAGTTTGGAGTTAAAAGAGGATGCTACTGCTCCTTCCTGCATTATTGATGATATTGAGTGCAGTACTGAAAAAAAAGAGACAAATAACTCATCAGATGATGACCAACAAACTCATTCAGTGTCTCATCATAGGGACGAGTTAGAGGGGGAAGACAGGGAGACTACACAGGATTTAAAAGCAGTGTCTTGTGCAGAATTTTCTCCAGAACAAGAAACAATAAAGACCAGTGTTTCAGAAATCAGTACTGGATTAGCTGAAGCAATTGAAGATTCTCTGAGCAAAGCTGACGAGCATGTGGAAGAAACAGTAGCTGTCTCTGCTGCTTCTTTAGCAATGCAAACTACTTTGGAAGGAGAAACTCCTGAAAGTCCAGAAAGACTGGAAAAATCAACAGTAGACGTGGAAGATGAGGATGACTTTGTTGATTTGAAAGAGGAAAGTAGTATGCCTTTACCTTCAGAAAAGTATGCAGAATTGAACAAGGAACGTAACTCTAATGAAAGCAAAGTGACAAAGCAGGAAAAAGCAATAAAGAAGCAATCTGAATCTGTGCTTTTAAAATCTGAAGATACTGAAAATGTGGATGGGAAGAAACAAGAACTGACTTCTTTACCGGAGACAGTGAGTTCTGCAGTTCAAGAAGTAGTGACTCAACCAGATTTGAAAGGGAAAAAGAAGCTGGAGGAAGAAAAAATTCTTTTTAGTGAAAGCAAAACAGCTGAAGAAAATGCAAATGCACATGTGCCAGAGCCTGCTGGAACCTCTGATAAAAGAATCGCCAAGCTTGATGTTTCTAGTGTTGCATCAGATACAGAAAGACTGGAACTGAAAGCTAACACATGTCTAGATGCACCTCTGCCCCCTAGATCCATACCTGAGGTAAATTCTACCTATCCTTCATCTGTCTAGCTTAAAAATAAAAGGAAGTTGTTATGAGATTTTTGAAAAAGTGTGCCTACACACATTTTGGAGATTTTAATGTGTGTGGATTTTGTGAGTTATCTAAATAATACTTCCAACTCCTGATTAAAATAGCCATAATTCTTACTAATTTGTGTACTGAGAAGTCTCTGAGATTTTATTCTTTGTACATGCACTTACGGATGCTGATGGAGACTGAGTATTTGGCTAGATGGACACTTCATCTGTGTTGATACTTCTTAAGTTTGAAGAATTAAAAGAAACATATATATTCTGAGAGGATTTTATCTAGAATTTCTTCTGCTTCTTTACTCAACCTTCTTTTTACTCTTTTCAATCTAATCTCAACTCATAATGATTGAGAAGCAAACATTGCTTGTACAGAAAAAAAATAGGACTGTTTCTTTGATATCTTGATGGAACTTGTGAAAATATTTTTTACACTAGCTACTCTGCAAGTATGAAATACATATACATATATATATGAAACTATAAAATTTGATATGATTATCACTTCATTATATCAACCTATATTTTTGTGCAAGTGTAATTTAAAACTGGGCCTCTGTTGCATACTGCAGTGCTCCCCCCCTCTAGTCTTTAGTTGCTAACTCAGCTTATTATGGTTAAATAGTCACGTATCTGAGTACTTCCCTTCTGCAGAGATACCTGCTAATGGATGCTCTTCATTCTGCACCATTCTTCCTTAAAGGAGGAAAACCACTGTCTACAGCAACATATACTCCCCCTGTGGTAAGGTTGGGTTGCTGCTTGTGTATGCCTGGACTGACAGGTGTGGTAGTGCAGCTGTAGACTAGTTTGTAGGTTTGGTATTTCCAGTAAATAGCATTTGTGTAGTAGTTTTAGCTTTATTTGTAACTATGTACACAGTCTAAACTCGTTGAATATCTAAAATCTCAAGTCTATTAAATGCATTTCAGTGTATACCATGGAAGCTAACTAGAGTGTGGGTTTTCTTTTGTCTGCAAATTGTGTATTCAGCCCTCAAGGCAGCAAGATTCTTCAGGACAAGAGCTAGCTGCTACATCAGATGGGCAGAGAAGAGACTCTAGGTCAACTGTGTTCCGTATTCCCGAGTTTAAGTGGTCACTGATGCATCAGCGCTTGCTCACAGACTTGCTCTTTTCCATAGAAACAGATATACAGATGTGGAGAAGGTAAATTTCTATGCTTTATATGGAACGATCTGTACTGGCATTTCAATTATAATTAACTTGAGATTTTGTTGAAACTGCATCAGAGTCACTCTTTGACTTTGAATTTTGCACATCTGATATTGTACTCATTATTCAATAGCTTTACTTATTTTGTGACCTATACCCAAATAGTCTCAGATATTTTTTTAATACTCTTTACAGACATAAATGTGTTTTGGTTGAGGGCCTGCACATATATTTTGACTGAAATCCTGACTACATTTAAGTCAGTGGCAGTCTTGCTGTTGATTTTTATTGGACCATGTTTTTCATGTTCCTAATGTATGTAAGGGCCTGCATCTTTTATTAGTATCTAATGGACTAAAAGAAAATAGTCTATTTCAAACAGTATTTATTATGTATGCATTAATGTTGCTGCTTTGATAGGGTTCTATGAACACGGAGATGTTCTGAGTGTTTAAAAAGTAACTTGTAACAGGTATCTGGAATGTAATCAAGTTGAATTTAGTAAAAAAAGGTAACTGTGAAAACAGTGGTAATTCTGCATTTTACTTTAAGATTTAATAACTTAAATAAGAGTGGTATCTATTATTAGCTCGTAGTAGTGAACATCAAATTTAAATTGAACCGTATAGCTGTACTGAACTGATAAAAAGGAATGTAAGGATGAAGAAATAGAGTACTTAAGCAATTAAAACCAATTTAAACTGCGGTGAATTCTTGTCTGACTAATTTTTAGGATGTGATGTCCTGGTTTCAGCTGGGATAGAGTTAAGTGTCTTCCTAGTAGCTGGTGCTATGTTTTGAGTTCAGTATGAGAAGAATGTTGATAACACACTGATGTTTTCAGTTGCTGCTAAGTAATGTTTAGTCTAAGGTCAAGGCTTTTTCAGCTTCTCATGCCCAGCCAGCGAGAAGGCTGGAGGGGCACAAGAAGTTGGCACAGGACACAGCAAGGGCAGCTGACCCAAACTGGCTAATGGGGTATTCCATACCGTGAGACGTCACATCTAGTATATAAACTGGGGGGACTTGGAGCGGGGGATGGCCGCTCAGGGACTAACTGGGTGTTGATCGGTGGGTGGTGAGCAATTGCACTGTGCATCATTTGTACATTCCAGTCCCTTTATTATTACTGTTGTCGTTTTATTAGTGTTACCATTATCATTATTAATTTCTTCTTTTCTGTTCTATTAAACTGTTCTTATCTCAACCCACAAGTTGTACTACTTTTCCCGATTTTCTCCCCATCTTACTGCGGGGGGGAGCAAGCGAGCGGCTGCATGGTGCTTAGTTGCTGGCTGGGGTTAAACCATGATGTGATTAAATTAACCTCTCAGGACATCACTGGATATAGCTAAAATGTA
Organism: Elanus axillaris; assembly: GCA_026212715.1. NCBI lineage: Eukaryota > Metazoa > Chordata > Aves > Accipitriformes > Accipitridae > Elanus > Elanus axillaris. The sequence continues at coordinate 23,835,786 of JANZLQ010000007.1, read as the reverse complement.
TTTTTAGTTTAGGTTCTGTTTTGAAAATCTATTTCCACATTTAACAGGATTTAAGTTTTTGTGTTTTGTTGATTTTTAATTTCTCTGAGAAGCCCTTAGTATCTGCTTTATTTTTCCAAAGATTTAAGACCTAGTTCACACTTCCAGGAAACTATTTATTGCCTGGTATGTTATAGGCTGGTCTATCATTACTTGCTATAGCAAAAGTCACTGTATCTTTATCCAAATGATGACTAACACACATCTTGGTGTTTTTAGGTAGGTGTGATCTGGAGAGGTTTAAGAACAGAATGGAAAGGTAGTTTTAGGTTTAGATTAAGGTACATCAGTTGACCCTTACAGTCATGTGTTACTTGCTGCCCCATTGCTAACTCTCTTGTTTCAGTTTTATGAAAGCATAAAGATGCTAAAATACTGCAAAAATAAAGCTGTATTCTGAATGGTTTTTTTTGGACAGCCATTCTACAAAAACTGTGATGGACTTTGTGAATAGCAGTGACAATGTCATATTTGTGCACAACACAATTCATCTCATCTCTCAAGTGATGGACAACATGATCATGGCTTGTGGTGGTATATTGCCATTACTTTCTGCTGCTACTTCTGCTACTGTAAGAAATTTCATTTTTATTTGAAAATTTATCTCTTGTGGGAGGATGCTTTTCTTTATGCAGTGTATTAACTATTATATCTGTCCTTTTGGGAAACAAGAATGCATGTGGGTTATTTCCACAAGCATCTCTTTCCTTCCTTTGCTACTTCCATGCTTTCCCTAAGATAAATTGTGTGCCTGCCTTCTTTGCCTGAAGACATAAAAAGAAGTTGCTTAGCTTCATTGTCCCACAGTGGTCTGGAATGGGATTAAATCTCAATACTAATAATTATAACTAGAAGGTGACTAACTACCACTTTTGCATGTGACTGAAAATGGACTTCCAGGATACTTCTTTCTCATTGAAGTTGTAGGAATATCACCTTTGTGAAGAAGTAAATATTGCTTTCAATTTTTCTCTGTGTAGCATGAATTGGAGAATATTGAGCCAACTCAAGGACTTTCAGTAGAAGCATCTTTAACATTCCTCCAGAGATTGATCAACCTTGTGGATGTGCTAATTTTTGCAAGCTCTCTTGGTTTCACTGAAATTGAGTCTGAGAAAAATATGTCATCTGGAGGAATTCTGCGACAGTGTCTTCGTCTGGGTAAGCAAATAAAACCACTTAATGAGCATAGGAGCTTGCTGTTACTAAATAGTTAGCGATTTGTTACTTTTTTTTTCCCCTCTCCCTTTTCTGTTAAGTCAAAATTAAATTTAGGTAAAGAAGCATTGGGATCTTTTACTGTTTCACTATTACTGTATTCTTCAATGCATATATATGGGGTTCTTTTCTTCTTTAAAAACTTTAAATAAAATAAATTAAATTTGGTAGCCTGACTGTTGTGGATGCACATTTTAATTTTATCCATGAAGATATTTCTTTTGACAAAGTTCCCCAAACAGTCAAGACAGAGAATGTAGCAGCTTTAAGAAAAAGAAACTTTGTACTCTATAACAAAAACATGAACTTTTACAAGACCTGGAAAAGATGTTTAAATCTTGAGGTCAGTAGATGAAAGTATGGTGAAAACTAGAGATGTAAATTTCTAAAGAGTAGGGTTCAAATTGGGCAGTAGTTGTACCCAATATTATAGTATGTTTGCATCAAATTGGGTTGAAAGAAAGGGGTCATTACCTAAAAAAGTAATGACTCTTCTGGAAATGAGAATATAGAAGATCATAATAGGGTTCAGTTAGTTAATACAGGAGGAGAGTATTCATGCTAATTGCATGCTGTAAGAGTTTTTGTAATGAAAAATTTAATTTCCATGAGTGCCATAGCAGCTCAGAGCCTCAACAGTAACTAGCCTTCATCTCCCTTTCTAGGCAATTAAAACTTTGTGCAGGTAGAACAAGATTTATGGCATACAAACGGGTATAGAGGTGGGGTAGTTCTTTTTTCCTTTGAAAAATAATATTAGAAGATGAAACAGGTATAACTGAAGCTAAGAAAATAAATCATGTAACTTCAGAACATTAGTCCAAGAGTAACAGAGCATTGTGAAGCAAACATTGTCATTTGTTTCACTAGTGTATCCCTTGTCTTTCTTCCTTGCTAGTGTGTGAAATTTAGCTGTCTTCACTCTTCCCACCACCCCATGGTTGTATGCATGGTAAAATTTCAATGAAGGATGCTAACTTACTCACTTTCAAGTATCCATTAGATATAGCATGCATGTTCTAATAGTTTAGTGTTAATTATAAATTATTAAAGAATTTTGAGCATTGGTTTGGTGACTATTTAAAATTTATGGAAGCAAATTATCATTTTACTGATGTGCTTAAACTTTTTAGTTGAAGTGATAAACAGAAGTGTATTATGCATCTCGGTAAGGGATATAGACAATACTATTTCCCAGAGTAATTATTCATATTTCTTTTCCCTTCAAGTATGTGCGGTAGCAGTAAGAAATTGCTTGGAGTGTCAGCAGCATGCACAGATGAAGCCTGTTGGAGACATTGTGAAGAACCAAAAAACAGGGCAGGGCTTTACAGGAACAGGAAAGTCTGCAGCAAAGGCAAGTATAAGGCCACACTCAGGAGCACAAAAGCCAGTAATTATTACTCTGTATGGAGGGATAAGTTTTTAAATTTATATCTGCACCACTGATGCTTTTATAGAGCTGAAGGGCATGAACACTCGAAATACTGAAGTAGTTTTTCCAAGATGTTAATTTAACACTGTGATGGGTTGACCATGGCTGGACGCCAGGTGCCCACCAAGTCGTTCTATCACTCCCCCC
>JANZLQ010000007.1:23782334-23832847 GCA_026212715.1 Elanus axillaris | reverse complement strand
CTTCCAGCAGCTTCTCACAGAAGCCACCCCTGTAACCCCCCCCACTACCAAAACCTTGCCACAGAAACCCAATACAAACACTTACATATTTAACCTCCCACAGTGAAATAAATCCACCATGAGAATTTGCCAGATTTTTTTATTCCTTTAAATATGAAATGCGTATCTGATCTTTGTGCTCTAGTTATGACAATATGATGTACAGTGGGTGGTTGTACACACTCAATGATTCTTGGTAGAATGCTTTTAAAAACAGAATTTGAAACAGTTTGTTGTGTTGGGTTTTGTTTAAATAGAGTCCAGTGGACATTGTGACTGGTGGCATTTCTCCAATACGAGACCATGACAGACTTCTGCAGGATATGGATATTAATCGACTTCGAGCAGTAGTGTTCAGAGATATAGTAAGTTTACAAATACTGTTGTTCTCTTTGTAGCTGGATTTCTGCGTATATCTGTTTGCTGAACACTTGCTATGTGTTACGCAGTTTGGCTAAATTGAATTTACAAAAACTGAACGCTGCTTGCAGTAGTTAGGAACTTGTAATACTCTGCAGCTGTTGGAGTGTTTAGGATTGGAAAGAGGGAGAGCTTAAAATTGCTGCCTGCCCATCAGGCTCTTTGGTGTGTTCCTAAGAGCTGATTCTCTGGAATTCCGCCTATTGTATATGAAATATGTTTAGTACAAATACATACTTTCACATGGTGTACATGGACAAACTGTTTATGTATAGTATGTACAATAAAGATGTTTACGTATACTTTTTGAAAAATGAGTATCTTTCTAGCTAATTAAAAATTAGAGGTCATCTCTAATTCCTTTACTTCCCCTCAGAGGAACCAATTTGTGTGCATGTGCTGTAAATACGCATATGTTTTTCAGTCTTAACTAAAAATATCTTTTCCCTATGTCAGCAACTTTATGGCTGATATTGAGGAAATTGAGATTGATTGCTTAAAAAAACCATCTCTGTAAGCAAATACAGCAGCTATGATGCCTATGAGTCATTGGTGGCCACAAGCTTGGACACCAGAACTTATTTTACAATAACTGGACTATTTAGCAAGTATAATGATTTACACAGTGACTTTTGTTCTACCCAGAATAGTGAAGGATCTTTGGGTTTTATCTTTACAGCAACTATTGATTGAAATGAGCTTCTTTCAACCCCTACTTCAGTATCAGTGTTGAAAAGAGTAATAGGAAGTGAATCTTCCATACTGGTGGCAACTGAAATAACCTTAATGATGCAATCTTCAAAATCAAGCAAATTTTGTGTAGTCATTTTGTTCTTTAAAAAAAACTAATATATACACAGAACCTCTGCTTTATTTATGTATCCAGTCCACCAGCTTTTCTGTTTCATGAATAAATATGAAATGATGCAATAACTCTGTTTTTTGGCTACTCTGTTGAGCTGTAGAAAAAAATTAGACTTTAAAAGATCTGTTTTGGAACAGTTTTTATCTGAGTTGCTTATACTTGTATCTAAATATTTTATGTTTGATTTGCATGCAGTTTCTTACATTTTGTTCAGCACAGAGAATTGTGATTGGCACAATTTGAACCAGTATAGGAGGAACTCAGATGGATTCCACTTAACCACCACCAGTAATACTTTCAGTATTACATGAACTTTATTTCAAGGAGTTCTACAAACATAGCAGAAAAAATAAGGAAGGGGTGGTGCTAATTCACTGGATCACAACTTTATTAAGTACAGTTGGAAACTGTTTTGCAAAAATTCATCTAGCAAGAAAATTCTTTATAAACCTTACCATTGTAGGGGACTTTCATCAATCTTGTACTGCTTGCCTGATGCTAACCTGTTACTGGCTTACTGTTTCTGTCTTGTTCTATGAAAGTTAAGGATTTGGGCCGAGCCAAGGGGATTATAGGTTGTTTTTTCAGTGTAACATAGAGGATCCATCTATGTTATCTTGTTCTTAATAGAGACCTTCTCTTAAACTTCTCCCAGTACAGCTTAATAAAGAACTCTTCATGCAATGTGGGGCTTCAGTAGGCACTACAGGCAAGATAAAATGAGCTTTATAGTTTTAACTTACTTTCTTGAACTGCTTAGAGGGAAAAATTGAATGCTACTTGAGCCCTTATGTAAATGAGGGGGAAAAAACCCAAACACACTTGCTCTTACTGATTGGTCAGTGGAGGATCCAAATAATCAAGTCTTCTTTGATCCCAAAGTGTACAAAGCTTTTCTTTTTTCAACAGCTAAAGGGGACAGGCTTCGGCTAAATCATAATATCTAGTCAGATCTGGGATGTGGCTCTTTCCTCTGTTTCACTAGGGGTGACTGAGTACTCTGGGGAGGTACACGTTAAGTTTTGTTTTTAAGATTTTCTTAAAATCTCTTCATAAAGTTACAGCTGTAATACACATGCATATTTGCCAATTCTTGTTTAAATTGTACATAGTACAGTACACCCATCTGAACAATCTGATCATGAAATAAAACCTTAACACTGGTTCTGGGATTTCTTCCCCTTCCTTCATTAATATATAATAGTTTATAAATGCTTTTACAGTTTTGTGGAGTATGCTTGCCTGGTTGTACTTCACAGCAAATGCTGTTAATATCTTGGCACATTTGAGGAAACATAATAGAGGAAACACCTGTAAATAAATAAAGGGGATCTAGTCCCTGCACTAATTCAAAGCAGTCAAAACACACAATCTTTAGTCAGAGTTGTCATATTCATAAATGAAAAATGAAAGGATTAGTGTCATTTGAATACAGTTGCTGTATTCCCTAGCTTTATAGGTGAGACAAACTGTGACTAGAGAATATTGTTCTTCCATTGTTGACATATCAGCTTGGTCTGTTTATGGTAGCACTGGGCATACTTTACATAAAAATCAACATGCTGCTGAAATTGTAATGGAAAAATCTGTGTGTGTGTCCTTTTTTTACAGGAGGATAGTAAACAGGCTCAGTTTTTGGCTTTGGCTGTTGTATATTTTATATCTGTGCTCATGGTTTCAAAATACAGAGATATACTGGAACCCCAGAATGAAAGACGACCACCAAACCATAGTCAGTCATTCAAGGAATCAGAGAATGAAAATAATGAAACTCCTGCTACAGGTGAACTGTTAATCATTTGGCCAAATGAAATAATGTGGCTTATGCATCTCAAAAGTCTGTAGAAGTCCATGTGAAATTGTACAGAAATATGCGCATTGTAACCATGTAAAGAAACAACATTATAGTATTCAGTTTGCCTCAGTATTTGTGTGTATCTTTTCCTGATCTGAGAAGAACTATAGGTTCTTCTATATAGGTTCTTCTAATCTATAGGTTGATTTTGCTGTGTAGATGTGGTTAGTCTCACTGAAGTAGCTAAGTATTCACAAATGCTTGTTGTAGAAACATTACTATTTTGTAGAAGGTTAAGTATGCATGAACATAGACTGGCAGCTTTTTGTTTCTACTATAAGATTTCTTTCTCCTATTCTAATTTAGGGCAATCGACTAATTTTCGTTCTTTGACTGTTAAGTCAATACCTTCTATTTCCTTGTCTCAATTTTTGGATGTTATAACTTTTCAGGCTTCTCGGAAATTAGAAGGAAATTTTTCTGTTCTAAGTTTCCTATTAAATACTTACGGATAATATTAAATCTTTAAGTAGGCAAGAGGATGTACTTATAGCTGTGTTATTTCACTTGTCACCCCTTGATGTTACTTCTTTAGGAGCAATGTGGTGAATACAGTTCTGTTAATAATGAACTTAAAATGTGTTTTCTATATTTGGTATGAACAGATCTGGAAAACCCATCTGCTGCTCTCGGTCCTTCAGCCTCCACTGAAGATTCAGAAAGTACAGTATCTATACAAAGAAGGGATTCTGGTCTCGGAGAGGAACCAGCTTCAGGGCAAACAAACAGTTCCAGTAGTGTTACTGAAGCAGGACCTCTGAAGGTCAGTGCAGGTCCAGATGCAATCAGTGAAGTACTGTGCACACTCTCATTAGAAGTAAATAAGTCTCAGGAGGGCAGAAGTGAGACAGGATCAGAGGATAGTAAGCCTGCAGATTCTGTGCCAGCTGCAAAAAATGTCAACGTAAAGGACATTCTGAGAAGCTTGGTAAGCACACCAGCTGATGGGACTGCAGTGGATGCTGCTCTTCTGCCACCAACCTTCCTTGGAGTTCTTGGCGATGGAGCTGCTGAGCAGCCTGTACAGTTCCATTCCTTTGACAGGTAATGTAACTTCCAAAATATTTGTGCTGTTTAATTTTGCTTAAGATAGCTGTGAGGAACAGAAAAATTCACACTTCAGTTCACCAGATCTCATGTACAGTGTCATCTAGTACTTAATATAATCAAGATGCTTTGATTTACAAGTAGAATCTTTGACTACAAAGTCCACTGGCATCACATAGGTTCGTCATGAAGGTATGCTCTGCAACTAATGGGATGCTATGTCATGCTAAAAAGGATTGTGGAAATGAAAAATGACTGATGATTGGGTTATACTTGAAGGTCTTGAAGCCAGCACCTCTTATTAAGAGTTAACTTTCCTGTCTCCATACATGTTAGAGCTCAGAAGCAATGTGGTAAGAGGGCCAATAAATTGCCTAGAAATGACTGCAAGACTAAAAGAAAGGATTGAGGGTGTAAGCTCTTTGTCTTTTCTGTTCACCTTTTCCTAAGTGCAGCACCTGAAGATGAGTGCTGCTGTATTATGCATATTTAGTTAGTTTTAATGGACTCAGGAAATAAAATGGACATTAAGTAACTTAAAATAACGATGTCTAGATTAGCTTGTCTATTGATCACAAAGCTGTATCTAGTTACTGTTACACCTGAAAAAGAATGCTGGTTTAATAATAGTTACAATTGGATTGAAAACAATGGAGTAATCATCTAGGTGTACTTCCACCTATAGAATACTCCCATATTCATTTATGAAAGTGCTTATGTTCTGCCTCCTAGTGCTAAAAGCCTACTTTAAATCTTTCAGGCTTCATTCAGTAAGTATATCCCTAAGCTGTTAGATTTGCTTTGTTGTTTTAATAGCTTAAATTTAGTTTCATTTTAATAAATATCTGCCTTTCTTAATACTCAAATGCTGTGGTGGATTTAAAATGGAGCATTCCTGCTTTGTTTCTCTTTCTTTTCCTTTTAGACTGAAGTCTCTCTTTCCTGATTGTAATTTTGGTGTTCCCTACATCTCAGTGTCATTAGCTCCTTACCTCTCCAGGATTCCCCAAAACAACAAAGAAAACAAAGAACAAAAGAATCCTGAATTCCTACCTCTAGAAAAGCCTTAGTCATACCCAGAAATCCTGCAGTCTATTTGCAAGGGAATCCCTTGTTACCATACCAGTATCTGATCATCTGCTTCCACCTTGAACTTCCTCTGGCTCTGATGTCTTTGCTGTCTATGGCTGCCTTGCTCAAAGTAGCAAACTTAGATGACCCAAGAAAGGAGTGCAGCTCTGCCAGGGGAATGGATGCGGCTGTCACAGCATGCCTTCTCAACTCAGGTTCCATATCACTAGTGGGGGAAGAGGTGGTGGTGGTTGTCTGGCTAGATTAGACACGATGGTGTGTGTATGCTAGCATTTGGCCCCCCTGCTCTTGTCTCAAAGTAAATACAGTGTTCTGCTTGTGATGCTAAACAGGAGGACTTTTTTGGGGAGCAGTAGGAGGGTGGAGGCAGAGGGGGAAAATTGGTAGAGGAGGCACATTCAATTAGAACTTGTCACGCCTCTCCCTGCTGCTGCCCAAATGCTTTTAGCACTTCTTCATTGCTCCGCAAGTGGGCAGTCGATGTAAAATAGCCTAATGTTTTAGACCGTGGCTGATGTTCTTCCTCAGGAAATTCTTATTGTTCATTGCTGAGTGGTAGAGATTTGAACCACAAAATAACATTTGTCTGGAGAACCAGTACAGAAATCCGTGTGGCATTTAGGAATTATTTTTTAGCTATTGCTAAAATTGAAGGTTTGTGCTGCCCATGCAAATCTGATTTGAATTGGTCTAAAGCAGGTTGACTAGACAGGAAGTAATTGGGCAGTTACAGTGCTGATATCTGACATAGGTAGATTACACCTACAAAACCTTATCAGAGGAAACAGTGCAATTTAATTTGATAACATGTACACTAATGAAACACTGGGCATTGACGGCAGCCCTTCAGTCATTTGCAGTTCTGCGTTCTTTTCTCTGTATAGTTGCAGCGTGTCTTGTATAGCAAGTCACAGAAAAGTTGAACTACTTGCTGTTTTGCCCTTTTACTTTCCCAGTGCTGCACTGTCCCAGCTGGGCTCCTCTCTCCTTTTCCCATCTCTGAATTGCCAGCCATTTGTAACCACAACTCTCAACATTCTCTCACTTAACCATGAGATGTAATTACAGTATCAGATACTGAAAGGGAGCTAGTCTGGTGAAGGAGTATACACAGAGGAGTGAAAGGGCTGCATGTACTGAAGCAGTAGACCGCACCATGGTTGTGAATGGAAGAGCAGGGGGCAAGGGGTTTTGTAGGGGTTATGTATCTATCTGCACTGCTTCACAGTGGTAACTTGCGGGTATTATTTTCCTATGACTTTTCATGTTTAGTGGGTGGGGCCAAGTATGTCAGGAAAAGGTCATGAACTAGTAAAAAATATTTTGTCCTTCAGCAGTTGCATGTGACCTCGGTATGTCAGCAGCTCTGTGTTTCTAGGTGGCTTAATTTTTTGTTTCCTTGCTTTTGTGGGTATGTCAGGTAGACAGTGTACTTAGTGATGGAGAAGTCTTACCTCTAGTCAATTATCATCAGGTAGTGCCATGTACAATCTTGTATCTATGGTAAATATGTTGATCTGTGATAAGGCATGTTGCTAACTAGCTAATAAATCAGAATAACTGTATATATGAATATTTGTATTTATTTATATTTAAAATTATATAGACAGGAAAGTTTCATGACCTCTTGAAGGTGACTGTATCTTTATATAGTACAACTCTGCTTAGAATACAAGTTTATGCTCTGAAATGACACCTAGTGACAACAGTGGGAAGGAATTTTACCAGCAAAAGAAAAACCTCTATACAATAAACTGTAATAGAGTTGGAAATAGTAGCTCTTACCTCTGGGGTAGACAAAAATACTAAGATACATTGGAAAAGCTTGGAAAAACAGGCTTTGTGATGCTCTCTTATTTTCTGTGTCTGTTTTAATATATTGTTTGAGGGCAAACACAAGTTCTGTGAGTTAATTTTTTTTTCTTTTTAAAAGACACTTTGTTAAAAGTTGTTCCCATGTAGCAGTTTACCAGTGGGGTATCTCCGGGAATTTCAAAGCATCTCTCTGATCCTGCGTTTATCTCAGGAATGCTGTGTCAGAAATCAAAACTCTCCTCATATCTTAAGGATTATCAACTTCCCAGCCATAGCTGGAGAGTATACAGTAACAGCTATGTGAGTGAAACCTTACTGAAAGGCTGCCAGGTTGCAAGCCTTTGCAAACAGCTAGGTGTGTGTGTTCATTCCCATGCCAAAAATCTTCCCCTTATCTTATGTGAAGATACAATCTTGTGATTAGTGGGTGCCAGGGGTTTATCGTGATAAAGTTCAGGACTTGCATTGGCTTTTTCCCAAGATCCATAGGGACGTGAATTAATGTTCCAATTTCAGTGTGTCCTAAACCAGCAGTTTTCTTATTTAGTAGTAATCTTTTAGAAAAAGAGGACGGGGCTAATGTAAGCAAATTTAAATAAAACAGAAATAAAAATAACGGAAGCTTAGGATAAAAAAACAGATTATGTTTTTCTTCAGTTAGTCTAATAAAACCCATAACCTATTCCTTGCCATTTTTACTGTGCAATTTAAAAGAAAATGTTGGTCTCTCCTGTCTTCTGCTCTTTGTGGAAATGTTCAATAATCATGTCGTAGGAAGCTGATGCTGAGGGTTCAGAGGAATATAGGCTCTTAAATCATGGTCTTGTACCATAGAGCTTAACTTTCAGAATAGATATGTTAGTAAGCTTGTTTATCTATTTGGAACTTCATCTATAAGCTGCTTAGTTTGGCTCAGCCTGTTTATGCATTTGTCAGTCAGTGGGGTGCATGTGCCTTTGTAATGGTGGTTGGTTGTGGTATTTCAGTTAAATTTAATCAAAGTCCTTTTTTTATATGGAAAGAATACTTTTTAGACTTCATTGATCTGGGCCTCAAATGTAAAAAGAATAAACTTGTTGAGAAGCTGAAGTCTACCAGGTACAGGTAAAGACAGAATATGAGAATGGCAGATCTGTAGATCAAGGCGCATAAGCTGTGATGAGAACCTTGGCTCTTTTGGCACACCAACAATTTGTATTATGCAGGGGCTGAAGAGGCAAACTATTTGAAGTCTTCTCCCTGCCAAGCTGATTTTAAAGTTCTCTTACAAAATTGATTGTATTCTTTCTATCATCTCTTCCCTCCCTGCCCTGATCTCTCATGGTTTTGAGAGTCTTTTATTCTTCTTTTCTCCTTGGGTATTTCAGGGGGGGCATAAGAGAATGGGTATTATCTACAGACAGCAGAGCCCATAGAATGACACTGACATGGCAGGCTGCTTTCCTGGCTCTCAAAGTAGAGGTAAAAATAAGTCTCTGATCCTCTTTATTGGTCTTTTGCTCATTGCATAGGAGCCCTGCAGTGGGCATCATTCTGGTAGCCTGGAACAAGACTAACTTCTTTTGGTTTTGAATTAAAACCATTATCCCATAGGGAAACAGACAAACTGTCACCTGTGTTGCTGTTCAATGCTAAAAAATGGAATGCTAAGAATTAAATCTGTATAAATTCCTGTATGTCAAGAGGAATTAGAGTTCATGTAAGTATTTTTAAATTATAGTGAGGTAATCAGTTTGGCCTGGCCCATGTTGTATTAGGAATATTTGACTTGCACCCAAGGAAAATTTGTAACTTGAAATATATTTAAAATTGATTGTAGACTTGCCAACTTAAAAAAAAAATATATTTAGGAAAATGTACTCAAAATTTAGGAGATATTTATAGATATTTTATATCTTTGTATTGAAACAGAAGAATCAGTGATCTGAAACCAAGAAAGCTTTCAATAAGTAAATCCTTATAGAATTTGGCAGAATAGATCATTATTGTGTAAGCCTTTGTCTGTGATGGAAGTCAGTGTTCAGCTCAGTGGTGTGTGCTCATTCAGCAGTGAATAATTGTCTGCAACACGAAGGCTTCTTACACTTCAGCATAATTGGGACTAATAACACACTGACCTTCTGGCTAAGACGTATTTATGGTGGCTAGTTCTCACTATGCCTGACCTACGTTTATCAGTTCATGTGTTGTAAATTCCTACTTTAAACCTTAAATATTTTATTTCAAATTAAAAAAAGGCAAACATCTAGGCAAACATGTACAAACATGTAAATGAGGCAACTAAACTATGATTTTTACCATAGTGCTTGAGGTCTGCTTGAAATATACCTTAACAATTTTTGTGCAATTTTTCTAGTTTATTTCTCCTGTATCTGAATATGGTGATAAAGGCTGTTAAAATATACAAAGGTAACCCAAAAGTATAGACTTAACTGAAATGGTGTGATAATGTGAATGTTAAGGAGTAAAATGTATTGATGGTTTCCTTCCATGTGACACATTTCTACCCATGTGTGAGGTTGCTTAATGTATGTTGTTATTATGATTAAATTAATGCGTGATTACAGATGTTTTTTAAAATACATTATTTTTGTAGATCTGAGGAAATATATTATAAGGCCGCTTACTGATGAATATTTTATTCACATGTGTAGCTATATTTAACTTTTAAGAAACGCTTAGAAGTTTAGCTACTAAAAAGGATTGTCTTGTGTACTCTTTCAAAGCAAGTGCCCTGTTACTTGAGAGATGTTGGAAGCACGATTTTTAAGACACTTCTCTGATAAATTTACCTGATTTTATAATGTGCTAAACACTCCCATGTTTTCCACATAGTATATTTACTACAATATTTAATCTTGATTTTCAACAGTCTCATACATTCTTTCTGCCAGTTGTATTCATTTTATTTATATTAACATTTAAATAATCTTTTGAAAGAAGAACACAAAGGAACATCGGTGGTTAATGGCAAATATTTCTGTTTGAACACAGTTGCATTTCCACCTAAATATTCAGAGAAAATAGCATATTACTACACAAAGAAGGCAAAATGTAGGCATTTCAGAATGTAAATAAAGAAACATGACCAATGTTTATACTTCAGATATCTTAATTTGCTTTCCAGTATGTGGTAAATACGAATCTGTAGGTGACTGCCAAGCTGTACTTTCATACCTTGAAGAAGACCTGGAAATGGAAGCTCCTAAAACAAATCCTGCAACTGTAACATTGGTCAGTTGCACTGTTGAAAGGGAAGACATACATGATAGTAAACATTACATTACAAATAATGCAGCAATGCGTAGCTATAAAGTAATTATTTTAAGAAACTTCAATGTTTTTGTTTGTTGTTCTTGAGCTATTTTCAAGGATTTTTTTGAATCAGAAGGTCCTGGCAACTGACCAGAAGACAGAGACAAAGTACATTCTGGGTTTGGTGTTTCATTACATCACACTTCTGGAAAATATCCAGCGCTTCTTTTGTTGGGTGTGTGCTTCAGATTGACACAGCTGTCAGGAGAAGGGGCCTTTTTTCTTCACCAGAAATACTGTTTATTTTATTTTGGCTGGAAAAGTTGCAATAATTTCATTTGACTGTTGAAGATCACTATCTAAAATAAATTCTGTTCGGAACTAGTCTGAGGCTAGAATAGTGAGTTGTTTAAAGCCAAAGTTTTCTTCCAAGGTTCAGATTTTTTAATGTGAAGCAGCAAGTTCTCCAGCCCCTATACTGTTGCCTTTTATCTTGCTGAATACCTATGGAGCACAGCAGAAGTCTTTGGTTGTGGTGCATCATGGACACTCTGAATCCTTAAGCAAGCTTGTAACAAAGGGGACCAAAATCTAATATGATCTTTGAAATAGGAATTACCATAGAATTTATGAAGTAGGTTTTTCTTATTTTTACATTCTTTTAGCTGAAAACTAAAACTTTTTTTTTTTTCAGTGGGATATGTTAAACAACCCAAGTTTCTCAGAAAACTTTGTGAGTGTCAGTGTCTCTTGCTTAAAGCATGTGGTGACTGTGTCTGGAATACACATGGGCACACCCATGTGTAGTGTTTATAAGGCAGCATATGTTCTTCTGTATTTTGAAGTCTGAAACCTGTACTAACTAATTTTTATTCCTTGAATCAAAGCAAAAGGCATGATGTTGGGTAATTAAAAAAAAAAAAAGCCTGCTAACAGTTGTATTCTGCAGCTGTGTATTAGTGCCATGCTCCTGGTGCTAGTAATCAGATTGTCTTCCTTGAAGAGAATGCCATTGCTAGATACTGAAAATTATAATGGAAGTGTTAGAATACAATTCCTTTTTTATGTACTACCTGGAAAGTAAGTTACTGAAGATGAGAGAAGGAGCTCTACTTGTATTCCCAAACTTCTACAGATTTGGAGGCAAGGAGGTATACAAAAGATATTAAAAGGCCGAAGAGACTGTTGTGGTCATTTACTGCTGTCTGTTGCAGCCCAGAAAAAAGTAATTCTAATTCCTTTGCTCGAATGCGCCTCTTCTTGGGTAGCTATGGAGAGTCTGGCAACTTGCTGAAACTACTCCCTCAGTGCAGCTACACTTAAGTACGCAGAAGGTCAGTAGAAGTTTACAGGAAGGAATGATAATATATAGTGTTGTGTCAGAAACAGCACAGAAAATGGAAGACTGTTGTAGCTGGGATTTCTTTTGTCTCCATTCATTGTCAGCTGCAGATGAGCAGTGTTAAGGTAACAGCTCCATCTGTGCACAGGCTTCCTTGCTCCCATGAAGTTCCAGAACTGTTACTTGTCCTGTGAGGAGATTCTTGTAGTAGTGCTAAAATTGTTCTAAAATTTCTTCTTGATCCTTCCAGCATGTTCATTTCTGTATTTTCATCTGAAAGGGTGCAGTTCTAATGCTTAAAACTAGTCAAAGTTCAGCCATTTATATACAATTTTTTTTAAGGTATGGGTCTGGCTTGCCCTTTAAAATACCACCTGTTCCATAGTTCCTGGGGCTCTTAAGTAGAATCAGAGAGTAGGATCAGTAGCATTCAGAGGACACAGCCATTCTGATTTGATGTTTTGAGACAATTCTGGAAGCAGAAAACTTCTCTAGAAGATTTGTTTTTACCCTCAAGGTAATGTGATGTTTTCAGATTTAAAATTAATTACATGAATGATATGTTTTGAACAGACAGTACATGTAGATGGCAATTGTGCACATATATGTGCACCAAAATTTGTCATTAAATATTCTCCCATATCACCTTGCATCCAATATAATTGCATGTGTGTTAGTTAGCAGCAAATGGACAATTGTATCTGTAACTTAGTCGGTGTGCAAAGAAATATTTCCAGCTCGTGCACTGAGATCTGATAGAATCCACATGAATATACATGTATTTGTAATATGTCTGTACGATTTGGGTTTAGTAGTATTGATCAGTATTTCTTGAATTGGATAGCTATACAGTAAAAGAACTTAAAATCTATAAAGGAACACACCTGGGCTTCAGTGCTGGGTCATGAATGTTAGAGAAATGTCCAGAAGTTTACTACGTGTGCATGCATCTTGTACTCAGTAAACTTGTGTTAATTATCCAGACCCTTCCAGGTATTTGAATGTGTGTTATTGAATAGTAGTAACAGTTTCCAGACAGTGAATGTCACAGCATATTGAGCAAGAGAGACCCTTCTTATACCTGGGTGATGCAAATTTAGTTGGTAATGTGGTTATAATTTGGAAGACAGTATAAATATATGAATTTTTAGTGCATTGTTCATGTTTCAGGGAAACTGACATGAACATATGAGCAAAATTCATGGTTTAGACGCAGTCTTGACTTGGGGCTCAGGTGTTGTTGCTTCTATTTTTTTAGTGTATAGTTAACATTAGCAGTCACCCTTATAATGATATGACATGTACTGCTTCCAAGTATGGTGCCTGCCTACTCCTGCCATTAAGGAGAGTTGATTTAATCAGTAATGTGTTCTAGCTTCTGTGACATCCTTTGGATTGAAGAAGGGAGTCAAATACAGTCCTCTTTTTCCCATTCTAGCAAGAACTATTTTAGAAATATTTCACAGAACTTCTTTGGTTATTATCACACCAGAATTTGGGTCAAGTTTCTAAGTTACTTTATGTAGAAAATTAATATTTTAAAGCTATTAAGGGAATACTTTCAGTGTGTAGTTATAGTACTGTCAACAAAAGATGTGATTAAATAAATTGAACATTGAAGACTTCCGGCTTATGGTTAACACCAGGTAATTAAAAGTAAGCGCTGCTGTGGGAGTGCATTATATATCAGCTGTACTCTTTACCTCATTAGCTGGGTTTTTGCATGTTTATGGAGCTAACTTGCAATTAAAAATGCCTTTAACGTATGCTTAACAAGGCCTTTTAGGTATTTGGAATAAAGTACTACAATTTAATTGAAATTGGTATAGCATAAATAGATGTCTTAGTAACATGTGATATAAATCTCCATGCCTAACTTGTCACTTCACATCTTTTCCTCTTGTGTAATCTTTAATGCTGACTATATGGCATGATGTTTAACTTGTATACAAGATGGAGATTCTCTCTTTAACTCCAAGGAATGTTTTGAATTGTTATATAAGTAAAACTTGATGGACAAGATATAGTCAAATTCATGCCTTAGCCATATTTTTAAGATGTGTGAATATTTGTACGTGCAT
Organism: Elanus axillaris; assembly: GCA_026212715.1. Lineage (NCBI taxonomy): Eukaryota > Metazoa > Chordata > Aves > Accipitriformes > Accipitridae > Elanus > Elanus axillaris. The sequence goes on along the minus strand of JANZLQ010000007.1, from coordinate 23,819,036 downwards.
GTAGGTATCTGTTAGGATGTTTTTAGCTATAGTATATCCTTCTTCAGTTAATCTTTTGTTCTGCATTAGAATACCAGAAGTAGTATACTGTCAAGGTAACATTCAGTGTTGATAATTTATCTTAATGTTTTCATTTTGAGTGCTGTGATACCTGTTGTAAATAGTTGCCTGAAGTTTAGAACCAAATCTTAGTGAAACTAAGGTGAAAAGTAAAACCTACTTGCCAGTCACTTATCTTGCTGATCTTCTAACTGTCCTGGTTTGTCACAGATTTTGTGGAAGCGGATGAGATACTAAAGTGTACCATAAAAACTAAACAAGGGTGAAGTGTCCTTTTGGTTAAGGTAGATTGCCAGAGGTGATGGAAAAAGAAAACAGGGAAGAAACAGTAGTTTGCAGGACATGGAAGTGTATGTGCTACATGTGTAAACAAGGATCGTGATGCATGAACCTTCATACAATATTATTTACTAACTTTTTGTCTCATATAGGAGTGTTGTCGTACCACCAAAGAAAACGACCATTTCCTCTTCTACAGCTGCTATGGGTATTCCTGCAAATGCTGTCAGTGTGGTTTCTTCTTTAGATTCAGCCCAAGTCCCGGACTTGTCAGGAGAATCTCCTGGTGAGTAAGGGTAAATTAAACAACTTAAATCCCAGCCCTTCCTCTCTTGCTTCTCCCTCCCTCCCTATTCACTCTGAATACAAATGAACAAGTTTTTGTTACATGGTTTTTGTTATGTCTTATATGAATGTGAGATGTTTTTCAATAGTTACCCATATCTCAAAACTCTATAGGTGAGAACAGTTGTGTTTCAGACATTAAGTCACTAGTTGCCTTCTGTTGTAACACTGGTTAGTGTGTGTGTATATATATTATCTCTCTCTATATGAGTCTCACTTATACTAAGAATATTGATACTTACTGCTGGTTTTGTTTTCGTAGGGGAAAGTGTGCCAATAATCTGGGAAGAATCTGTTTTACACTTTATCTTTTTTTTTTTTAACTATTGGAGTATATGTGGTATAACATGTTCTAAATTATCAAGTCAAACAAAGGGACATTTGAGACCTTTGTATCCTGCGTACTACTTTGTCTATATCTTTGTTATGTCCCCTCACATTGCAGCTTGCAGGCCTGTATTCGGTATCCGTGCCTCTAACAAAGACCAGTAGCAGGTACTTTACAGGAAAATAGACGTGACTCTAGGTTAAACTAGACCAATTGTCAGTGATATTATATGGGTTCAAGAATATAAGCATTCATCCTTTTTGATATTTTCTGAGAGTTTGTTCCCCAGATAATTTTATTATTCATAGTTTTGATGCTGTAGCTACATAAATGTAAAAAATAGCCTGTTTATAAATAAAAAAACTACAAAAGTAGTACTGTATTTAAAAAAAAAAAAGGCTTTCCTGAAGTTTTTTGGGGTTCTCCTTTTGCCTTCATCTGGCAGAACAAATGCAAATGACTGAGCAATATTTGTCATATTTTCAAGATTTGTCACAGTTTTTGTATAGCAGGCATACTATATTAACTTGTATTTAGTATAAATGTGGTATATTCTAAAGACTACTGTTGTTACAGATTTCTTATTGTGGAAAATATAAGCTTATTTATAAATTGTAGGGTATTTGTCCAAGGATATATGTGTTAGTGCTAAATAGGACTGAAAATTATATACAAGTGTTTCCAATAGCTTTAGCCTGAGGTCACATTCAGTGTTGATGCTGAACTAATTGCTTTGGACAGTTTTTTCAGCAGGGACATAATTGAGTAGGTTGTTTATAAGCAAGTGGTTCTTTGAACCCTTAGTCTCTCTGGTCATACTGTATGAGATAAATGATGTTTAACCTTATATGCTGTGTCAAAGGCATGCTTTTCTGCTTAGCCATGTTTAAGTCACAAGGCTGTGTAGGATCTCATGATTGTTTGTGCCCATGAAGTTTAACATCAAGACTTAGAACTGATTTGCATCTTAATCAAGGAAATCTCAATCTTTGACTGACTGTTGGTGTTTCTTTTCAGTGTTTGAGTTTCTTGCTTCCTGTTTTCATGAACTTACATGCAAATAACAAAGACTGAGGAAAAAAAAGTAATCCATTGTCACATCCTCTAGTACTCGTGTGTCTGGAAGGTGTTTGTGGCCATCTTCAACTGCCCATTGCATTTCTTGGGAAAATCAAAAAGGTTTTGTTCCAACCATGATAAAGGAAAAGCTATTGAAATCTAGTATGTTCTTATTTTTTGCAAAAGGGAGAATCCATTTTGTCACTGAAATTGCAGGAGGTACTACTCTACTAGTCCAGGAGTAATGTTTGGACTAGGAAAATTATCTGTCTTTTAAAATGTCACAGTTCTTTTGGGAAGATTGGGTCTGAGCAGCAAATCTGTTTTAAAAATAATAAAACCTTACCTACACTGCAATTGTTTAAAGTAATTGCTAATTTGTTAATTTCTTACTGGTTTACCCAGGTTAGTTGTGGACTTAATTATTTCAATTTTTGAAGTCAGTATTCAATTGCTTTTAATAGAAACAAAACATAAGCATTGATTTTCAGATTTAGTCAATCTTTTAAGAATGTATAGAAGAAAAAATAAGTGCTCCTGTGCCTGTAGAATGTGTAAGAAATCCAGACAATAAACAATACTGTTGTAGTTTGCAACTGTGTGACTTCCAGCATGTCTGGGCGTTTTGGCAAATATTGGATGTGTAATCTGAACTGATATGCATAAAAAGAAACTAATCAGGATTAAAAATAGACATGTTTAGACTGGCAACCTAATTAATTAAAAGAAAAAGTAAAGGGATGAATGAAATCATGCCTTAAACAGATTAAAATGTGAGACTGTTTCTTTTTTCCCTAGTAAAATAATGGCATGGAAACAAAAATTTTGCAGAGTTGGAGTGGTTTACACTTATGTTACTCATGTAAATTGCACACATTTAAGCTTGAAATAAAGTTCTGTATAAGACCTTTAACATCTGCATTTGAGGATACAAGTAGCAATAAGTGAGCTTTCTATAAAACCAAAATATATATAATTATCCTGAGTTCAAATTACATGTTCTTTCACTAATTTTTGTTTTCATGCAGCAGAGAACCAATACATTGTTCTCATTTTTTTTCAGCTAACTTTCATTGTAAATCTGTTTACTTTTGTAATTAAGAAAAAAAAATTGGGTTTGGGCTTTTTCACATTTTATACGAAGGCTATTTATTAAACATTATTGCCACATTTAAAAATACATTTCAGCTGTTTTTTATAAAGTCAAAGAATTTTTTCAAGTGAGTTTTGTAGGCATTTGCTTGATATGATTTTAAAACTGGTTAAGCAAGCAGAATATAATATAATTACGTATAATGCCTTAATGTGGAGACTTGAGTTGATTTACTCCAAAACAGAGGTGAATGGGAGATACAGACATTGAAATGGGATTAAACAGCAAGTGGTAGAGTTTTAGTTGTAATGTGTACATAAGCTTAATTTGAGCGTTATATAGTATGTGAGCATCCTCCACCTGTAGATGTGATGTCAAAATTTCTTGGTCAAGGTAGGGTCTCTGTTGAAATATTAGTCGGTCTATATGGTTTCTGGTGCCTCCATTGCCATTTGTGAGCGCTCAGAATTCATCAATCTCCTTCCCAATATTTTTTCCTGAAGTTTGCATCAAGGTTTGTAGCTCAAGGTCTGTGAGTATCTCAGATATTTGACCCCTAAGATTGTCCTAAGCCCATATCAAGTGGATGTGACATGTCCTGGCCTACCAAATACAAAGTGTTGACAAGGTGGAAAGATAACTGTCTAAGCTCACGCTGTTCCTCTGATACTTTGAAAGAGGGTGAAAACACATTTGGCCTCAGACAGCCTGGCCTTTTCACAGAAGTTTCTTCATCTTTACTCATTCAAGCCGCGGAGTATTTCACAGCACAAAAAGCCTTTCCTGAATACAAATGTGCCCCTTGTGGTCTAAACTTGCCCGTCAGTATGTTGCTGATGGCTGTTATTTGGGTTGTTGGTCTGCTGGAATTGCTACTCCAGCTGTTGAAAGATCTTGAAAACAAATGGAGACAATACAGCCTCTTTGTGGCCCATGTAGGGCAAATCCTTTGTTTCTTACGTAGGGTGGTATTGAGCAAAGAGCATATTTACTAGTAATAATCTAAGGAGGAAGAATTTACTTGAGTTGTTTCTTGCTTGGATTGGATCGTAGACTGAGTGTGTGAATTGATGCAGAGATTTTACACTTGCTGTGTCCAGGAGGGGGTATTGGAAAGGCAGGACTAATGTTTGGATAGGCAGAACTTGATGGAGTTGTCTGAGCTATTGTGAACATGCTAGTGGGATGCTTGTATTTTTGTCTGTCACTTAGTTTTTCTTTTAAATGTTTCAGTTACAGTTGTAATGTTCTGAAGTGGTGTGAACTTTTTTGAACTATTTTGCAGTCTGCACTCCCACTGTTTTCTTTGATGCTCTGAGTTTCTCTGTTTATGTACTTGAAGGATTTCATATGCATTTTATTAGTGCTTCACTCTAAAGAATGTTATTTTGAGGCTTTCACTATTCAATTTGCAAATGGTTGTTCAAGTACAGTGTTTATGAAGAGGGAGTACAAAAAGTCTGTAGGAAGCAGGAATGAATTGCATCTTGTACTTACTGATGCTCTGAGTGTAGAAAACACTAAGTTCCACTCAATTTCTGTTGTCTGCCTCCTCCCTGTTTTACTTGGTTCTTTGAGTTTCATTTGTTTTGCCTCTGAGCCACACAGAGTTCCCAGCAGGATTTCTGCTTCTCCTGAGCAGAGACATGGGCTGTTCCCCAAAGTATGAAGTCCTAAACAAGGCCATGTCAAAGGCTGAGGTGAAAAAGGAGGTGGATGCTTGGAAGAAACCTGGGAAGTAGCAGTAACAAGAGATTAAAAAAGAGTTGTGACTCCTGAATTCTAATCCTACATATAGGAAAATGTAAATTTTCTCCCACAGTTGACTTGTTTTGCAAAGAAGAATGGTGGTATTCACTGATTTTTATACATAGGTGAAAATAACCTTGAAGTCTTGCAATAAAATAGGTTAGCACAAGACAAGCTAAAGTAAGAAAAATGAATGTGAAGTGACTTACTGTAAGTGCAGAGGTGGTTCGAGAAATTCACTGGATTATAGTAACTTTTCAGAGAATTCCAACTTTACAGTGACAGTAGTTGAAGGCTATTTCACCCATCAGAATGACACTTCTAAAAATCTCAAATGCTAAGGATATGCAATGGAAATGGTTTAATACTATTTCAGTATAAAATACTGCTTTGGTTTAACCTGTAAATGTGTTCATGTAACAAATCCCTTATACTAGCTTGTAAAACCTTTCATTGTAGTCTTGCATTGTACACTTTCAGCCCCATTAGTGTGTTTTTGAATGAGCTCATTATTTTACTGTATATTCCTTTCATAAAGGGCATCCATGTATTTATGTATGGTAGGTCTGTTGTACAAAATTAAGAGGTATGGTTATGTAATTTGGCTCTCTGTTTTTTTTTTTTACCTTGTCTCCATCCTCCTGGAGTAAAGTATATCATGCACTGCTTGTGTATTGCCAAGTGTACTTTGTAAGTGTATATGCAAAAAAATAAGGATCTTGCACAGGGAGTTTCTTTAACAATATATTATTGCTAGAGACATTATTTGTTTAGACCCTTGGGGACCTTGAATAAGCAATAAGGTTTCACTGTAAGGGTGCTAGACAGATGATCTATTTGCATTTTCTTTTATGTTCTTGCAAATGTCTGTAAAACTGTCAGTTTGAAGGAGCCAGTTTATCAGTGAAAGGATAAGAAAGAGATAAGTCAGTTCAGTTCCACATGTTTGAAGTAGCTACTGCACTTACCCACATGTGTGTTGTGGATGAAAATATGCTACTTAAGTATTTTCAATTTTTTACTAAAGGCAGAAAATATAGTAGAATAAAAAGCCACTTCTGAGTTAAATAAAGTCAAAAAAGTACTTCCAGAAAACAAAATTTGGATGCAAAAATCACTGTTCTTAATCCTATCTAAAACCCCCTTGAAATTCTCAGCTGTGATAAATCTGAGATTCACTCCTTTTAGTGAAATATAAATGAGTTTGGAATGTGGATTTAGGTGATGATAAGCATGAAGAAATTCAGGCCATAAATATCCTTACGTAATCTTCAAAACTAGTATCAGTTTATATAGGTGCCTGCCTTATGCTGTTGTCAAATTCAAATTATCAGCACTTTTTCTGAGATGGCTATATTTCAAAGTTTATTTTAACTTAAAACTTCATAGAGTTTTACATTTGTACCTGATCTTTTAGGCACAATTTGTTTTGATTTGTAGAAGAAAAAAAGTCATGTCCTGTCTATGTTGCCAGTGATTTCCTTTATCTCCCACTGTAACCATTTTTACCAGTGCCATTGTGTGTAAAAACAGAAAACCAAACACTAAAACCAACCCATCCCACAAAATAAAACAAACAACAAAACCCCCAATTACCCTGGATTGAGTCTGTCTCTTTATTAGCCTTATGATGGCTATTATGCCCTTTCATTGTCCTTGCAGATGTTTCCCTTGATTTTTTTTCTATCTTTTTCCTTCAGTTATTTTGCTTGTGGCCTAAATATTGTGTTCAATTATTTTAATCTCATTTAATTGTAAAACTCATGCTACTGTGCTGCCCTGTTAAAGTCTAATTTTTTACTGATAAAATTATCCTTGATTTTGCTATGCATTTAATATAGTGGGTTTTAAGCTGTTTATACTTTTGAATTTGTAACATACCCCATAATTAGTGAATTACCGGTCACAGATTTTATGTGTAGTAAAAAGCATGCAACCATTTATTTAACAAGGCATTCTGCATCTGCAGTCTGCATATTGAGAAGACGTTCTTATTTTGAAGGCTTTGGATGCCATTTCAGTTTCTGTTGAACTACCCAAATCAGTGTGCTGATTTCCACTTATGGATGGTGTATGAGCTTAAGCCTGCTTCTGGACCTGGGGACTTAAAAATATTTTCAAGTCAGCTGGGCTTGCTTAATGGGAATAGGAATGTTGGGCTTTAGGGAGAAAGCTGGGAGTTCTAGTGAAATGGTTTAAATATGGTGGTTATCATGAAAATGAAATAATTGCTTTAAAGTCTTAATCCAATAGGTAGCATATTGTGCATACTTAAGTATGAATGTATGTGTGTAAGAAAAGTAAAAAGAAGAATGACTGTAGCTATTAAGTATTTCACAAACAGCTGGAGTCTTTGGAACCACTGAATCATGTAGCTTGTTGCCTTCTGTGGGCTTTGTTTTGTTTTTATGTACAGGAGGCTCTGATCTAATTTTTGGCACATCGTTTGACTGCTTTTCCTTTGGGAATATATGATATACTTTTTGCTGGTTTGACTCTGTAAAACTAGATCTTAAAGAAATGGAATTATATCCATAGAAACACTTACAGAATCTAGCCATTGCCGTTGAAATTTTCAGTAATATATCTTTGATTCGCCTTTATTAGATAGAGTATTTAGGAACCAATGCCCAGAAGGTTTGGATTCCACCTTGCTTTCAGCTAATACTTTGTTCATTACTTTCTTGTCCTTCATTTTATATGGCCAACACAAAATTTCTTTCTCACCCTGTCATCCCGTACAGAAGTCAAAATAAGAGCTTCACGTTGAATTTATGAAAAGCATAAGTGAATCCCATTCACAAAGATATCTTCTACCTATGAAGAAAGAAAAAGAAATCAGAGGAAAACTTTTCACCATTTTGATGTATTAGTTTAATTTATTAGTTTCTGTGCTGCCTTTGAAGCAAGATTAGAGGAAAACCATCTTCCCTAGATAGAAAAAAACCACAAACAACAAACCACCAAACAAAACAAAACCGTACAAGGTATCAACGCTTCTGGGGGGAAGCTCTGTGTGCCAGTGTTTTGTAGCAGAAGTTTGAAATTTGACAGGAGAAATGAACTTGGTATCTCAGGGATCTGTCTTTGCCATCTTTTTACAAATCTATTCCACTTTAGTCAAGTAGACTTTGAAAAGTTGCAGTTGACACATTTTGGTAGGCACTTTCAAGGTCTTAGCAGCTTATTTCCAGACAGGTTGCATTTAACTGAGCTCACTCCAGTGTAGGTGGGCTGATCAGGATTTTTTCTATAGTTACAGTTCTGAGAAGGGTCATGTCTTGCAAAGGTAGTTGTGAGAACTGAAATTATTAAACTGTTTTCTTGTGTGCTTTTTTACTTTTTTTTGGGTTTTTTTTTTTTTTTTTTTTTTTTTTTTTTTTTTACTTCCCCCCTTTCCAGCAGCATAAGAATCTGAAACTGGAGAGGTGAGAGGAAAGAGAATAGGACAGGGTCTAAGGTTGGAAAGAGATAGGATTGCAGATGGACTAGAAGCAGTCATGCTCCTGGGAAATGCACAGAAATCTGTCTGCTAAGATTCATTCCTCTCTATAGTTTGGAATGCAATGCAAGATTTGTGAGTCACCATTCCTATCCTGGCAGCAAATATCTGTGAAATCTCTGGCTGTCTTGCTTACCCCCTCTTCATCATTGCTAGTACCGATCCATACTGCAGCATGGAGGTTGTATTTCTCTTTATATACTGAACAGCAGAATTTAGTATTTACAGATTCCTACTCTGCTGATGAGAGCCATGTAGTGTCAATTTGACATAACACAATTGCGTATTTTTTTTTTTTAAGTGTAGGATGCATAAATGACCTAGTCTTCCCTATCAACCTTTGAATAATTGATGTGGCAAAGTTAATAACTCATAAATGAGGTTATACCACTGCCATCATGCTAATGATGCTGGTGGTGCAATGGAGAATTTTATCATAGCTGTCTTTGTCAGAGTCCTAGAGTTGCAAAAATTTAAATCAGTCTGTTGAAAATACCCACTCATTTTGTATTCTGCTTCATTTTGACACAAACATGTTTTAAATTTAGACAAAAAAATAATGGTTTTTTGTGTAAGTTATTTGAAATTGGATGAGCGCTTCCAGTAACCAAAAGAAATTCTTTAAAATGTTACCATTTGGCTATATATTAGTACGTATTAGTACACTACAGGAGTACTAAGGGTGTAAGATGCTATTTGTATTGACTGCTTAAGGTTGTAAATGTTCTTAAATTTGTTCAGAGAGAATCATGGCTTATAAAGCCAGAAGGGATCACTGCAGTCTAGTCTGACTTCCTTCATGAATTAAACTGCAAGGCTTCATTGTATTACTTTATATTTGTGCTAAAGCAAAATTTAAAAAGCTTATCATGGCATACCTGGTAAATATGAATATAAGTAAATAGGACTCTTATGGGGAAAAAAAAGTTTGAGTTACAAAGAGATGAAAGGGTTTACCTAGTCCTCACACAGACTTGAAAACCATGGTTTCTTAGAGTTTGAGGGTTTAGTTTCTGGTCCAGTTGTCTAACCTCTAGCATGTTTCCTTATACAATTCATTTATTTGTTACTTTCTCTTGTAGGAAGGGGATCATCTAATTCAAAATTGCCATCTGTCCCTACAGTTTCTTCAGTGCCTGAGGATTCTGCTTCAAATATGAGGTAACTTCTTCAACTGAACCTCTGAACAGCTGTGCTGTGGCTCACAGTTTTGATATTACACTTGGTGTTCTGATTCCACATCACTTCAGAATGTTGTTTTGCTGATGTTCAATACCTAATGAAGGTTTGGCAAAATATATGTCGGTTTATTGATTCCTTCTTATATATCTATATCACTTAAACATTGCCAAAAAATATATTCCTTTCTACAAAAGTTTCAGCAACTTCCTTCTTTTTTTGTTACTCACATGTATCTCTTTACTAGTATTACAGACAGGCTTGAACATGCTTTGGAAAAAGCTGCCCCACTTCTGAGAGAGATTTTTGTGGATTTTGCTCCCTTTCTTTCTCGGACTCTTTTGGGCAGCCATGGGCAGGAGTTGCTGATAGAAGGTACAAGTAAGTTTCCATTTGAAAAAAAAAGGGATTCTTTTAAATGTGTGCTTTGTTATACTTTGGAGACTCAAAATTTCTGTATTTTTTTCTGCTGGCTCTGCCTTAGAAGCTTTCTTCCTGCCTTCCCACACAATGCTGTCCACTGGATTTCACTGCCTCCTGTTCCTTCTGTCTTTAGTCCTCTGAGGTCATTGTCATTGCCTCCTCATCTTTGCCGTCTCTGCTACCTCTTTGCCTGCGCCTCCATCTCATCTCATAGTTTCCTATATCTCATTATGTGGGGCCAACTGCTGTTGTCTCTTCCTTAGTTTTCCAACTCTTACAGGAAATTGTCCCACAGAAGCTGGTGTATGAGATGTGTTTTGTGAGCCTTAAAAAGAAAACTTGGTGTCAGGGTCAACACTTCAATACAAAGTAAAGTATATAGTGTAGAAAGTTAAGTACAAAGACCTTGCATTTTTACTGTGATATTGTAACAGAAGGCGTCTTGGGAACTATATGCAGAGCATATTATGGTGTCTCTTGCATGTGAATCTGCTTCTACCTTTTGGTTTCTAATTGGAAGGCAGTCATACAGGTAAGAGGAATACATTGTCAGTATTGAGAAGAATTCTCTGCTGCTTCTGAGAAGATGAAGATTCAGGTGCACAACAACAATCATGGCTTTTCCTGGTGTTGGCTTAAAATGGTTGAGCTTGAGATGATTAAGTTTTCTTTCTACTGGTGGGTTTCTCTCTGCTTAAAAATGAGGCTCAGTTATGTAATGCTGACATTAATGTCTTCAATTTAAAAAATCATGTTTATTGGAACACTGTGAATTTAGTAGCGAACACCAGTTTTTCAATTTTCTCATAATTTGGTTAGATCATATAAATGACTTTGTTCACTGATTTTTAGAGTGAAAATTGCAGTTTTTGTCCAGTTAAAGAAGTGAATTGAATAAGGCCCTGAGCTTGTTGTAGCTTCTAGTAATGAGCACTCCTATGTTAGAAGCTCATGGTTGCTTAACTTGAGCTGATCGCTTGCACTTGAACTGTATTTGCACTAATAGATCTGGTTGCTTCCTGGGGAATTAAAGTTCTTTTTTAAAACATTTTTTAAACTACTTGTTTTGTGGATTAGGACAGGCATCCTGTATGTAGTGCTGAATACGATTAACATTGTCAGAAATAGAGTATCAAACAGTGATAAGTGTTTTACTGAAGACTGCCTACCTTTTGGGGTAGAAAGTGGCAGGGAGAAGTGTATGAATTGTCTTCTGTAAGACTGAAAAAAATGGGATTCTACTTTTGATTATATGTGTGGGCATCGCTTTAGCTGATAAACCTTTCAATAGAAGCTGCCTTGTGAACAAACTTATTCCCTTCATTTAATAAGAATAACAGAAAAGATATTTTTCTCAAAGCTTTATTTGCCAGGGAAGTAAATATCCTATTTAGTTACAATTTTTTTTCTTGTCTGAAGATAAAGAAAAGATAATCTGGTTTCAAAGTATTTTGACTGTAGTATATATTATATAAACAGAGATGAGTATTTCATAGATTGGATGGCCAAAAAAAAGCAGGAAAATTATTGGGAATGTATGAACTGTCTAGACAAAAATAAACACATGAAAACAATTTTGGGGCCTAAAAACCAGTTATAGACAAACCCAAACCAAAATGTGAATACAAATAATAATAATAGTCAAATTAGTTTATAAACAATTGAGAATATATAATAGGTTACTGCTTGCACTTCTGCTAAGGTTTAGTGTGGGGTTAAGGGTCAAAGTACTAATAAGAGTGTTTGGGATGTCTGCTGCCATGAAACAAAATGGAAACTTGATTGATAGCTGGGGGCTGAAAGGAGAACGCGCAATGGAGAAAGCAAAGGTCATAAAGCCATTTCCCTTCTCTGCATATATAATGACCCAATCCTTCAAGAAATAGCAAAATGTAGATACAGTGGATTAATACAACATATGTTAACCGCACTTCTGATTGTTTTGACATACAAACATTTATGAAACTGTGAATAAGGGGGGTAATGTATTACTATTAGCCGCATCTTTAGATGCAAGGCATGGAATTTATGATCTTCTGCTCACATACATACTTTTATTTTGTGCTGATAAAGTACAAAATTGAACTGGAATTGGTATGAGAATTTTAGCTTTCTTTTGATTGTCAAAATGCTTCTAATCCATTGCACTTCAAAATAGTTTGTGTTAACAGCTGATGCCATATAAGTATGCATTTATGTATACTGTTTTTTCTTTTTGTAGGTCTTGTGTGCATGAAATCTAGCAGTTCGGTTGTGGAGCTGGTGATGCTTCTTTGCTCTCAGGTGAGGTTTAAGTAACAATGTTGTCTGAAATTGCTGTCGTTGAGCACAAAGGATATAACAGTTAAAATTTTACTTTAAATTTAAGGTTATGTGTAATAGGTAAAAAGATCATGTGCAAGACATTTTGATCAAAAAAACCCTCATAGTAAATGTGTCTATTCAGTTGGACAGAGAAGATACTAAGGTTTTATATTGAGCATTTACATAACGTTGATGGTGGTGTGCCAAAGTAATTCTATGCTGTCATTTTTGTAAGTTAAAATAGGATCAATAAAATATTAAGGTTATAGAAACAGATTGATTTCTGCATCTTGGCATACCAAATCCTCTGGGATGAATAGAATTTTTCCTTTTGTGTAGAGCTTATGAAATGAGTGATAAATACTTTTGAAACCCTGTCATTCTTAATTGATTTGACAAGTACTAAGAATTTGAAAAAAATTTAGGAAAGCAACCCTGGTTGTCAGCAGTTTGGGGCATTCTACATTCCTAAAGGCAAAGTGATTTTAGATATTTAAGGACCTGAGAATTGCCTGTTCCTGTGGTTAGAAAAGAGCCAGAGCCTAAGGAACTTTTTGAAAATTGTATATGCTATATTAATTGGATTTTCTTTTGGGGTTTCTTGCTTTCTTTTTTGTAATTAAATGGAAGACTGTTTTTATTGAGCCTTTCTTTTGGTGCCTTAAAAATGATACCTTTCTGGTAGTAAATTCCCCTACTTAAAACTTTAAAATAGCCTTTTTTAATGGGAATGGTATTGGTCTAGAGGTCAAGGGTTCTGACCCATTTCAAAACCTTTGACCTTCATTTACAACCCTTATGGTTTGCTTGCCTGACGAATAAGGATAATGCAAAATTAATGTTTCTTCACATCGATTTATTCGTTTTAGTGCCTATATTGCCAAATTTATTTAGAGTGTGCTGATAGACATTTCATGAATACAAATGAAAGAATCATAGAAGGTGTGAAAGATCGATAGTCTGCATTGTCAATAAAGTGCAATAAGAACAATTACTTCTGGAGATTACACCTAATAGATTTTACAATGAACTAGTGAAGAGTAGTTATGTTTTCTAGTGAGCTTATTATTAATGAATGTATCTAGAACTTTGCTCATCTAGTTTTACGTCTTCCTCAGGAAGTATAATATGTTTTTATCCTGAAAGGAATTTAATATTCCTGATGGAACTTTTGGAATTCAGAGATGATTATTTTGCATATGGCAACACTGGAAGTGGACATTGTTCATGACTTCCAGAATAAGAATTTGCTACTGATGTAAATCAGAAAAGAATCCTTGCTACCAGGAAGTCCATATACCATTTTTATTGTTCATTTGTTCATGTGTTAGAATAGAACTAATCTGAGTATTAAATATGTGCCTGACAGCTCGGTATTACTATTAAAAAAATTAGTGTTTGGTATCCATGCTGCTTGTATCAGTAATTAGTGGTTGACCTCTCCTTTTTTTTTGGTAGGGTAATCTAATCCTTTTTAAAATCATGTTGTGCTCTGTACTGTACGTCACTTGTTTGGTTTTGGGAAGTGGAAAGGATAAGGAATAAATGACGTGCTCTAATGCATCTATTTGTCATATGTGTCACAATGCCACTTAATGCTAATCTAATCAAATTGAGGATATCGTGATTGCTTAGCAGTGCTAGTTGCAGAGACTGAGGCTGTTCTTTGTGAAATAGTAGAAATAAACCAATAAAGTCACAAAGACCTGAAAGTCTTTGTAAAGTTACATAGCAGCTGTAATTTTTGGCAGAATATGAAAAATGATGTGAGAAATGAATCTAAAATTAGCTCCAGATGTATACAGATTGTTCTGGGGTGATAATTACATTTTTCACTTTGAATTTTCCTAATTCAAAGAGGTCAGCATGGCAATCACAGAAGTGATTTATTTTGTTAAGAAGTGAACTGTCTTTTGCTACATGAAAGCTTGAGAGATATGAAATTGAATTTCAAGCCGACATTTTACAGATACTGGGAGGAGATGGGGTTGAGCTTGATTGATTTTTTTTTTCTTTTTTTTTCTTCTTTTTTTTTTTCTTTGGCCCAAGATAGGGTGGGAAGTGAAGTGATATCCTTTTGCTAAAATTTTAATTAATTTTTAAGAGGAGATGGAGAGGATGAAGTGCCAAAGATCAAAAGATCAGGTCAAAAACTAGTTTTTAATCACATAAATAATGTGGCATAGTTACAGAGTAAGTATCTGCAAATTTGATTTAAAACTTCACAAATTTGTCAGCTATCATTTTATGAAATTGAAAGATTGCTCTGATTAATATCTTTGGTATTTTTTATGCCAACCTCTTTCTGAAAATTTGTTTTAAACATTCTGTATGTGATGTATGCACTTGTTTTTCTGAAATATCTGAAATCTTTTTGATGTTTATTTAGACTTGTGGCTAGAATATGTTTTTGCTTTCTCAGAAGTGCAAAATGGAATAATAATATCTCACAAGTATTTTTTCATAAAATTGTGAAAATAAAGCTCTCTCCCGTGATTTTAAAAAAAGAAGTGATTTAAAAAAAAATCAAAAGATACCATTCTGTGAAACTATTTGTGACACCCAGTTAATTTCTTCTCTTATTTAAAGTTCATATATTTAGGCATATGGAAAAAGAGCATTGCTTTTGTGTTTTAGTTTTGTATTTATATGTTGATACATTGTTTCATGTTTAACACAAAGTAATAAGAGAAACAGGTGGTTTGAGATACAGACAAAAGTCTTTTTCTAAGACAAAACCAGCTGGTTTTTGATAGACATGCTACATTTTGAGACGTGTCTTTGTGTGTATACTTACTTTTATATAAATCTATCAAAACATAAAGAATTCCTTCATTTAATATTACTGTGAAGTGTTCCTGCTTATTTGACATTAATATCATTTTTGAAAGAATCGACGTTGCATTCAAGGCCACTTTATAAAAGCGTTGTGTTGCTCATCCTAATTCAGTCTGACACACATTCCAATAACACTACCTCCCTTCTAGGGTTTAAAACTAAATTTATGGCTGAGCATTGTGAAGTGCATCATTTAAAAATGGTTTCAACCCAAAACATCTAATAAATAAATAATGTGTATGGCTACTCAGTAGCAGACTTTCCAGACTAGAAATCATTCCATCGGATACTCAACAGTCCACTATCGGAGAGGGCTGTCAGATAAATCTTATAGTAGCTGCATTCATGTCCTGTAAATCACATGTTATTGTCTGAGCCTTCTGCCAGGTCATCTATTCTTTTCCCATTTATCAGAAATGCATACAGTACAGTGAACCTAGAAGCACCATCTAGTCTGGCCTGGCATCCTGTCGGGGTAATTAAACCAGCCAAAAGAGAGAAGTCCTGTGTCTGTTATCCCTTTTAAATTAGTGACATCAGGATTATGGAGGTGCTTGTATGCTGTTCTGAGGTGAAGCTCCTGCGTGGGGAAACTGGGTTATCACCCCTGAATAAAGCATTTTTGTCTAAAAGGACTCTCACTCGATGCCTAAAATGCAAAAGAGCATGTATGAATTGAGTGCATGTTTACCCATAAAGCAAATATGCTACTGTGCTTTCTTCAATTTGTCAGATGTTTTCTTGAAATACATGACTAAGTAAGAAAAATTGTGATCTTCCCTATTCTCAAGGTATCAAAAACATTTACCATTTGCTAACATACATTTGTCCTATTATTTTAGCTCCAAGGTGAAAAGGTACAAAAATAGATGAAATAGGCTCCATAATTTTCTTTGATGCCTTTGAATTTACAGAATTTGCAGCACTTGAAAAATGCTTTTTTTCTGTAGTAAATCAACTGAATTGTCAGTGGAATATGTCTAAGAGAACTAATTAGGTGGTTCTTGTCAGATCCATTGTTGACTTAAGAGCTTTTTTCTACTCAATCTAAATTTTCTAGACCATAAAATAAACTTACATTAACTGACTCAAATACTGTTCATTTCTTGTATAATTTTCTGAAATTGGTGGAATGCCACCCAGCCTTCTTAAAAGTTTGCAATGAAAACTTGATCAATACTGCAGCAACTTTCATGACTCCTCCACCACCACTACCCACGCATACACCCTGCTTGCTGGTTCAAGGTCTAAAAGCTTCTTGGTCCTCCTTCCTCAGCTCCCTGGTGTTTCAAAGGGATTAAGGGCACATTCTTGATAGCTGATGGCATATATAAAACCAAGACCAATGTTTTAATACATTTAATCTGTAGGTAGTTTATCTTATAGAAATATGAATATGATATATTGCAATATAATTACATAGCTGTAGCTATTAGGTTTATATTGGACCTTGATAAACTATATCTTTCATGGAGAGATGGAAGAGGGAAGCAAAAAATCCAGATTTTTTTAGTGTGCAGTGATAGCATCTGCTCATATGGCCCAATGAAATATGATTACGGTTGGATATGTCATGCGCTGTGCTTGTAGTTTTTGGAGTTACATTTTGGAGAGAAAACATGATCCAAGGCACTGCATGTGCATCTTAAATGTGCAGCAGAGGCTGATAAGTAGTATTAAAGAAGAAAAGATTACACTGTGAAAGTTGGTCTTGCCACCTGTGTAGGCAACCTTATAGGTCTTCAGCTCTCTTTTTTTTTTTTTGTCTAACTCAACTCACCAAAACAATTATCACTGGTTAAACACTGAAATGTTTGCAAAAGGTGTTTCTTTAGCATGATCTTTCTTTCATATGCTACTAAATCACTTTGCTAACAGATTCTGTTACTCATAAAGAAGTCAATATTCATCTTTTTCATGGGCAGTATCTTAGTTGTATCATACCTCTTAACTGATAAGGAATCTTAATTATTTAAACAATATTAACATGTGTCATGCAGTTTTGCACCCATACAAACAATGTGATAGTGTGTTTCCCCTGAGGAAGAGCAATAGGATGGTAGTTAAGATTTTAATTTTTCAGCAGATTTTTTGCACACACACCCCCCTCCTCCACCCCAGTACTTAAATGTTTGTAAAAATGCAATAGGATCTTCAGGCTTTCCTGGGTATCCTGTGCTCAGAAAAAAGCTTTGTATCAATGATCCAAATTCATTACCTCAGGAATGGATTTCTGCAGCTTGTTCTAAAATGTGGTAAGCCTTTGAATTACTTGGAGATTTTAGTAGATGTAGAAGATGGCTGGTTTTCAGTGTTTGTTACTTGTAGAGAGAATACATTACACTGATGCTCTGTGGTCTGCACTGGTTTCTAATTTACTTTTAACTGCAATTTGATGTGATGGATAACTATAGTGATCGCTATGAAGTTTTAATTGAATTTGGTATAGGTTATCTAAAGAGCTATGTCACTGATACCATGGCAGCTGAACTCAACAGGAGCACCAAAACTCTAGCAATATCCTGATTTAGATATGAAGAGAATAAATCCTGTTTGAATACTTACTACATGCCCAAGTGTTAGATGATGACATTTTAATCAAGTTAATATTTTTCCATCTAATTACTTTGTGTTCTAACAGCTGAAAATAAGTTTAAAGAGGTTCTAATAATCCTTTAGCTCTGTGATCTAAAATATGTGTACGTTTTGTTACAGAGGGTAGAACTGGTAGGGATTTCATAAACTGCCAAATGACTTTCTATCAGTTTAATACATGTTCTAATTTCCTTTTAAAAGCCATTTAGAAGATATCAGGAATTGGATTTTTTCTGTTTATACAGTGTGAACTTCTGCCAAAAGGATCTTTTTTTTTACCAACAAATGTAGCTGTGTTTGAGTAAAATAACCCACTTCAGTAGTAGATTGCTTTCATGATAGATGGTTAGAAACATAACTTTATTAGGCAAATGAAAATGATTTAGATCTTAACAAATAAAAACAGAAAGAAAGGGCTTCCCAAGGTCTAAACTGTGAAGTTCAGGGAAAGATGTTGCATGAATAATGCCCATAGGTGATTGCTTTGTATTGGTAGCTTTCTTTGCAGTGTTATGAAGTATTCAGTGCTTCTATTTTAGTATGAAAGCACTGTATTGAGATGTACAGACATATACTTCACATGCAGGTGTGGCAGAGACTTCGTAGTGTGCTTTTATTTCATATGCTCTTTTGAAGAATTTCAAGGTTGGAAGAATATCTGGCAGCCTAACTTTCTGTAGAGATGAGGTGGCTGTGGAAGGAAGTAAAAGTATCCGAGATCATCTTACTCTGCCGTGGATTGTTTAGATTCTGAAGCTGTCTCAGGTCTGCTTCATGCCAAGTGGAGCTAGACATTAATAAAACTGTGTAAATCCTAACATTTGAAAACATGGGATTGCCACGTGTTCTATTAATTGTTATGCAGGCAGTAGGAGGAACATTCCTAGTGCAGTTTTGTAACAAATATTGCATGACCCTTGTAACGTGTATAGAAAACGGAAGATTATTTACCTACTCTTCTTTAAGATGCTATTGGATGGAAAGTAGTTGGGAGATGTCTGTTGAGCTCCTTTGCATTACAAACTATTTCCTCTTCAAAACCTCTTGTTATTCTCCCCCCCCCCCAATGTATATTTTCATCAACAATGGCTTAGTTTTGCAGGATGGAAACTGTGGTCAAAGCTAGAGAGGGAAAGGTAGATCCCACAGTAGCCAGGGGCCATGCTATCAAAGTGTTCTCTTGGGATAGTAGGGGCTTAAGTTTCAATGAATGTTTCAGGTAATAGTTGTTATTATCACCGAGTAGAATAAATAATCTGTCAGAGGAAAAAATTTCAACATATCTTCCCAAAGTAGCTAGTAGTCCAGAAGCTTAAGGGCATTTACCAGGCATGTGGAAGAGTCCAGTTTTGAAAGAAATTAAGCGCTCTCAATCTGTAAAAGCAACATTGAGATTCATCTGTGTTGTCCTCAGTTGCACTTTCCTTCCTTGGTTGTGATATATGAAGACATCAGTTCTTTTATATAAGATCTTGCAGATAAAGTTTAGGGTTTCTGCATTCTCCTGCATTGCAAGGCACTTGATATCAACATAGGGAGCTGTTTAGCTAGTGGTCGGTAGGATTAATTCTGGAGAAACTGAATGAGAGGCCTGGAAGGTGTGGGAGGTCACGAGCTGTGGAATCCAGACTCCTTAAACTCAGTCCTTTGGTGCTTGGATTTTAGATATTATCTTGTCTGTAAGTTTCCTCCTAACAAAACAGAAGGTTATGAATTATCAAATCTGTTGTCTAGGTCACTTGGATTCTCCGTTATGCTTGATACATCTGGGTTTTTCTTACGCATAGTGTAGCTTCTTTCCTTCCAAAGTGGGATTTTCCCCTCCATCTCTGAGGATCTCACTTTGGGCACTGAAAACGTATATTGACAACTTTCATGCTTGGTATATGTCATTGCATAGAGTACTTAGAGTAATTACAAATGGATTACTTGTGCTATGGATATTTTTTTGCTTGCTTCATTGAACTATGTTTTACATTCTTAGTGTTTGACACTGGAGATCAGTTTGGTAGATAACTGTCAGAAGTACAATTCTGATAAGATTGAAATAAATGGAAACACCTAGGAAAACATTTCCTTTGAACTGGAGTATGTTGAAATTACATTTTAAATTAGCTGCATATATATATATATGTATATATATAATTTTTTTCCTTTGACTTAAGCAGTATGTAGAGTTTGTCCCTCCAGAGCTAGGTTATTGTAATATATTCTCTGTGAAACTCCAGGGTAACATAAAATTTGTCTGTTGGAACTCCACTCCTACTTTGATTTCCTGTTGCTTTCTAAATTGTTTGAAAGTTTAAGTGCCTATAATTGCCTGCAATATTTAACCTGTTGAATTCCATGGAATTGCTTGGAGAGCACTCTAATGTTTAAATAGGAGTTTGAAAGAAACTCCTATTATTCTTCTTCATAATAATAACTACGGTTCACCCTTCTCGGATCCTGCTCTACTTTGCTACACTTGAGATACGTTTGAACTCTGTCTTTTCTCTTAGGTGTAGTTGTTGGCTTCAGGAATAATGTGCTTTGTTTACTATTAGTATGGCCTACAGATAGGGAGTTAAAACATCTATGTCCATCACTGGCTAAATTTAAAAAAAAAAATTCTGATGGAATATTGTTTCTTGCATGAGTTTATGAAGTGGATGTATATTAACAGTGTGCTTAGTAGTAGAAATCAAAGAAGTTTATAACTTGAACTTTGCTTTTGCCTTAAGTGTGGAAATAGGTTGGGAATGATTTGCCAATACTGTATGAATAATAAGTGACCTTTTCTTGACTTAATGATGTAATAAGCACTTTATAATTATATCCCGACAGGTAGTGGTCACAGTAGTTAAAATGTGTGAGCTAGTACTTTGGCTTTATCTCCTTACATCTTTACATAATTCTTAGTCTACGAGGATATTTAAAGGTTTGTTGTCTCCCCAGTTTCGAGATTAAATGTATGGTTTGGGGTTTTATGATGAGCAAAAACTATGATGTGTTACATTTAGTATGAGAAAATCAGGAGAGTATCTGGTATATTATTAAACAGGGTTGATGTTTCTGTGTATTAGATATAAATAATCACCAAAGTGATAGAAATGGCTTTCTAACTAAAACTCGTTTTACCTAGGCCTACTTCTGATCCACTGGAAAATGCCCTCTGCAATTTGCAGCCACTGATTTTGAAGTATTCAACAAAAGCAGGCTCTATCAGCTGCAGCTGCAAACTGAGAAAAATAGTGTGAAAGAACTAGTGTTTTTTAATTTCTACTACACAGCTGTTTTCTGGAAAGTAATTGTGAGGTTTGTGGTTTTGAACAAAAAATTAAAAAATATATTTACATGTAAAGAAAATGGGATGGGTGCTGTATATTAGACTAAGAGTTGTGTAGAGAGGTACAAGTGGTTAGGTGTAGTAAAGCTATCATATTCTGGTGTGGACTGATGTGAAGCATTGTTTCTTGGGACAATACACTTGGAGAAGTCAATATGACTTGTAGACTTTGGATAGAGGAGCGGATAAAAGATAGGGTTAAAAAACACAAAACCCTTCCTAGAAATAGTTTACCGTACTGGCATGGAGAGATATGAACTTTCCTAAGGTCATCTTACTAAAACATAATTGGTTTTTCTCCCTGATTTTTTTTTTTAAGTACAATCTTTAGTGGTTGTTCTATATAGGCTTTTCAGATATTGTAGGCTCTAACTAAGAAAAATCCTTTTATGAAATGAAAATTACTTGAACTTGATCAGGAATCCAGGACATGGTGTTGGTGTGTGTTTAATGGAAAACGTGTCCACTACAGCTAAAAATATTAGCCTTGAAAAATGTGTTGCTGAGAATTTGTATGATTAATGTATTTATTTTTATGTTAGGGAAGAGAGTGGTTTGTCTAATGCAAATGAATCTTGGGGGTGTGATAGGGGAACAGGACAGATTCATTTTCATGAATGTACGCTGCTGCAGATGTTTAAAACTAAAGGAACATAATTTAGCTACAGAAGCAAGACTTTTCTGAAGAAAAAAGGCATCCTATTGCTTCACCAGCACACTAGGACTTAAAAAAACACCACCATTTAAGGTGAGTTTTGTGCAGTGAGAGCACACCCTGTGGCTTGGCAGTCTAGTCAGAAGGATGATACCATGCTGACTTTATAACTAGATCTTTGAACAATATTCTCATGGGTGGTAAATGCAAAACAAAGTAATATCAACTGGCACTTAATTCTGTGAGCTCCCTGCTGATGGGGCTCTGCACTGAAATGGAACTCTTCCTGACAGGAAGTCAGCCGCGAAGTGTGGAGACCTCTGAAAATAAAGTGTGCTTTAATTTGACACCCTGCTGTTTTACAGCTAGTCTGTTTAATTTGAGACTATGGAAAGAGGTTTAGTGAAGGGGAGGGGTATGAGATTATGGAAAGTTCAGTGAGCAACGCTTGTCACTGACTTTATACTAATTATAAATATGTGAACATTTTTGTTCATGTTAATAAACAAAATAACGTGCCTCTGTTTCCAAGCAAAACTACTTAAGAAACTCATGATTTGGGGAGCAGTGCTGTTTACTTATAAGTTCTGGCAACAGATGCTTTGCATAGTGGTGCTGTTTAGTTTATTGTTCAACCTTTAGTCTTATTTTTACTCACCTGTGCCTTTTCATGTATCTCTGCAACTGGGAAAACATGTCTCATCAAGATGTTGATGATGCACTAATCTTTCAATAAATATTTTAAGATAACTTGTTTAAATGAAAAAACTTATAATTCAGATTATGCAGCAATCAGTATGGTATTGAGGTGCATGTCTGTTAGGCGTTAGATCCTAGTTCTGATTCAAATTAGATTCAGAAGAATCAGCGGGATTTTCCAGTACCCTGTGAATATTTACAAAAACATTTATTTCTCTTTCCACTTAAAACAGAAATGGTTATATTTTTCTTTTTGGAAAATTTACTTGCTGTGTGTAGGGGAGTGAAAGGAGCCAAAAATTATTATTTATCATGTTTATTGTAGCAACATATAGGGACAGATGAGAATAGAACCCTGTGTTTCTGGATGTTGTGTAGCAGTGGAATAATGGATACCCAAAATACTTTAGTCTAAATGAAGACAACAGATGCAGGATGAAGAAGGAAATACAGTATGCAAGTGGACTGTAATGGAAGAGACACATATTAGTTTTGCCTTTTTTTTTTTTATTTGATTTGATTTACCTTCCTATTCTCTAATTTTTTTCTTAAAAAAATCTGCATTAGGACATGATTAGCCAAGGGAATGATAAGCGACAGGTTTGGACATCCTGTCTTTTGAGTGAAGAGGTGGAATTGTTTTATATACTTTGCTTTCATTCCCTCAAAGGTATGAAGTTAGCAGGAATTTTGTTTGTTGCTTGCATGCATTCATTATGAGGGTTTAAATTGAAACAAAGCTACATTTGGGGAAAAGAGTAGTATAAATGGGCTTTTACTTCCCAAATAGTATTCAACGAGTATATTGTTCAGTTTTTTATTAGTGAAATTTTTTAGTTAAAGCTTATCAGACATTGAGCAGGAAGGTTGCTGCTATTTGGTGGTGATGATGAATGCTGCTATTGGTAGGATCAGTCGTATCACTACTAGTGCAACTGTGCAGCAGTGAGTATGCTGTGATTTTCTTATAATTATTACTCTACCTTGGAAGACAGTTTTTCCCATGCAGTGGTTTTACAAAAACTCAAATTAAAATCACAGTTAAACAAAAAAGCACTGAAATCAAGAGGCAGTTGCTTTATACTCCTGCTATTCCTCAATTTATTTTCCTTTTTTGATAAAAATGTTGCTGGCACAGCAACTTGGTTATTTGGATCTCTTCCCTTTGTCTGTTTTTTACGTTGTCCCTTTTCCTCACTTCTGTTTTTCTAATAGATCTCCTTTGACTTATAATTTCTTGCTTCCCATTGCTGCATGTTTACAGAACTGCTTGATACTTTGATTTCTCAATTAATGTTTAAGATTTTTGTTCCTGTTCTTCCTGAAGCTACTGTCTTTCATCTCAACATTGAAAATGGCTGATGGTTAAAGAACCTGAAGAGGAAACTGCAGTGGAAAAGGTTTGCTGCTAGATGAACTCAAACCTGACCCCTAATTTCGTTTCATGAGGCGTCATGGCAACAGCCCGCTAGTGGGAGAGAGAAAGGGAGAGGCTGCCAAGGCAAATTGCTTCCTCCATCAGAAACTGTGGACCTGAAATCAGTGATCCACTCATTCAGTTTTTCCCCATTCTAAGTTTGTTGCTGCATTGGGACTGTAGAGGAACTGGAATTTAACATAGACTTATCTGTTTCATCTTCATGTGACGTTGGTTCTAGGGGCAAAATTTTATTCGCCAAGTCATGAGTTAGATCACTATAAAAGGCATGTAAGAAATGATTTTCATATACATGTTTATACTTTTTTGAAACTAGGTACAAAAAGGATGTTTATGAGTTTTGATGATACACAGATTTAATGCTGTGATAGTTATTACTGAAAGCATTTTATTTATGCAGACAGTGATATTTTCATAATATATGAATTTTCTGATTGCAGACAGTGATATTTTCATAATTTTATATAAACTTTTGGATTGAGTGATTTAAGTTTTCTTTTATTACTAAAATCCTGTTTTAAGAATATTTGGTATCACCATAAGTTATGACAGCTGTAACCTGTGTTGAGATTTTCTGGGTGTATGTAATTGTTAAAGATTGTATGTGCTATAACATTTTATGTAGTGTACCTTTCATAGTATCTTTTAGGATAGATTTGCGTAGTTTGTGGAGGAGACAACAGTGCTTTGAGAGTAATGTCATAGCATAAAAGGCATTGTCTGACAAGCTGACAGTTTTTTATTTAGTATTTTACTGAACAACGTAGTACTTAAGGATGCCAACTACTCCAGCTCTGTATATGTATAATTTATTTTCAGAATCTATAAAAACTTATTTTGACTTGAACTCAAACTTCTAAGTGTTGAAATTAAACTCTCATTATAAGGTAGTTTTAGGCATTTACCACTAACAACATAATACCAGTTTATAGGAAGCTCTGTTTACATGGAATATCCCAAATGGTTAAACAGCAGGAGAGTCTTCTGCTTTTAGTTAAAAAACTGCTGTTTCTCTATGGCTTATTTACTACTTCTTTAATTCTTAATGTAGTGTGTTGTGGAATTGAGCATGCAGAAGTCAGCAGAGAGTTCTGTTTTCTGTGTCTAAGGTTGTTACTTGCTGTACAATAATAAAGGCACTGTTTTATTGGGTTACTTGTAATTAACTTCAGCACTAGGCATTGATATAAATCATTCCTAATCTGTTTTCTTTACATTTTCATTCTTTTAAACTGGTTTAACATAGCTTCTTTCTGTCGTCCTTTTACATAAGGACTAGGGTTGTAATTGCTTTTTTGAATTAGGCTGTCGGAAGCTAATGTGCATGTTGATCCAAGAATTGATTAAGGAACACTAATGAATTTCATATAGCACTTTTAAAAGATTTGTAATAAATACTGTGTAATAAATACTCTATGGCAGTGATCTGTTATACCATTAGAATTCAAGACAGTATTGTCATGCTGTGCAGCTGGAAAAATTTTTCAGTGTAAGAAACTTTGATTCTCTTTCATAGTTAAAATAGTAAACAATTTTGTGGTTATGAATAAAAAAATAGTGTTCTAACTCTTCTCCAGAGTATATTTTATGAAAATAGCTACGGCTATTATAATTCTGGTTTCTGTGTTTTATCAGAGGAAAAACACTGAAACACTTTTCGTTTTCATTTTTTTCTGCTCAGTCTTGGTATTTCATACCAACTGGGCCATGTGCCTTTTTGACTGATTTATCAATACACGAGAGTACTGCAGCATTTTCAGTTGTTCGTTAACAGCATAGGTTTGAAACAAGAACGTTATATATTCTTTTCAGTCAGTTTTGCAACACTGAATGTGTTTGTTTCTTGACTTTCTTGTCTTTTTTTGGTGTAGATAGTCACATGTGCACAATCTCAGCCCACCTTTATAGTTCATTAGTTAGTTTGATATGAGTGTTTGAAATATTTTCCCACAACAACGTGCTTGGTGTTATACCTCCACTTGAGAAGCTATCTCATCTAGTTAATTTTTACACAACTTTCTCCTGGAAGACTCATTAAAATTTTTAATACAAAGACTTCAGTTGTGTACTGTCACTAGCTGATTTTTTGACAAAAAGCAATGTCTTTTTAATGGAATGCCAGCAGTAAATACTTTTTATTGTAACTGAGTGTGTTTGATAGTTTAAAAGTCTTATAAAAATAATTAGCTCTTTTATATAGTTCTAATGGCAGCCTTGCAAGTTTCCCCTGGAGCAGTCTCTAATGAACAGGCCTTGATTTTTCCAGTTGGGCTTTTAGATTCCCTGAGGACTTGACTTCAGACCTTGAAGGGCAGCAGCTGCCATTTGTCTTAAGACTGGAGTTGCCAAACAGACAGACCATGTACTAATAGGACACATTTGTACAGCCTGAGTCTGTGGAACCCTTATAGAGGTCTAATGATGATCATCTGTTGAGAGCTTGTAGCTGGCCAGGGTTAGAGTAACTTTTATCACCCGTATTGAAATCAGAACCTCTGGATTGATTACTGAGATGGCATATATGTAACAACTCAAGCTATGTTAAAGCTTTCATAGTCAAGCCATTGTTTGTTGTGGAATAGTGTCCATTGTTTGATTTTCTATAAATTCAAGCCTGTTCAATAAGTTTTCCCCCTGACAAGATGTTCTGAATTTTGGGGGTAGTAATAAGTACTTTTGCAACCTCCCTCTTTTCTCTATGTCAAGATTCAGCAATAGTGATGCTCTTCTGTAGAGAAAGGACCATGCATATCATTATTGAATTTTTTTTTCCTCAATCAATTTCTGATAGTTCTTCCATTATTGATTTGTGGTTTTTAAATTTCATTTGAGCATCCAGGTATGAGGTATATATAATGAATAACATTGTCTCCAAATGTGGTTTTGTGTTACTCTCATATTAAAATGTCACAACCTTGTGAATTTTTTTCATACGCTACTTAGCATGTGTTAATTTTGACATTAAATTGCTACATAGAGTTTCTAGATATTATTTCCCATAATTCCATGTTGGTTTTAAATTTTTTCAATGGAGCTTTGTAGATTAAAATAATTTAAGCATGCTTCAACTCTTTAAAAGTAATTTATGTTTGCAGATATTCTGCTTAACATGCAGGCTAACTTTTTTTTTTAATTATGAAGAACCTGGCTGAGATATAATCTACTTTTCACTATATGTTCTTTATTGCTGAGTTCATTCAAGCCTGTAGTGGATGTGGTGCTGAGAGAGTGCTGACACCAAGTGCAAACACTGCTGAAAAGTTCTTGATAGTTTACTTTAGGCACTTAAAGATTAGTATATCTCTCTATGAACAAGTTTTTCATGCAGATTTGACCTTTACTCTAGGATATAATATGTCTCTTAGTCATATGTTAACACATTTTCCTACCCTGCTCTTTAGTGCTCCATTCATAGTTGTCAGTACCAAAGTCATCCTTCTCCTTTGTTTCATAACCAAAATAAATTATTAAAACTCCACCACCTTTATGGGAAGGATGGATTAGCAAAGAATTTGCTCTTTTTTAATTGCTTATGAGTGTGTATTTCAACTGTTAGATATAGTTCTTAATTGTGGAATATGTTAACCGTGGTAGAAGGATATTTTTTTAAGTTTCTGAGAAAAATGAGTTATTAAGGATTGCACATGTGTACATATATATGAATGAAAGTAGTAGTACTGTTTGCTACAGTTAAAAATAGAGCAGTTTTCATCTATTGGGAATGTTTTAAATAATCTGTTAAAGATCTATGTTTAATTGTTTAGCCATCAGACCAGTTGATGGATTGGTCTTGCAAATGTCTTTCTATAGCTTCAAGAATATATATTTTGGGTTAATTGTTTGAAATATGATTATATTTCTTTGCTAGAAGTGCACTGGTGAGGAGGGATATGTCCATTTGCTGCCTATAGGCAAGCACTTCAAATTACAAACCAACAAAAGTGTTTATCAGCAACATTTTTGTGGCATTTGCTTGAGTGATTAGAGTTTAGGAATGGGTATATTGGGTTAGATAAAGTCTCCATCTCACTTATTCTGTCTTCAGCTATAGACACAGAGATGCATAAGAATAAAAAAAACAGGACAAGTGTATATGATACGCTTCCACTCTCCAGCTATTTTCAGCTCGGGGCATTTTCTGAATTGGATGTAGTTTCTGTGTAATTAGTCTATATCAATGTATTTTCCTTCCATGTACTTGTGCGGTCTCCTCTTGATCCTATTGGACTTTTAGTCACCACAACATCCTTTGGCGATAGATTCCGCTGATCTGTAACACACTGTGTAAAGAACCACCTGCATTTCATTGTTTTGAAGCTGGCTGCTACTAGCTGCTGCTTGTAGAAAAGGCTTTTGGACAGGCCTGGTTGGGTAAATAAGAAGCTCCTGAACTATTGGGTCTGAATGAGGATATTCAGAATGAGTAGGGAGCCAACAACAAATGGAAGAAAATGACTGATCAATAGAGATGACACTGGAAAATTCAAGTTCAATTCAGAATTTTTAAAGAGCTTCTGCACTTATCCAATAATGCCATATGATTAGAGACATACCTTATTTTCAAGAAAGAAAGTAGGAGGATCAAGTAGTATGAAAGACTTCTGAATGCGTTTGAAGAGTGAGATAATTATACATGCATATGAAGCTGAAATGAAATAAAATGGGACATAGAATTACTAAAGTTTGTTTTGCTAGACTAATCTCTGTGTTGGTTATGGTATAATGCATGTTGTGGCCTTGTGCCAAAATTATTTCCTAAACAAAGGAAATGTAGTAATTTGTATGAGTTTTATCACAGCATTTGGTAGTCATACGACTGATCATTAGTTAGAATTCATTAAAAAACACACTGTAAAATAGATTAAAAAACCCCGACCTGACTCAAATAAGACAACAATAGGTCATGATATAAACCTTGATGGAGATTATTAGTTTCTGAAAGGAGGGGTTTAAGACCAGTACTGTTCAATGTCTTCATTTAATGATCCTTGTGCACTCAGTGAGAATGTGTTAATGAAACTTGTTGATGATATAAAATTGGTACTATAGAGGACTGGGATAAAATTTTGCTTATGGTGCAGTTGTGCTGTAGCTACAGGAAATGTAATATGTTAGTCCATACAGAATTATAATTCAGATGCGGTTTGAAGCACCATTTCAGGAAAGTATATAGTACTTGCATTTTATCTAGAGTACTTATGGAAGTGTTTACGGATTCCATTAAGGAAGTAGGTGAAACAATAATGAGCTAGGAAATTTCCACATCAGACACAGTATTTGAATAAAATGTGATTTCTTGTTTGTCTTCTTGTAATGGTTGTTTTTCATTGTAGCTATTTGTGATAGTGTTTAGTGCTTCTAGGGTTTTTTCCTGCTTCAGCATTGAGTGTACAGTGACCAAAAGCATTAAAAGTAGATTATGTCTCTCAGTTAGTAAACATTTATAGCCATAGGAAATGATGGTCAATTAAGTACAGCTTAGAATAGGTATGAAATTATTGACTTTGTTGATCTTCTCTTACAGTCCTTCCTTAGGAAAGTGCTGAAATGTGTTTTCTAGTTATTTAGTTGCATTAGTGGTTGAGTTTGAGGCTTTTAACGTGTTTTTTCCCTAATACCTTTGGGAGACGAATAAGTAAGATGTTGATATAATAATGCAATATGCATACTGAGTGTAATTGTTTGAGAGAGAACATATACTGTGGGGAAATATTGAATGGATCATGAAAGATGATGACCATTAGTCTTTTCTTTCAACTATTAAAATTAGCTTTAGGGTGTGTTCAGCTGTGATTTATGAAATTGTTTAGGCTAACACCTTCTTTGATGATGTCTGATGTAGAGAAAAATGCTTAAAAGTATCATGATAAATGCGCTTTCTTTTCACTTTTGGCAACTTCCATCTTCACCAATTAAATTTTCAAGTATTTCAGTGAGCTTGCTTAAAGATAAGAGCAACAGATAGACAGTGTCATAAATAGAAAAAATGATTTTGGTTTTCTTAAGTGTTTACACATTTAAGTTAACAGAATATTTTTAATTATATGAATCTAAATACTTAGAACTTGATATTACATTTAAAAAAAACTCATGAGGATTAGTTGCATATGCTATTTTTTTTGACTATTAGCGGCTAAAGGCTTTTTTTAAAATAATAAATGCTTTTTAAAGCTATTTCAGACAGCTTACAGATGAACTTAAAGTCATCTAATGGTGGCCCTAAGAAGGCAATAGAGGAGAACTAGGGGAAGGATGGTGGGAGAATTGTTAGTAAGTTATATTTAGCAGTAAGGACCAATGATGCTACTTGATGTATCTTCAAAAAAGACACTCAAGCCCCCCTCAAAATCCCCCCAAAACCCCATATGTGATAATATGTAAATGGCACGTAGCTGGCGCTTAGAATGTCGTTTCCCTATTAATGCATATAAACTAGTTATACAAAAAAGTAATGAAATACATTTATAATTCATAATGAATAATACCTCACAAATTCCAGTTATTCTACTCTTAATTCTGACTACTTGAAAATTGTAATACATTGGTGCAACTTAAAAATGTTAAAAGAATATGTTGGGCCTGGAATATGTCAAGCCTTGAGAGATGAGAGTTATATCTCTCCCCTGCATTTGAAATCTGGAATATTTTTCTTTTTGGGAGGGGGGCAGGATTTAGATTGTAAAGAAACAACATTGTTCAACTGGCTTTTGTATATGTCTGATCAAACCTTCCTGTCACTTTGAGGTAATTCAGAAACACTGAGCAGCAAAAAAATGTAGTCTGTTGACACAGGTTATTAAGAACTCCTACATTCAGAAATCTGAAATTTATTTGAGAGATATTTGCGGGTTTGCACTTTTTGCCTGTTTTGGAATTAATGAGATTATTGAAAAGAACCACAGTGGTAGAAGTAATGACCTGAATAATCATTAGGATTATTATTTCATACAACAAAGACTGAAAAATCAAGGAAGCTGATGTGGAAAAGCATATGAAATTTAAGTATCTGTCTGCTCCAGAATAATTCTTTTGTGTTAGTTTAGAAGAGCTGTAGAGTTTAAACCAAGAGTTGTATTTGGCCTGTTGTATCCAGCCTCTACATTTTCCCTAAAATATAAGGATCACCCATTTACTACCATAATTTTTAGCTCTGTCAACTTGTTTGTATTGAGTTTAGGATTAAAAATCTTCTTTGTGTTTTTGTTAACCAATTCTGTTTTCTCCTCAGTTTTCAAATGGGGGAAGCAAGCCCCAGTGATGGGTCATCTGGGTTGGTTGCTTTCCACTGTGTCTCTTCTAGGGGCCAGGCAAAACCCACCTACATGTGTAAGATGTGTAGAATTTTGCTGTAATTCAGGGTTCAGTTGGACATAATGTGCAGTGCATGTGTGGCTGCTCTTACCATCATTTCAGTGTGTTAAGAATTCAGAGTGTTAGAAACATGTTAAAATTTTTTGAAACATACTGGGTGTTAATGATGCAGTGTTTGGACTGTTTGCAGATTTGTTTGAGTAGAGATGGCTGTGTGATGCTGAGGTGAGGATTATTATTGGCATGTACGTGAACTGGGCTTTAAGCTATAGAGGAATTTGTGCCTAAAGAACATGCCTTTACATTAATGCGTGTTGTGGCTTAACTCCAGGCGGGAACTAAGCACCGAGCACCCGCTCGCTCACTTCTCCCACAGGGGGGATGGGGAAGAGAATTGAAAGTAAAAGTGAGGAAACTCATGGGCTGAGATAAAGATAGTTTAATAGCTAAAGCAAAAGCTGTGCACGCAAGCAAAGCAAAACAAGGGATTCATTCACCTCTTCCCATGGGCAGGCAGCTGTTCAGCCATCTCCAGGAAAGCAGGGCTCCATCAGAGTTACTTGGGAAGACAAATGCTATCACTCCAAACATGTACTGAGCATGATGTTATACAGTTTGGAATATCCCTGTGGCCAGTTGGGGTCAGCTGTCCCAGCTGTGTCCCCTCCCAACTCCTTGTGCCCCCCCAGCCTGCTCGCTGCTGGGGAGATGTGAGAAGCAGAAAAGCCCTCGACTCTGGGTAAGCACTGCTCAGCAGTAACTGAAACATCCCTGTGTTATCAACAGTGTTTCCAGCACAAATCCAAACCATAGCTCCATACCGGCTACTATGAAGAAAAGTAACTATCCCGGCCAAAACCAGCACAACCTGAAACAGTTTGGTTTTACCATTATTAAGGTTCAATAAGGCAAAAAGCATCAGTGAACCAGATTAATTTCAGAATTGTTGCATAAAGTAGGAAAAGAAAATGATGCAGTCATTTGTGGGATGTTTTGGTATTTTTTTTTCTCTTCTCCATGGAATATGACTAAGTAAATGATACTGTTCTGTTTCTTCATGCTGGCAATGTTTCCTTTCTGATTAGCACACGATTAATGCCTTATGTATTCGTAGATGGTGGTGTAAGTTGATAAATTTGAAAAGAAAGTGCATGACTTAGCTGAAGATGATTTTTCTCAGTTTTCTTTTTATATAACTAGTTTTCTCTTATTTTTTCCCAGGAGTGGCAGAACTCTATACAAAAGAATGCTGGCCTTGCCTTTATTGAGCTTGTCAATGAAGGAAGGTAAGTCACAATATTTAATAGCACCTCTGCCTTAGCCTTCAAGAAGTTGTGTGGCTTAAAACTTTCTTTAAAGAATTTTTCTTCTGTCTTTTTATGTCATTTTCTTTAAGTTTTACAAGCATGATTTCACATTCTCTAATACTTTGGTTCAGTTCTAATAGTGAATATGGGATTTTGCAGAATCTGAACGCTCTTTAGTTTCATTAAACATTTTGCTTATCGGTGTGTCATGGATTTTCTTTCTTCCTGTCCTTGTGCGCTGGTAAACGTTGAAACTATAATTTGTATTCAGCTAATCTTCTGAGGAAGGGAATTGATATTTGGAAGACCTTATAGCTAGGAATTGTAAGATAAGCCTCTGTCTCAAAAATTAGATTCCAGTTTGCTCATTTATCTCCTATCTACCTCATAAAAGAGAAAGGAAGAGAGTCTCTTTAAGGAAAAAAAAATTGTTAATATTACCAATTAGTCTAATGTTATATCTCTAACTGTACACGTATATTACTGGAACTTACAGAAAATGACAAGGCAGGTGATGAGGCCATGCTCTTTGACTTGTAGTGACTATTCAAAACCATCAATATTTTCTTCATTAGGAATACATTGTTGAGGCAGACTGAGAGCAATATTTGCTTTTTCTAAAGGATTTTCTTTTAAGATGTCTTAATGATTTAGCTAAGGAGTATTATAAGAAATGCCATTTATCTAAACCTAAATTCTGTTATTGAGTAACTTGAGCTAGTAAGAATCCCAACTGAAAATAAATCTTACAGGATTAGGACAGCTACTGAATTAAAACCAAAATAATTTACCACATAAATTAAAATGTTACAGAAATATCATTTTATCAATGTAGGAATAGGGGAAAAGGCTAGTTGAGATTTTCCTTTTAAAATGTGTAGATAGTCTCAAGATACATAAAAATAATGACCATTTTAACGGTTGCATTTCAGTTTATGGTGAGGGAAACACCATTCTGAGGCAGAAAAAACATTTTGCTACTAGTCTTGATCCCAAGGGCCAAGGTAAAGTAACAAGGGTGTTCAGTTACAGTGTTAAGATCTAGCCTGTAGTTGTTTCCTATTATGTGAGGCTGACCTGTCTTGACCTTACTTATAAAGTGCCTGCTATAAATTTGGGCCTTGATTAATGTTTTATTAGCATAGATAACATAGAGATCCCACACACATGTAAACCACAATGTGTAAGGTTCATCTGTGTAAGATGATCATCATGAACAAATCAGTTGCTGAGGCTGAGTGGTAAGTAGCAGTTACCTAGTAGTTATTCAGCTTGTCCAGGTCAAGCTTTCAGAGAGAATTCTATCAGTAAACTGTTTGGAATTGACTATTTTCTTTTGAAAACCTGCAGTGCCCATCACAGACAGATGGAATCACTCCCCTACCTCCATAAACAACATCAATAACTTATAGTCTAGCCTTAGCAGAGTGGTTGTCTCGGGGACAAATGATCCCTTGAAGACTGAAAAGTGTGGTTTTGGTTAGCAGAAAATATCTAAGTAATTGTTACTTCACTTCATTTCTGACTTGTAGCAGAGTTGTTTTTTTAAAAAGTGGGATTATAACTTTCATTATGGGGAAGAGGAGAGGGGATTAATTTCTTAGAAATAGCTCCTTTATCTATCTCCATTTTTCTCTATTGCTGTTTATAGGAGCCTTTAAATTTATTGCTGAATTGTCATTGTGGTGCTTTGTGGCTTTTCAGTATTCACTAAAATGAAACTATTATCCCTCATATGACTTTAACTGTATTCCAGAACTACTCTTTTCTTCTCTTTATGCAGGTTGCATATTATTTTTCTTGCACACATTCTAACACACTAAAACATTTCAGGCCTTGTGTTTTATTGTATGTATTTTTGCCATAACATTATAATTGTAAAAACTCCAAAAGCTGAAATTTTTTAATTAAAACTTAAAAATGAAAATAGCTGAATGATACCGATTTACACTTTAACTGCATAAAGGTATAATAAAAGTTGAATTTTTAAGTTGTTTCTATAAGTATTCAAGAAGAGAAGACAAGGTAGTTGTACAAAGGACAGAACTGATTTCAGCAAATAAGGAAGGATGTCTGTGGGCTACCCTGACATGTGGAGTGTTAGAGTAAATAAAATAAAATTAAGAACTGGAAGAACTGCCGAGAATTTGTGGAATTACAGAAGTGTTATTGTCTGCTGCCTTGGTCATCCTGTATCCATTGTAAACTAGGGGTTTATTCCCAATGTTTACTACTAGTTTTCTGGAGTGTTTGATACTACAGGATATTCCAGTTTGAAATGTGTTCTGCTGTTTTTAATTGTCAGGGAAGTAAGACAACTGAAAAATCTTTCTGGAAGAGAAAGAGGTCTAGAAGAAGAGATCTAAATCTCTTCTTATGCTTGCTTTCAAATGTATTTTTTGCTTTTATGTGAAAGGTATGAATGTACCTCTCTCTCTCACAGCAGTTGAAAGTTTTATGTTTAGGCTTGCCATGTTTTGGCTAGGATTCCCTGGACAGAAGTATGTGCAGAAAGTTTGCCTCTGGGACTCGTAAGAACTAGAGTGTATGCGCTGCATTCA
Organism: Elanus axillaris; assembly: GCA_026212715.1. NCBI lineage: Eukaryota > Metazoa > Chordata > Aves > Accipitriformes > Accipitridae > Elanus > Elanus axillaris. Next base: position 23,783,983 of record JANZLQ010000007.1, on the reverse strand, counting down.
GAATGTGTTGGTCTGAATTTCATCATGTTCACAAGTAACTAATGTGTTACACATATAGTTGCTCCCAGAGTTTCCAGATATATTAGGTCCACTGTGGATGTATAGCAGAATTGATTTGTTTGTGTCCAGTGAAATTTTTGATTCTTGAACTGAAAAAAATGTCTATGTGAAAATACAGAACTGTAAACCTACCTAAAACTGAAATACACAACTGAAGTCTTTTGAGGGCTTTGCTACAAGCACAGAAAAAAACCCAAACAAACAAAATCTGTGTAGAAAAACAGGAAGGTGGGGGACGTAAGTTAAAAGCTAACAGAGCAGGTATTGGGAAATAACCTCTTTCTGTGCATGAAAATAAATGTCAAATTCAGTATCTTGCTACACTGAACATTAATCTGTTTTTAATAAAAATGAGTAAGTATTGTTCACTATTATTGTAATGTCTGGGAACACTATTAATGCCTTTGAAACCTTGTTAAAAAGGTGCCTGTACCCACTGCTTCTCTAGGTACTGAGCCATCTGTGCAGCAGAAGTATAGACTGTGAAACATTTCCCTTAGCCTGCTGAACTTCTGTCAGTCTAGATTTCAGTCTTTGTGCTTGCCTTTCACCTTTGGGTCCTCCCTTTAGGGAGAGTCTGTCTTGGAGCCTCAACCCGAGAGCTTACTGATGAGGGAATTTGTTCACCAGAACCATCCTTTAGGTGTGATTTGGTTCATGGTCATGGACAGTCCTCTCCTTTGAAGACTTCCAAGGTGTTCAGACAGATTCCTTTTTCCCATCCTGAAACCAATTATGCTTTGTCCTTATGCAGGAGATGGCCAAGCTATTATTTCTGAACTGAAAAAGCCAGAAGCTTTGTTATACTTCATTGCATGTACAAATGTGTCTTTTTTTCTTTTTTTTTTTTCTTCTTCTCTTATTTCCTCTACTTGACTAGTTAGCAAACAACTCCTTTGCTCTGTGAAGGTTAAAACTCTCTCCTGTCGCTTTGATTCATTAGCACGCTTTAGTGTGAAACATCTCTTATGCTAGACCTTGTTTTCTGTATCAGTCAGTGCACTAACAAACGTACTGGAGCTTGAGACTAGGCATGACAGTTATTATCCCCTTTGGGGTGATAATGGGTTTGGCATGGCAGGGGTTGAGGGATCAGTCTCCTAAGCATGCAGCAGCAATTATTCTTTCCAATTTTCAGTTGAAGAGGCTCTTGAAGATGCTTAATTTTAATTTTCTCAAGCATAGTTTCCTTGGTCATTCAAAGAATTAAGTGCTGTGTTCTATACATATCTTTTTATACATCTGTAAATATGCAGACAGCAGGTGCCTTAAACTGTCACATGAAGTTTGGGTGAAAGATAACCTCATTAAACCAGCAGAATACATGTACGATTTCCCTCCTTTGCCTTTGCCCTTTCAAATCCTTAACCAAAACAAGCAAACCAAAACTTAAGGTTTCACAAGTGTATAAAGGAGAAGCAGAACTAAGGAAGTTTGGTTTTCTGTAGCTTTTTCTCATTGCTAGATTCTTTGTTGTCTAATGAGGAATGAAATCTAATTGAAATTCTTCTGCTATATCAGAGGATTCTACTCCTATATTGGATTTTCTATTACGGCTTTCATTGCAGTTAAAAACAGCCTCCCCCCCC
>JANZLQ010000007.1:23768752-23782234 GCA_026212715.1 Elanus axillaris | reverse complement strand
TTTTAAAAACCCCCCCCCCCCCCCCCCCCCCCCCTTTTTTTTTAAGGATGCTTGCAAGGGTTTTTGTCCTCTGTTGGATAAAAAGTTGTATAAAATTAATAGTTTTGAGAAACTCTAACCTTCTATTAAAGAAAAACACCATCCTGTTGGAATTATCCAGTGAATTCAAAAGTCACTGGGAGAAGGAAGAAGGCAGACAGCATGCAAATCTAATATCCTTGGCAAGTAAAAATTCCACTGTCCAACCGAAAAAAAGCCCCAAACCTCTCCATAAATAACTGGATGTAACTGGTAATATTCTCCCAATACATAACATCCGGTAGTATAAAATCTGGAATGCTGTAATCATCTGTATTTCTATAGCTGTATTATTTTTTTTTTTTAGAAGGAACTGTACTAAGAAAATTTCAACATATGTCACCTGCTGTTCCTTTTCTTAAGTTGTATGTATTACTTTTGACTGGTCATAGATGCAAATATCTTTTTAATATGGAAATAGTTGGCAATCAAACTAGTTGGCCAATTACTAGCACACTTTCCTAACAGAAAATAGGGGACAGATGTAGGCTGCCCTAAATTGTCTTTCACTAGGCAATAGTGCGGTCACTCTCAGGGAATGAATGTTAGAGAATGTGTTGCCATAGGAGCAACTACTGTGATGGAAAATAGTTAGAAAAATACAGCTATTAATGAAAAAATGGATGATAAGTGACAGACTTATGCTTTGTGCATAATTGACTAAAAAAGGCACAGGAAAAAAATGATAAATGTAGTCACATACAAAGTAGAATTGATTACTACCAGTCTGCTCCCCTTATTGCAGCTTCCTTGCCCTGAGATTCTGATAACATAGAACCTGCACCTTGGTCTTGTTTTGTAAGAGAAAAAGCGTTTTCCACATTTCCTTGCTTTTTATTTTTAGCAACCCATTCTGTTTAAGTGGTAGGTTTGGTGAGAAGGTTTTTTGGTGATTTATTTTCTGAGTTTTTATGTTATTGTTTTGGTCTCATAGCAGGAGCAGCTTTGTTAATGTGTGAATTTGAACTACAAAATATCGTTAGGCTAGACTTTAAACGACATTATAAATGTGCTGAAAATTAGAAATTGTAGCCTGAATGTGTTTCAGAGACGGATAAATGACTTGAGGTGGGGTTCTTGATACTACATGATATTTTTGTGTGTGTGTGCACACTAAGGTATAGTGTGACACGCACAACCATTTTTAAAACAGTTTTCTATTTCACGGAGTTTTGTTTGATCATCTGTGCATGGATTCAAATGGCATCATTTTTGTGTAACTGGAAACATATGATCTTTGCTGCAACTTAATGAGTAAACAGAAGCTTTTTGGGGAGAGCTATGTCTTAATGATTAAAAATTAATGTAAGCTTTTATTATTGGAGATGCTAGTAACTTTGGAGGATATGTTTTGTGACAAAGGTGGGTTTTGCTTGTGAGAATATATCATTAATTTGCAGGGTCTATGAAAAAGCAAGATCATAAAACACTTTTGAGTGCCTGGGAATTCTAAAATTTTTTTTTTAATGTAGAAATTTTTTAATAACATCTGTTTTTAAAAAATAAATTAATGCAAGGGTAGTAAGAAGGTATTTATACTGATCTCTGCGTATATACATATCTCTTACTATCACTATCTGATTTTCAGAAATCATCTCTTGTATAACGGTGCAGTCTCTCAGAATGTGAACACAACCTCAGATCAGTTCTTGCTAGGCTGTGACATGTCCTAAGAGGCTTTCCTAGATAGATAAGGTTGGATTTGTGTGTCCTCTTCTAGCTGTCCTTTCGGAATGTGGTTAAGTTTTATGCTATCGAATGTCCAAGTCACCATTTTGGTGAGTCTGCATGATTTTTTTTTTTTTCCCCTTGGGGTTGTGTTTTGTTTTTGTTGTTGTTGTTTTCTCTCCTATTTTAAGGGGTTGTTCTTGAAACAACAGGGGTTGGTGTTGAAACTTCTGTCTTTAGGACCTTATGGACTTGTCTGTATTTTTTGATGATTAAATAGCATATCTGTAAGGTATCTGTATTCCACAAATTAACTGTAAAACTTCCTTACAGCAGTAATTCCAACACTTAGCACATGGAGCAGCCAGCTCCCATAAAAGACAGTGTGTATTGGTGTAGAATGTATCTCTTTTTGAAGTAAGAGAATCTCTTATATGCTAGGTTTATGAGGAGTGCAAGTAGGAAAGCTTACCTTTATCCTCCTTTCTTGGCTATCTCAGAGTTCTCTGTTATGGTAGCGTCTGGAACATACGTAATCTCTCCCTGGAGTACTTTATGAGAGATTTATGCCTAAACAGCTGTTGTAAATGTCACCTGTAAAGCTTTTTCATATTTTGACTAGAATTGATAATTGTTAAACATCAGTAATACTGGCCCAAAATTTATCCATCTCTCACTTTCTTTGCTTGCACATATTTTTCCTGTTACATTTTTTTTCCCCTCTTGTACCTTCATGTTTTTGGTTGTTGTAAGGAGAAACTTGACTTTTTACTTGATCATCCAAGTATTCAGCAGCCAGAAATCAGAGTAAGAAGATTTCTTGCTTTGTGTCTCATAGTTTTATCTTCCAGCATAACAATAAAAATGAAAATATCTCATGTATTTGGCTATAACTCCTCCTCCCAGTGGTTCAGCACTTCATTCCTGACCCAGCAAAGTATGCAAGTATATATTTAACTTCCAGCATGGGATCTGTCCCCTTGCTTGTTTTTACTAGGTTGTTCATCATTTCAATGTTAATCACATGTTTTTAAATATTTTAGTCCAGAAAGTGCTTAGTGCTTAGACAAAGGAAGAAAAGTCTGTTTGAGACCTTGAATCTGGTATGCACTGAAAACAGAAGAGTAGGCCTGGTATCCAGAGTCTTTACTACCATAGGTATTACCGTCTAACTTCTACAGAACATGTCCATCCATGCTCTTCTCATGTTGAAGATCAGAAAAAAATCTTAATGCAATAACTTGTCATAAATAAAGCCAAACCAGAAGGGAATCTTTCAGGGAAGCATGAGTGTAAATCACTGCATTCAACAGCATTTTTTTGTTTAATAACACTGAAAAAAATAAAGATATGTGAGATAGTAGTATAAGGCAAACATGGTCTATGGTTCTGCATGCAGAAGTTCTGAAGCATCAGCAAAAAGGAAATTATTAGACTTCAGGGTTTTTTTCCAGCTTGGGTGTGTATACTTTGAAAAAGACAAGAAATTCAATTAATCTGTTTGGTCAAGGAAATGAAAAGCTATCCTTTTACTGTGAAAAAGAAGTGTAAGGAGATGTTTTGGATAGACGTTTTATTTAACAGGAAAAGAACTAATGTGATCCAGTTGCTGGAATAAAAAACAGGATAAAAACCAAGAAATAGTCATGGTTTGGTTTTGTTTGTTTTGTTGGGTTTTGTTTGTTTTTTTTTTTAATTGGCACTAAGTACCTTATTGAAAAACGTTATGGGAAACATGGTGTAAAACATCTTCAGAACTTAAAAAAAAAGTTGGGGCATCTTTCTGAAAGCAATGATGTAGCTCAAACAGAAGATACAGACTTGATGGAGGAAATGAAATTATTTTGGGGATAACGTGCATGATAATTCTGTGTAGGAGGCCAGAGCAGGTACCAGAAATGACTATTATGATCCTTTAAATCCATGAAGTGTACTTACTGTCTTAGTGAGGAAAATCAGTTTTTTCTAAACTGTTTTTTTTTTTTTCTTTAGAAGAAAGGATTTGCCTCTCATAAAGTTACCTGATGTAGTTAATACAGTTTATAGCCTCTCACATATGTACAAAATGTGTTGTATGTAGTTTGGAGTTGAACTAATACTTCTGCAAGAGTTGGATTCTTGTCCTGGCCTGAGCAGTGGTCTGCTCAGCTGGAAACAGTTGTTTCTATTGCAGGCAACAAGCTACACTTAATAACTTTCTGTTCAGCGTTTTGTTTGCCTCACATGGAAAAGAAGCAGCTGCCAAGGTTCCCAAAATTAGTGTTTAGAAGTAGATGATTAAAACGTCGTTTTAGAGATACAAGTGGAGGTGTGTTCATTTATAGAGATGCTGAGAGCTTGTATTCACCTTTGATTTTTAATGATGGCAATAGACTCTCTGTTATATCATGCCATCATTACGTTTATGTATAGATAAATATTTAGTTTGTTAAGTTCTACATTAAAGAGGTACATTCAAAATAGAAATCTGAGTGTCATGCTAGGTGTGTGGATACTGTTGTCATAAAGAAAATCCAAACTGACCTAGGTAATGATACAACTTGAATTGTTTATTAGGAGAAAGTTAATCTAAGCATAGGCAGTGTTCGGAAGAGGTGACTGAAAAGAAAGATTAAAATTTGAATCTCTTGAATGTAAATAATGAATGCAGCTGTCATGGTATAAGCCAGTAGATTAGTTCACATAGGCTTCTTTTGTATTAGTAAATAATTTTTATTCTCACCTCCTGAAGCTGAATTTGGCAATTTGCAAGAAAGGAAGTAATTGTATAATAATTGATACCTAGTGATATGAAGCTTTTACCTTTTTTGGAGAGCAGTTTGAAGTTAACAGTAGGTGCTTAAGCTAAGCTTGGACAGTTCCTTAGTTGTTAGCCATAAGAATTTTTGGGTGCCAAAATGTCAAATTCAACAAGGATTGATCTGCAAAATCATGTGTAAGTTTTATTTACCTGGCCTAACCCTGCATTGAATTGAATATCATAGAGTAAATGAGGAAAGTGTGTGGGGCTAGTAAGGAGAGGTGGGGGTGACAAAAGTGACAACTGATCCATAGGAGACCAAGCTCTTTCTGGTACTCAAAAGCTATTTGATTTTACTAGATACACTTATAGTCTGTTTTGAGAATGTTGTTTCTATGTGACGGAATGTAGTTCTTTGCTTTGTTTGGAATACATCCATCATCTCTGCAAATGCTTAGTAAATGCCAGTGTATGGTCAGTTATACAGGCTGCTTACTGGTCATGTTTAGCAGATAAAGAGGAAAATCCATGTTGTAAATTTTTAAAAACGGTTGTTACACAGGGTGCTTTCTTGAACACATGAAAAAAGTGGGACTTGTAGAGGATAACTAGTGTTAGGTTAAAAGTGGACCTTTTAGAGGATAACTAGTATTTTTCAAAGTCCTATCAGGTTAGCAGGAGGTATTGCTATTGACACACTCAATGAAAATAAAGAGGTACTGTCCAACTGTGTTGAACGTAAATCATAATGCATGATACTGTAATACATGACTATTTATGATTCCCATATTTTTTTAGACAGTTCTAAGTTTAATAAAGAAATGTTTATTTAAATGCTTATGTGTGACAGGTTTGAATGTGCTGCTGGGGATCTTGGCGAAGGAGGGGGATCAAAAGCTTGGAATTTGCCCAGATGATTAAATTGGTTATGCAACGTTTCTTGTTGCTGGTTTATTAGTAGGGATTTATTTTTAGCTGAACATTATTGTAAATTGGGTTTCTTTTTTCAGTGAATGAACAATGCCTTTTAACTAGTTTATCTTCCCAATTTTTCTGAAGCCATAAAAAGTTACAAAATTGAAATTACATTATTGCAGCAATGGTGGTTCTGCAGTTTTTGAAAGTAAAAGTTTGTCACTAATGCACACAGATAAATTGGCCAAATTCTATGTTGGTTGCAATGGCTAGTTCTGTTCTAGAAGTGACTTAAAGAAAAAATAAAAGAAATTATGATGTGGTTCTAAAACAGTGGCTTCTGTACAAGTCTTCTCAAGCAGAAGGTGAAGTCATGCTTCAAATAATAAATTGTGCATATTTCTTTTCTTTCAAGACTTCATCCATGGGGAGACAGTAATCCACAGACCTAACTGCTTCATGATCACATGGTCTTATTTAGCTGTTGTGCTGCAATTTTCCTAGCCTTGTAGTGAGAAAAGCAATGAACAAAGAGCTTCAGGTGTTGTACTGCCTCTGGTTTTCTTCTCATTGGAGTAAGCTTGTGACCTGCAAGCCTACTGCAAGCGTGGAATTGTGAATAGCATAGGAAAAGAAACAGCAGAGCATTAATGATCATACTATCAAACATACAGATAGAGACAGGTGAAGCCTTAGTTCAGATAAGTTCTAGGGAATAAAATTAACATTGTATACATTAGAGGGCATCCTGCATAATAAATCCTGTGGTTGTAAACAAAGGCTCTCAGAAGACTCTGACCTTGTTGAAATGTACTTTAGCGTATATGTGCAAGGCAAACAAGTGATTTTATGTTCTGCTACTCTTTTCTACATTAGCAACTGAAAACTTTAAAATAAAAAGCTTTAATAACAGATATTTTTAAAAACTAACTAGTAGAGCATGTAATGGATTTGTCTGGTGTATCTTTGGGTGATCCTATGGAAATGTGCACCTTCTAAAGCAGTGTAGCTCCTGTATAGCCAATTTTAACTTTATGAATCCCAATGTAACTAATTAAAAAGGAAATGTTTTTAGTAACAGTATGTGAACTCACATAATAATTGGGTTGTAATTCAATCTGTCAGCTTTGCTGCCATTCATAAACTCAGGGTTTATGAAGGCCTCAGAAATCTCAAGATTGAATTACAGCTTTATTCTGTACATAACCTGGAACAATGTATATCTTAGCATTTCATTTGTGAGACTGAGGATGTTTTATAATCCTGAAAATATTACTTAAATGTATACTTACCATAAAATTCCAATTTTACATTTGGAGAAAAAACTATACTGCAGTGCAATTCACAATTTCTTATTTAGACTTTACATCAGTTACATTAGGGCTTTCACTATGGATGTTTGTATGCATAAACTGCTTACTTTTCTTTATATTGTGTTGTGTGCATGTGAAAGATTTTCTTACATACCTATGTTTCAGGTAAAACAAATGACTGTCTAGAGTGTTTACATTTTATTTAGTACTTCGTCTGCTTTACTATTGAAATACAATTTTACTAGTTGCCAGAAAATTACTCTTCAACCTTATTTATACCATTTTCTTAACACAATAAAGTCAGTTATGGAACAGAGCTCAAAATATTTGTCTGTATATTGTATTTACAGATGTTTATTTTAGGACTTCATTCTCTCAAGGCAGTTCTTAAATATTCTCTGTCCTCAGGTTGCTGAGTCAAACCATGAAGGACCATTTGGTAAGAGTGGCTAATGAAGCAGAATTTATCTTGAGTAGACAGAGAGCAGAGGATATTAACCGCCATGCTGAATTTGAGGTAAGAAATGAAATCTTTTTTTAAAAAACCAAAACACCAAAACATAACTAGCCCCCTGTGTTTGAGGATTCCAATGTGTCATACAGGCTTTTCAGGCACAGGAGGTTCCATCCTGAAAAGTGCTTTGCAGTCGCAGGGTGTTTTGATAGTTTGCCACTAACTTTGATGGAAAAACAGGCTGTGCAGAGCAGCTCAGAACTTGTCAGAATCTGCAAACCATAGTTTGTGGGGAAGGAATTTTATGATACCAATGCTGCTCTTTTCCACAAAGCAAATGTCACTGTATGTGTTAAAGCTGCTTAGTGTCATAGTCAAGATACGACTCTGAAAAAGCCACCTTACTGAACATAAATGATAACAACCTGTTAAGTGCAAAATGAGAAATTACTTTTTTCTTTTGTATTATTTGCTGTTTCACTTAATCCACCTCTAAAACCATTTTCCTTGTTTTACATGCCTCTGTGTGGTTTTGTTATAATTTTGTATTTTCATCCCACTTAAGGGATTCTGAAGTGAAATAATGATTTTGGTTTTATAGACTTGTCATAAAAATACAAGCCTTTTTTCCTGAATCACTTTATTCATACCTCCAATTTTGGATCTCAGTTACATCATGTGTCTCCTTTCTCTGTGCTTTAAGTATTGTGTTGTTTAAATGAAAATGAAGCTAAATCTCACTAAATTCACTATTATTCTGCTTAAAGAGTACTTAGTCTTTCTCTTGACATGTGATACCACTTGTGGTTTTGTTTTTAAAATGAAGCATTAAGAGATTGAAGGCACATTTGTGCTTAACGTATTTCTAAACTGTTTTTCTCTTAAATCTTTACTTGAAAAAATACTCCCCAAAGATGAAAGCATATTTGTCTTAGACAGTGCTTATGTTCTAAAGGTCATCTGTGTTGGCCCCAGGATTCAAGCTGTGCGTTGTTTAATAACATATCTGCACTTCATCTAGAGCTAGTTACCCCCTCCTGCAAACAGAGATGTTGTAAGATATCTACAGTACCATTTTGCAATGGTGAAATAGCAGGCATGTTTCATTTATTACATCAAGGGTTTGGCGACAGTCCTGTGGAGATGAAAAGTGCATCTTTTTACTTCGTTGCCTGATAATCATTGGAGTGGGACATGCTTGACATCTTTTGAGCGGGATTTATGCAGAAGCTCCATGCATTACATGGCATTATTGATTAGATGCACAGCCCACTTTTTTTTCTTCATTTGCAAACTATTTGCAAAGGTGTGCGTGTATGTGGGAAATCTGTGTGAAGTAAAGGGTTCTGTCATGTAAATACAGGCTATCAATGAATACAGTTGTTCAGTGACACCTTCACTGTTAGCCTTATTTCAGTATCAAAAGACCTTTTATGATGTCTGGAAGAAATTTGCATTGTGCATCAACTTTTTTAATATAGCTTTGAGTTTTGCTGTGACAACTCTCTAGGACAGGAGTTGGCTGATACTTTTTTAAGTTGATGCTGGTTTTGGATCTGTGCTATTTTGGAATGATGGCTCAAGGGGTTTAACTCATCAGGTTGAACTTAAACAGAAACTAGTGTACTAAAATAGCAGCACTCGGTTTATCAAGTTTTAGTTTTGTTACTGTGTTGGAAAAACTTAGATCTAGCATCACTTCTGCAGGTGTGCACGTTGAGGATATACAACTAGGATTTTACCAAATGCTTCAATAACAAACCTGGTGACTCGTGAACTTAGTGTTACTGATGTCCGTGGCAATATGTTTCTTTTGTGGAAGGGGGAGCTGTTAGTCACATCCATTCAAATCTGCAGGTATCACATCAACAATCAGAAATTCCCGTGTACTGTGTTTCATTCATCCATGGTATGGTCTGTTTTTCACATGTCCTGTCAAGTGTGCTTGACTCGTTGTTTTAGCACAGTGATACCTTCTAGCCATGGTGTTCCTCATAGCCTTTTCAAGTGGTGCTACAGGCTATAGAAGGCTTGCAATTCTTCAGTTGTGCCCAGAAATGGATCTGTCACTTGACTAGACTGGAGCCATTCCATCACTTAAAGGAAATGGATCTGTGCTGTGTTGGGCTAATGACATGCTGTGTGTTGCAACTTGTAGGTATGTTCCCATTGTATGAATGGGTGTCGAGGTCAGTGCCTGTGTTTTGGTCCTAACACTCATGTCATGATACACTTACAAGCACATGACAGGAAGGCTCGCAAATAAGAGAAGGACTTTCAAAGCAATTGATATACAGGCTTTGATCTGGTTCATTTCTCCAACCTAAGATTGTTTTAGCTAGCCTGACTGGTGCAGTTTGGTCATCTGCATGTACCCGTTTCCTTGATTTCCTGCTTCATCCTCCATCTGTTCTTGAGAGATGAGTTGGAATGAAGGTGGTATTCTTCCAGTCATGAGAAATACTCTGCTTGGTCAGTCCATTGAATGCATGATCCCATCTGCCATGGCTTATGTTCAGAAAAGAGCAACTGTACAAGGAAGCAGATAAGGTATACTTTTATAAATTCTGTCTTGTATAGAGATCTGCAGCTCAGAGACTTCCCTGATCAGAGACCATGTCTTTAATAAATAGTGTTGTGATTTTTCTGCTGTGAATTTTTCCAATTCCTTCTAAAATTTGATGTAAATATTTTTCACCGACAATGTCCTAGGACGAGGAATTTTCCTGCTGTGATAGTTGAAGAAGGTGAGCACATCCTGTGTATAACAAAATAATTAAACAATTTCTTGGAAAAATCTTGCGATCCTATAATATTTAGCCCTGAAGAATGGTATATGCAAATGTGGTTTTGATCACATTTAAAAGCATTTTGTGACTGTGGTAATTACTAGCTGAAAAGCTGCAAGTTATTTTTAAAAATGGTTGGGACGAACATGCATGGTTCAGATCATGAGCAAGTTTTGCTGCCTGAGCTATGGGGAGAACAGAAATAAGGCTGGTTGAGTGAGGGATAAAGATCCAGAGACAGATGAGGAATGTGGCAAGAACTGTTGCCCATTTTTCATTTTTATTCTGACTTGCATTTCTGGTGTTTCAGATCACATATGAAATATTCCAGGATAACATTGATTCAGCAAAAATCTGACCTCCAAATTTCTTTTTAAAGATCGGTATTATGTTTAGTGCTACCTGGTTTTAATTCTCCCATTTCTAAAAGTCATGACAAAGGTGAGCCTTGCAAGATGTGTGTAAGATTTTGGACAGGTTTGCACCATGGTGATAGAGCAATCTAGTCTTACAATATTTTCTGTAGAACACTCTTTGCTTTTTTTTTTTTTTGAAAGACAATGGCAGTTTTGAAATAAAAGGCAAAATATCTTGTCATTGTTTAAAACTAAAGTCTGGTATTTGGGACACAGAGGCAGGAGAAAGCAAGGGGAAATTTAGACAAGCTTCATAATGAAGCTCTGTAGTTATAAATTATTGTACAGTATTTGGTTATAAATGGGGTACGAGTGGTCATTGTAAGAGGAAGGAAAAAAACTAGGGAAATAGGTAATACTAGGAAAGGCACTGCTGTGCTGAACTACTGCACTTTAGAAATGTGATGCAAGAAGGTATTTGCCATGTGACATTTTAAAAGCTGCACAGGATCCAGAGGGGAAGGTACCACTCCTATTGGGTTCTTAATTCATTGGAAGTACAGGACAGTTGCTTTCCTTCCAGAAGTGGATTGAGAAGTGTCTGCCTATCAATTCTTTCACAGCCAGACAGAGAAGCAGCAGCAGCAAATGTGGCACATGTTCACTTTGCCGTATAAGGTCTGATTGGGCCTTTCTTTGCTATGTCTCCATGTGGTGGGACCCTGCATTGGTCAGAACACTGGGAGGAAAGTGTCTATACCCTTTCCATAAAGTAGGGTGCTGAAAAGCAGAGGAACAATCTCTAAAGCAAGGGTGGGTTTTTTTGCATACTGTTTCAGTTTGTGCTGTAACTTTAGATATGCAGGAAAGTCTGAGTGCCTGGGTGAGACAGGTTTAAATTAAAAGGATCTGAAAAGAAATCTTTTCTCTCCTCCCTATGTCTTCTCAAGGCAATTCTCTCTTTCAGAAACTTCAAATAAAGTGTCTTGAACAGCAGCAAAATCTTCACATCCACTTCTCTGCCTGGTGCCAAAAAGTGCATCGTCGTCTTGTCTTGGCTGTTTTCCTGTTTCTTCCTTTTTGTCAGGAGTCTCTGTTTCCATTTGCATTGCAGACCCCTCCTTTGCCTCTGCAGTCCTGTACTCCAGAAGCTTCTTCAAACTGGAGGTGCTCAGCTTCCCTCATGGAAGATGCAATCTCTCACCCTCTCTAGAGGGCTCTACCTTACAACTGAGCAGCGTGGACAAAGACAAAACCGTCTTCCTCTTTGGTGCCTGCCCACTCCTTTTTTTTTTTTAAAAGGAGATATTATAAGTAACATAAATTATGAGCAAACCAGTTATGCTGTCTTTCTTCTAAGCTTGTATTGTAAAAAAGACAGAAAAAATTGCTTTGAAGGTGAAGGATTGGTTGTGAGAGGTTTTTCTGTGGCTGAATACAAAGGTCAACCTTTTTATTCCTTATTTGTTTCTGATCCTTTCCTCACCTATGTTTTCACTGCTACCTCTGTAAGTAGTTACATCTACGAATGTAGACATACTGGGAGACCCGAGACATACTTACCCATTTTACAACGTGATTAAGCCTCAAAGAAGCCCGATGAAGCAATATTCCACTCATTTCTCTAGTGAGGTGGCAGTGAAGCACACATTTTTACAGTGAATGTGGAAATGTGAGCCAGTGTCCCTGGGATTTATGTGCACAGGTCTCTTAGGCATTTTTCAAAATCTCATCCTGAGTGTTTGGTAGAGCTGAAAATCCTGAAGAAGAACCTCTTTATGCCTGAATTCCAACAGCTAGTTTCATGCTACTACCTACACTGCTTTCTAGAAATGACCTTGAAAAATGTGGTGATTCGCACTGCGTCTTAGATTATGTGTGCAGACTGCTGTGGAGTTGGGCCTATGAGAATAATTGGATTTGGTGTGAGGAGGGGGAGGGAATTTTGTACTCTAATTGACTTTATTTTATAATTTATGACAGGAGTGCCCATTGCCTTGGATATGCCTCCTGTCTTATATAAATCTCTTCATGTATTTGTGTGTGAATATACATATTTATAGAATTCTAAATATGTAAACCTGCAAGTCTTTTATGCCTGGACCGTTCAAGGATCACGGCGTTTCATCTTTCTAGTGAAGGTTTAGTTTGCGATCAAATGGCACTACTGGATTTTGACCAAAATCTGCGATACCATATCTCAATGCTTGTGTAAAGTATTTTTGATGACTATTCTTCCAGCAACACTTTTTTTTTTTTTTGCCTGGAAGATTCACATGAAGGAATAGGGAAATGGGGGGAAAAGGTGCTATACAGAACCATTCATAATGATGCACATCATGAGTGTGTATAGAGGAGCAATGGAGAGTGCAACACAATAATTTTCAGGAAACTTTCTAGAATGAATGGACAAGGATTCTTCATTCTGAGTCTGTGAAGAAAACAGACGCTGGTAATTTTTTCAGTAAAACGTAACTGCTGCTGTAATTTACAAACTAACCTGTCTCCTCAAAGTGTCTTTTTTAAAAGATTGTGTGGTGTCATTCCCTTGAGTTCTTGGTCTTATTTTTTCAAATTCTCATCATCGATAGAAATATAAAGTGCTGGCATTCTTGCTATTGGCTGTTTCTGTTGATTAACTGAGAATTTCACATTACTTTCCCTTTGCATTTGTTATAAATCATGCTAGGCAGCTAACTTCTCTGCATGATTTCTCTTCAATAATTAAATCTAGCATTTCCAGCTGCTGTAAAATTTGTTGCCCTTTTCTGTTCAGTTATGTTTTTTCATGCGGAAGACTTGGACTTCCTCACAGTTTTAATTCTTACTCAGTATCAATTTATAGGCTGTGTGTAATAAACTGAATGTTTTACTTCATGGCTCATGCTGAGAAACGAATCTTAATGTTAATACAAGTATTGCCTCGACAGAGATAAGATGCAAGGCTAGGCAAGCGTTCTGATAGTGACTTGGATGTAGGTATTTGCTTTTTTGTTTCCTTGGCAGAAAACAAAATTCAGTGGTTCCGTTGATTGATAATCTTGTCTATTCTGCACCTTTTCCCCTTTGGTGTACTAAGCATTAAATGTTAGATGTTATTTGCATCAGAGGAAGTAACTAAAAAGTACTGCAAATCAATTGTGGCAGAATACCCATAAATCAAAGCGAA
>JANZLQ010000007.1:23746400-23768652 GCA_026212715.1 Elanus axillaris | reverse complement strand
AAATCAAAGCGAATGTTTGAGAGCCCTTGAAAGAATTATGAAAGGGTATTTGGTGTCTTTGTAGTTTCTATAGATGATTGTTACTTCTATATGTAACAAACATTTACTGCGGGAAAGAAAGTTTTATTCCTTGAGTAGCTCCCTATTCTCCATATAATTTTCCGGTGTTTTTAATAAAAGCTGCTTTGTTATAGAACTCGTGCATCACATAATCTTTCTGTGGCTCTTACAACATCCTTTTATATGAAGTGTTATTCAACACACTTAATGGCAATGACCTTATTTATTAGAACAAAAGATTTTGGAATGCTTTCAATGGGTATTCTCTCTAGTTGTGTGGGTTATCAGCAATGAATCTTTACAGAACATATTAAGATAATTGATAGCACAAGTTGTAGGTATCCTGTAGTAATGTAACCAAAAGTTATAGTCCATTAGATTGCAAAAACGTAATGTGGCAACACAAAGCAAGTTAGATGTACTCTAATAGAAAAATAAGGCTTTACACATCTCATTATGAGTGGGTGTAACTCTCTCAAATTTGGATTTTTAAAAAATAAATGATGCCCTCTGCATTGGGCAGGTTAGGCATTAGAGCACCATCTGTCGGTAGAAGGAAGAAAAATTTTTACTTTCATTTCTAAACACTTTTGGGGGTTTTTATAAACTCTTCAACGGAGTGCTGGGCATGGAAGAATATTTTTTTTTTTCCATTGGAGGATTAACTGGTTTTGTTCTGCTGTAATATGTTGACAAGTCCCAAACTGGGACATTAAATTTCTCCTATTCCTGAGGTGGCAATTTTTAGGATTCATAGTCGCATTTGAGTCAAAGGATACTGAAATGAGAAGTTCATTTTCTGTTTGAACATTGTAACATTTTCCCTATGTTCTGGGAAGTGTTGGGATAAAGTATTTCCTGATTATGAAAGGAGGAGTGAAAAATTGTGGTTTCTTTTTCACTATGCTTTAATAACAAATGGGAGGAGAAGGAATAAAAATTTGCACTGGAATGCTGAGACATCTTTTCTGTTATATCTCAATTTTAAATCAAAATGTATTACAGAAATATGTCTAAGAACTATCAAAGATATAATAATATTGTTTCTGAAGCAGCTTGAAAGAAAATCTATCTTGGAACTACTCTTTCATAAAACTTTTCTAATGAAACAAGAAGTGATGTTCATTACTGGTTTTGGATAATGTTTTTGGCAAATTATGAGACAAACTGTGAAGAATTAAATCTAATAAGTATCAGCATATTATTGGTCTTTTCAAGTCATATTGAATATGGAAATCTATTTATGACTATAGCTATTTCATATAAAAAAATCTGTTCTTGTTTTTCTGATGCTAATGAAGTTTATTGCTTTGTAATTAATGCTTAGTGTTTAGCAGTATCTTGTTGAGACTCTTCCACATTTTATAATCTATGCAATGTTTCATTTACATGCTAAGTGTAATTTGAAAAAAATGCAGGAATGTTGTGAAGATATGAGTCTTTTCTGCACAGTGTTTTACAGTACAAACTGTGTGAGATTTTAACTTTTTACAGCCTTTTTTTCTCCTTTTACATATTTAATACATTACTTATTTTTCACTTCCTGTGAATGATAAAATTTCCTGTATTTTAAACACTTTTTACCCCTTCTTGTAGGTACTGCTAAGCTGATTATTGTCACTAGACATTATCAGCGATCTTATTTAATCTACTCTCCATAGCTCTGGAAGTCTTAGCAGAACATGTTCTGGAATTCTTGTTATTTTAGCATTTGTCAACCCTGGAAACCTAAAAAATCCTCTGCCAGAAGGAGCCAAAGACTTAATTCCTGTAACCACTCATGTTTTATAATTTTGCCCTGCTACTTTAATGGCTGAATTGAAACAGCATAGGCATGAAGAAAATGGGGTAATTAGAAGAAGGGAGAGGAGCATTGTATGCGTCTGCTGTGATCTATCTTCTGCTAGACTGGGAACAGACATTCCGTTTTGAACTCCTCTTTTGATGTGGCAGTTCATCTTAACTTCTTTTTGGTGTGTGTGTGAAATCCATGGTTGTACAACTGACAGGGTCAGGTTTATTTGTTGTGTTTTTTAAAATTATTTAGTTCACTAGCTAGCTAAGTACCACCCAAAATCCAGAATAACAATTAGCTTACAAGATCCATCCACATAAATAAGGTAATGTTGAAACAGCGCTTTATTATGATTGGTTTCTGTTTGTTCTTTTTTTTTTTAATTACAAATTCTGAGTTTCAAACTTGTTACCTAACTGCTTTGAAAGAATAACTCTTAAAGTAAATTTATACACAGTAAGAAGTGATTTAAATATAATAATCTATAATGTGGAATATTTTTTCCACAGCAATGATTTAACGAGTTACCTTGAAGTGGTCATGTGTTAGGAAAACAAGTACAGAAATACAAATGTCTGGTTTTACATTGATATGTGCAGGATTTATATAGGTAAGTTCCACTTACTGCAGATAATTCTTTGTGAATACTAACTTGTGATGGGAATTGTTCAACTACTCAGGTGACCATCTCTTAGTTATTAGGATATTATAGAGCCACAGGTTCTGCCAGTTTTCTGGAATAGGAAACAATTTGGCAGTAAACTTGAATAACTTGAACTTTGTTTAGAGCATTCAAAATCCCAAATCATTTAGGATATAACACAATCCACTTGGAAATTCCATGCCTTTTCTTATTCATTTACATTAATAATGTCCTTCTTTTGCTTCACAGATGAATAGTTTGTTGAGACTGAAGAGCATCTGTACTGGGTCAGACAAGTCCATCAAACTCAGTATTCTGTTTCTAACAGAGTTGAATAGTACATGTCTAGGGACAAGAATGAGAACAGTGCAATTATATAGGGTGCTTCCATGATTCTACCCAAGTGTCAGGGATCACAATTTGGAAAAAGATTTGCAGTTCTCTATATGAATTCCACCTATTGTTTTATCTCCCAGTCACTGTATTAGCATTGTTCATGTTTGATTGTTGTTTTTACTACCTTGAATTACTTAAAGCTATCAGCAAAATTTGACACCTCTTCCACTCTCCAGTCCTTTCTAAATATGTGCAGTAACACAGTGGGATTCAGTTGGTGATTTCCCTCCTCTCTGAAGACTAGCAAATCTTTTTTTAAACCTGTTTCCTTTGTTTTAATCAGCTTTTAATAACATAAGGATGTTCCCATATGCCCTACTGCATCCTGCCTTTCTTTAAATATCTTTTTGGCATTCAAACAGTCGACTTTATGAACTGGATCTTTCTTGTCTGTGTCTCCAGTGGCTTGTTGAAAGAAATCTAATGAAGCATGACTTCCCTTTACAAAAGCAACGATGACTCTTGCCAGTGTGTTTATTCCATTGTTTGCTTTTTGCTTTAAACACAGCTACCAATTTGCCTTTTATAAATTTCAGACTTATTGCCACATAGTTCCCTGCTGTCCTCCAGAGTCCATTTAGCATATTTCCTTCTTCTGGCACTGAGGCAGTTTGAACAAGAACACTGTAGCTAATGGCTCAGCTGCATGCATCCCAGAGTTCTTCTAGATCACCTGAGTGGATACTGTTTGGTCCTAGCAGTTGGTCACTTGTCATTTTTCTTTTATAACTTCTCTGCTAGCACTTCTCTGTGGTGGTCTTGAGTTCCAAGAGCTCTTTTTATCCTTTGATCTTCTATTAGCTCTACAGAGATACCTTAACAGGCTTACTGCTTCTGATTTATTTCAAAAATAATTTATTACTGCCTTTTATGCCTTTATGCAAGTGTTCCTCAAACTCTTTTGGCCTGTTTCATTCTGGTTTTAAAACTAATATGCTGCAGTTGACATATTTTTCTGTTTTCCTTCTGTGAACAGACTTCTTGAAGAGTGCCATTTTCTTACAGCCTTCTTTCTCTGCAGCTTAACCATTCCAACTTTTTTTTTTGTCTTTTAAAAAGCCTTTTGATGGATGGTATATGTTTCCTTTGAACCCCTAATACTGTATCTTCTTATACAGTTTTTGTGTTGTCTATGAAAACATTTTCCATGTTTTGATGCATCTTTTTATGCTCATAATATGAAAACTAAGCTAGCTAGCTGAGAAGTTTCTTGCTTCAAATTAGATGTTCCCATCAGAAATGTTGTTGTTCTCACCTATTCATGAAAAATAAATCAGTAGTGTTTGCCTTGTTTATTATTTATGTACAGACTTTTATGGTAGCTCGTGCCAGGCAGTGATTCTAAAAGAGTCTTGACTGAAGTAATATAGTGTACATATACATAGAGTGTAGGTTTCTAGTATTAACAAAGCAAATATCCTATTGTGCTTGATTGGACATTTTCTTCTAAAATTCCTGTCCAAAGATAACTTGCATTACTTATGAACCCCTTTAACAACAGTGTTAGGAGTTGTTCAGCTTTGAAGAAAACACACTGGTGACAGTACACATCTCTGTGTGCTTTATTGTAAATTGGTTTGATCTAAATGAGAAAGACATTATATTAAAATAATTCTGATTGGTGCGGACAAGGTCAGAACAGATCTTTAGGATCTGAATGCCCGAAGGTGTTTTTTCTCACTATTCCAACTGGTAGGTTGGACTTGAATATACTGCTGAGTTGTAAACTTTTAATTTATTTTTATTTGTATTCAGTATATATTTCTTTGTTATTATGTTGTTGTTTTCTTTTGGCTTTGCTGGTCTTTTTTCTTTAGTTTTTCTTATTTTTACTTTTTAAAGCTCTTATTTATTACAGCTCCTCACCTCATTTCAGTAGGCTAAATGAGTTTTATTCTTCTAAATTTTTTTTCTTCTAAGGAGCTGTCTGCATACTCCAGATCATCTTAGTAGTTCTACTCTGTGTCTGTTCTTGGAAGATGGATTCTTACTGCAACATGGATAAGCAAGACTAATCACATTGATAAGTCCATTATCAAGCCTATTATCCTATCTCAAACTGTGGATACTTAAGGAAGAGTTTATTAAAAGGGCAAACATGGTAACGCTTTCCCAGAATACACTCCCACTCTTCTGCAATTTAAAGTGATTTCTGATTGTTGCTTGCCAGAAATGAAGGCCATGTGCTTAGTACCCCTTCAGGCATTATTCCCCTATTTGCCCAGTGAAACTTTGAATCCACATAGACTTTTGCTAAGAGTTACACTGAGTTAACTGCAAATTGTACTGGCATCTTAGTTTCATTCTTGCATTGTAAAATGCTTTTTCCCTGGTAGTGAGTCAGGCTGGAGGGGAGGCACTGATCACAACCAGTATTTCTTAGAACACCTTTTGTTCATTATACTGTTGTAATTGATAGAATAAAGCTGTTACTGTTAATAGATGTTAACTACACACAACACCATCACTTACACGCTTATAGTTGAAGCTTACAGTTGGGAGGTTGACTCCAACAAGTGTAACGAGGGTTTATTCCAGTAGCCTCAGAAAGTCCCGCAGAAGGTCTTTTGCTTCTTGGGGGTATATATACAATCCTGTATTCCTTGTTTGTGTCGAGTAGCCATCACTCCTTTGGATCTTGTCCAAGTCATACAAGCTGCTGCTGGTACTAGTGTGCGCTAGTGGTGGCGTACAGATTCAGCAGACCTGTGGTATTCTGAATTGATCATATTTTGTAGGTTCAAAAGAGACTGCCAATCCCTAGAGTTTACCAGCTCGCTCCCTCTGCGTTACCAGATGCACTCTCCATCTCTTTGGCCTGCTTCTTCCTGGTGACACTCTCTGTCTAATGTTGTAAGAATCTATAGAACCCATTCATGTACTCACCTAGAAAGGGTCCTATATACCACATGATTTTACAGAATTCTCCTATGCCTCCTGAGTTGTCTTTTTTTTTCCCCACCTTGAAAAATCCTACTGTTACATAGTTCTTCTGTGGTAGTGATTCCAATTCTGAATTCTTCTGAAATGCTTCTCAACTTTGTCATATTTCCTGATGGAAGACCCAAAACTGCATCCAGCATTCCAGATGTGGACACACCAGGAATTCATAAATACACAGTGTTTTCTGTGGTGTTCTCTTCCCAGTGGTTCCTAATTCTTTTCTTGATTCTTGTGTGCTTGTTTATTATTCTATACCAAGCTGATGGTTTCATAGAACTATCTGTCATTGAGAATACCATCTCATTATAGCAAAAAGGAGGGAAGATAAAGGTGAACTCAGAGTCTGACATTTTATACCTAAAATTAGATTCTTTCCTACATTTTTTATCTCCGGTGAAGTTCCTGTGCTGTCATATTAGCACAATGACTTAGTCTTCCAAGCTCCCTCTCCAGTTCCTCACAGCTTCATGATTACACAACTCTGAATAGCTTAGTATCAGCAATGAACCTTGTCACTTCATTATTCATTCATTCTTCAGACTTTTTTTTTTTCCATTTATGTTGAACAGCCTGAAATGATCATAAACTGACAGGAATCATATGGTTAATGTTTGACCAGAATCTTATCCAGTATTTTGTCTCCTCTCTGTCCAGAAGTGGCTTTTCTGATTCTTGTCATTTACCCTTCCTTTGGCTGCTTTATGTTTTATTTTTCTTTTGTGATGTTGGTCTAGATAAGTCATTGTACATTCCTAAAATGTGACTTTTAAAATCAAAGTAGTTTGCTTAGTTGAGTGGAGAATGTGTGCTTACTAATGTTTTAAGAGCTTTGATGAAATAAGAAGCTAGAGTATACTTCTGTTGTTATTATTTGTAGAGTTAACATTTCCATTGAAGGTGAAAATATAAACATCAAAACCGTTCCAAAAAAAATACCAATTACAGCATGAAATGATAGTTTTAGTTTTTGTACATCTACAGAACCTGAAACTGCTGTAGCACACTTTTCTGTTTCTGCTAAAACAGAATGGTGAATCAAACAGTTTATAACAGCATTAACTTCCAGATAAAATATTTTCAACCAGTCTTTATAATTCCAGAATTAGTAGAAACATTTATGTCTTTAGATTCTTCCATCAAGGCACAGGGAAGTGAATTATTATAAAGATAAAAATAAATTTGTTTGCTTTCTGTCAGAGTTCATATCCACAGCCAACCTTGATAGAAGACCAGAATGATTTAGACAAGTTTGCTTTGGAGATTCATAACATATGCTTGCTGGACAGAATTGAGTTATCTCTGCTCCGGAGAGTAAGTTATTGTAGCAGGAGCTGACAGAGATGAAGATAACTGAGGGAAATTCAATTACCTTTTAGTGTTTTCCTTCTAATAGGATTCTTAATGTGAAAAAGATCCTTAGATGATGCGCCTATGTTGCTTTGTGAGATCTGCTTTGATACCTGCATCTAGAATAAAGTGAACTTTTCTTTTCAGGCCTTCACTAAGGATGAAATATGCATCTGATTGCTAAATGGGTGTTAACTTTTGATCCAGAATATTTTCATTTATAGCCCACATGCATTTGACAGTCTTTTGGTAGTAGTCTCGAATAGTCTCTCAAATACAATTTCATTTTCAAAAGTATTGTTTTTATGCAAGAAGCTTGTTTATAACAGGAATTGAAGAAAGCAGTCACAAAACTGCAAAATACTTCCCTACATTCTAGTTCTGTTTCTGCATGATTGTTTTCTCATTTGACTTTTCCTGGCAAAAACACCTGAGTTGCAAATACTCCTTGTGACTGACCTGAGTCAAGGCTGTTGGGTTAAAGCCCATCCCGCTTGTCAATAGCTGGACTTCATGTGAAACCTCTGCAGTTCTGAAGTTACTAGGGAAGACCAGTGCATACAGGTATTAGGATGTTATTATTTGTGTTACTTATAAAAATTTAATTTTATTTTTATAATACCTGGTGGTTGAAAGGAAAATTTAGAAGTGACTCTGAAGCCAGCTTGTTCTGCAGCTGTACGAAAACATCCTGCATACAAGTTTGTGTACCTGCAATATGCTTTCTTTTATTGGCCCACTCAGCTACTGTCTGTAGCTGAATGTGGTTATGTGTATATCCTCCAAAATATTTTGTTTTAAAAACTCTGACACTTACCAGCTTTGGAAAGTAAAGTCCACTTTTTATCTGGAGGATTTATCCAAGCACTTGCACACTTCTATAAAAGAAGGGGAGAATAACTATCTTCATGTTAGACTTACTTGCAACCCCAAAACAGGTTTGGATGTGCCTATAAGAAGTAGCATACCTGACCCTACAGAAGTCTGTATTGTAAGAGTAGTCCATAGTTTGAGTAGTTACTTGTCTTGATCTATGGCTTCTTGATTATGAAAGCTATAGATATGCTGGTCATTCTCTTGTTTGCGCTCAAATCGTAGTATGCATAGTCTCATCTTGTAGTTAATGCAGTCTCTTCATTTAGGCATGACAGAGTTTGATTCATGCAGGTTTGTTGTTTGATGTTTATGAAAGCGGCTTATGAAAATCAACTTTGGGGCAATGTGGGAAGTAAAACATACACATTAAGATACTGAGATGTTTTAAAAAGCTCATCAGTAGAGCCTGAAGACATTTACAGTTAAGGTTTTCAGTGTTACCTGTATGTATTAGTCACATAGAGTATTTTTCTCTTTCATTTATTGGAATATTATTGAGGAGGAAGTTGTGCGAAATATTGCATCTAGTGTAATATTTTATCCTGAACTGGTATTTCTCATTCCAATGAAAGCTTCAGCCTTTGATTGAGAATGCTCTGTTCTGAATACAAAATATAGTGACTGCGCCGAAATAAATACCTCCATGAGTGATGGGTGAAAAGAGACAGTAATTGTTTAAATAAGGATTTTACAATTAAATTGCTATAAATTATCTTTATTTTGTAGTAGGTGGAGCTTGAAGTCTGTCTGGGATCCAGGAAGGGAAATGGTGGAAAACTGTAAAGACACACCCAGCCAAGGGTGACGTTCCTAATCTTTTATAAAGGTAGCCTTTTATTTCTGAGTAGACCTATACAGCTGTCCAGGAAAGGGAAAAAGACTGCACTAATCAGAATTCTTAATGGGAAGTGAAAGGTCCTTTCACACTGCCACTTCTGTCTCACTGCTTTGCCGTTCAGCTTTTCATCTTAACTTTCCTATAATAGCTTTTAAATGGGAATCACTATAATAGTTTTTTTGAATCTTTTTTTTCCCGCTTCATCTGATTCTTTTATAGAAATGTTTACAGAATGAGTCCACCTACTGATTTTTCTCTTTGACCTAAATAGGAGAAAATTGAGCCAATCCCTTTAAGATAGACTTAGATCATGAAAAGGAGGATCTATCAGGCAGTTAAGTTGCTCTTCAGATGATCAGTGTGTCGGGGAAGGTGCCAAGTGACTTAGAGACTTCTGGATTTCACTGTTAATCTGAAGTTCTACTGGAAGTGGCAGAGTCAATCCTTAAAAAAATCTTACCATTCAGAAAACCAAATTGTCCTCACCATTCTGCTTCACAAAAGGAAGATGACGCATTTCCTGATACTTTCCTCACCACTCCTCTTCTCCCATGTTTTTCCTGCTCACATTTCTAGGTTCCTGTTATTAATTCACTTTTTAGAAAATGCATCTTCAAAGATTTCTGGCCATCTTAAAAGAAAAGATTTAGATAGCTCTTGGAAGGCATTGATAGTGACTATAATAATGAGCCGGGGAAGTGCTTTGGTCATCACTACTTTTTCCTTTGTGCCCTCATGCCAAGATACCGGCCTTTTTTTGTCAAAAACTTGTTGGAACAAATTCTGGGTCTTGGTAGTAATGCCAAGTTTATGGCATAATGGATTTTGAGATGTTTGCGCTCCTTCTGTCCTTCTCCCTGCTTGTCCTTGTGGAAACTTGAGATTTAAATCTCATCAGACTATCCTGAATTGTGTATTGCCCTCAGGGCAATTTGAGATTCCATCTTCCATGACCGATGCCAGTCCTTGCCTCAGAAATATTTAAGGAAGGTGACAGAAAAAGCAAGCAAAATGCCCAGTTATTGGATGGGTTACTATATTATAGAGAATATATGGGAATTGTGAAACAAATTTTGTCGTAACTTGGGACCAGAGACTTACAATAATACACTGTCAGGGTGCCAGAAGGGCTGGCAGTGCCCCACAGGGGGGTAAGTTGGGCACCCACTCCAGTGCCACAGCCTCCTGGGCAGAACCTCACCGAGCATCTCCAACCTGCCACCCGCCATGAGAACAGCAGGACGAGGCGGGGGGAGGGTGGCCAGGGCCAGCACAAACCCCCCACTCTAGGGCAGGGCCATGGGGCCAGGGCCAGCCTGAGGCTGGGAAGCCCACCTGCCCCATGGCTGGGGGCCTGGGAAGGATCAGGGAGCCCACAGCAAGGTGGTGGGCACCACTGGGGGGGTTGGCCCTGGCCTCTGGCCAGTCTGTGGGGCAGCCTCCCTCTGCTCCCACCAGCAGGACAGGGTCCTCCTCAGCCCCGGGACGACCTTATGCCACCTACAGGCATCTCTAAATTATGCTACTGTTAGTTCTGAATGTGTTAAGCATTTACAGAAGAAAAAAATCGGATATGCTGACTTTTGAAATATTTTTTTCTTATTTTTTCCTACACTGCCTGTTAGAAAACCTGGATATCTCATTTCTAAGCGGTTGTTGATAGCCTTGAAGCCAGCATCACCTGTCTTGGCATTGGACCAACACCATTTTGCCAGGCAATTTTGTACGGTCAGCAGCAGAGGAGGGAGGAGTATTTCTCAGGTTATTTTTGAATGGCAGTTGTTTGAAGCTGCTCAGAAATGTGGAATATTAGAAGTTGACAGAGGTAGATTATTGGCTACAGCATAACTGAAGCTGTTAAAGTGTGTGATAAATGTTGTTACATGGCACTTTGGTATGTCCGCTAACTGTCACTTAGTGTTTTATATAACATTTATATCACTTCAGTAGTTTCTTTTTTGTGCATGCTTGGTGGAAGCTGGTGATTTTGATTAGTCACTATACTTCCTTTCAATACCTATAATGTTAACGAGTGAACTTTAATTGACATCAAATCTCAGATTCTTGTTTCAAAATTCCACAGAATTTGTGTTGCTTTTTTATCCTGCATGGCTACTGTGCTCTAAACATAGCAAGCTTCAAGTACTGAGTTTATTATTTTACACTGAATTAGAGTCAATTAGTGAAATCTAGTTAAGCAGGATTTGTGCAGTTGTATGGTGTAATCTGGTTTGTGCCATTATACCAATGTTCATGAATTCAGTTGTTTGTAACAAATGCTGATAACTGTGTAGTATGAAAACACCCCCATACCATTTAAAAAATCCAACAAGACAGAAAAACCTTGCATGCTGAACTGCAACAAAGCCAAAAATAAAACTTGACAAGAACATCAGAGCCTTGGAATAGGACATTTCACAAGTTCTGGTGTTTAATATTGAAATCATAAATAAACAGAAGACTCATGAAATGGATCTTATGTGTTCTTCTTAGGTAAATGTAAATGAATATATTTATGGAGTATTCTCTCTCTCATTTAAAATGTTGACAACATAAAGATGATGCCAGTAGAAACTGCTTGGTTCTACAAAGTACTTCATTTCTCTGAAGGTAGCATCTGTGGTGGTTGTAATACTGACTCTTGCATCACTGTGGTATTTTCATTTAAAGAAGAATAAAAATTTTAAAGCAATTGTTATGGAGTATTTTTAATCCTTGTTCCTTATTGGTCAGTATAAGGATCTAGAGTTGTGTGAATGAGTGTTTTCAAAGCAGAGACTGTTGTCTTCTCACACTTTGAATAGTCAGAACATTTCAAATGCTATCTTTTTAGGGATAATGCAGTCACACAGTTTTAAAAGAAATTCAGTTATCCTCCCCCAACAATTTTTAGAGCAATATGTCAACCTTTCAAGGGTGGTAGAACTTTTTATGAATAAAAAATGTTAATTAAAACCCAAACCTATTCATACCTATCTCACACTGTCTGAAATTCTAAAGTTGTATTGCATAAATGCATGAGAATGAATCACAAAGGAAGAAAATGTCATACACTAGTTGGAATGAAATATAAAACACAGACTACTGAAAAAAAAAGAGGTAAAAAATAAAGTTAAAATAATTTGCTTTTCTTAGTTTGATGCTATAGGAATTCTGACAGGAGGCTTTAAGTTAAGGCAGAGGTTAAGCTAAAGCTGGGATTGTGACTGCTTAACATGTTTCCAGAGTAAGTGGCTAGGAATGATTTTAATGAATAACTGCTATAAAAGACCATATTTTAAGAATCCTTCCCATTTGCTTCTGGATTTTTTTTTATCTTTGCCATTTCATCAACATCTTAATCAAAATATCCTGCTTTTAAAATACTTGGTCCTCCAAAGAGTAAGCCTCTCAAGAATCTTAGTTCACCATAAGCTGAAAAGCAAGTTTGGAGTCTAAGTTAGAAACTTGTGAATCAGCAGCCCCAAGCATGTTATTTTTTAGTAGACTTTGGAATAAAATCCCATATAGCCCTTTTTGCACAGATTCTCTGACAGTTGTTTGAAATTCCTCTGACAAAAAAAGAAGCCTTTAATACTTTTCCTTAATAATGAATTAAAATGTTTCTGTAGATACAGATGAAGGTGCAATGACTTAATGGCAGAAACTAAAGGGTTTTTTCTCTGTGTGTGGGAAGGAAATACTTTGCCAGCAAACATGTTTGTCCTATTTAGCTGTGTTGCTCAAGGATATGGGCCAGTCAAGGGGATCATTTTCTGTTGCGAGAGGCTGAAAAGGTCCTGAACTGTCAGAGATCAAGTCTACTAAATCAGCTCTTGGAGCAAGCATGATAGAAACTGGTGAAGGACAGATGGGTTACCTTTTGTGTCATGAGTTTGTGTTCGTGTCTGAATGTTTCATAGCTGAGGTTTCACAAAAGTTTGCCAAATATGACACAGAACACTTCTAAAGCTCCTTCTGTTGCTGATGCAGAATGATAGATGATTTGTTCCTACATCTATCTTAATTGCCATTATGTATCCCTGTGTAGACATTGATTTTATTTTGTTTTGATGGTATTTTCCTCTTTGTTCTTAATGTCTTGTGAGTACTAGACTACTATACAGAGTGGAATACCTTCAAAACATGCCTTTGATTCTGTTAACAGAGTACAGAACAAAGTTACAGAAAGGCAAACTACATTATTTTTTATTTTTTAATTTTTTTTTTTTTGCATTAAGTGTCATAAGTGACATCTTAAGGAGCCCAGTCAGGTCTGAAGCCAACTTGGAATCCAAAGTACTGAAGCTTGTTAGAGATCTGCTTGTCATTGGCATGTAACCAGTTGTGGCAAGATAGGAAACTATTATGCCTAAATGTCTTGTTATCTCAAATGAATGTGATTTCTCTGATCTTCATTCATGAGTTGGTATATTTTGATACATTCTGAAGCTCCTGGATTAAAATCAGAGTTGTGTTCTCAAACCAAGACACTAAATGGGGAAAGCTGAAAAGTGCTTTTGAAGGGAACTGTGTAGAAAATAGAAATAGAAACACAAACCCCAGGCTGCAGGGATATCTCAAGGGGCTAATCTTTCTGTCTTTCTGGAACTTTACATAATCTTGGAAACTGTGTATGTAGAGATTTTGGCTGGAAATTAATTTGCTTTGCATGTGTTTTGCAAATTTATAAGGAAATTCAGTGAGTGTGATGTAGCAGGAATATCAAACAATAAATCAACAGAGGTATGTTGGTTGTTTTTGCATTGTACTCTACATATAATATGAATGTGAGTTCTTATATAACAAAAATGAGTCCTATGTAGGAATACATGTTCCTGTAAGGTACGTTGAGACAATTAATGTAAGTCATGTGTTAAATACTAATATACCTAATTATTTATAGTTGTGTCTTTGATAGTTATAGAAATTAAAGAATTTTATCTCACAGAAATGCCTTTCATTTTGTTGTAGCCAGAGGCTGAAGCCATATTTGTACATCAAAGTGGTACAAGGTATTTTGTAATAAGGTTCCAAATTATCTTACAGTTTATCTGCTGCTCATGTGAATATTCTGCCTAAATTTTTCTACTCTTTATGCTCTCAGAGGTTGAATTACTTTAAGATTTAGAGGGTTTTTTTCTTGTTTTGGAAAAGAAGGTTGGCAAAATGTTTCCAAATTAAAACATTAAAAAGTATTACTTTTTATTTAATTGAGAATTTCCATTTTTCCCATGTTTTGAGGTATTAGTTTCCCCTTTTGCCCCAATTATGAAAAATTAGTCAGACTTCATCTGAAAGAAAACTTGTGAAAAATTGCTGTTTAGGTAGTAGCTTTAAGGGCTTCTTAATTAGTAAGTTGATTTGTTCAAAAAGACTCAATAGTGTGTGTTACCTGCTCTTAGAGACTTCATTTAAGGTTTATCTGTGCCATCAGAACTGCATGTGACTTTCAATCTGTTCAAGCGTCACTCCTGTGCCAAGTCTTGGTGCTGTAAGTTGTAAAAGAACTGTGCTGGCAGTAGGGTGTCTGGAAATCTGAATCCTAGGGAAGTAATTATTTGGCTGCTGGGGCCAAAACTGCTGGACTACTTTCTACCTACCTGACAGGTAATAGAGGTCCTTACTGTGCCTCCGTGAAACAAGGCAGTTGGAGAGGCGGTCGTCACAGTTAGTGAATGAGGACATTGCAGAGCTTTGGTTTGTTGTGTTTTATTGGAAATGTGCCATCTGGCCCCTGATCATATGAAGATTTTTCACCAGACCTTGAGGGATGGATTGAAAGCCACAGCAAGACTTCTTGGGCAAATGTTTCCTGAGCTGACAGCACCACCATTGTAGTGGATGATAACTATTTCCCCTACTTAGTGTTCATACTGTACAGAAGGGAGGAAGTCTCCTGATGCTATTGCTAGAGTAAGGTACTAACAGCAAGAACAAAAGGCGAAGTTTCAGTGGGTAATATGAGAAAGAGCCTGCAGGTAAAAGAGAACAGAAAGAAAAGCTGGGGAGCATTGAAAGCTGGACTGGAACAGTTCCCTAGGCCAGTTTCCACTACACCTTTGGAGACTGGAACTAAATCCTGTTTTTCTCTTCTGGCAGTAACAAGTTGCTCACACATCTTTACTGGTTATAGGTGAGGTAACAATCAAACACTGCTTTGCTTTGCTTTGATTGAAGTGATAGCAGTCTTTGTATTTGGCCCACTTTTAGACTTATATATGTTTTCACCTGATGAAAATGTGTTCTTCTCCCTTTTTAAAACATAAGTTGTGTAGAAATGACAACATGAAAAGATTGCAAACCCAAGTATCCAACAGTTATGAAAAATGACAACAGTGCAACCTTTATTTGGCCCTCACTAAGCATGTGTAGTGAATCCTTAGACTATGTAAGTGTATGTCTCATTTGCGGCACAGAGCAGATGTTCCTTGTAAAATAAATGAGCTTGTCGGTTCCAAAAGTTGTTCATGGATCTGACTCACTTGTTGCATTGAACTAGAAGTTCTTTAGTGAATGCAGTACTAATCTCAGTGGTGCTGTTGAAGCAGTTGAATGTCACAGCATTGATGCTGTGTGGTTGGGAAATGGCTTAAAAGATCATCACTGGCTCCTTCTTTGCTTAATATCCCATCTGAGAGCATAGAGCCACCTATGCAGCTTTACTGCAGAGGTGCTGAGCTTTACTGTTTCTAGAGCATAAGGGAATTGTACTTTGATTATTTCTAGCTTGAAAAGTGCATTGTACTTGAAAGATGTGGACCCAAAGGATCTCAAATTTAATGCCCAAGCATAATGTTTTTAGGATCTTAGCCTGTTTTAAAACAGGAACAGTATGAAGGAACTGCAGACATAAACTGGATTTGAAAAAGAGAGGGAGAAAGGTCTCTATCCTAACGCATGCTTTGAATGCAAAGCATTTGGGCATATGTACAGTAAGAACTGGCTTCTTGGGTTCAAAAAGAACATTTGTCTCTGCATGTTGTTTATGCCAATGGTTAGTAGTGATGCTTAGAGAGTTAGAATATTGGAATAGTGTAGGGCACATAGAGCAAATCCCAGTTTCTGGCAAGGAGTAAGAGCTCTTACTTGTTTGTGTAAAGCTTTGTCTTTGATTGTGATCCAAGGGTGCTACTGTACCACTTATAATATCAATTAAATAAGCATCAAAGAAAAAGACAAAAAGAAAAGTCTATGGTACTAATGGATACTGCAGTATAAATATAAATCTGATGTTATTTGTCTCTGCTCTTTACTATTTATTTATTCTGTCCATTGTTTTTATATCCAGTTGAAATCTTGTTAGTTTGTCTCATTTACCTACTCTACTAAATAGGGTTCATTTGAAAGATGCAATCTCAGCTGTTGCCTAGTGTTTAGCTGGGTTTACTAAAGCTTAATACTGTGAGACTTAAAGGTAAAAAATAAAGCTGTTGACTCAGCACAGATTAAAACCAGATGTCTCTCGAGATCCTTGCATTTCTCTCTAATTACTAACCCAAATTGACTGTGGTAGGTTTTTTTCTGGTCATGACCATAGTTTTACCAGTCTGTGTTTGGTGTGATCTAAATCAACTGTGGGTTTCCCCCCCAAACCCCTTTGTGATTTTAAATGTGTGGGTTTTTTTCCCCAGGAAAGTCTGACTACAAAACCACTTTTTTTTTTCCTTCCTTTTTTTAATCCCCCCCCATTTGTATTACAAAGTTGATTCAGATGCACATGCATTTTAATCTTCAAATCAGATAACAAGCTGGAAAATTGGATAAATGAGGTTTGGAAAACTATAGGTTGCAGAGATGAGAAGCTATTGCATTGTGTTCAGTCCATTAAAACAAGAAGAAATAGAAGAGATACTTTGATAAGTGTTCTGCTGGTGTTAACCTTGATGGCTATTATCGGGGGGATGATGCTATATCTATTTCATTGGCTTAAGCTTTTTTCATGCTGAGAGAAATCAATACTTTGAGTCGTTGGATGACAGAGGCATCACTTCAGAATTGACGGTGGCTGTCAGACGTTGTCATTGGTTGACTTTTGTTCGCTGTTGAGGTTTTAAGCTTTCATTTTTCTAAGTCTTATTCAGGAGTCTTTGTAAGATTTCCCTGGGTAGCATTTTTAGTCCAGACTTTAAACCTCAGGTCAGAGGTCAAGTGCAAAGATCTGTGAAAGCAGAGAGGATTGAGGAGTTCCTTCATTTACTAAAATATCCTTATTTGTAGGAATTTGCGTTAGTGGCAAGACTACGTGTTATCTTATGGACGACTTTCCTATTAAATGGCACCCTCTGAGATGGGTTATTCACAAAGCAAGTAGCTTTTAGCCGAATTAGACAAAGGAACTGGTGTATGTAAAAGTGTTCAGTGATCTTTGAGTTGAAGAATAAAAGTAAAAAGGTGCAACATAGCTTTTAAAACCCTACACTATTAAACTTTTTTGTAGTTTGTAGAAAGCATTACATTGTAATTTTGGGACTGCAGAGGTGCACATGCAGATGGTACCATGCAGAAATCTTTTGCTTGACGTTTTTATAAAGATCAAAGACAATAGTTCTGAAAACATTAGATTAATCCTCCTCTTCACTGACATATAGACAGGCAGAATAAACTAATTCACCTTGTCAGTATTTTGCAATAGTATTTCTGGAATATTTCCTACATATAGAATGTATTGTATTTTCATACCTATAACTTGCCTCTTGGATGACCTCATGCTTCTTTAGAATTACTGTTCCTTAACAAATAAATCTTCAGGTAACCTACATGTTCAAATAGCCTGCAGTCTTGTCCAAGTGTGGAATGGGAGTGAGGCAAGAACTCTGTTCTGCGATAATGGCGAAGAGAAGGTTTCTGTTCCATCCTGTATGAAGGGCTAGAGAACAAGCATCTTTCCTCTGCTCCATGCTGGGTCAAAGGATTCTGCTTAATACACTTCCCTTTTGTAAAACTTTTAACAGCCACTGAATTTAAGACTTTTTATAGATAACTTGCAGAGTGTATATATGAAAATAGAGTTTTCTCCTTTCAACATTTTTTGTTTCATCATGAGTGTGACTGCAGTACTTTTGTGATCATACTTCCATTACACACTTCCCCAAACAGATAACAAAAATTATGTAAGCCAAAGCACTAGTGGAAGGAAGATTTGACAAATTCATTTGCATGCAACTGTGTATCTAATTGTAAAACCATATTCAAGCATGACATATTGCAACATGCATATTGCAAGTGCAAGAGATCAAACAATAACGAAAAAATAAAACTGCAAAAATATATTTTTGAGTTTGTGAACAAACAGAAATCAAGCTGAATTTTTATTTTATATAAATTGAATGATCGGGATTTAGTGTCAAGTATTAACATGTACTATTCTGTATCCTGGTGTTACATCTCTGAAAGTAGTGGATCAGGTGAACCTGAAAACATCTGGAAAATGAAAAAAACTTACAGTAAAGAAATGGGAAATTTTTAGTGCTTTCAGAACAGTTGTGTGGTGACTGACTCCTTCGGGATGGGTTTCTTTCTTTTGGTGGAGCCAATCTTCTCTCATTCCTCTATTAAAAATTATTTAAGAGAGGGAGGGGGGGAAATAGCTTCTTTTTAGCTGAATATTTGGCATATATCGTGGGTAAGAACCACTGAACAATTGACGAGTCACATGTATGATCAAAGAGAAGATAATACTTGAAAAACTTTCTTAATGTTAGTAACTATACATGCATGTGCCAGATACTTGGCAGACCTGTGGCTTCTTTCTGTTCTTGTTTGTAAAATATGTATTGTAAAGAGTGTGCTATGGTTAAGAGTCCCTGCTGGAGTGATGCTATGATTTTATGGGATTGCTGCCTGTAGGAGTGTCTCAGTTTTGGTAGGTAATTGCAAATTTCTATTCATATTAAATGCTGAATTTGCTGAAAAGTGGAGTCCTATACATTTCTGTTTTGTAACAGGCTGATTCTGTTTTCATGGAAGTTGTCAGGACAATAAAATACCATTTTTTCCCTTCATTTGAATGTCACAGCAACACTTTGAAAATCTTTGTTGCTATTTAATGAAGGATGCGTTCAAAATTACATCATGAAGAGACTTTTTTTAAAGAGGTACAAGTTCATTATATCTTTTACAAAACATTCTAGTTTGATTTCCATTTTATCATGTTTTAAGGTCAAATGTGACTTTAATGTTCCATAAAAGAGACAGAGATTGATAATGGGGAAAGAATAACCCTCTAATGTGATTTATATCTATGGATTTTATGTCAGATATGAAAAGTTGCTGTTCAAATTGTAAAGGAGGATCCATTAAAGAGCACTTTAAAACATTTTACTATTTAGCTTACCTTATACACTTGTTTTTAGAATTCTGCCCTTTCAGGCAACTTAAAAATAACAGCTTATGAAACATTTACAAAGTGCTGAAAAGAACTCAGAATCATCATGAGTGCAAAATAGATTAATATATTGGAAAAGACAGCTGTATTTAAAAAGAGCTAGAAAAATCTTGTTTAGTGTTGGTTATGATTTAGCCATCCTATATTTTTGTGAAGAAGGCTGGCAGAGTGCTTTATATAGGAGTAGAAAAGCTAATTTTTGATGTCTCATTGACTTGGAAAGTCAGCTGCCCATTTTCCACTCCTGGATGTCTGTTCATCAGGTGAGCCTTGCTCTAAGGTGTGGGAAAAATTATGAGGAAATTTGCAAATGTATTGAAATTGTTAAAATAGCTCTTTAACGTTATTCATCTGTTGGTGCATTTTCGTTATCTAATGTATATGAAAATCTACACAACCCAAAATTTTATTTTGCTTGTGGCTTTTTTCACATTCTTCCTACCTTTCTCTTACTTTATATGACATACATATATATTTCTATCTACACATATATAATTAACATTCATAGCCTGCCTGTTTTTTTGCGAGTTTTCTGATGCTTGTACATATAGATAGATTTATACAGAAAAAGCATTGCTACTGTTTTAAACATAAAAAGCATTATAATACTGTGCTGTTATCTAAACTCTAAGAAATAATTGTACCAATGCCTGCATCAGCTGTGCTTCACAAAGAAAAAGCGATTTTTTTGTTGTTGTTAGGCAGACATTTGTGTCCATTCTACTAACTAGATCATAGAATAATCCAATCATTGACAAAGACCGAAATGCTTTGTCTGGCATATGCGATCTGTGGAATTGCCAGATGAAAACTGAGGTTAGAAATGGGGAGTGCTGAAGTGGGGAAAAGCCTTTACAGTTTCTACCAATATTTGAATTTGTTGTGGCTCTTCATGTACAGTGGTTTGATGGGGCAATCATCTAAATTTTGCACCCTTTTTTTGAGTTCTGTATTAACAGACAAATTTTCAGAAGATCAGCAAAAAACAAAATGATAAGAAAATGTTGTAACAAAGAATCTTTCTTAGTGTTGAGTTCTGTTTTGTAGGTCCGACTTTCAGTTCTTATTTGCTAGTATTTGGTTTTGGGTACCTCGGTAAACATGTTTATACAACAGGTGTAGACAACTAGAGAATGATTAACTTTCCAATACTGGCCGGCAAATGTGCTCAACTTCAGGAAGCCATCTGCTAAAGATAATTCAGTCTTCATATACATTTTTGTCTTCTGCCTATCTGAAGATATGTAGATTTTCTCCTTAGTTTTTATAGTCACATATTTATACAAACAACAGCAAACGGTTGGCTATCCAAATCTAATGAAGTCCGCGGGAATGGTCTGGTCAGTTGGCTGGCGTTCATTATTCTGAAACTCGCCTCTGTTTTTGTAATGCTATTCACTTACTTTGTTATAAAATAAAAGTGGTTGTGCCTATATGTTTTATTATGCAATGAGTCCACTAAGGTGTTGGCATTTGCTAAATCTTGAGTGTGTATGCAATGTGGGTAAAGAATTCATGACAAACCAAGCCCCTCTGCTTGACACTCTGGACAGGTTTCCTGTGGGCAGCTGCACAGTGCCTCAATTCTCAAACCTGTAAAATGGGGTTAATTCTTATTTCTCAAGGGTTTTATATAGGTAATTAATTATGAAGTGCTTCAAAGTTCCTTTGGATGGTATAATTAAAATGCAAAGTAATGAAGTCTTTATTTTCTTCCTAGTCACTGTGTGCCCAGTATTCTGCAGACAAACGGGAAGAAGAAAAAATGTGTCATCATTTGATAATGGCAGCTAAGTACCGAGACCAGGTGACTGCAACTCAACTAGTACAGAAAATTATCAACATTCTGACAGACAAGCATGGAGCCTGGGGAAGCTCTGCACCAAGGTAAAGCATTTTCAGGGTGTTTTAAAACATTTTTGAGAACTGTGTTGTGCTCAGCTATGCTCAGGTGATTTGATTTAATGTCTTATGGTCAAATTAAAGGTAAACACGGGTTTTCAGTTTGTTTTTTCTAAAAACAAAGTCATATAAAAAAGCCAGAATGAATGTGTCGGTGTTTAGTATGGGTGAATGTCAGAGAACTAGTGTTTTGTTAAAGCAGTAAGAAACAGGGCAATTCTCTTGTGACTTTAAACTTTGCTGTAACAGTGTGATAGAATTTATTCTGAATGTCCAGTTCTAGCCCTACCATTTATTTGAAAAATAATTTTTAAAAGTAAATGTTTTCTTCCAACTAGCTTTTTTCATGGGGCATTATATGGTTCAAGATTGAACCACATTTTAGTCACTTGTTTTATTTTCTGCCAAACTTTAAACAAACAAACATCTTTCTAAGTTAGAGGGAAATTATGGGTTTTGTATTAGTAATTTTAAGGTGAAAACAGTACCGCCAAATTAATTCTTCTTTTGGAATTGGCTCAGTATGTACCTTTGTTACAATGATACATGTCTAACTTTAGCAGCTGAAGTTGCACTTGCAAATCTAAAATACAAGTTCAGGTCCTTGTAGTACATCCTTAATTAAGGTTTCAGAATAATTGGAACATATTTAGCCTGGAACGTAGCCACCTAGTATATTGAGATACTGTTATTTGAATGCAGTGGAATAATAAGCATGAGAGAAATACGTGATTAGACAACAAACTGTTTTTCCCAGTAACCTTTGTTCATTGTTACTGAATTACTGCTTGTTTTCTGGAAAGAAAAAAAAAATTCCCAGGCACTAATAATCTCTATAATGTACAGTAAAATAAAGAAAATGTTATGCATACAATTAACTGGAAGCGTTAAAAGTAAGTGTTGTGATATGGCATAGATTGTCCATTTACTGTAAATACCAATTTTGGGCTCTAGATTATAAGGTTAAAAATGAAAAGTTGAAATAAGTGTTTAATTCTGTTTGTCTTCTGTTAAGTAAATTATGCTTAAATATAAAAAGACTGCATAAGAAAAAAGAAGAGGTGAAGGTGTAAAAACAGTCTATTT
>JANZLQ010000007.1:23738900-23741400 GCA_026212715.1 Elanus axillaris | reverse complement strand
CCGTATTTTGCCAACGTCTTTTAATGAAGAGCTTCTTGCTCTCTATGGGGACAAGGAAGGAAGAAGCAGTTTGATGCTTACGGATTAAGAAACTAATGGGTGGGTTGCTTGCCTGTAATGTGAAAAGGCCAGGTCTTCAAATCCCCCTTTTACTGGAAACAAAGTAAGAGGTTTTGGAGATTTTCTCTTGGGGGAGGGGTAGTAGGTCGTTTTTTAATCTGAGATCAAAGAATCGAGGAAAGAATGTAATTTTCATCTTCCACAGCCCATATCAGTGCTCAGACAGAAACATGACTTGCATATGCAAACACAGACGTTGAAGAGTTTTTATTGGGCAAAGGACACAACAACATACCTGAGTTCCATAAGGATTAAAATTAATCCCACATGAAAATAGGCAAATGGAACTTCTTTAGTTGTTGTATGCAGAATGTTGTTTTCATATTTGTGACTCAATTTTTTCTGTGCTTAGAAAAAGTAAAAAGCTTACTTATGTTTGTTGTGCAAACAACAAACTAATTCTAACATTACAAAAGTTCTACAAGGTCTTGAGAGAGAGAACAAAAAAAAATGCACATGTTGAGGTTGGAATCAGATGTCCATTTTGATGTGCATGGTAGTTGAGAACAAAATTTATTTAATTCAGGGCTGTATCATGGGAAGGAACTAGTTTTGACAGTGGTGGCAGAGTTGTAGATTACCAAGAATGGAAGATAAAGAATTTGGTTTCAGAAATGTTAGCAACAGGACTTTGAAGAGATGGTGACTGGGAAAAAAAATACTGAACTGGGTGGCAAGAGAAGAGAGTTGCAAGTTAGTACAGACATTCTAAAGTGATTGCCTAGGTGAGGGGCATAAATGAGAGAAATACAGTCAAAACTGAGGTCTTTGAAGCCACTGCAGAGTGTGAGGAGATTAAGGGTTTCCAGTAGGAGAGGACATAAAGCCTTGCCTGAACAAGAAAAGGTTTGCCAATATATCTATACTGACTAATCCTCAAATTAAAAAGGGGAGGGAGGGGGATCCCATCCCACCCCACAAATATAATAGAAAATACTTCTCAAATGAAATGGATCATGACTAGGGGCTTTTTTTTCCTAAATTATATTCTTGCATCTACTAGCTGCCATTGTAGACATGACTTGAAAACAAACAAGCCCTTCTTTCCCGCAGTTCTTAGTATTGCTGTTATGCTGTCAAAAAGCCTTGCCTTGCTCACACAAAGATGAATTTGCTTATTTGCTCAAACTGGTATAGGTAAATTATCAGATGCTTTGCTTTCTATGTGTATACAGTGACAGAGGTAAAATATAATATGCAAAATCTTTGAAAACAGTGTACATGCTATACTAATAAAGTGCAGATGGCAGAGATGAAACTTGTGCTGGTGAAAGACATTGTGGTGATAGTTCAGTTACTTTTTCTTTAATAGCTTAAAAAAGAAAAATCATACTATTCTTTATTATTTTTGCAAGTGAAGCTAGTGAAGCTATCTTATCTATATGTTACTAACAGACAATTGCTCATTCAATAGGTTTTTATCAGGAAGGGTAAGCAAAGTCTGATGGAGTATTGTAACATGGGAAAACCAGGTTGTATTGTTCTATCCTTTCAGAAACCCCGTGCATTCATCTGCTTCATAGTTTTGCTAGAAGGACATTGTTGTATGAACCTGTCTGTAGTTTGTAACAGAAATTAGGAATGTTGTTGCTTTAACTTAAAGTAGCTCCCTAAGCAAATTAGAACATCTCTGCAAAAGGTCAGTCTTGCCAGAGTAATTGCATCTGCAGCCCAGGCTGTTGCCAGTGTTGGTCAAAAATTGTATCTTCTCATATTCTTGACTAATGTAGATCATCAGAAGTAGGCGAGGCAGGCAGACTGGATTGGTCAGTAACCAAAATCACAGTTTATTGATACATCTGTGTTCGTGCTAGGGCTTATGTTACATACCAGTTTACTGGTGTGCCTTTTCAGTATGGTAAACTTAAGAAAAAGGTGAAGGAGGGGACAGTGGTAAGAGTCAAGGAGGTAGTATCTTGACAGCCTAGTGATGATAAGGTTTTCAGAGAATGTAGTAAACAGTCAAAAGCTTTGGACCAGTATAAGGAAAAGTAGGTGTTTAGTTTTAATTTTCTGGAGTTTGTCCACAGAATCGTAGAATCGTTTGGGTTGGAAAAGACCTTTCAGATGATCGAGTCCAACTATCAACCCAACACCACCATACCTGCTAAACCATGTCCTGAAGCGCCTTGTCTATGCGGTTTTTTTAACACCTCCAGGGATGGTGACTCCATCACTTCCCTGGGCAGCCCGTTCCAACATCTCACAACCCTCTCAGTAAATTTTTTTTTTCCTAATATCCAACCTAAACCTCCCCTGCCACAACTTGATGCCTTTACCTCTCGTCTTATCACCAGGCACCTGACAGAAGAGACCAGCCCCCACCTCACTACAACCCCCTTTCAGGTAGTTGCAGAGAGCGATAAGGTCCCCCCTCAGC
>JANZLQ010000007.1:23695250-23738800 GCA_026212715.1 Elanus axillaris | reverse complement strand
TGACTTGGTGCCTGCCCAGAAAACATTAAGGCGTTACTACCTAAGAACTGTACTACCTAAGAACTGCAGGAGAACAGAGGGAAGACATGTATCCACTGTGTGGCAACACAGTGTTTGGACAGACAAGGAGTGTAGCCATTTGGCTCTCATAGCATCATTTAGGTTTGAAAAGACCTTTAAGATCATGGAGTCCAACCATCAACCATGCCCACTAGGCCATGTCCTGAAGTGCCTTGTCTATGCACTTTTTGAATACCTCCAGGGACGGTAACTCAACCACTTTCCTGGGCAGCCTGTTCCAATGTCTCACAACCCTCTCAGTAAAGAAATTTTTCCTAATAACCAACCTAAACCTCCTCTGCCGCAAATTGAGGCCATTTCCTCTCGTCCTATCTCCAGCTACTTGACAGAAGAGAACTGCCCCTTTCAGGTAGTTGTAGACTACCTGTAGACTAGAACTACCTCCTTTCAGGTAGTTGTAGAGAGCGATAATGTCCCCCCTCAGCCTCCTTTTCTCCAGACTAAACAGCCCCAGTTCCCTCAGCTACTCCCCATAAGGCTTGTGCTCCAGGCCCCTCGTCAGCTTGGTTGCCCTTCTCTGGACACGCTGCAGCACAATTGGCCTCAGCCCATCGATCCAGCCTGTCCAGATCCCTCTGCAGAGCCTTCCTACCATCGAGCAGATAACTCTCCCTCCCAACTTGGTGTCATCTGCAAACTTGCTGAGGGTGCCCTTGATCCCCTCGTCCAGATCATTGATAAAGATATTAAACAGATCTGGCCCCAGTACTGAGCCCTGGGGAACACCACTTGTGCCTGGTGGCCAACTCCATTCACCATAACTCTCTGGGCTCGTTCATCCAGCCAGTTTTTTTACTCAGTGAAGAGTTGCTGTTTAATGGTTTAGAATGATTACTTAGAAAGTATATCCTGTGGGGTTTTTTTACTTCTGTTTTAACTAGTTAAAGAATTATTTAGAACTAAACTGTAAAATAAGTGGACCTAGAAAAGAATGACAGATACAATAATGAAAAAAGTATTTCTGAATCTAAATTTTGAAAAATTCCATTTTGCTAATGTTGTCTTTGATGTAGAAGTAATCTTCATGCTGAAGTACTGCCTAATGTAGGCAGGTCCAGTACTGCAAAGATGGTCTAAACTGATGAATCTGAAAGAAAATGAAGTGGTGTGCAAAACAGAAGTGAGAGGAATTATTACAAAGTCATTCTATGATAACATTTACTTTTCAAAGGCTAAACATTGTTGTTGAGATTAACAAGAATAACAGTAACGTGACATGTATATGAATAGCTGAATGTATAGTGGAGTTGGTAAAGTTTTCCATGTGCTGTGGTACTACTTGGCTGTATGACCTTTCAAACATTGCTAAAATTGAAGTTTTCAGAGTTCTGTTAAAATACATACATATGCACACACATATATACACATTTTTTTCAGCAGTTGAATAAGAAATTTAAAATCTCTTTAGAGCTGTAATCTGAGCCACATAATTTCCATATGAAATGTTAGAAAAAAGCTGTGTAGTTACTTAAGTGGAGAAATAAAAAGAATCTGATATTTTGATTTTTTTACACAGTTTTGTTTTTGCTTTCATCTCCATAGGCCTGGTAATTTCGTGCTTCAACCTCATAAATCCCAAAACACAAATTAAAAAAAAAAAAACAAAACCAATCAACACATTTTTTCAAGGCATAAGAGTTCTTAGTGTTCTCTGATTATTTTATATATATTTAAAAGTGGGGTTTTTTTTTTAATTGATGAACTAAATGCATATTATAGTAATGCAGATTCTTATAGTTCCTTCTTCTGAACAGAGAATTACTAATCAGTGCCTGGCAGGTTGCTGGAAACATAACTTTCAAGTTTTATTATTGCAAATGATTATTAGGAAACAAGGAAAGGCAAGAAACTTCATACTAAGAAGTACACAATTCTACTGTTTATACTTGGTGAAATTAAGCTTTACTAAATGGAAAAGCTTTAAAAATATTTTGTGATGTCTGATCCTTCCAGGAGCTCCAGCTGATGTTTAAAAATAAACATAGTGAGTTATCAGCAGCTGGTTTTCTTCTTGGTATTGATTGAGACAGTTTATAATATGCTAAAATCCTTAATCCATAATAAGCATAAAAGAATAAAAGGTTTGTCAGCACAGTGAATTACAAAAAGCAAGTTTGTAACTGAAAAAACAAGCAAACGTGAAAACGTTAAACACACACGTAGTCCTGTTGATCTGTTAGTCTCAGGTTATTGTAAACTGAATTGTAAACTCATTTTGATTTTTTCCATATGAATACTAAAATGTTTTATCATTCAAATTAGGATTATGGTGTTAGAGCTTAGTGCATCTGTATTGACTGATTTATTCTATGGAAAGAAATACTCTAGTTCTAATACACTAGCCAGAATCTTCATTGTTCTTGTACCTTTTTCTTGATATTTTAACAAAGTAAGTTCAAAACTTAGAGTGGAAACAGATTTTTTTTTTTTTATTTGGTAGTATTTTAGCTTCCCTTTTCCCCAAGGAGTTGAGGCAGTTGGGGGTGAGGGGAGATGTTTAAGTTCCATCAGCACAAGTCAGATGTTCTGGTTCAAGTTCAGGACCAGAATTTTTTGCTGTCCTAAGATTTTGGGGGTTTATTATATAGCTGGTAAAGATTGTTTAATAAAATTCTGATTTATCCTATCTAAAGTGTAAATTTAGGCAGCATCTTTTTAGTGGAGCATTGGAAAAATGAGAAACAGAATTGGAAAAGAGAACAGAAAGGCAGGCAAGTTAGTTTTTTGTATTGTTAGCTACATAGCAGTCTGTGTTTTCTGGCTGTGTAGAAAAGTAACATATGCTAGCATTCACTTCAATCAATACCCTTGTCTTAACTGGAGAAGATGATTTTCGGTATATTCTTTTTGGATGAGAATATGCTGTTTGCATGTTTGTAGCAGTATGTTAGGTGCTACATGCCTTTTTGTTAACTGTGTTACAGGCATGAAAAGTTTCATGCTAACACGTTTCCTGCTATGTGAATGTGGCTTCATTTGAGGTTGTCTTTCTGCTGTTTATCTATTTAATTGATTACATTTATTTTAAAGTTATGTGCTTTCTTCTGTTACAATTCAAGTTTTTAATCCACCTATTATGACAATTATTTTTAAAAAGAAAACCACATGTGTTCCCTGACAAGTGTATTTTTGGTTCAAGTAGAGAGTGTGTGTCCTTTCCTCCGCCAGCCTCGCTACGCCTGGATAGCTCTTTAGGGACTTCTGTTCGGGATTACTGACAGGTGCCAGTCAGAGAGGTGGAGACTCTGCATTATGTACAGACAGCACTTTTTGGTTAGTATCTTGCAGCCAATTTGGTTTTTTTTCTACCTACTGGACATATATGAAGCAAGAAGTGTCTAGTGTATCAGTTTGTTTGACGCTTCCTGTGGAGCAACATGGACAGAAATGAGGAAAGGAGGGGAACGTGCTCCTAGCTAGCGAGTTAGGGAAAAACATCAGTCTCTGTTACTGGTGCTGTGCTTTTCTACAGCTGTGTCTGCACGACTGGAAAGATGTTACTGTGCAGTAGAAAATTAACACTAGCTACCTATTTACTGTGAAACCCTAAGCAAAACAAAGCAGTCAGCATGTTCGTTTGGAAGTACAGAGACATTTGTGACTGATGTCCTGGTTTAACCCCTCATAATGAAACAACAGCACATCTTTTGTGTGATAGATACGTTCAGTGCTGTTTCATTTACATCAGGCTCTGCATCATGTGTTC
Organism: Elanus axillaris; assembly: GCA_026212715.1. Taxonomy (NCBI): domain Eukaryota; kingdom Metazoa; phylum Chordata; class Aves; order Accipitriformes; family Accipitridae; genus Elanus; species Elanus axillaris. Next base: position 23,735,013 of record JANZLQ010000007.1, on the reverse strand, counting down.
CCTAGTGAGATTTTTGTGGGCCCCCCACACCAGTAGCTTTAGGTGCTAAAGAAATCATTGGCAGGGACAGAGGGCAGGCTTTGCCTCTGCCCTCAGGTGTTGGGTTTTTCTTTAAACTAGCAGGTGCTTTTTGTTAAGTGTTCAGTATTTTTCTAATTCCTGCAGCATACCTTGCTAGCAAACAACAGCTACACAGATTGCACCTCTTTAGCTTTTCTGGTTTTCCCTCATACCTCCCATTTGTAACCTGGAATTGTGGACTCCATTTGCTATTCCTCCAAAATCAAAATTATAGTATCCTGAGAAAGGATACAGCACATAATTGAAACCAGTGCATTCTTTACTATTGTATTGTTCCATTAAAGTGATTTTTTTATGATTTCCCATTGTCATTTTCATTAATATAAATAAATATTAGTTAGGAGGATACGTTGTCTTTTATAACAAATCTTTTATAACATATCTCTATATTACTAGAATTTTATGAATAGACAGTGGCATGCCAGCTTATCCATATTACTCTTTGGATTTATTTTTAATATTAAAGACATAAATTGTACAATTGTTTCTTTTTCAGAAAATGGTAAGTTGGGTAAAATGTGAAGGTAGGTAATGAACAGTATTAATTATGCTAGCAGGTTTGTAGGTGAAATATCAGGTTTTATATTGCTATTTTATATTCTAGGTTGATGTTGAATTAAAACAATTGTTGCATAGATCCGTATGCTGTATTTAGTAATGAAGTTGTCACCAGGCTTAAATGCAAAAGCTATTATTGAGTTATTTGGTACGTGACTTAGCCTGCTGTTTCTTCAAAATGCAATTTGGGGTTATAAAATTTGAAATACTTTCTTGTCCTTCACATGTATAATCTCAAATATTTTTGAGGTAAAAGGTTCCTGAATACCACTTACATTCTCATAAAACTTGTTGTGATTGGGGAAAACAGAAGTCAGTCAAACATTCTCATAATTCAAAAATCCCCAAACTGTGGGTTCCTTTGCTGCTGGAGGGTTTATAGTCCAATTTATTCTGGCTCAGTTTGGTTCAAAAGTTTTGGGTTTTCTTTTTTTTTTCCCTCTTAAAAAAATAAATCTTTTCTATTAGCATTTAAATTCCTAATGGAATCATAGAATAATTCAGATTGGAAGGGACCTTGGGAGGTCATCTAGCTGCCTAGCTGTAACAGGATCAGCTGTGAGATCAGATCAGGTTGCTAAGGCCTTTAGTCCCATTGGGCTTTAAGAACCAGTTGGATGGATGGAGACTGCACAGCCTTTCTGGGTGGCCCATTCCACTGCCTGACTGTGATAATAGCTAACAAAAAAATGAAATAAAATAGATAAAATCCAATGCTACTGGAACTTCTCTGTCTCAATTTGTGTCTATTGTTTTTCATCTGGCCACTACATGCTGCTCTAAAAAGCCTAACTCCGTCTTCTTGATGGTATTGGCAGGTGCTATTAGGTCCTCCTGAAACTTGCTCTTCTGCAGAGTGAGCAAGCCCAGTTTCCTCGGCCACTCCTCACACGGCAAATGCTCCAGTCCCCAGCCACCTCGGGGTCCATCTGCTGGGGTCATTCCGGGTTTTCTATGTTTTTCCTGCTTGAGGGGCACAGACTATCTAGGTGCAGTCTAGTAAGTGCTGACTAAACAGGGATAATTTCTCAGTCTCCTGCCTGTGCCCCACTCAGTGCAGCTCTGAGCGGTGTTGGTATCCTCAGGGTCCCCCAGGGCTGTTCAGCAGAGCTGCTCCCCAGCCAGTCATTCCCAGCCTGTATTCTTGGGAGGGGTTATTACTTCCCAGATGTAGGGCTTTGCATTTGTCCTTGAATGTCCTAAGGTTCCTATCGGCCCATTCCTCCATCCTGTCTAGGTCTCTTTGGACAGCAGGTCTGCCCTTGAGCATATCAGCTGGTCCCCCCCAGTTTGGTGGCATATGCAAACTTGATGAGGGTGCGCTCCCTGCAGTACTAATACATATTTTGAAAGTCACTGTTCTGCCAGCTAAAAGCAATATATCTATATATCTATTTTTTAACTTGGATACTGTGAAAGAGTATTTTGTGTAACTGTTACATGCAATCTATTCGTCACAACAGGATGTAAGTAATGGCTGTTAACTCAGTGCAAACTACATGATTACTTACGTCCTCGCAGTCTAAGCTCTCTGCCTTCCTGTTCTTATTGGATTTCTTTATGCTGTTAATGAGAGATGCAAAACATGTAATGACAGGCTGGTTCTCAGTGAATATGTGCTTTCTAATTTGTTGATTAGAGTAGCTCATCCAAACAAAAAAAGCTGAAAATGAACTCAGAGCAGAACTCCTGTATGTAAAAATGCTTTTCAGGGCACTGAAGGATTTATTTGTTCCATATACCTGTTTAAGAAAGCATTGGTTTTCCAGAATAAGGTCAAGATGAGTCTCTGATCGGTATCTGGGAGGAAAGAAGGAATCTATTTTCAAACTTTTTTTTAGAACTCAATTGTTTTTTTGAGAGAACAATATCTGTGGAGTATCGATCGCCTGTGTCCAGTAGTTAGTCAAAGGCTATCTCCTTTGACTAACCCCTTAGCGTGGTGTCATCCTCCTTCTTGTGATAGATTGTTACAATCTCAGCCAGTGTAATTACACACTAGCCAAGTGGGTCATTTATTTCTGTACCTTCACCATTTACCAAAAATCTCCTTTATCTTTGGAAGCCAGCTCTTCCTTTTGCAGTAAAAGCAAAATAACGACACATAAAACATTAGAGTCTAAAACTAAGGGCTTGAAAAATAACTGTAAGACTAACTTTAAAAAACTGTTCTACCTTTTATGAACACCTAGTATACTTTTTATCTATCTTTTTTCCTAGTGTCCTAGAGAACAAAACACACAAAGCCAATTCATTGTTTTTCATGTGTCTGGTAAACACTATTTTTTATTTGTGAATGTTTTAGGGTTTTTTTATTTTATCTGTTAACACTAGATGCTTTCACTTGCATGAGCATACTGCCTCCCCTATCCTCCCCTGCATCAGCTCTTAATTTATGAAGTGCAAAAGCTCCTAGAAGCACTGCTACTTTTTTGCTGATGACAATGAGTGAAAGTATTAGATATGTCTTTTTGAACACAGTTGGCATATAAAGAAAAGTATGTTGTTTCAACTTACATGAAATTGTAGATTACATTTGAAGCCCATGATTGTGTATTTACATGTTGGGGATGAGAGAACCTCTGTAACCATTTCCATCATATTTCCTTAAGACGGTTTTTGAGAGGAAGATCAGTAGGCTAGCATTGTTAGTATCTATTTCTGTTGGGGAAGGACATGTACTCTTGTTAAGATGAGCATAAAGTAAAAGGGCTCTCTGATCTTGACTATGTTACTCGTTGTCCCAGTATGAGTGATTTCTCCTTTCTCCTGGGCCCAGCCTTAAAGCTATGTGGAAGTCAAAGGCTAGGCTGAATGCCACATGCATTCATTTTCACTGGCTCTGAATCTACATTACCCCAGTTCTTCCTGTTGTTACCATATTTTCCTAAGTACCATAATAAACCAAAATAATTGTTTGCAAATAGTAAAGGAATTCAGAGACTGATGTATTCTGTAACCTTTTTTTTTTCTGTTATAACTTCACATGTTTCAGCAAAATGGAATCTGGGTTTTATACCGAGGGGAAAAAATGTGTAAATTTGAGATTCTTCTATTAATATTAAACTCTCAGGACTTTGTATGATTGCCACTTTTTGGTTTATATTTATTGCTTTCCGTGTCCCTATATATTTTTCAGAACATGTCAAGGTACTAAATCTTTCCAGTCTGACATGTAAGCCAGTTTATGTATGTTTATATTTGAACCCTGTGCTGAGACAGCTTTGTGACCTACAACCTCATTCTAATCTCAAATGTATGACTTGCATCTCAAACTCAACATATTAGCTGTTGGGTTTTTTTTAAGGGTAGTTGCAAATGGATTTCAAATACCTGAGTTTGTCCTGTAGTTTGGAGTCTTTTTAAAAATTAAATACTGCATTTTGGAAATGGATTTTCTTGCTTCTCTTAAGTTACCGATGCAGTCTGTTGTCATATGCCCTCTACAGAGCTCTATTCTTGGATTTAGGGTAATTTACTATATTTTTGTATATAGAATTTTGAGTCATCTGTAGGAGAAACTAAACGTAAAAGTAAAGATCCCATCTTCTGTTCCCCAATTTAGAATTCAGTATCAGTGTACATGTAAATATGTGCAGATAAGTAGCAATTTATTTCAGACCCTTCTTTTGCTCCTGGCCTTCCTATCTCTAATCCCTTCTATTCTGTTATGTGTCCCCCAGAAGGTACTCTGTCTTTGTGTGCTGCAGGTTATCTAAGAACCTTCTCTAAAGGATAACAATAGTAATTTTAAGAGTATGTTGGGTAGGCTGCATCTATGAAAATATGCTAATAGTGACAGGTGTGACTGCTTGCTTTATTCAGCACCCCTAATGCTTAGTCTGTTTAGCATATAAAAATGGTCCGAAGTGTTAAAAGGAAAATGGATTGTCATAAAAGAACAAAGAGATGCTGCTGGACTAGTGTTTGTTCTCTTCTGAATCTCCTGCTCAGTATCTTCCTCTAAATTTTTTAGCTAAATTCTTATGGAAGAACTTTTTTTCATCTACAACATTGGTTCCAAAATATCATTATTTGTAGTAGTAATACAGTAGCCAGTAGTATGAAAATAGAAGTGGCATGACATGTAGAGCAGAAATGGGAGAAAGATAGGTCCTATTCAGGCAACCTCCAAGAGACAGTTCTTCCTAATTAATACTGATTAAGGTAATAATTTTTTTTTTTTAAGAAAAGATTTATGCTGTTTCTTTTGAGTGTTGGAGAGTAACTGATGCTGAATAGGGGATGATGATGTTAACAGATGCTTCCAGTGCTTTTTTTTCTAGCACACATACTCTGTGTAAAAGATATATGTGGTACATATGACAGTTTACATGTGATCACAGCCACCTTTGGTTTTAATTTCTTCTGTCTACTCCACAGTTAGTGCATTCATTTCCTGGTAACTGCCCTCTGCTTTACATCTTTCTGTACTCGCACACTGTGTTTGTATTTCTTCTTTCTCTGTCCTTGAATGCACGTACTATTTACACGCAATACATCGCCTCTGAACCAGCTGACTTGTTTTCCAAGTTTCTGAATGCAGCTCCCTTGTGTCATACCATCCTTCACTGAGGCAGTCTACGTGTAGACTTGGGAACTATTTATCTGAATCCATGATGAAATCGTGCACTTAGTAGATATGATATCGAGGACTAGCATTACGACAAACATACAGTCTTGGTGATATTTCATGGTATGAAAATCTACACAATTTAACAGAGGGACAACATGAGGCAGTTAAGTCATGTTGAAGTCCTCACTTAGTGATCTTATTCTAGGATGGTATTCTGGTTTCCACTTTTCTGGTTTAATCACTTGGTAAGTGTTTCCTCAAGATGTAGAGTTAAAAGAGTTACATTAGTACTCATTTAAAATGTAGGTTCATAAATGTCAAACCATCTTTGATTTCTGTGGAGAAACTGAATACGTTTTCTTTAAGGAGAAAAGGCTATATATTCCAAAGTGCTCCCCAAAAGATGTTTAACTGTTTGGGTAAACACAAAATTTTTTTTTGTAGCTTAGACACAGGCAAAATTATTTATGATCTAAATACTAATTTCTTTATTTAGACTTTGTTATACTGTTTAGTGTATTCTGATAACCTTGCAATAGGATAATGCTGACAACCACTATTTCTTATAGGACTCTTTAATATAGTTTAATGAGTGTTATGAGGGTTTTTTGCAATATGAAATCAGCATGTTGCATTTTTAAGTTGAGTTTCAAGTTACACTGTGTACAATATTGTGTTATTTATTGTGTCTGTAGTCAGAATACACACTATGCATGTGCATTACAGTGCAATAATTAGCATATAATTTTCAACGTTTCAATGAACTTTTGTCATAAAATTTAAGGAGATTTTAATTGCTAGTAATCAGGATTGCATGTTAATAGGCTGTAGATAATTAGAAAACCATTTGCATTTCTCTTCCCACAAATTTTCTTAGTATTTAGACCCTCACTTAATACATAACTTTTTCTCAAGAGGGTTGAATAATCCAATTTAGTCACAGTAATAATAGATACACATTTTTTTCTTGAGGTTTTCTTTCAGTTCGAAAGATTTTGAAAGGATTATACCTTTGATTAGTCAGACTTACTGATACTGGATGTACAGTATTTTCCCTCTGACTTCTAATAAGCTAGAACAAACTCAGTTGTCGCAATAATAGTAGCATTGACTGTAAATTTGAATTCCTTTATGGTAATGAATATCTTCCTATTTCAATTGCTGCAAATGTTGGGAAAAATCTTTAGTACATTAGTGAGTGCCCAGGAAAATTCTGTTCCTGACACATTTGTGACTATAGTGCTGGTGAGCTGGGCTGTCTATACCCTCTTTTATGTTTGTGGTACACAAAAGAAATACTTCTTTGTCTTCCACGTCTGAAATGCTTTAAATAGCAGAAAGAGTCTAGTATTGTCACCACTTGATTTATTAAGGTGTTTTGGATAAAGATGTATTGGTAGAACTTGTGCATATTTATGAAGCAAAGAGTAAAGATGTAAAATTGAAATAATTAAGGCAGCTGTTTGTTTGGTGTAAGGCAAACAGAGAGACATGTAATGGTTGTAATGTTCCTGAAGGAAAAAAGTAATAGACCATTACAAGGTTGGCAGTTATAATAGCACCTGAATTCATTAACAGTAGGTGGAGCAGAAGCCACCTCTCGAGGTTTTATATGAAATGTTTAAAGAGACTATAGAAAATTGATCATACAAGGAGAAAATACAGTAAATTATTCAGCTAAAAGTGTATTCATTTTACAATGTATTGTGATATATTTGGGAAGTGAAGATAAAAGATAACTCAGAGAAGTAAAACATTTGGAGAATTGTGTAAGAGAGTGAACCCAGTGCTAGAAGAAAGTCAGATTGTAGCAGCTGCTATTAAGCTTTGTACTTTTTACTGTGGACTGCCTAGAAACCCAATTATAAATGAGAAGATTCACTGAAAAAAGTGAATGGCTACAGCAGAAATATTACAAATCTGTAATAATCTTGTAAGAGAAAAGGTTACTTTGTGCCCCATATCAAGAATTTTAAATTGAAGGACTAAGTAATTCAGTATGTGATGGCTGTTAGTGTGTTGTACTGTGTCATTGTGTGTGTTGCACAAGCCAAACTGGGAGAAAAATTAAACAGCTTATGACAGAGGCATGTGAAATTTTAGCACTGGGCTTCCAGAGGAGTTACATTTAATTTCTTTCTTATATGAATTGATTGCTTGCATCATTCTGTTATTTAAAAAATAGATTATGAATAGCTGTCATAATGGCATGTGTATATAGTTAGATTGGACAATGACAAAAGTATTTTAGAATAAAAATTATAAGCAAGTGAAATCAGGTAGATTTCCCTTCCATTTTACAGATGCAATCAACATTTTCTACCTTTTCTTTGTCAAATACAGCAAAGAGTCTGTGTTACTTTTGCATTAGTGTTCTATTAGGACAACTGTAGTTTGAAACGGAAAGAATGTTTCTGCGTGTGTGTGTATCTCGTTTTGCCTCCTTTGTAAAACCAGACCAAGTATCTGTCTGATGAGACTTGTATAAAGGACAGAGAAAAGAAAACCTTTGAAGGAGAAATGTTGAGACTATCTTGTCAGCACTGAATTGACTTAGTTTCCAGATTTTTTCCATTCCCCTCTATCTGTCCATTCAAGTCAGTGGAAGAAGTGATTCTTTGTCTTAAAACATTTCCAGCATAGGATTTTTCCTATTATTTCATGCCATTCTCTCCTTAGGAGAAAACACTAGGAAATTAGATGCTACTTAAAGTAAGTCAATATGGTAGCACTGCAAGGTGTTTAGCATATTTTATTGGGAAGTTGGAATCCACTTAAATGAATTACAATTATATTATTGCTTGCTTCAAAGCATTATTTTAGCAATAAGGAGTTTGTTCCAAAAGACAAAGATCATTTGATACTGGTATCATCATGCTCTTGAAAGATCAACCATACGTGTCAGCAGAAGCAGCAAAGACGTTTCTGAAGATCACAATTTCACTAGACAAGCACAGATGCAATGTCCTTATTCAGAACCGCAGAATCAGCGATAGCTTTAAAAGTAACGTTTTTTGCTAAGCACATCACGTGCAAATCAAGAGGTTGCAATATTATGCCATTTTCATCCCAATGTTAGAGCATTAGTGCCTGATGACTTGAAAGAATAGTGAATACAGAATTAAACCAACAGACTCTAAAATACTATTCTGGGCTGCTATCCTTACTTACACTGGGAAATATTTTAGAAGACTACCTCTTAGTCTTTGACATAACTTACGTAGCTTAATATGTCAACAACGGCTTCTAGGCTTTACTTGAAGTTGGAGGTTTTTTCTTTATGATCTGGTACCAGGAATACACAGACAGTCTAAAGGATGCTGTTTTAAAAACACACTGAGCAAAACATAGCATGCACCAGAGATAGCAGCATTTGGAGTACTTTATCAATCCTGTAAGTGTGTGGGCAGGAGGTGAATTTTTTTTGCTGACTGGTTCAAGTAAAACATAAAAGCCATGGCACTTGATGTTAGAGGTACTGGGAATTTTCAGGCTGAACCTCTTTCTATTGGGATTGTTGCTTTTTTGATTAAGGACTTTTTAATAAAATAGTGAATGTGTGATTTTTTTTTTTTTTTGGTGCAAAGGGCAACAATGAAGCATATTAATGATTTAATTAAACGTAGAGTTTCTGCACTTTCAGAATGGAATGTTTCCTTTGATTTTGAAATAGGTTTTTAATTTTTTTTCAACTACTATGTCAAGGAGGTACCAAGATAACTTGATTTAGTTCAGTGTTCTGAGCATAATTTTATTTTGCAGGAAATGTTCATTTTTTAAAAGTCTGATGCCATTCTAGAAATTTCTGGAATTTTTGAAATTTAAAAAAAAAAAGGATTAATCTAGTTCCTGCTAATTTTAAGTAATAACTGGTTGTAAAAAAGCATTCTTCCCAGTCATTTATTTAGCGTTCTAGTTACAATCCCTTGGGGTGACGATGAGCAAAATATGAAGACCTATTCTGCATCCCAAACAGCTTGCAAATGAAGTTAAAACAGACAATAACTGAGGCCCACTTGGATACACAGTTCATGCAGTTGTGTTACATGTACATTTTAAAAGCATTAACTCGTTTTTTTTCGTTTGGTCAATTGCTCTTGCTAGTTTATGAAATCCTGAAAAGCAGACATGCCTGGAGATTAATTGCTCAGTAAAATTATTTCTGTGCTTTGTATTGGACTTGAGAAGAACGTATAAAGATGACTTCAAAGTAAATAAATCAGATTCTTAAAAATACTTTGCAGTATTAATCAAAGAATGTGTCATATTCTTTGTTAATTTAAGCTTTTTATTAAAAGTGTTTGAAACTTGTCAGTATTTTTTTGAACTCATCATAAATTGACCTGAGAGCTTATATTTCTGGCAAATCTTGAACAGTCTCTCTCCCCCTCACCCTGAGGATTTTTTTATTGCTTATGAACAGTCTGGTGGAAGAGCAGGATTTGCACTTAATTTCTCTTCACTAGATCTGTGTATTCTGTATGTATGGAGGCTGTAGCATGACTACTGAAATGTTTGTCCAAACTATTAAATAATAACTTCAAAAATGTTGCCCGTATATAACCTTTTACCTATAGGCCTTTGCCTGTCACACTATACCTATTACCACGGGTGAGACAGTGATTAGAAGAGAGATAATTGAGTCTCTCCAGTCTGCAGTGATTGCAGCTGTTGCTGACGTTCTTGTCCTTTGCCCATCATACCTTTCCCCTGCCAGAGTAGAGGTGGTCTGCTGCATGCTGAGCAGATGTTTCTCCTTTGCATAGTTATCTTTTGAGTGCCTTTATATACAAAAATCAGATTGCACTGCTACTGTCACTTTTATCTGATGAGAGGAAATCCCAGACGAATGAAGCTGGTTTTCTTTTCAGGCAGCTAAGCAATGTTGCTCAGGGGCATGTTCTCTTTCCTTGCTTCTGTTGCTGCTCACTGTAAACGTTTTCTTTCTGGCATGTTTCTTCTTTAATCCCTCTTTCCCTCTTTGACCCATATCCTTAATCCCATTGGGTTTCTTTTGAACTTGGTTATTTCTTAGTCTTCTGGTACATCTGTCTGCTGTAACTATGAATCGTTTGCCAACACCACATTTTCATCATATTCCCTGAATGTCTTTTTCCTCCCACAGTTTGGATGAGAGTACTTGAAGAGGTACAGGGAAACTTTCTGGGACTGGTCATTCTTCAACTCTGTGATACTGTGTCATTCTTCACTTCATTTCTTCTTTTTCTTCTTATCTTCTATTTTTAGTGTTCTCCTTTTTAAAATTTTTTATTATTTGCTCAACTTTCTGGTGCAATTGATCATTGTTCTCTCAACAGGTAGAAAACTGTAATGAGAGTCTCTGAGATGATATAGATAATATGGTTCAATATGTTAAATTTGCTGAATACACTTATTTAAAATGTCCACTCCCTATGTATCTGAAATGATTAATTTCTTTATTGCTGTATAATAAACAAGATTTCTTTCTTCCCTGGTTCTTCTAGTAAGCTCTTGTAAAAGTAGCAGTTGTTTATTACATCTTGTAAAATTCTTCAATGCAAATAGCCATAATTTCTTCTTTCTGGTAGTTCCTATTTTCATATGTATAGTTAGAGGAGAACTGTGGAAAAAAATGCAAGTATGATATTTTTGAGATTACATTGTCTTTGTGATGCAGACGTTTGCTCGCTGGTGTCATTTTCAGCTGACTTTTTGCACCGAGTATCTTCAAAGGTAACTGTAAACATAGTCCAGTGGTCCAGTCTGTAAAGATTAACCCATTTGAAAAATAGTCCTTTCATTATTGAAAGCAGGCCTATGGCTATGAACTGTAACTGAATTATTTTGTATTCGTGGAGTAGGTGTAGATAACATGGAAAAATTAAAATGTTGGTTTCTGAATTCACGTTTGCCTATCACAGTAACACAGCAATTCAGCAAATACAGCATCCGAAAGAAGTGAGATGGTCAATGATAGCAAAGTGGCTGGGATGTGCTGTATTGTGTTGTATACTGTATGCTGTGTTTCAGGGAGATATGCATTGATTGAGATTTCAGGGCTAGCCTTTCATCCCTCCCTCTCTACAGATTGCTAAACCAAGTTTAGCTGTGATATAGGCATGCTCAGTCCTAATGTTAATCCAGGTTTGAATAGTAGAGTACTTAGATGTTTTTATCTGCCTCATTTGATTGCTAATGCCAGGTCTTTCCATTTGGGAACTTATCTATTTATTATTCATACATGAAATAAAGTGCATACTTCTAGTATCAGTCTTGATGGTGTTAAAGGATGTAGCAATTCATAGATATAGTATATATGAATTACAGATATTTATCTTATTACTGCTGAGGAACATGAATGTGCAAACAAGCTGTTAACATCTTATTCTATTAAATTTTGTCATGTAACTCTCATTATCTACACATGTGAAGGACTAGTCAAACCATGAATAGAGAGAGAATCAGTATAAAAGCTGGAGTACCAGCCAAACCATGAAGTGTACCTTTCCTATGCATCGACGGAGTGGCTCCTTTTTTCACATGGGGTAGACTACAGTAGTGTTCCTCCAAAGAGTATTTCTTCAGGAGCTGACTACTGCATTCCAGAGAGGAGAGTAGGAAATTGAGGATGTGTGGGCTTCTGCTGTTCCATTAAGGGGATGCTTTTACACAATGTATATGCCCTTGAGTTTCCTCTTCATTAGTGAATACAAGCTGCTTTGACGGTTAAATAGAGGCTGACTAGTGTTCTCCTTATTGTAGATATGATGAGGCTTAATACTTTTCTGTGGTCATTTCAGTCTCCCTAGTACTGCTGCTTATTTGTTTAAATATTTTCCTAGTCCACAAACATGTTTTTCCTGCCATTTCCACTTTTTAACATGCAGAAGTTCAAAAACTCTCCATAGATTTACTTTTTAATAAATTCCAGGATGATATACTAGTGCCAGTGCAACTGGTCCTCTACTTGCATACCTTCAACTAACCAACAGTCATTAAAAAAGAAAAACAGTTTAAAACAATTTAAGTTCTGTGCATTCAGAGGATCTATTCTCACTGGTTTAATTGATTTTCTTTTGCTTTTTTATTGTCCATTACTCGTATAGCTCATCTTGGTAAAACAGTGCTGAATTTTTAACTGGTGAACAGCAGTAGAAAGCCATTAACATTATAATGCTGAGGCCAAAAGTAAAAGAGGTCAGAAATTGAGACTAGCAGTAAAATTAAAAAAAAAAAAAAAAAAAAAAAGAGAGAAATGTCATGGGTTTTAGATGGCCTTCATGCTGCTTTCCTTAGTTTTTTAGCTTATTCATATGCCATGAAAAGATATTGCAGCGTATTTCAGTAAGCTTATATTACAGAGACAAGGTTATAATTGTGTTATTTTTGTGACCAGATTTGTCAACAAACTTTGTGGAAGTAAAACCTTCTCATTACTGCGAGGGATAGTGTTACTTGGGGTGGTTTTTGATAATCTAGGACTTGGTATTTTGCAAGATCAACAATGCTAGATGGTTTGGGATAGTAATCCTAAAAGAACGGCATGCATTACTTATGTTCCACTGTTTTAAATAGTGACAGTGTCAGGAAGGATTTCTTTAAATGAATGAAGTTTATACAGGACATGCCATCTATAGTATGACTGAATAAACATTGATTCTAACCTTTATTCATGAAAGGCGGTAATCTCAGGCTAATGCCTCACTTAACTCTGTACTTTCAAAATGATTCGCCTGATCTGATAAATTATGCAGTCTTTTATTTTGACCTTGTAACCTTGTAGAGTTTACTCAAACTGACTCCATAGTATTTGCCGCATTAGCAGTATAATGGCTGTAACCAGTTCTTGTACTACAGTTCATTCCGCAGCAAAAAGTAAACACTGGGCCATGAAAATTTATTGATTCAATTATGTGATATACACACAGTACCATTTGAAAAGTGTTTTGGGGATTAAGTCATTATGTATCCTCTGTTTGGCCAAAAATCTGAAATATATAAACAAGGAAGCAGGCAAGTATAGAGAAATATAAACTCTTATTTTTACTGTATGGTAGAATGTGCTGTTAGACATCGATCTAAAAGTTGTTTAGGTCAAAGAACAAGCCAGGTATTGAACTCATGCCTTTTCCCTGGCCAAGGTAACTCTTGCCCTCAGTTGATGCTGCAAGTATGTTATAATTTACTATGTAAATTATTTTTGTGTTCAGAGTGTGTTATTTTTGTGCAAGAGTCTAGGCTTTGCAGTTTTTCTGTTTGAATGGAACTGATGACAGTACAAGTTTTTCTTCCTTAAACAGTAGAAGGCAAGGCTTCAAAAAAGAAAAGAAAACAAAAATAGAAGTAAATTGGTTGAAGCATACTGTCATTACATGACATAATTAATTTGTTTCATACTGTGTGGCTAATTGTGTTTCAGATAACTATGATTTTAAATCTAACGTAATTTTTTTTTTCTTGCATTGGAATATCTGATGCCTTTATCTGCTGAAACTGAGGAGCAGGGGTATTTTGATACAATTTAAAGGCAAAATACAGAAATAGTTATCTTTAATTTTTCTCTTATTAAACTGACTTTGAGTTTATAATATAGGCAAGGCAAATTCTGCACAACCTCTACTAAGTAAATTACCAACTGGCACAATAGTATTAAGTATATGTATGTTATAAGGCATTTAATATATTAGAAAAATTATCTGAAAGAGAGGCCATTAAAGATTTAGGATGCTAGTGAAAAGGAGAATATGAAGAAATTGTTAAGAAAAAGGAAAAAAAAGCATAGCTCAGAAGTAAAACTGGTTATTTTCCTTATTTCTTCTTCTTTTGTCTTTTGTGTTCCATCTTTTGTTTTGTTGGTTTGGTTTTTTTCAGGTGCATATATTAGAAAATGATTAATATCTCCATCTTTGAGGGGATATTTGCATTTGCTCAAGCTAATGCAAACAGGACAGTTGCTAGGAATTGCACCTGAGAAATGGAGGGAAAATACCCTATTTATGTCAGTGCTTTATGCAGACATAATTTTGAGCTTACTCTCATGCATTTGGAACCTGGCTGGGAGAAGGAAGACAAAAAAGAAGGTTGTTTTCTTTACAGTGGTTGAGTTAAAATGTGTTTACAATACATAATGCAGTCCTCACTATTTGGTCTGTAATTTGGCCCTGGTGATTAGCTTATGTCTTGCATTGAAGAGTTTTCTGGTTTACAGGAGGAGCTCTTCCCTTGGGTTTGTTCTTTGAGTGCTGTTGGTCAAGGTAAATGATGTTGCCACTGCTTCAACTGCAGCTCTGGCAGAATGGCTAAAGTTGCTTTATGGAGAGGCGTGATAGCCATGACTGATTAGAACACTAATATTTCAGAGGTAATTAGGAAACTGGAGAGGGGAAAATGAGTGGTACGTGTAACTCCTGGTGTCTGATTAGCCCATATGTTGGCTTCAAATGACCTAGTAAAAGGCAAACAGAAAACTAGTCAATGACAACATAAATTACCGTATTTCTGCACTACAGTGCCTCTATTACTCAACTCCACAGCACAATTTTAGATTTTGGAAAGAAATGGCGAGAAAAGCGGGAAGAGGAAGAGTGTAAAGGCATTCCCTTCTTGGTGGGAAGGGACATGAAGATGGCCAGAAGGATTTTTGACCAGGAGGAGAATAGAGGACATGAAACGGGGGCAAAAATAACAGAGGGCTCTGGAAACTGAGAGCTACAGCTGATGAAAGCACTGGCTCCAGAGAAAGGTGAGGTGAAGGATACCTATATCCCATAAGTACTTACAGAACTGCCACTGAGGGAAGGGGAGAAAGGAAAACTATATACATTGGGGTTATAATATTTTAATACTAAAATTGTTCTAGCTATGCAGATATAAACTGTGTACATTAGCCTGAAGATGCAGCTGTAAGTTTCTGTGAGATAAGGCTACAGAGCAATTTGACATATAAATGGGGTTTTGTATTGTTTTTGCTGAACAGCATCCTGGCTGTTTATTTCTGTGATACTATTGAGAAGTCTGTTAGGACAGAATTTCTTGGTGCTTCTCAGGTGAGTTTGATAAGGGTGCTGGCCTGTTGAAGTCTGTGGGAGAAAGGCCACAGCAGTTGAACTGCAGTTCTGAGTATCACCCAGAGATGTCTGCCCTAGCTTGACCCTTCTGAAGAAAACTGCTGAACAGTTTTTAAAAATGCAGCACGCAAAGATCTGGGTGGCTGCAGGCAATTGCTCCCTTAAACAGGTGGGAAGTGTTCTGTGATAAAATCCATCCAACCAGAAGCTTATCTTCTTTCATAAAACTGGGTTTTTTTGGTGATGATTTCTACAAAATCTAGACTGCCTGTGATTTTCTGGGTGATAGCTAATTTCTATTATTTTCTACCTTTTCTCTTTCCTGGCCTTGTTTCTTTTCTGTCTCTTGAGGACATGTAGACAGATGCATCTACTCCCCATCCCAATTCCCTGTGTTAACAGTTTAAAGATACAAAGTCAAGAGCTCAAAAGTTTGGTGGGCGTCAGAACTTACATTACTTATGCAACCATATTTTGGCCCTACATGTATTATGAAGCAGTTTTTCATTGGAGAATCTCAAACTGTTGCTCTTGAGGACCATTGTAACATTTAGTGCACAGAATGACAACTGCTAAGCAGCTATTCAAATGTTGTTTGTGCTTGGATTTCCGTCCATAGCCCAGCTCTTGCTTACTGAGGTAAAAAATTTTCTTCTTCACTTTAAGTGAAGTTTTATTTTATTTCTAACACTGTGAAGTAAATTTATATTCTATACTGAATATAGAATAAGCCCATGGGCTTCTCCAGAGTGCTTCTGTTATAGCATTTGACTTCACAAATCTTAAGAGCAATTTTTTACAGTGGCTCATAATTATTCCCATTTTACAGATGGCAAACTGGAGCACAGGAGAGATTGAAGTCATAAGTGTCGTCTGCCAGGTTTTCAAATTATCTGGCCATAGTACACTGTTTTTAAAGAGTAAAGCCTCTATTGACTTCCAGTGTCACTCTGGATACTTGGCAGTTCTTCAGTTTGGAGTCCAAGGTTTCGTACTTGGTACTGAGAAGTTGAGAAATACAGTATCAGCGATTATCTGTGAGAAGTCAGATGAGATGTCCAGTGTCATTTGCATTCTGTACTCTCTGCTGCTCCACTCTGAAGACTGCAGAGTCATCTTTTTCAGCCATCTTCTTCCTTATGTGCCTTCAGATGTCTGCCATAAAAACGGATCATCCACCCAAGTAGCAAGGGGAGTACTCCACTGCAGTGAAAAACTGTGGAGATTTGAGGGCACGTGTTACAAGTATACTTGTACTGGAAAAGAGGTACCAGAATGTGAAATCAATTGGGGATGTAACTAAATCCTCTCTTGTCATTATGTAAAGCATGGTGTATGATCAGTATCTAAAGCTGGGATATGGTCCAGTAGATCAGCAGAAGCTACTGAACCTATCAGAAAAATATGACTCTATTAGGACTGGATGAAAGAACTGGTAGACAGAAGGTTTGAAAGTAAGAAGGACATTGAGAACTAAGAACTGGTAAATTGTCGCACAGTATACTTCCTGACATGAGAATAATATGCAGTCACTTTAACCAAATTTTTCACCTTACTGCTTGCTCATACCAAAGACTTGATGTTTTGGAATAGGCGTTTCTTTGATGGCTATATGACATTTCAATGTATATAAATAGATATATTTTTATATACATGCATATATATATAATGATTATATATCATTTTGTATAATTATATTTATTTAGCTGTTTTGATAATGGCCCTTAAATACTTAAGAGCTGTGCAAGTCTCAAAATTTAAAACACGTTTCATCCTCTTTTTGTTCCTCATTGGTGCAGAACAGGGAAGTCTGGAACAGTGCAGGCTGAGCATTGCTTGGTTGGCTAGATCTTTCCTAGAGTTTGTCATTGATTCCATATGTGTATCTACTGTCTAGCCTTCACGCCGAATGGTACCTTTTATCTTTGGGAAATCTTTAAGCAATTTAACTTTGCTTAGCTTATTGTTCAGTAATAAGGACATAACATAAGGAAAGTGATTTAAAATATTGTTTTATATAAAAAATGGAACTACTTATTCATTATATAAATATAGCTCTATGTATTACTATTAATTCAACATCATTGGCTTTGATTGACATAAACGGTTATTATCAGCATAGTTCAGTCTTGAGATAAATGATCTTTCTATCAAGAAACAAAATACTAATTTTCTTGTAAAGAGGGGAGATAAACTTTATTCTTCTTACTTCTAGTATGTTTAGAGCACATAAGTAACAGGTTAAGGGGGAGGAGTAGTCAAAAATATCACAAGTACTTCATATCATTTTCTTGCAACCTTAGCACTTCACCGTGAACATTATAAATGACTGATTCTCCTTTAGGTACTGACTTGCTGTAGAATGATGTATGAAATAATATGTGTTTTGCATGTCCTGTTTGTAATGATAAAGGTCATATAGTATCATTTACATAATCTCTAGCCAGAAATGAACTCCAGCAATATCTTCTGTATAACATATACATTATCTGAGGTTTAAAACTCTCATTATTCATGAAAGTTAATTTTACAGTGGGTGTGAATGATCTATCTTATGGCTGCTTTTTTGATCATTCTATAAAATAATATGGAGCAAAGCCTGCACAAATAGCAGGAAAACCAGTAAAGAGTGATGCATTTGCTTGACTCTGTGTATACCCGATTGGATCTTGATTGATGGCAATCATTTGTCTTTGTCAAAAAAAGGAGAAAAATTCAGACATTGAAATAAGAGTGCTATCAAACTTTCTACAATGGCAGAAAGATTCTATTAATGTAGCCTGAGAGTATTAACTGTCTCTGCTAGAAAATGATAAAGAATGTTAATTTTTTTTCTTGAGCATGTTTAAGTGTAAACTGCATTATTTTGTCTATGTGGAAAGACTAAAAGAGGCATGCTACAAATTTATGGCATGCTGGAATAGGAATTAAAAAAAAAGAATAAATTATAAAAAAAAAAGAGAAACAAAAAGCCAAATACAAGAGCTTAATCCTTCTGATTATGATTTTGCAACAAAACAATAAAAGTTTAAGTAGCATAGTGTCGTAAAATCCTTAATGCTGCATTCCAATTGATATTGAAGCTTTGAAGACTAACTTCAAAGGAGGGTGAACAAGAGCAAAAAATAGATATAAAATAAACAAAAAAAAAATGACAAGCTTAGTTTTAGAAGTCCTTTTGTATGTCAGATCTAGGAATATTGACCCGTTACTTGAATGGGCTTTAAGGCAACTTCCTTATTAATGATACTTAGAAACAGAAAGCATATGCTTGTGGGTAATAGTGTATTTAAGGGGGAAGATGATATTTCACAGTACAGTAATGCTAGCAGTGCAAGAATACTTTTAAAATAAAGGAATATATAATTTTATATATAAAAAACCCAACCAAACAGAAAACCCAAACCACCAAAACCCCAAAGCATTTTTCACTGGATTTATCACGCGATTTGTATCTGTGGATTTTATTATACATCTCTTATGCTCTCTGGTTCTAAATAGCAGTTTTAAAGTTTGATTACTGAAATAATATTTTCTAAACTATGAACACAGCAAATAGCTTCCATGAGTATTCTCTCTACCCTAGTAAGGCAAATATTTTTTGTTCCTGGACTTTTAAAGAATAAGAAAACATTCAACTTCAATGTTTACTAGTCCTTGATGCACCCTTAAAAAGAAATATTTGAGAGATTGTCATTTTAAGGACAGACGAAAGAATGGCCATATCAAAACTGGGAACAAAGAACTGCAGTATTAGATAGAAATACCCATACTAATGTGCATTGTGGCCCCCATTAAGTAATTTTAAAGTTTTTTTGGGTTTTGGTGTTTTGTGTTCCTAAAAACATTTTCTAGCTTTACCTTACTGCAGTGTGTGTCTGAGCATGGCAGCAGGCTCCTGATTCAAACATTCAAAGGCAGCATAAGCACAGTGGTATCTGCCCTTGCTTAAAGAACCTTGTAGTGACATCAATAAAAAGTTCACAGTTTTGGATGGATTCATTTGGTAACTTTCATGAAGCTGTTGCTACTGCTGCTAAAGATGCTAAGGTGTGATTTTAGCTGGGGGGGTGGTGGTATATTTATTTTAATTTTTTTTTTTTAAGTGGTAGGGTAGGTGATACATGTATGATTGAGATCTTTGCTGTTTTAAGTAGCAGCTGCAAGATTACTTCATGACAGGGAAGTCTTGCAAGTGGAAACGCTGTGTGTTAAATATATACACATACACACTACTTCACCCCCTCTCTTCAGAAAAATAGCAAATGAGCACCAGGCTAATATTGTATGACAGTATTAAGATTATGAGGTCCAATTTTCAGGGAGCAATAGAATCGGGAACCACCTAATGGCCTAATAAGGACATTACAGAAGAAATTCCCCCCACCACCACCTCCCCAGCCTTCTTTCTGCTCTTGCCTGCCTGCATTTTCTGTCCCTGTTAATTCTTCATCAGATTTCTTTTTTGACTTTTTATTGCTTTTCCAAGGTTTTTGTCCTAGCCAGACCTGGTACTGTGCTACCCCTTCCCTACTCTGCCTCTTGCCCTACTGATTCCCAACTCTGTCCTCTTTTCTCTGCTTGGTCACCAGTGGATCATATATGCATAATCCCTCCCCTCTCACATTTTTATCTTCCATGGCTTCCACATGTAGGTGCTTTCTTTGTTGCCTCATAGGGCTCTTTGTCTCTTCTGTATCTGGATTAAATAATTTCTAATTTTGTGCTGCTTATGTTGTCATAGAGCACTGGTGAAAGACAACTGCAACTTTCTGTGTCCTAGTGTCACTCAATCTTTCTGGAGTAGCCATTTCAGAGAAGGTTTAATTTTTTATTTTTTATTTTTTTTTATAGATAAAATTCTGGACTAGAGGAATTGTCCTCTGTTGGTCTGTGGGAATAATGCATGTTTGTCACGGACAGGAACTAAGACTGTTCTTAGTGGGTTTGACACACCTGATGTCGCAATCTTGGCATATAAGAAATGTGATGGGGGCAATCCGAGAGGCATGACCTAGGGAAGGATGGGTGGCATCTTCAAAGGTGTTTTACTGTTGGCAAACACCTACTTGACTGTACACAGACTGAACTTCCAAAGCCTTTTAACACAGCTGTATTTGGCAGCTTTGTACAGAGATAACCAAATAAATACTTAGGGCAAAAGCTTGTATGTGGAAAAATTAATGTTCTCTTAACACGGCTAACTTTGAATTGTGAAACTTTATTACAAATGATTGAAATCTAATAACCAGAAATGAAATTAGTACCTTAGAAGACTTTTGGGCAAGTAGTATTACCTACAAACCTATTTCTTATGAAACATTCAGAAGCTGCTGAATCCATGCCAGAGAATAAATTCAGCCAAAGAACCTGTTACATTTGTTAATGTGTTAATTTCTCATCCCCAAATCCCATATAGTATGTGTTAATCTCTGTGATGATTGTCAGTCTGTCTCTCCTCCTCTCACTGCCCCCTTCCCTCATGGGAAATTTTTGGGGAAAATACCATCTTGCAGCGATTAGTATCAAAGATTGGTTACTTCTATCATATGGTTTGGTAAGTAATCCGTAGCTATTGCTGTGATTTGCTGCTTGCCCGTACAGCTTCACACATGTATTTCATTTCCAAAGTTTAGCGAAGTTATTCCCTATAAAGAGGCTGAAAGTCTAGATGAAAGCCATCCCTTTTGTGAAAACCGTATTCTCTATCCCTCTTAGTGACTAGTACAACAAAGTAAATTTTAATGGTGCATGATACTGAAAATGAATCCTGTGACCTTGAGAAGTTGTAGCAAAAGATCAGGTTTTATTTGAGTCCTTTCCCCATTGTTTTCATTACTGTATTTTTAATTTTTAGTTGAAAAATGTAGTACAAGTAGCTATGTATATTCAGTATCTGAAACAGTCCAAATTTAAAATTCATAAGTCACTTTAAAAAAAAACAAATTGGTTTGCATGTAAATTAGTATTTTTTTATTCTTTTCTAGGGCTCTGTTCATTTCATTAATGAATTAATTCATCTTCCTCCCAAAGTGAGAAAGAATAAACCATTCTCCTGAAAACATTGATGTTTTTATATCAGTGGAAAACCTGGCACTTTATTCTTAAAATCCCTTACAAAATGTATGGGCTTTTTATTTTGAAAAGGAAGGTGAAAACATTCTATTTTCATGATGAAATGAAACAGTCTTTTCTCAATTTTGAGTGTCAGTCTGAACTAACTCTTCTGTCAGCAGCAAAGCTAATTGCAAAAAAATATGCTTCTCGATTCTTTTACCATGATTTTTTTTTAAAAGAGTGTTTTCTGCAATGGATTTAACAAACTTTGTAGACAAGGTTTCTTGGTGAAGTTGTATTATATACTGGGTCAAAATGTTTGGGTGCTTTAATTTTTTCATCATAGGCTACTGAAAAAAAAGAAGCTAGCTTAGTTTAGCAGGGACAATACATGATTATTTCTAAAGCTGAATAATGGCAAAAGGTGTGACTTTAATGATAATTACACATACAGTTTATATATGCGGAAGATTGTGTTCAAGGAAGAAAATGTGCATTGTGATGCAGTATGCCTAAATTATGCTTGTAAGTGTCTGCACAATAATTTAACAGTGATATGGTCTTAAATAATCTTCTCTGAAGAATTTACATAAAACTAGAATTAACATCTCCAGCAAAAAATGTGGAGAATTGTATGGTTGTTGCAGAGAAATGTTCTGCTCTCACATTTGCATTCCAGATTTTAAAAATACAATTTGTAGTTTTGTTAGGAGTTTCTTTAGTACCTAAAGGATTTTTCTTTTCAGTGTCCCTACTGTTGTTTTGCATGAATGTTAACAGTATCACATACTATACAGAGACTTGTTTTGTACACACAGATGGAATTCTCTAGTCCAGAAACTAAGGTTTGCCTGTGCCACTTAAAACACTTTACCGTGGTGCCTTAAGTGACACATCAGAACAGGAATTCCCAGAAATTAGCCCAGTTCCTGCCTGTTGTTTTTCACTCTAGTAATTCTTTCCAAGTTCTGAACTTGGGGGTTGAGGCCATTGGTACTTGGGTTGGTTTGAAGTGTGTTTCTCCACTGTGGATGAGCACTTGGAAGAGAACCACACTGGGAGGAAGAAGGAGTATAAATAAATAGACAAACCACATTAGTCTCAGGAAATCCCCTGAGCTGAAGATAGTTGGAAACTGGCGGAGTATTAGGGGAGAAGTCGTACACGGTCAGTTTGATCTTACCCTTCTTTAAGCCACCGCTGATGTTTTTGGATGCGGGATTTGGGGTTAGACTTCTGGTGAGAAAAGGTACAGCTGTTCCTGTGCTCTTTCTGTCTGGTGGGTGCATTCGTGTCCTCCTCCGCAGGGGACAGGGAGTCCCGTCGGGCGGTTGGGGTGCCGCTGGAGTGACGGACGTGTTTGGGTGCAGTCCAGTGTGAGTTACCCCAGACTGCTCCCTGCTCCGTTCTGATGGGTGTGTTTCTGAGCGGTGCCGAGGGGCTGTGGGACAGGGATTCCTTGCTGCATATGGCTTATCCTTTCCAGTTGTGAGTGACCGTATTGTGTCCATTTCATTCTCCTCCGTGATGGGATTGCTCTGTTGAGAAGAACTGCTTAATACTGAGAAAGTTGTTTCAATGTTAGGAAAGAACCTAAAGAGGTACGTTGTTTCTCCTGATGGTTTTGTCGTTGTTGTTGTTGCTTTGGGTTTTGGGGGGTTTTGGGGTGGGTTTTTTTTTCTTCACATTTGACTTGAAACTCAGAATTACTGTTGCTGAGATGGCCAGTAAATTTGTCTTAAAAGCAAACAAAAGACTAGCTGGCAGAAGAGGGAAAAGTTGGAAACCTTGTCGAGAGAGGTAATAGCCCCCTGAAGAAAAAGCTTCATTGTCTTTTAGCATGTGTCTCTATGGATGCCAACACAGAGGGGAGAGAAGTTGGGGGATTATGGTAATTTTTAAATCACTGAAGTGAACCAGGAAACATTTCCTGGTTTGTTGCTTCTTAAACTTTCATTTTACAGTCTTTCGTTGGATTTAAATGCTAACGCTGTTAGGCTTGAATGCAAAGTAAGGATATGTGGAGGCAAGAGTATTGCTCCGTCCCTCGGGTTGCTCACTCCAAACACCCATTACCAAGGTGCTGTTGGCACCCAGCTCTTGCAGACCGCAGCGGAGGGGTGTGAAGCCGAGTTCTCTGCTCCGCCTGCACGGTCCTGGTGCCAGCTGCCATAGGGAGCACCTTGCAGAGAGCAATTCACAGGCAGCGTCTTCCCTGGCAGACTGACAGGTAACAGGTTTGAAGCTGCCTCTGTGCAGCGCCTGTTAATTGCCAACCTTTTGTCTCCTCGTTCGTTGACCACATATAATAGAAGATAAAGTATGCTTTCAGGCTACTTTTTCCTTTTTTTAAAGCTTGAGTAAATACTGTATTCTCTGTGTGGTCCAGGAAAGAGTGCTTCATCATGATTCAGTGCTGTGTTTTTATTTTTAGAGACCTTTGCGAGGCTTTCAAAGGAGAAATATGTTTAATAAGTTAAACCTTTTTAAAGGTTTTTGAGCCCTGTTGTTGTTTCCTGACTATGCTATGCCAGTATGGTAACAGTTAGGAGTCTTGCTCCATGTGCTTCTTAGTGGTCTTGCTGCCTTGTACTTATTGTTTCCTGTCTCAGAGAGCGATACAATGTTTGCAGTTACTTGAACTCTTTCTTACATATGTTCCTGCAATCATCACACAATGAAGTCATTTCCCAGATTTTTGCCCTCCTCAGATTTTTAAATCCTGAATTAAATCTCTGACAGAAGTATTTGCCTTTAAATCATGCTTGAAGGGTGGTTTTATTTGGTTTTGGTTGGGGTTTTGTTTTGTTTTGGTTTTTTTTATTGTAAGCTTTGATTTCAGTTATATCGGAGAGTAGGAGAAATGCAGGTAATGTTGAAGTTGGGTGTCTCTAAGACTTCAATATCTTAACCCGCAATCCGAATTGTTAAGTTTTTTGAAGATACTGTTTAACAATAGCCAAACATGCTGTGGACCTGAGAGAGTTACCTACTCCCTCTAATGCAATTTAAAGCAGAGGGACAAGTATGTTCAAATTAATTTGTGATTAAGCAAGAGGTTGAAGGTGGAATTTTCTTACCTTCCCAGACGCACTCAAATTCTGTCCATAATAAAATGATAACATGTATATATATATTTTTTTATTTATGTAGTCACTTACAGACTTCAGAGAGGACTTTCTTCTCTTTATTACTCTAGGTTTAAAAAAACCCAAAATGTGTAAGCAGGCCAGAGTTGTTCTGTCTCTCATAATTTGGAGGACAGTCTCTTATCAAATGAACTAACAGGCTGGTCTCTCTTGAATGGAAAACTTACTTTGGCAAGGCTGGTTTGAAGGCAAGTTATCTTTACCAGACCTTGCATCATCTTGCAGAGGTTCATTCTGGATTGGAAAACTGTAGACGTTGTACCTATTCCTCTTTTTGGTGTTTGTTGAATTGCTGACTTAATTTAGTTACTAGATACTAATTTTAATTTTTTTTTGGGGGGGGGCGTGGAATTGAACAATTAGTTTAGACCTTTCTGGCAGAGGACTGAAAATATATATACGAAAGAAAAAAAATTTTAATTTCCTTTAGAAGAACATAGACCAGAAAAGTATTTGCTTAATCAGAGGGGTGCACTATTAGGTTTTTATGGAAGCAAGAAAAGTATCCAGCTGTTAAGAGAGCTATAAAAAAAGGATACAGGTTAGCCACAGCTCTTAAAGTGCAGATATGTGGGAGCGTGATTTCATCTTGTTTCTTCTAGAAGAGATGGTAGTGAAGTGGTAGTCTAAGATGTTTGGAAAAAACTTTACTGTAATTCCTGTGTTTAATACTTTTGGGGTCAGAACAATACACAAACGAAATAACAGATCTGAGGACATTTTCTTGTTTTGGTCAAAAGTTGATCTATGTATCCAATAATGCTGAAAGATTTATCATCTCAAATTCCAAGCTACTGGAAAGAATTTAATCTGAGTCATAATATTTCAATGTACCTTATTCCTTACAGAAAATCTGCTGATGCTGTAATTAGTGAGAAAAGATATAGGTCCTTTCTCTGCACATGCTTAAAGTGAAAGCATCAGAACCAGTAGGAATGGCTAAGGAGGTAGAGATTGAGCTGAGTCCTTTATCATATATCCTCCAACTTATATTTGTATATTCCATTGTTCATTTTGGCAAGGAGGGGATGGGGATGACTAAGTACTGCAGACTAAATTTCCGCATTTTCAGACAAACAGCAAAAAAACCTCCAGTGACATGCAGCGTACCTACTTTTTTGTATATTATGGTAGGTTTTGTTATTTCCAATCTAAATAGCAGTTTATGGGACCTGTATGAACTGTAGTTATTTTGAAAAACAAAAGTTGTTGACTGCAGTCAGGTGTAGGATGTACGAGATCTGGAAAGATTTATGAGCAACTAAGCCAAAGCATCCGGTTGCAAATTTGCTATATGTTCATTCTTCCATGTCTGCATCATGTCTGAACTAATTTTGCTCAAAGCCAGAAGAAAGTTTTCATGTTAACTTCTGATAGAGAAGTGGAGTAGTTTTCATTTCAGTTAATTTATAATTAATCTTGATGGAAATGCAACAAGAATTGAACTGTGTCTTAAGGTAACATCTTTTAAAGTGCAGCTTTATTTTAGATTTATCAAAATCAGATCAGTCTAAGATAAGATAGTGGTTGCAGAATACATGATTAGTACTGTACCATGTAGTTAAGTGAGCCCTCTTTGAAGTATCAGTGTGCACTGGAATGCCAGCACTTCAAAGAATGCTGCCTCCAAAAAAGCTGGGGCTGTGCCTGCCACCAAGGGGTTAATAAAGATCAAAGAAGAGCATACATAAACAGAACTGGTTTTAAACTGGAGGTTAATAACACCGTAATCCAGGACAGCAACACCTTAGAGGTAGGCTTGTCTTTACCCTGACATGGTGCTTTATAATGCGTAGAGGAAGACTGAAAAATTTATAGTCAACATTTTTTCAGGATTGCTTTTTAAATGAGGAATTCAAAGCTTGCCAATGCAGAAAAGAGTCTCTGTGATACCTGAAATTGTCATTGTTCCTCTAGTTTTGTTTTGCATGCTGGTTAGGTGGGAATGGATTTTTGGTATGATTCAAAACACAGAGATTGGGAGGCCTGGGTAGGGAATTGTAGCTGCATTATGAAATAGGTGGTTGAGACAAAGAGATAATCCTAACTATTTACTGTATAAAAGCATACAAACTGCATTTCTACCCATTTTAAAAATGCAAATCTAGGAATTACAGATTTTTGCTGTTTATGCTGTCTTGCTCGTGTGGGGAAACAGTATGTTAAGACACGCTTCTTTTACCGACATTCCCATTTTTTCCCCTCTACACTGGAAGTACCTTAGGTTTAAACTGCACAAGGGTCCCCTACACCCGTGCAGAGGTCCTCAGAGTGACAGTTTTATGCTAAGTCCGTGCAGACATTGTGCCTGAAGTTCCTACCCTGCTTTTCACATCTATTTCCTCTGAAAGATGTAAAGAAAAATGGCACTACTTTCTCTTCTGGAAACACAAGAAACTCCCCCCCTCCCAACTTTTGAAAAAATTGAAGAATAGATAAAGACAAAAGTCCTTTTAGGAAGAAATCTTTTGTAGACAAAGCCAAATGTTTTCTTGGAGAAGGGTTAGAAGCAGCAAATAGACTATGATAATTTAATGGATTACATTAACATTCTGCCTAATCGGTATTATGCCAAAGAAGTTGTACTGGGTGGCCTTGGGCCTTTGTTATGACCAGTCCCTGTAAGTATAGCAATGACTGTGGCAGAGATTGAGCCTGCCTGTGAATGATGGGTTTTGCTTAAGGGCTCCCAATTACTTCCGTTTGTGGAAGTCTGAATTCTGAAACTATGCAATATCAATGTCTACGTGTGGGGAAAATGAAGATAACACGAGAAGGCACAGACTCCGCTAATATTAGAATATGACTACATGATGTGTCTTTTTTGATATCAAAGAGGTTCCTCGCTGCCCCTCACCTGCACCTTTCTTTCCCTCATTTTTAGTTACATGGTTGCTGGTGAGACTGCAGTGTAAACAGGTTACTAATGTAAAACAGAGTAAAAAGGAACCCTAGTAAGCTCAGATTGTTACTGTGATTCGGTGTAGTGTGGCAGCACCAATGCTTACATGAATGCAACTGAGAGAGGGAGGGACAGAATAGAAGAAGATCTTTAACTGATTTTGCCATTGAAGAAAATACAGGTAATGTAGGTAGCATTTCCAAAGATCTCAATGCTGTTATCAAGAGTTAATTAATCTTTAACGTTCTGAAGTAGATACATTATCAGAGAAGTTCTGTGAAATACACACATTGAGATGGAGTATAGCTGGCCAAGTAATATTTTAGCAGCAACTTTGACTTAATACTAATCAAACCTTTTTCTGTGTGCTTTGGTAATACAGACAAAGTTGGGAATCGGATCAGGAACCTGATTTACTGACAAACAGTCTTTTTCCCTGCTGCATCTGTACTCTGATTTAGGTTTACAACACGGGAACACAAATAGTTGTGTGTGGGATCTCTGCATGAAATGCTGAACTTGGTACTGCTGCTGAAAACTTGCTTGTCCAGTTACATCTGCAGTGTTTGCTTTACCATCATTAAGCTCAATTTTTTATTTTCCAAAATATGTTAGATATTTTTGATCACGTTACAAATCAATAATACAGCTGGATGTACACAAAACATTTTTTAGATTAGTACTTACAGACATGTAGCTAGTAGTATTAAGGTGCTCTGGTGTAACGTGGTTTTTTAGATCACACTTTGTGAAAGCTCATTACAAGAATATTGAAGGATTTCAGAAAACGTTTTACTTGCTTTCTGAAATTGCATTTTATCAAGTGAGTTAGTGGAACATACCTTGCATTTTATTATTACATGCAAAATATGAGAGATTTTAGTTAATATTCTGGTCATCCAGCTGCATGAAAATGCAATGGATTTCAATTTGCAAGATAAAGCAGTCTCTTACATTACAGGATGCCCTGCAGTCTGCTAGCAATACTCCATCAAGATTTCAGTAGTGCTTTCTAGAACTTCAGCACTTTTATCTTTGGATTCACCATCAAATGCAAATGCTTATTGCTTCTTTTTTGGGAGGGGAGAAAATGGGTATCTTGCAGCAGATGTCTGGCTGGAGTTCTTGAAGTATTTCCTGTGGAAGCAAAAGTTACCTAGATGTAGAGCAAGACATGTTCCTGAATAGCATTAAAATAATCAAGCGTGTTTTTTCTTTAAAATTGGGAATCACTATTTGTGTTCTACGATTGCTCTTCTGTGTAATTTAGAAGTAGCACCTGATACTGTGCATTTGATGAGCCACTGCAACCAAAGTGCTGAATAAATTAAGACCAGAAGTTGTGGCAGGCTTGCAGTCAGTGATGGAGAAATTGCAGAGCTGCCTTCTTCCAGGTTTCCTTTCAAATCTATACCATTGTTACTGATGAATAAGTGGTGTTGCTGCTCTGTGTTTGGTTGTCTATGAAACTAATTTAGCCTAGGTCTCTGCATTTCAGCATTTACACCTTAGAAATTGCCATTACTGATTGATTGCCTTGCTGATGGTCTTAGCAGAGAGACCAAGGATTGATTAGGTTTGGAGATTGACTTACCTGCTTAACTCTACAGTTAGAGTTCCAACAAGGAGTATATAATCTGGAAATTTACTGTGGTAACATCTTCCCATTGGTTTAGGGCATTGTGCATGAGATATTATGCTTATGTCACGATCATGATGTTCTTGTTCTGTGGCCTGGGAACAGCCTCTGCTTCCAGACATGTCAGTGCAGTCATTTCTAGCAGTACAAAATTCACATTGACTAATGTTTCATATCTGTGTTTAATGTACATAATTGCCATACAGCAGAGCAAGAACTGTTTTTCTCTAAACAGTAGACTGTGCAAAGACTGTAATAGCAGACTGTGCTGGTCTGAGTCTTCATAATAAAGCCTTTTTTCGAGGGCACACACACTTTAGTTTCCATCTGCTTTTAAGTTTGTTGCAATTGTCTTTTGTATGAGTGGGGTTTCTTGCCTTTAAGGCTAGATAGCCTTCTAGATAGAAGAGGTCATTTAGAGCTCTAGCCATCCTCTGTCTCTGCAGACAATTTCTGTAATGCTGGGCTGCTTTTGCCTGCCTTTCCTTTTCTTTGTTTTTCTTTTCTGTGCTGTGTTTATTTATTTAGTACTTCACTAGTCTCAGGATGCAAATGGTTGCTTCTATGGTATGCTAAAATCCATTCTCAATTAACCAGTGGCCCAAGTACAGCCCTAAGACCTCTCAAGCTATTGCTTTTGTAGGTTTACATTTTCTTTCCTCTTCCCCACCTCACACAGTCCCTTTTCTATCCACACTAGTGTGCTGACTGCTGCTTTTCTGTGGTCATAGAGGTAGCAGTGTTTCTTGAAATACACAATGGATAGGGCATTACAAGAAGTAATTCTTCAGCAATTGCATAATCCTCTCGTCGTTCTCTGGTTGTACTGCTTAGATTCCATTTAAATCTCCTATATGGTATGAGGACCAATAGGTAATTCCCATGCTTAAAATTCTTTTGCTATAACACCATAACAAAACTAGTACACGAGTTGGTATGTTTTGTTTCCAAGTGTGTTAATCTTTGAAAGTGGTGGGAAACATAGATTTCTTGGAATGGAGATACGTGAGCATTTAAACTTTTTCCCAGTGACCACAGCAAAGTGACTTTTTCTTTTGCATGATGTGCTCCAAGTCCTGACAAAACCTGTTATATTGGTCATTCTGTATTTCACCTAATCTCTGTATGATTGTAACAATCTAGTTAATTACGTGGGAATTGAGAGGAAGGTTTTCTCTCAATTCTGAGTACATAGCCTGGTAATCTGGGGAACTGTTTGAAAAATAAAGCAATACAATGGTTATGCTATTTGAATAAAAAAATTAATATCAAAGCTTTGTTTCTATTCAGTCAATATTGTTACTATGGAACCACTAATTACTGTGTATCATGTTAGAGGGGGCCCTGACAAATCCATGCAAATCATGTGATTTATAATTCATAAATCCCCAATCCCCTGAGAAATGTTGCTCTTGCACTTACACTAATTGAGTACTTATGCTCATTGATCCAGTCCATATAGCACCTTTAGTCCATATGGCAGCCTTTACTGTAGGGCCGGAAACTTCTGTTGTCGAATGTCCCCTGTTGTCGATGGCACTCTACTATTCCCAAAATCTGCTTACTTGGCTCTTTGCTTCATCACCTTTCAGTTTCTCAGCAGTCAATTCTGCCCGAATCAGAGCAATGGGGATGTCTGCCTCCCCCTGGCTGGAGGGGTCCAAAGTCTGCGTGGTCCAGCATCGCCTCGTGGGGGTGGGACTGCAGGGCTTAATCGCTGTTACTAGTAAGCTACTTCTTCTAGAGTAGCTGTATAGTGTACTGGCTTACACTGGTACTAGTGCGCTTTTGTCCCAGGAGCTGCTCTCCAAAACGGCTCACTTGTAAGAATTGGACAACACAGGTGTTTATTTTTGGCTGTGCAGGTTTTTGTTGGATATTTTGCTATGTGTAGAGAGTAGGTTATTTTTTTTTTTTAACCTCAAACAGTGGCTGCCAATATTTGTAAATACCCACATACCCATTCTGATAGTCGATATGTTGTTGTTTGTGAAGAATCAGCGCACTGGGGAAGGAGATAGAATACTATGCAAATTTTGTCTGCCGAACCAAAAATAATGTATCTTTAGTCCCCTACTTTTCTGTTTCAGGGTAATACTTCATGCCTGATCATTGTTAGCTATTTTTCTAATAATTCTAGCATAGTTTTGTAATGTAGTATAATTGTAATTGTTATCCGGAAGAATGGCATCACTTAATTCTATCAAAACTGTAGAAAGATAGATGAATGACAAATTAATAATTTACCATCTTTGCATAACACTGTAGCACAGAATACCAGAAGGATTGATGGCAGAAGAGGTTAACAAATTTTAGCGGCTTCCATTAGCTTTTCATTGTCATATGTTTGTGGTGCCGACTGAAATAAGCTTTGTAGGAGATCTCAGTCTAGGGAACTAATTACTTGTGCCGATTGCCATACTGATGAATAGACACTCATTGTATCATTCCCCTGAAGACGAGGAGCAGTCTGTGATTCACGACTGCATCCTGGCTGATATTTGATAATAATTTTAACAGATAAATGTAGGAAGGCAGAATGATGAAGTGCCTATCCATGCTCTACGACTATCAAAGGCATGCACATAGCCAGCTGTGTTCTGCCTTTTTTCTATAATCACTAATGGAGAATTTTAAGTTATTAATTGACCTTTGAATAAACCCATACCTTCCTGTGGTTTATAATTTTTCTTTGGTTAATTATTCCAAAATCATTGGATTTTATAATCAAAGCATTCAAATTTCAGCATGATTGTAACACACACAAAGTGTGTGAAAATAAGATACTGGGGCATTTGAATCTAATACTTCAGTATTTTTCTGAAAGTAAGAAATCGGGAAGATGAAAAATAGCACTGCCTTTTCTTTGGTGTTAGAAAAAGGCATAGAATTTTAATGAAGGTAGATGCAAAGACAGTCTCCATTTTTATAAGATTATTTTCAGTCACCATTTTTAATGTCTACAAATTGTGTTTGAGATAGGGTTATGCAAATTATTCTGGCTTTTGTTACCATGTTTGAAACCTTGTTTTACTTTAAAAGAAACTCATTTCTGCCTTTAGACCTCAAAACTAAGAATGTAGATACCACGTATTTTTAACACGGTGATCTGTAAATTAGTTGTGGCTATTCATTTGTCAGTGTTGACAGGTATACTTTCTGTTAGCTCCTGGACCAGAAATGGAATAGCATTTTCATCTATTGTTTTAATACTAGTTATGTTAACAAACAAAATCAGTGTTTTTTAATTCGGGCATACAGGTTTTCAGGCTATCATGGCTATTCTATGCTTCAGACATGTTCTGTTTGTTTATTTGCCCTATCCGAAATCGGCGGGGTTTGTACATTCTGTGGGCTAAAATACTGTTTTACAGTGGCATACATTCATGATCATCTAACAAGATAGTAACTGGCACTTATATATGACCATATTAAAAAGATCTACGTATATTTGGAGCATACAGTGGAAAACAATGAATTTGATATAACCTTTTCTAGATGTAATTTTTTAAAAGTATGCCTTCAATATAGCAATTATTACACATCAGAACATGTAGTTTTTAATTAAATGTAAAAACACAACTACATGAACCAGAAATCCAATCTGATTTGCTCGAAAATAGATTGCTGTTTCACTCTCCTGGAATGGTTTATTTAAAAACAGTAAATGGAAAAGAAATGCATTTTCTTGTGTTGTTCTAAGCCTCAGGGGCTAAATGTAATGAATATTTTAAGAGATTATTTTAATTAAATTCCTGCACATCTAAACAGAGTAATATTTTATTATCACATACATAACCATGTAACTGAGGTATTCATTAAAGTTAACACTTTCTGGACCAAGAATTCATGGTATGATTTACTGACCTTGTGCAAAAAGGCACAAATTAGGAAGAAAAATGAAGGGGGACAGACTTTGATTAATATAGGTAATGCTATACCATATTTATAATAGCCTTTTCCCTATTCTGGTTTATAAATGCAGTCACTGAGAAAGGTGCCCTGCTGAGGCTGAAATGAGGCTGAAATCGGAGCACATGCCACTAGAGTGTGGGGAAACTGATCACACTGTCAGCAATTCATTTCAAAATGATGTATTTAGTGCTCATTTCACCTTCCAAGAAAAAAGGGAAAGGAGTTCCTTAGACTGGAAGGTGATATTGTTATTTTCAAGGACATACCTAAGTAAAAGATTGCAGAAAGGGGGGAGGTTAAAAAAAAAAAAAAAAAAAAAGGCAAAAGCAGCGCAAACAAGGAGAGCTTTATGCAGAAATTCAGTGCTACCATGCTGTTTGATAATTGCTAACATATGTGGCTCCTCTGTTTCATTGTAGTCGTCCTCGTGAGTTCTGGCGCCTTGACTACTGGGAAGATGACTTGCGGCGCCGGCGACGATTTGTGCGTAACCCCCTTGGATCGACACATCCTGAAGCGACACTAAAAGCAGCCGGAGAACATGGTCAGTGTAAAATCTGCTTCTTGCCCATAGCAGCAGGTTACAGGACGTGGCAGTAAAGACTAGACCTCCGTTCCTGTAAGACGCTAGAAAATTGTCCCAAATGCCAAAGGCTTTTGTCGTTGCATTTTAGACACGTCCAGTACAAAGATAAACTGACCATTACTTTGTACAAGCAACGCTGGTATTTGTTAAGCCTCTTCATTACATCTTAGTTGAGCTGGCCTGGCATGTTGTGCATACTTTGCATACAATGATTACAAATACAGTTCTCGCTAGGCAGAAGAAAAGTGGATGCAATTTTGCCATTAATCCCTGGACACACTTTCTTGCGGTAAATTGACTATTTATACTTCAGTAACTTCAGAAGAAGATCTTTCCTGTTCAGAAATCCACAGCAATTATTTCAGTTAGCCTTAGCACATATCTGCCTATCATTACAGATACATTAAAAGAAAAATAACACTTCTGAAGCTAAACCATATTCCACCCTTTGCTTATGTTTAAGTAATCAAGTTTTTCGGCAAGAATTTGATATGGAAGAAATAGTAACAAATGCTGAAATGTAAAGTATTGTTCAAGCAGATAAAGGTAATGATGATTTCTACCTGGTGATTTTAAAAAAGAAGATTGCAGTTTTTAACAAGGTTTTTTTTTCCCCCCCATTTTATTGTCAGAGGTCACTCATCTACATGCTGCTATGTCTGTTCTAGAAGGATGTATTTACAAAACCAATATAATAACCAGTTTGAGAATTCTATAATAAACAAAAAAGATAAACAGGAAACTCACCCAAAGCTAAGGGTGAACTTTGGGGTTTTGTCTAGAATTTTATGTCTTTGTGATCTAATGAAGATACATTGATAAAGTAGAAAAAATCTCTCTTGTATTATACATTGATAAGGTAGAAAAGTCTTTTTTGTATTTAAAAATAATTTGCTTATAATTAAAGCTGTGTGCCCTTCACCTTGTAGGTACGTGTCATGGAATAGAATAATTTAAATTTAGGTCTTTTTTTCTTTTTTAGTCTGTGAATTACTGCATAGGTATATGCATGCACACACATATTATATGTGGAGGCATAAACTTCATGCCAATTTAAAATCATTAAGACTGTTGTATGAATATAGAAGAACATCAGTGTCGTAAAGTTAGTTTCCGTCAGGCATCTTAACCTCTTGCACTCAGCCTTAAAGAGCCATTTCTGGAAGAAAATGTCTACAATATGTCAGCTGATATAATGCCAAATGTGACATCGGTCCTCTAAAATAAATGACCGTACGGAGAATAGTCAATAAAGTGATCTGAAAGCAGTGTTCGTAGAGCCCTACATCTTTGACTATAGAAAGAGGAACAAGATGTAGAATTAATTAACCTATTTTTTGCTTTGGGGCTTGTTGTTCTTAATACTGTGTGGTGTTTCTACGCCATGGACTTTAAGGGCACAAGGTTTCTTTCTGTTTAATGCTCCATAGATAAACAACAACTGCCCTCCTTTAATATTATGTGTACTTTAAATTAAATAGATCTTGTAACTGTTTTATGTATTCTGCTCCTATTTTCATATTTAATCTTTCTATTGTTTATCAAAATAATGAAAAATATCTTTATTTTTACTGCAAGATATTTAGAGCTCCTATCTGTATTTGTGCAACTAATTCTTCCTCAAGTAAACATACGCTAATGCAATTATTTGTCTTTCATAGTAATGAGATATTTTCACTAATCCGTGCTATATTTCAAGGGCTGTGGCTCATACTCAGTTTGTAATTGACAGGAGTACAATTTTTGTCAATACAAAAGAAGAGTGAATAAAAGTAGCCCTATTTCATAGGGAGCTAATAGGCATAGCTGGTAGCTAACCCTGGTAATTTATATAGAGCTAATTGTTTTCTGTTCACCTTTCTGTTCAAAAGTTGACATCCTTATCAGGCTCCTATTATATCTAATTTCTTGGTGGTGTTTTATTCTGAATTTAATTGCATACTGTCTTTGGTATCTGTTGCCATTCTGTTTCTTTATCCAGTGAATATTCTAGTTTACCTTAAGTCATTATTTAATGTGATTTTTGAAAATACAGATAATTAATATCGCTGTAACTGAGTGTGCATACGTATGCAACTGTCTTGTTCCCAGACCTTCCACTGGCGGCAAGTTGTAAGATAGATGACCAAAGTACAAATTCAAGTTCAACTGGAAACTGTATATAACATATAGGAATACATAGGTTGTTGGGGTTTTTTATGGTTTTGTTTAGGGGTTGGGTTTCTTGGTATGGTGGTGGGGTTTTTTCATTGTTTTGGTTTGGTTTTTTAAGTCTCAGAAGATACAGTTGTCAGAAAGGTCAACTGGAGTGGTCACTTGATCTATAAACTTTTAATATTAACCGATTTCAGGTCATAAAATTCCATTGTTTTCAGAGTTTTGGAACCAGACTTTCAGGCCCTGTTTTCACGATGTAGATATCCTTAGAATTCACAGAACATTTGCCCTGGTATTTTATGATTTCTTACCAATCATTTATCATTAATTATTCTATTTCAATTAATTTTACATGCCTGTGAAGCAAAACCATTTTTAAATAATGAATAAAAGGTTCCCTACTGCCTATTTAAGCTTTTGACAAAACAAAACAGAGCAAACCCCAAACCTGAAATTGGGCATAAGGGATTTTGCCAAAAGGGAGACAGGGGAAAATAATGCATAAATAATGGAAAAGTGCTATTGCAGTAACCATGCTTGAAAGCACAGATTTTAGCACACTTTCCATTAGTAGATACACATTATCAACTGCTTGGTGTCTTTCAAATAAAAGCAGATGTATTTTCCATCCCAGATTGCTCACAGTCTAGGAAAGATCACAGTTTGCAACTGTGAAAATTATTAAGAAACAATTGGAAGCCTAGATATTGTTTGGTAAAACCTAGGAGAACAACAACAATCAGCTCTGTTGCAGCCTAGTTATGTGTCTTAGTAGCAAGAACCAATCTTTTCCAGGGATTGATTTGATTTGAAGGAGAACCTCTGGTGCAGAGGTGGCAGAATAAATACCTGAAGACTAATGTTCTCTGCTCAGACAATCAATACCAGCCCCATGACTATACTTCTGGCTACCTTCTAGTTAAAAACAAATTTTTTAATTCTGACAATTTAATTGCCATTCCCTAGTTCACATTAACTTGCTTGGGAAAAAAAGGCTTTAGGTAATTTTTCAAAGGGAGGGAGGGAAGTCCTTCCAAAATGGCTATTTGTAAAAGTCAGTCTAGTAGTGTATTGTGGGGGAAGGAAAGAGAGGTGAAGGTAGAAAAAGTTTGGGATGGGAAGAGTTAACTCTTTTCTGTTCTCCCTTTCACCCATTGTTTAGAAATGAAACCAAAATACTTACATAGGTGTGAAAGTGCACAAACCGAGTACTTTAAACCTGGTGGTATTTTTTGATTGACCCCCAAATGCAGTATTTTGTGAGAGAATCTTTAGCTACTAGAAAATACCTTATCAAGCTTTTTAACAAGTGATTTGGGGCTTTTTGTTGACGTTTGTTAAAAACTTGGGAAGAGGGGGATTAAAACAGTCTGTAGCATTTCCGTCAAGGCAATAGGTAGGAGTTCAGAGCTTTGTGACTGCAAGGGGCTAGCAGCTGGTCACCTGCAGTACTGCAAGTGACTGGTAGGTTTTCTTTGCCTCAGCTCTGGGGATGAAAAAGAAAGCCTTCAAAATAATATTTTAAAAATCTGATGTGAAAGTGGTTGTTTTTTCTGTTGCTATCTTTTTAAACAAGTAGGAAGACTAGAGGAGGCTTCTGGGAGGCCTTTTTAAAAAAACAGATAGTAAGGGGGACTTAATGCATCTTTTCCCTGAATTGCTTTTCCTGATATATTTACCAGACACTAAAAAAAAAAAAAAAAAGTAATAGTAAGTATCTTCTGTATCGTGTTTTCTAATACTTTTATTTTTCAAATGGCTTTTAAAAATTGTATTTCGCATGTAAGGTTAAGTTGTAGACAAATGGTTTAAAATAATCTGTCGTTCTATGAATGCCTTAAGCTTGTTCAGCAATGTAAACTAAATTATTATTTTTACACCCAAGTTTTCCAGAGATTTAACTGGAATAAATAAGAATCTCTGCAGATGCAGAGCTGTGTTTGCAAAAAGCTGCTTGAAGAATCTGGGTCTTACAGAGCAGTTTGGGAAGGATTGCATGGAATTACACTAAGGAATTATAATATTGAAATTGCTGCGCTAGATAAATACTTTGCCAGCAGGCTGTTATGACCTGTGCAATGCGCAGGCCATGCTTTGGGGTCTCGATCTTGAGAAGGTGTGCGTGAACATGTGCTTAGATCTGCAGGATTGGAGCCAGAAGCTCCAGTCACACCACGAATAGGCAGGCCTGGCAGAGAGCAGTTTGGGTTAGCAGATGAGAAAGCAGGGTTTGGGACCTGAAATATGAAATCCATTGTAATATACCGGTGCGCATACACGGGAACTGAGTGTGTCACGGGATGTCGTGTTCCATCCTATGTATCTCTAATCAGTAAACACAGAAAGAGAACTAGACTGTGAGCCACTTACTTAAGTGCGTTTATGTACAGAAAATAGGTGAATCCACCTGGAATATATTCAGTTCCATCCAGATACTCACGTGAGTATGTGTGTGTTGGTTGCAGGTGTAGTGCTTTATCCAAGTCAGCAGAGAAGCAGCATATTCTGGTTGAGCGTGTGATGTCTTGCTGCCTTCCAGTAGCGAGTATCTGCAGCCGGGTAGACAGGCTCTGCATCTCCCCGTGCCTGTGCGTATACACGTTTCATGCATGTCAGGAAATGTGGGTAACTAACATCATATGCAAAGAGATAACAAAAATTTACAAAAATGGACTGAAATAACTTATGGTCTAAAATCTTGTCTTGAAAAAGGCAGTTACATAAGATGCATGTTTTTGAATCAGTATAATACCATTAGTTGGGGAAAGAAATAAAATCTGAATAAGTGATGAAGATGAGGCAGGTGGTGTGCATTTCTGTTATCCAGCCATCTTTGGCGTGGAAGTTGCTGTACTGATTTTATTTTTTCTTGATGGTAGATGAGAAGAAAGGCTGAAGGACATACTAGTATTTTGGACAAGTTTTGCTAACTATAAAAGTATTAAGCTTTGATCTTGGCTCTCAATTCAGTCTTAAATGAGAATAGGTAGAAGGCTAGTTTGAGACAGCATTTTCAGTATAACACAAATAGATTGTAGTAAAGAAAGCAAAAAATGGCAGGTATGTATAATGCAGATGGGGTTTTTCAAACAACACATAACAGTTTGCCTGTACTTAAAAAAAAAAAAAAAGAATTTATTATTCTTGACTTTATCCCTGGGATGGTTTTGTTCTTTTTTACTTTTTTTGATCTTCAAGAGAACACTGGCAGGCCACTGAGTAACAGTGCATGTGGTGCATATTAGTATACTGTTGGTAATTTTACTGCTGCTAACTTAAAATCCTCAAGGGGGAGTTAATTACAGGAAAACCTTTCTAAATATCAGCTGCATATTTTCCATGACAAGGTTTTCAACTCACATTGAACAACCCCGGAATCTGAGTTATCATTATTTACATGAGCACATTATAGAAGAAAGTAAAATTTGTATTTTTACAATTGCAGTTAAAGATTTACAGCAATTTATTTTTTAAAGGCTTAGTTACAAGTGGCAGTTCTGGGTTGGGGAGAAAGGATCATGCATAAATTGCATTTTATTTTCTATGGCAAGTTAAATTTCCTTTTCTTTGTGTTTTTTGTTTGGTTGGTTTGGTTTTGGTTTGGGGGGGGGTGTGTATTTTTGTTGTTCGGCTTTTTTAAGCTCAAGGCCTAAACCAAAACCAGGGTATTTGGTGGTTTCGGTGTTTGTTTGTTTGTTTGGGTTTCTTTTTTTAGTTTTCATTTAATTGAAAAGTTGCAATTTCTGTGCATATATTTACTTAAACAATTTAAACTTTATATATTGCCACTAGGGAATTGCCGCCTTCTGTAAATGTTTGCAGATTAACATATTTTTAAAGTAAGCCAGTGGACCTTCAGATCAAGTATGGCAGCAATCAGAGAAAGCAACGAGTTGAAGTTAGTTGGTCCTGATGTGTTTGGTGAATGTTTTTCATACACGGCTGGGCCATGGGCATTCTTAGTCTATTTTTAAAGAAATAGTATTTTTATTTTCAGCTTAAAAAAATCCCCAAGGAACACATAAGCTGCTGGGTTTTGCCTTTTACCACAGCAAGTGGTAACTTAGGTGTAGAGTGAGTGATCGCCTCCCCCC
>JANZLQ010000007.1:23665308-23682439 GCA_026212715.1 Elanus axillaris | reverse complement strand
CCCGGCAAGGTGACTAATGACGAAGCGTTACTAGCGTTCAGATTTAAAACAATTCATTACCAATTTTCCTGTCTGGGGTTGAAGCTCTAGTAAATAATAAATCAGCTAAACAAAAGCCGACTTTAATTTATTGCCCCAGCGCTAATTAGAAACATCATTTGAGCAATAAACTTAAACACTTCCAGCAAATAATGCACGTGAAACCCTTCTCTCCTGTGTCTGGGCGTTTGTGGCCTCAGTGCATTAAGACCGGCTTCGTCTGTGGCGGAATTTGCTCTTGCCGGGATGAATAATTGAAGGGGGAACAGGATCCGAGGAGGCTATAATTGAAGAGCCCTTGTCACCTCTGCTTTTATGTATGTTAGCGTAGAAGTCCATCAGCAGCTCCTTGATGGTGTATAAAACGAAGTGGCAGCCCCTCCAGCAGCAGGAGATACTGTATTCCATTAAAAAGACCGTGTGCGTGTGTGTGTGCCGCGGAGAGGGAAACTCTCAGGGCTAAAAGCCACTTGAAGTCTTCAGACCGATTGATCTGTATTCTCTCGTTATAATCCGTCTCATCATACTTGAGTTAATGAGGCAGGGGCGGGGGTGATCTGATGGTCCTTGACAAATTCATTAGGGAGGCTGCGGGACATTTTATTTGACTGTTAAACATCGTGTTTGTTTGGTTTAAGCAGTGCCAACATCAGCATGCCGCTGCCTGGAGCAATAGTGTTTTGTTAGCAAGGGCTTCTGTAAAAAGATACTGGGAAGGGGACTCGGTGTGCGGGGAGTGTTTGCTCTGGCCTTGGCTCCTCCTGCCCCCTCCCTCTCGGTACCGCGGGGAGCCCGCGCTGCTGTCCCGTCCGGGCGGGTATGCGGGGTCTGGACAAGGGTATTTTCTTCACGCGAAGGATGGCAAAGGAGCAGCGAAGGGCTGCTATTAAACGTCAAAAGGGTTGGTTGGGGTTTTTTTTTTGTGTGTGGTTTTTTTGGGTTTTTTTTGGGGGGGGGTATTTGTATCAACCCTTAAAAAACAGCAACAGAAAGAAACTGGAAAACAACTCAAGAGTTTTAGCAAGGAGCACACAAGTTTCTTACTGTGTTATGATGTAGCACGCTTGCATTTGCTTGCCCAACCAGCTTCTCAAAGTGGCATATGTTACATATTTCAGAGCTTTTTTTTTTTTTTTTTTTTATTCTGAACGGTGTATTCTAAATTTTCTGTAACATGCTCCTGATACAAGGTGTAATTTTTAAGGCAAATCAAAGTTTAATCAAATTGACTTGAGGCCATTAAATGATTTCTGCCAAATCTGCCCTTTTGGTCTCCCTCTCCCCTCGCTGAGAGGAGGGGGAAAAGTGAATGCAGGAACAGGTGCTCCCAAAAGGGATAAGAAGTATTTTTATGAATAGCAT
The DNA here is from genome assembly GCA_026212715.1 of Elanus axillaris. Classification (NCBI taxonomy): domain Eukaryota; kingdom Metazoa; phylum Chordata; class Aves; order Accipitriformes; family Accipitridae; genus Elanus; species Elanus axillaris. The sequence goes on along the minus strand of JANZLQ010000007.1, from coordinate 23,681,038 downwards.
ATGAAATATGTATGTGTACGTATACGCTTTGTTCATGGCAGCTTTGTAGATGAGACCCAGCTAGCGTTCCATGATTTTCTAGTAGTTGGTTTCCTCTCTGTCCTTTCATATAAGGGAAACAGTTTTGGTGGAAAACAGAATAATTAATCTGCTCGTGGAACCTAACATCATCATATATTTTTCCTGGAGATCAGTCTTCAAACATTCTCAGCTTTAAGTGCTTTGTAGGACTCTGCTTCCATTTATAGAAGAACAGTATGGGAAAAGAGCTAGTGCCCTTTGCCTGTCATTTTCATACATTCCTGCACTGCTGATGGAGCTTGAACTGCTGCAGGGAATGTATGGATTTGAAAAGAAATGATTCAGTAATGCATGTTGCGTTCCTCCACAGCAAAACCAGGTTAATAGTTACAGTAAATGCTGCTATGGGTTTGACAGATAGATTTCTGTTTGCATTCAATAGTAGACACTGTGTACCTTTTCTTGAAAGTCATGGCTCGGCTTTACTATCCGCCGATCTGTTCTAAGGACTTTGTTTATGAAGTTAGTTGATAGCGTGTGCTGGCGGAGAAAAGACGGTTTCATTTCTACACATGTCAGTAATGCATCTCATCAGTTAAGAGCGTTGCATAGAACTTGTACTTTTTTCCATGAAGGCTGAACGGTATGGTAATTAAATAATTTATACGTGTTTCTAAGTGTCCCCTAGCTTTCGCTTCTGCAACGGGAAAGGGGAGGCTTCCAGCGACTCCTTTAAGTACCTTAGTTTAGCTTTCCTATTCAGTCTTAAAATGTGAACGTGTTCATATTCAGGTGTTTAACCATGAGCAATGTGCAGCTGAAGGCTTTAGCTAATGCTTTGAATCTTGTATTAAAGGTAGCGTTTTCTCTTTTCTCGTGATGACTGATGGAGACTTGTTTTAGCTGTAGGATTGCTTTGGATACTAAATACTCTTTCTAAGTTTGCCTTCAATAACTTGGTAGCCAGGGAAAACCAGATACATGCACTAGAAAAGAACATTTCTAGTGCTTTTGTAGCATTTTCTTGTTGGTAAAACTTCTTGCCTTTGTTTCGTTTGGGTGCAGCTGGGGTGGGTGCATGCTGTTTTATCCAGTAGAAATAACCAAATTCATGTGTGTTGCCTGGTCTTTATTTACAATAATTGATGAATTACATTAATGATGTCGATTGTTGAAAGTGTGAAAGCATGTGACGTGCCAGGGTTTTGTCAACTTGACCTCCAGTTGAATGCAGTAACACTGCTTTGCTTGAGAAAAATGTGAGGTGGGCTACAGAGATAATGTCTTATCCGGTTCTTCAAAATGCTGTGAGGTGAAGTCAGCACTTCTTTTAAAAATATGAAAATTACGAAGGTATTCTAAGCAAAGTCAAAGTCCTGGAAATTAAAAAAAATAAATCAATTTGCAGGCGTTTGGCTGTAACTTTTCTTTTTATCAGAAGCTGTGTGATGATTGCTGTGTTTATCGTCTTAGATGTTCACATATCTGTGCATATGCGTAAATAAACATGCCAACAAACAAGAGCCTGCCTGGTTTCATTGGTTAGACCATTATTTTAAAGATCAAAAACTTCATGCAGCTAGCCAAGGTGAAGCGTATTCATATGGTAACCTAGAATTCTCTAAACTGTACCCTTTTAAACGGTCAATTTCTAGCTCCAGAAGTGAAAGCTTCTCATTTACATGCTTATATTTAAAAAAATACTTTCTCAAATATCACGTATAGCAATGTGAAATCCTCTGCTCCTCACCACCACTGCACAGGTTACAACCGTTCAGGGAGTTTCTGTGACTGCAATTTATACAGGGAAAGGGTGTTTTGGGAGGAGGGAGCACAGGGGGCTCAATCTTCTAGACCAGCATAGAACATATTGAGGTGCTCGCTCATGCTCTTTTCCCTGTATTTTAAGATGGTTTTGTTTTGACTTTGGATCTGGTAGAAAAGGCACAAAATTTTTATTTAATTAAAAAAAAAAGTTTCCTGTTTGAACAGTTTTCTAATTGTTCCCTCATTCAAATATCATACAGTTCAAATGTACAGTTAGAGCCCTCTACTTTTCTGCGTATTGTACTTTATAGCATTGAATTTTTATCCTTTGAAAGTACCATGTTGACATAAAAGTAGTGTATTACTAGTTATAAAATCATTGCAGGGGTTTTGTTGCTGCTTCTAATGAGAGAATCAAATCATAGCTATTCCTATTTTACATCTTGCTGTGCGTATCTTATTTCAAAATAAGTGCTTCATGATAATATGCTGCTCTCTTTTTAGTTCTCTTATGAATTAGGTAAAACCTGCGTGCAAAATAGTTCAGGGTACCATCTCCTGTAGCGGGGAAGGGGAAACTGTATTGGCTCAAATAATGTATAGAAGCCATCTGCATAGTTTAACTGAAATAATATTTGGTGATCTAAGGGATGGAAATTGTTCCTTTTCTTTAACCATCTGAAATAAAACTAGGATGTAAACCAGCTGTCTTGGCCTATGGAAATCAAGGTTCTGCCAGTCTGTTTCTTTTCTTCATTTTCTACTTCTATCTTCCTTTATTATCTTTGGATCCCAAGGAGTCTTTCTTATTTTCTAACTGGTTTTGTCTGCAACAAGGGGCTGGGTTGGTGGGTTTAAATAGCCTTTGGATAGAGTGAAAAATCTTTGATCTATGGCTATGACTGCTTCCAAATGATTTGCTTGCTGGGACTGGACACTGTCCATGCCCTTTCACTTCACTATCAGATAGGCACACAAAAAGGACTTGACATGCTACCAGATGCATAGTTAATCATTGCATTAGGTCTGTAAAGCGGTCCATCCAGACTCAATTAGGTCTACCATTTTTAACTAGTGTTTTGCTCTGTAGTTTGTTTGGAGTACAATATTAGTTCTAACTGCTGTTCTGCTTATCTAAAAGTGCTTTAACGCAGTTCTATGCTTCTATTTTCAAGGAGTCTTCTCAGCATTTGTTCCATTTTACGAATATTTAGAACAGCTGAGCGTTACAATTTAACAAATGTTATTGCAGTATAACGTCTTATCTGAATCTTTAATAAAAACATTTTTGTCTTTTTGTAATTCAGTTCTTTTCCTTTCTCAGTACCGATTTCTAAAAGTGCATTTGAAATAAGCTAAATACAGTGAGTGGCATGTATTGAGGTGGTGTTCAGAAGAAAAGCTGACAGGGCTTTGGAACTGAATCTTAAACTTTGAAAGCCAAACGGCAGCAGTTTTCCTATCACTTGTTTACGTAAGAGCTCATTCTTATATCTGGCACTGCATGCTTTTGTCTAAGAAGGATATTAAGGGTGCAGGAGTTAAAAAGGTTCAGCTGTAGGGAAAAAGCATTAGGTAAATTATCGCTCTGAATCTTGCCTGGGATTTCCAGGAGCAGTTTGTATATTTACATGAAAAGTTATTAACCGTATGCACTGAATAAAGGGCACTGAAAATTCCTAGCATTCTCAGAGTTTCAAAAAAATAATAATATTTGTAGCTTGTAGAGACAGCCGGTCCTTTCATGGTATGAAGAAGCTCGAGTGTTCAAATTGTCTCCATTGTTTTGCTCACTCACGCTCTCTCTTATTTCCCAGAAATGCTTATATTGAGGATGGTGGGCCTATGGAAGCAGGAGCATAAAAGGGCATAAAGCTGTCATTGCTCAAAAATTGCTATCTAAGAAAGGAGCACTAATCACAGAATTTTAAAATACTTTCATGTGGTTTTAGTCTTTTACTTATTTACTTATTTAGGAGGAAAGGAGGAGCAAGGCATTCAGCTATTAAGGTTTTTTTTTTAAAAAAAAATCTATATGTAGTTACTAAAGCTATTGTATTCAACTTGAGAATTTAGTTCAGCCTTCACTTTAGATCTGAGATTTCTTGCTTTAGTTCTTTGCTTCATGGTTCTCAGTATTCTTTGAAGGAGGGCAGATGCATTGAAATGCAACATTTATCATTTGATTGTAGGCACAGGGATATTCAGATGTTGCTAATGGACTTCCAAGATAAAGGATGTATGTATGAGCGAATACTACTCAGAAGTGCCAGCTAGGGCTCTCCGGGGATTTTTAAATTATTTATGCCTACCTGCTGCTCCGAAGTACAGGTGTGTGCGTGTGTATAATCCATTAATGATTAGTATTCATGCATGGAAGTATGCAATGGAGAATAAGCCTAATGCGGGAGTCCTTAACAGGCATAGGCAGGTAGCTTTCCCCCATTCGTCATCTCTCTTGGAAGTTTGTTCTAACTGGCATCTGAATGCCTATGAAGGGAAATTGTTTATATGTTCTTTGTGGGTTTCCAGAGTGCGAACTTGAAAGAAAGTGGGACTTGAAATGCACAGTCATTTGTGAATTTATGTTTTATCTCCCTTCACTTGAAAATTTATGAGGAGAGTGACTCAGGGTGCTTGCGTTGTGTGTTCCAGGGCTTGCCCCCACTGATAACACCCTTGTTGGCGTGAAAGTGCAATGCAAATTATGACAGTTACAACCTTCTGTTTTGTTTAACCTGTCAGTGGATTTCCTGGCTCAGTGCTGAGGGCAATGGCGTGTTCAGCTAGTTCCATATTCACCTAAACTTAAAAGGTCAGGTTTCTACAGGCAAGCCTAGTCAAAGCCTAATTGATGAGGAGGGCAGGGGGACAGAATTTACTGTTCTGTTGGCTAGTTTCATATCGTTAGGTTGTCCTGAAAGCATCAGGCAGTCACAGCCCCTTTCATGTAAGTGCTGACCCTAGACAGGAGCTGACAATCAAAGGAGGCAGCCACAGGAACCAGTGCAAGTGGGCTATTGATTTTTCAGTTAGGTCTAAGTAGTTTGTAGTATGGGTAATGGGTGACAGAGGCAGGTATGTCATTATCAATGAGCTCCAGAACAGTAGCGACAGCCCCCTCTCATATTTCCTTCAGCACTGACAGTATGCATCCAGCAGTGGTCAATAAATCGCCCAACCTTTTACTGACAAGTGACTTGGAGGTGGGGGTGGGAGTCAAAGAGCTAAACTTCCGTACTTGAACTTGATGTGGATGTGGAGCAAGGATCTCGACATCTGCGTTCCCGGCTTGTCAGGCAAAGAGCCGAGGAGAACACAGAGAACAAAACAATGGTGGATGTGCGGCTGGGGGAGCTTAACGTGCTTTTATGCCCTCTAGAAGGTCAAAGTTTTCCTCGAGATCGAGTAGAATAGCTTAAAACGCCAGCTTTCTGCATAAACGTGGTCTGGTTCAGTAGTTAATTTAGGTTACCATGGCAGGGTTTTGTTTTTACTTTAGCATTGCTCTGCATTTAATCAAGGTTATACTGCCATAGCAGTACAACAATCACAGTCTGCCATTCAAAATGCACTTTTAATTCCTAGTTTCCTCTTCTTAAATTTCATATATGGAGACTATTTAAGGATACTGAAGCTTTCTTATAAATCCAAAGTGCTAGCAATACAGTTCCTGTTCTGACTACCAATGCTGTTTTGGGTCAGTAGTGGAGTACCAGTACTTTAGGAAGCTGAATAAAGTTTTTATGACTTGGGATTTTACTAGCTGTGGTTTCTGAATTTAATCGAGGTAGATCCAAATTTTAGCTTTACACTTAATTAAATTCTGAAAGGTATTGGGAGAACGTAAAATTTCTAATAAGTGGTGGGGTTTTTTTAATATACTGGTATGGAAAATCAGTTAAATGAACTCAAGTATCTTAATCTGAATCTCCTGAAGTTTTCAAATGTTGTTACTTTATTTGAGGGATGTAAGTTATCTGCATTTTTTTCAGAAGTTGGAATTCAGTCAGGTTTTATGCTGCGCACAGATGTTAACAAAATAGCATATGCTTATAATTAAAAAAAAATCTTTAGACAAATTGAAATAAAGCAGAAGAGTAAATGTTTTGAAAAACTTCCTTAAAATAACTCATTGCTATGGTATCTCGTCCAACAACGTTTGTAATGTTACACAGAGCAGGAATCTGAGACTGTGTATGTTGAATAGCTGCAAAGTATCATACGTGACTGAAACTTTTTCGTCTGCCTGCAGCAGCTAAAGCCGTTTTCGTCGTGGCTGGCTTTTTAACTGCAAGAGCAGTGTTGACACAGACTCAAGAAGTGAGGTTGAAATTTATCACTGGATTATGAAATCCTTTATTAAATATTTGCATAAGGTAAAAACCTGAGTACCTGTATATTTGAAGCAGGTATAAAATTAATTGGTTACAAAAATCTATTTAGATGTTGTTTCATTGCCTGTTGGGCACCGCTTTGGAAGATGGGCTGGCTAGCTGTCTTCCAGAGGAAAAAAAATTTCAGTTCGTTGGATTGAAGGTGTGCTGGGTTGTTTGAGGCCTTTGGTATTCGATGGGAGTTTTTCCTCTGTCAGCAGCTACTCATTTACTACATCTTTCAGGGCCTTTTTTCTTTCTGTTAAACTAGGTAAAAAGCACAGCCACGCAGTCTGAATCTTATCTTTTCTTATAAACAGGTACAGCATCTTTTACTCCATTTTTAGTGTTGCTGGCATGTTGTGTTATTGCAGAAACGTAAAAAGGAGTTGCAGAAAGGCGACAAATTAAATTTTCATGAAAGAAAACCCTAATCAGCAGTGACAGGGTAAGAGAAAGATGATTGCCACTTGGTCATTGTGGAGAGGCACTTAGACTTGGTGTCAGTGCTTCTGTTAATGATGACTAATGTCTTTCTCGGAGAAAACGCACGCTCAAACATAATGCTACAGCCCAGAGAAAGAACGGAGAGATGGGCACTATTAAGGAAAAAGGCTGTGAATCCTAAAACAAAAGCTCAGGTCTTCAGAGGAAAAGGCTACAGTGTTTCTGCAATGCAAGAAAGCACAGCTGTAAAGCTGTTCTTGTTTCACTCTTTAAGCAAAATAATAATAATAAAATATATATATACAGATATACACGTGCATATTATGTGCTACCTAGTATCTGCTGCTTTAATTAAAAAAGAAGATAGAGATGGCACTGACATGTAAGCACACTAGTCAGAAGTGAACAGTCACATTTTATTCCTCTTCTCTTAATGAAGCTTGCTTTTCTAAAAGAACAAAAGCTGCTGCGATACATTCTTTCCTAAGCACAGTGCTATGTTCTGAATAAACCTTTCACAGTCAAATATAAAATGACTCCAAAGACCTTTTCAAATCTTGAAGCTTTGGCTGTTAGGTGTGTTGGCAAAAAAGGGGTGACATGTGTCATTTCTTCAGCTTTTCCCAAAGTGAGACCTTTCAGAAGGGCATTTGCAATGCTTGTCATATTTTTTCATATACATCTTATTGGCCTGACAAGTCTAGAGGACCATGAGAAAACAGATGTCATTGCATTCAGACAACACTAATTACTCTGGGATTTTTGCAGCCTCAGTGCCCGCATGTAACTGTCGATTATGACTGTTTATGTGGCCTATCAGGGGTACACACTGCACATTCAGATGGTACCACTAGTCTTTGTGCTTCCTGTTACCACACAATAAGATGTAGAAATCAGCAACAAGCACCACAGTAAGGAAATGCCTTTCATATGTTTCAAATGCATTTTGTTAAAGATTGCATTCACATTTGTGATTAAAGTGGTTTAGCATCTCTTTACTAACTGCAGTGCAGTGCTTTAGCTGACGGTTTTCACTGTGTTTCTTGATGTTGCAGGCTTTACTTTTCTGCAATTGTATAAACGCTCTATGAAAAATGCTGATTGACCCAGCAGTTCTCAGAAATTTCCCATGTCTAGCCTTCACACCGAACTGATAGATTCTTCTAACGTGACACTGTGTTAGAAACCAACAGTCTTATTCTCTTACGAACTGCACTGTTGATATTTTCTTTGTAGAATTTTCTTAGTGACTCTGTCATTTCAGAATCTATTCTCCCTGTGTAGCAATAACTGCTGCATGATTTTTAACACAAGGTTCAAACGGTGGTCACGTTATGGCCTTACTTTGTATGTCATCTTGAATTTTGGTACATGTTTCATAAGCAGAACAACCAATGTTAATCACAGATTGGAAAATAAAAGCTCCAATAATGTAACTTCACATGCTGATGAAGCAGAAATAGAAGCAGCTTTATCAAAGATGTATGATGAGATAAAACTGCAGTCTCTGCTGTACAGTTATAGTAATTATGACTAATGAACCGTCCAGTCTGGATGAAATGGCATGCCCACAGGGACTGTGGCCAATCAGTTGTGACTTATGCAAGCTGAACAAAACACTGATGCTGTTCCAGATTCCGCATGAGAGCAGGAAGTGTGGTCTTTGTTTGGAACATCAGCTTTGTCAAGTTATTTGCAAGCAGTTTAGGAGTCGGAGGTGTTAGTAAATAAGGTTTTAAGAGCTAGGGTTTGTTGAGTTTTAAAACGGGCATAAAGAATTACAGTCTGCCGTGACCAAATATGCCTGAATAAAAAAATCCTGCATTGATGGCACATTCCTGATGCAATATACTTCAGAGCTGTTCTGACCATCTTGCCAATCTAAGTCACTGAAAGCACGTTATAGTCTAATATGCTGAATTCAGTGAAGGTGAAAGATCCAAAACTTGTGAATATAAGCTTATGTCTATTTAGGCTTACTGTGCTAATTTATTTTTTAACAAATTTATTTGAGACCTGATACTTCCATTTTAATATTGAAGCACTCTGCATTTTAAAACCCGTTTATAATCTGTAACTAAAAGAAGACGGGTACTTATTTCATAGTGTTAGTACCTGAAAGACAATTTCTTACAGCAAGAAGGTTAATTCATACAGGCAACATAAACGCAGTTCCAGTACGTTTTGACAATGTGTAGATTAGCAGACTAATAATTTTGTGAAGCTTCTTTTTATGAAGGCAATGTGTGTAGCTGTAAAAAAGAAAAAAGTATCAAAATGCTGAATGCTAAAATGCAGATTATATGGGGACTTCTGAAGTGAATTGTAGGATAACAGCACAGCACAGCACAGAGAATACTTTTCGAAATATAAGTTTGTGCTGACTTGTTTAGGCTCAGTCTGGAAGCAGTTGTGGATCAGCCAGTTTACTTATGTGCAAATGTTTGAAGGATCTAGGAGTAAAATGATCAACATGTTACAGATGTTAGTGAGACATTACAATCAACTTAGCATTTTGCTTGAACCCTTCCAGAAGGCTACAAAGAAAAATTATTTCAAAAATTAATTGCAAACAAACTATGGGAAAAGTAAGAACCCTCCCCAAACCCAACCTTAAAACATGGAGACCAAAGTTAAAGCATTATTTTACGAAAAAACACTTTAGACTGTTGTGCTGTTTAAAAATGGTATATATTAGTCAGGAAGAGTCAAGACACATTGATTCTTAAAGCACACCTGAAATTAATACATTGTTGTCAAAGAAATTGGCAATTAAAGACTGGCCTACCTGAAATCTGAAGTCATTACTGGTCTTTTGTATAGCTTAATAGAAAGGTGGATAGTGATTTGACTCACCTATGATTTTTCTGAAACATTCTTTTTCCTAAAATGGAGGAAATCACAAGCATATCTCCAGTATTTGTCATCTTTTATTCTGAACAAACCTTGAACTGCTGTTAGATGTGAATTCAAGTAGATTTTTAAGTAAAGAATTTCCATTAATCCAGCCTTTAGATATGTGTTTTAATTATTTAACTAAGTCTATTTGGGGAAAAAAAAACCCAGACAAAACCAATACCACCCCCCACCCCCGAACCTCCAAAACAAACCAACCCATCCATACTAGAAATCTAAATTAGGTTACCGCTTCCGTTATTTTGGATTTGGAAGTGTCCGGAGATACTGCAAAGGACCTAGTAAGAATCAGAATCCTTTTATTTTGTCTCTTGCAACAAAGCATATTGCATTAAATACTGCAAATGTGAAAATACTCTATACAATGCCGAATGTTGATAAGTAAACTCCTCTGAAAAATGACTATATTTTGGCTATGCTAAATAATTAAGGGTAAGATCTTTTGGAGACTGTGGCACTCTTAAGTATGAGTCTCTTCCACAACGTCGTTTCAGAATCAATAGGATGCAATGTATTATGTGCATTATCTAATTTTACTGCATGAAAGGTTGCATTATGATCACTTTTTTAAAATGATTGTTTCAGGATTGTGCCAATGAAGTCAGGACTGAATTTGCTAGATGATGTACAAATGTAGGAAACGCATTTTCGTTCTTCCAAAGAGTTATTTTTTAAAAGTAATGGATTTAAATATATATATATTGTTTTTTATATATATATATAAAAGATTTTTTGGAAGAAGTATTTATCGGTATTAAGTCGAAGCAATAACTTTTAGGTTGTGTTTTTTTAGGAGGCCTCAGTATGTAGTTCTACCTTTTTCTTATGAAATCATTGGTAAAATATCTATAAATTTATGCCAGCATGTAACAGCTTTTTGCTTATTTAAGATATCCATTGTTTTCGCTTTGTTACCCTCTACAGATCTGAACACATTACTGATGTTCAACAAGTTGTGTTTCTAAGTAAAATACTGCATGGAGTTGTAGATATTCAGTGTACGTATATGTTATGTAAATTAAAGTTGAGGAGCATTGGATCTCAAGGATTTAATTTTATCTTCATGTTGCTATGTGTATTTGTGTATGTACATAAGATACCTTGTACGTTGTTACATTTGGTAGCCATGTTTTTATGCAAGAGTGACTTCAGCTACTTTTGTTCCTGTGTGCAACTTCTGAAGTCTTTGTAAAGATAGGCCTTTCTTAGAAGAGTAAACTACGTTTAGTATTTGAAATTGGAGAGCTGGTGTTCTAACTGTGTAATCTGCATCATAAACCAGCAGAAGTCAAAGATGGGCTTATTGAGGACTGATTCTCCTATATAAATTCAGAATTGTATAGATTGCTTACATCTTGGAACTTGTTAGCTATTTTTGGTGTCTTCTTTCCTATCACAAATTACACTGATGAAATGTGACAATTTGAGGACTGATTATAAACCCTATTTCTGTGCTGGTTTAAATAGATTTTACTCTTGTCTTCTACTCTTTAATCTCCCAGTGAAATACAGTTTCTGTTATTTAGGTATTTTAGGCTGACCAAATGGTGTAATGACCTGCACTCTGAGAAAAAGAGAATTTCATGGAATCTTGTTTTGAAAGAGCCTTTTTCTAAAGAAACTTCTGGACTGATTTCTGCTCTCTGCTAGCGCATGAGTAGGAGAATTTTTCACTGATGGGAAAATTGCTTCCTTCTATTCTTCAGAATATTCTTCCTGCCATTTCGTTTTCTCATTTGAATTAAATCAAGGCAAGTGATGAGTTACTTGCCTAGTGACCCCCCTCCCTGCATCTGCTACATAGCAGGCAGAATGGAAACCTTCCGTTTCCCCCTGTTGTGCTACGATTGGTGTCGGTTACACGTGAGCTTGCTCCGCTCTCCAATATTGGAATGTAAACCTGAACTGTGATTTCTTCGAGCTGCTGGGAATGTTTTCTGCCTCAGTCTCCTGGTGGATAAAAAATGTCTATCATTTTTTGACTAAGGTATCTTCAGTTGCCCATTTAGGGATGACTTGTCTTATTCACAAAGTTCTGGCAAGGCAGGGAGAACCTTTTGAAAGATTAAAGATTCACCTCCCGTTACTCTTGGTCTGGATTCTAATCTTACTTGTGCTGATCTAAATCCACAATAACTCATTTAACTGAATTGTATTACATTGTTATAAAACAAAGAAGAGCCTAGCAGAGTCAGAAAGAAACGATTTTCCTATTATGTCAGTTTTGAGATTTTTTTTCTGCTACACCTGGAATAAGGTGACAAATCAAAACTTCAAAAAATGTATGTGAACTAGTGGTATTTAAAAAAAAAAGAGTAAATTTAAATATTTTCTTTTATTTTGACCTCTTGGCTTTAAGTATCAATCACCTAGCACTGTCAGGGGATGTGACAGTAATAGAAAGCAATGATCAATAACCTCCGAAATTTAACTAAGCAGACAAACCCAAGGCATTTTGTGAATCAAAATGTTGTTTTCTTTGAGAACATTAACATATTATTCTTTTTAAAAGCAACTTTGAAACCTTTCCTCTACACAGTGCTGAGTTTGACTAACAAAAAGTAACGTTGCTCATCAGCAATTTCTCTACTTGAATTGGTATACAATGGCTTGATTGATACACAGTTCCAACAGTGAATCGATATATATAAATGTATCAATGAAAATTATATTTCATAAATTTTTTACCATCTCTACACTTTAGCACTTGTATGTTGTGTCATAGGTATTTGTTTTTCGAGGCTATTCACCATGATATTTGCAGTTACTATTCTGTTGCTTGTTAGAGCCTAGGTTCTAGATGGTTTTGTTGTTTTGCCTCCTGCCTCTCACTTTTTTTAGGAATCATGTTTAACATTTAATGTTTTTTATTTCTGTTTGATGTGAAACAAAACTTAAGATCCTATTCTCTCTTGTTGCTTGTAGGTAAGTGTTGCTGTACGTTTTTTTCCTAACCCTAAGCTAATAAAGTAAATATCATTCCCAATGTATAATATTAATCTTCCCAAAGTTTGTACTGTACTGGAGAAAATAAATAATTAGAGATAGGTAAGAGGTGAATGATGTGCAGGTATAAATACTCTGTAGATTTAAACGTGCTGCATGGCAACTCTAAGTCTCTTTTGAGGTAGTCATGAAAACTTAAATTGTGTGCCTCATATATTTAAGGCCAGTGAGCCTATATGATTTTATTAACGTGCTATAAATCTTATATTCACGAGCGGTGTTTACTACTGTGCAGTATATTTAAAAGAAAATTTATGCCTCACTGCAGAAGGAAGGTAGGATAGTGAAAAAATACAAGGGTGGATCTCAAACATTTATCCAAATCTGACAAGTATTTGGAAAGAATTTACTCCTGTAAATGTCTGCTGAGAGCAAATGATACGTATTCTAGCTGCGATTTTAATAAAATCCATAAATATTTATTTATGCACACACAGGTAAAACAAGGGCATGTCTTTTGTCATTGTTTATACACAAGAACCTTGTATGTGTTTCTGTACGACACACTCTGGATCATGGGATGAGCTTTCAATTCTTTTTTCAAGTGGATCATTCCTCATTTTAGAGTACTATCTAGAAGACCTTCCTGGAGACCCTGGCCACTTATCTGAAGGAATAGCGATTTACTTGCTGAGGCACATCTTGGCACTCTTTGGCCACAGGCATCTTTCCCTGCATAACCCCCTTCTTCTGGACCTGACAGTATTCCCTAAGCAAAATGGATGGGTTGTTCCACTAACTCAGTGTGTAGGTTAGGACGAGTCACAGAAACTCAAGAGAGGTCATTTCCCACTTTAGAAGACTGGTTTGATCTTCTTTTGGTAAATGACTTGTGTTTTCCTCCTTTATAGCACCTAGAAAAGCTCTTTCTATGGTCTCTAGGGAATGGCAGGAGGTTATTGCAGCTGTGATTCACACCAGTAGTGAAGCTGCCTGCTTGGAAGTTACTTGTCTAGTGCTGTTGAAAGGGCAGTGGTTATTTCACCAAGGAAACATTTTTTATTCGTGTGGGTGCATTGTAGATTGTACAGAAAAATACAGTTAATGTACCGTGCGTAACCTTCCATGCCCCTTAAACTTGCACTTCCACCTTGCGGTGGTTAAAATATTAGTCAGCAATACAAAACAGATTCTCTGGATGCCTTAAAGAGCTGTTAAAAGTTTTGTTACGCTCTTTATACTTTTATACTCTTTGTAATTAAATATCAGGTTCTCATGCCATTTAAAAAGAAGGCATATGTTCTTTACTGTGCAGTTTCAATTGCATAGATAGCAACAAAAGTATTCCTCATGATGGAGAGGTGCACAGAACAATTAAAAAAATGATCGCGGAATGTGTGAAAATTCTACACCCTGACATACTTATTACTGGACTTGCTCTTGTAGATATGTGATTACATAATTAGTTTCTTAATGTGTAGTGTTAGAGATTCTCTCTCTAATTATTATTTTTAATATTTAAATTAATAGCCTCAGCAATGGGAGATCTTTTATAGCTATTTTTTTTTTTTTAATTGGTGGTCCATAGCATGTTTTTTCTGTCCTTCCTGCAGCCTTCAGAAACTTAAAGTATTTTTTTTGCCATGTCCTGTCAGTATGGAAAGTTGCTATACCTGGTGAGAAAGAAACAAATGGGACATTATGCAATACCAAGCTGTTTGGAGTCCCCTGTTACATATGTGTGATATTGTATTTGTGTGGGTAGTAAAATTCAACTTACAACTACATACTCCCTCAGGTAGGTCAGAGCAAGTTTGGTCTGAGCTGTTGTGGTCCTGCCCTTCCTGCTCTGACTCTGCCATTGTACCACTTCTGCAGCACGCGTGCTGAGCCAGTTCAGCTTTAAAAAAGAATCCCCCCAGCCTAACAGAGTCAGTTTTCAGCTGCTTGGGCTCCCTGAAATAGTTTTCTGTATATCCTTACCTGGTGTTTGTGGTAGTGCAAGATATGTTTGGTATAGCAGATGTTTGACCAGGGAGCGTGGTACTGCAGCAGCCTGGATTTATGTTTGCTTAAATAGCTGTGGAAGTGATGCTCTCAGTCTGCTTTTCACAACGGTTGCTCTTTTGTGCATCCTCTGGATTGTAGGAACAGCTAGAGGTTTTTTCACCTGGAAAGGTAATGTCTTTTTTCCCCCAGGCATTTTGTAGACATGAGGGTTTGGATATCAAAAATGTTTTTTTTTTTTATATTGGCTTGTGTTACAGATGAGAATGAGCATCTTTCGTGTTTGGATATACACTCCGCCATTTTGCTGCATTCCTGTTAGCCCTTCTGAGTAGCCCTAGTTATTAAAAGATTCTTCTTCTTCTGACCCCTATGACACAAGCTTTCAACCCCTGCAGCTTTTTGGACACATGTTCTGTCACCCTTTGGATACTCTGGAGAACATGGAGGAGAATTGAGGCATGCACTAATGTGCCCTAGTACCCTAGTTTACAGATTTATTATGCTCCTGGGAGAGCAATGCCTTGATGTATCCTATTATCTTGAAATCATCCTTTACTCAATCCAGGCTAGGATAAAATAGGAATAAAAGCATTTCTTTACAACATTCAGAATGGAAAATACCTGTAGGTACATGTATAAAAAACAGAGGTGAAGAAATAAAATAGAAGGTCCCACTTGCACAGAGATTAAATCTGCAAGATTCTCTCTCATGGATACAGTCTCTTGATTGACTATGACTTGAGGCATAGGGTATGCAAGAAGCACAAATCATTACTACATATACATATGACAGGAAATCATCTGTAGCAAGTCAGCGGGATCCATAGAAGGAAACCTTCAGATTGAACAAATGCCTTCCAGTGACCTGGAGTAACCAAGAGGAATCTTTGGCATGCAGAAAGTGGTGGGAAGCACATTTAGACCCCCAGGATTCTTGAATAAGTTTCATAGCTGGATTCAGTGCACACCAGTGTGAATGCTTTCAAGCTGGATTGCTTAGTGTAGTATGCATATGTATACAATAGGGACCGAATTAATATTTTCGGTGAACATCTGTGATATAAAAGTATGACTAAAGAGCATGTGATCTACTAAAATAACAGTTCAGTTTACTTGCATATCAGATAGTCTCTTTGATATAAATACACAGGTTGAAAGCAAAGATGATCTCGTACGTGGTAGTCTAAGTTGATTCTAGGTAAGGGGCAAATTCTTGATTGTCCCACAGGCAGTGTAACATTGTGTCC
>JANZLQ010000007.1:23655308-23662808 GCA_026212715.1 Elanus axillaris | reverse complement strand
GCCTAAAGGGTAAGCTGCAGGCAGGCTGTGAAGAATGTAAAAAGACTAACCTGCTAACAAACACTGTGCAATAGGACAAAGAGAGTTTAATCCGTATTATGGTAAATGCTGGCTTAGTGTCCCAAAAGGGCTTTGCAGAGTGGAACAAAACAAAGAGGGCAGCACCAATAAAAATCCAGTGCTTTTATTTTTATACACAAAATTGTTGCAAAAGAAAAACTGATAATAGCATTAAGAAAAGGTTTGAATGGTGGTTTTAAATATGATACTAAACATTGCAATTGTTCACCATTTGAATACTGTTTGTTATACATAAAGAGCTAAAAGCAACATAGAGGCTCCAATTGATTGAATATTCATGAAATTTCATCAGATGAGTACCTCAATTTAAATTTGAAATGTTTGTGAATTAGTATATTGTAAGATAATATATAACTTACATGTTCATTAGTGTGTGTTTCTATAGAGACCAACATAGGAATATTTCATGTGAATACGTGTGAAATGCAAGGACGTTTATAAAATATGTAGTAAAATGCTAAGGACTCTTATTTATCCTCTTCTTAAAAGGCAAACAAAAACCCAAGGATAGTCATTGTTATCTTATTCAAAACCTATTGAAAGATTAAGGGAGATTTGCAGAGTACAGTATTACATTCAGATTCTTAATATTTGAAAAGAGGCCGGCTGTGCTTATACTTTAAAAATTGCAACATATGAGAAAATTAAGTAGTTATGTTTTAAATACTAACTGTGATTTCATCTCTAAAACTATTTTGGTAAGAGGAATATAATGCATTCAAATGTAAAATAAAAAAGCTTGTAACTGTGAAAAAAAGAGGAGAAAATACATAGCATTCCAGGCATGCAAGGAATAGTGAAAAGAGTGCTACATTCCTGATGCTGCTTTAAATGCAAGGTCATCAGCTGTAAAAATAAAAAAACAAAGTTCTGAGCAGTGCATAGGATAATTTAGGAAGTGTTTTCCCATTACTTTGTTAAAAATACCTAGTTACTTTAATTATACCCACGTCTTCTCCTAATGATATGAATAAATCTCTTGCATGTTAGACATTCCCCCCCAATCCTGAAATGAACTTTTATAGTAATGATCTGTCTCTCCCGAGCCCCGCTGCATTACCTCATAACCATCCTTTCCATGTTTGTTTTAATTTTGCTACAGTCACAGGAAGGAATGAGGTTTGTGCTTTAGTGTGTTGGAGAGCGATTTTTGAAGATGTAATTAACAAATGTGATTAATATAGTGTTGGATACCTAAAGCAGATCTGCAACTGAGTATTTTGCTAGGAATAACATTGTTATCCTTGGAAACAGGGAAGGATGCTCAGAAAAAGACATAGGTCTCAGCTCTCGTCTTTGTGTGGATGGTACAGCATGTGCACTCTGTGGAAGTTTGCTGTAAGATAAGCCCCTAGAAATGGCAAACTGACCTTCTGTAGTGCAGTCGGCACAAAACCTGCTCAGTGACTGTGCGGAATAAAGGGAGCGATGGAGCTCCCTGTGCTTTTGACACAGAGGGGATAGTAAACCATCTTTTGGTGTGAGATTTTGTGCTGAGACACTGAACAAATTCATGGTGATATTCCCTAGATAGAGAGGGCTGCCTGCTGGCAACAGATACAGGAGTTCAATGTGTAAACTCTGATAAGGTTGACATGTAATTTGTGTTACAGTTTGACTGTTAATTGTATATAAAGCAGCAGCCTTTACAGATCTTTCACTGAGAGCCCTTAATTGGGAAAAGTAAATCCATGTCATTAAGAGTATATTCTTTAAGGAGAAGGAAGGTAACTTCTTTTGAATTAAACATTCAGGGTGCTTTTGGTTTTGAATACTTCCCTTTAGTATTGTGGAAATAGGCCAGCAGCCTCATTTGGTTTTGTTACGAGACAAAGTTTTTTCCAAACATCACATCTAAAATGTCTATCTCATCTACTTTGTGCTTTTCCTCTCATAGTTAAGTATGTTGAAGTGCAATTAAAACTGACTGCCATCACAAAATCTGTTCACTGGGGGCTATAACAAAAATGTTTGAATAACTAAGATTTTGGAAATATTAATGACTTTTCAGCAAATTAGAGTCATATCCATTTGCTGCAGACAGAAAACTGCCATAAAATTTTTTGATACATTAGTGCTTTTTGTGTAAGTGTAAGTAGGAGTCACCATGTCAGCAGAAGTTTTTATTTTTTCCTGGGTGTGGTGATACAGAATATTCATGGCCAAAATGTTTAAGGGCAGTGGGGCAGTACAGGTTTTAAGTGTTACAAGGGTAAATAGGAGTCTTAATGATTAAAGAGCACAGGCTGTGGTTGGTTTGTTTGGTTGGGTTTTTTTCAGTGTGTTCATTGTATTTGTAATTTTGTGGAATCATGGTATTTACATCAAAAGTTAGTGGACAATCTACTACAATATGACCATTTTGCAAGTTCTATTAGATTAAAGTGAACATTTTTTTTTCCTTTTTTTTTAGCATGAAAGCAAGGCTAATGAATCTATTCTCCTTCCCTCTAGATTCTGTCAAAAAATAAGTGATACCTCGTACTCTGTATTCAATATTAGTTTCCCAGTCTCTTTCTTTGTATACATTTTATACTCAATTTATTTGCCCTTATCCTCAGCTACAGTACTGGAATTAATGTAAACTTTTAGTTTTGCACATAAATGTGGCTGTATGATGAAATCATGAATGGTCTCTGCTTATAGCATTAGAGAAGTTACCTACTTCGGTAGACGTAAATGTTTTGTGAAAAATAGACATTCCAAATACTTGGATTTGCCACTTATTTTCTCATTGTCACTAAAGAACACAGCAATGTTGGAGTACAAATTCTATGATATTAGAATCTGTCCAATTGGGGGTATTTTTATATCCCAAAGATAAGTAATCTTTATAGTTGGATGTTTCTTGGAAATTATTATGTAGTTATGTTCAAGCAAAACTAACTAGTCAAGTTGTTTCTTCTGTGGCATGTTCATATACCTAGCAGACAGAAGCTGTGCTGGAAAACACCTGTACAGTAGCAATAACAAGATATTTTCAGAGACATGAAAGTATGTAATGATCCCTGAAACCGAGAGGAGGGTTCCACCACCACTTTAATGCAAATAGGATCTGGCACAGAAAGAATCGCTGGATCCGATTCATGGCTGCTTAGACCTTTCCCCCTACCCTGTGTCCTTGGCAGCACTTACCTGATAAGTCAAGTTAGGGAACTGACCTTAGCAGAACCTACCTTTTCTTCCCTGGACTTTAGCAAGGGTGATTCCTTGAGCCAACTGCCTCTGGGGCCATAGAAACATTAGTGGCAACAGAAAGGACACAGCTGAACCATACAGTTTGGAGCAGGCCAGACCATCCTAGTGGTAGCCAGCTGCCATGGAGCCATAATTATAGACTGTGACCTCAGTCAAATGATAACAGGTGAATTAGAATTTTAATTGAGATCCTTTAAATGGGTTGGAAACGTATATGGGGGGTGTTGTGATAAGAATCGTGGAAGGTTCAACCCTTTCAGACTTAAATCACCATGTGATCAGGAAAGCTGGGGTATGGGGAGAAAGTGTCTGGTGTTAAAATAGCGTGAGGATATACCAGTTAGTATTGTCAACAGCCACTGATTTCTACTGTTTTTATAATGTAATATTTTTGTGGTTTTTGTTAAAATGTTCCTAATTACTCTTTGGCAGTTTGACATCCTTATACATATGTTGGATGCGACATCATTTACATTGTCTTTGGACTGCTTTTCAAACACAGACCCCAAAGCCAAAGATTCCTACTCCAGAGAATGCAATTTCATTGATATCTGAAGCTGTATGTCCTTATGTAAAAGTCAGTTGTTTCTTCTAATTTTGTGCTGAAGTTTTAAAGCTGCTTCATCCTATGTTCCTGGGCAAAAGTTGTGACTTCAACCTTTTTTTCACCCCTCCTCATAGTGCTCCTAGGGTAGCAATCAGATACTACAGGTATGACACTTTCCCCTGGAGAAAGGAAAACAATTAGTGTATAAATATTAAATTGTTGCTGGCTCTATGAAAACAGCCAGAATTTTATTCTTGTAACCCTAGTGCAGGTTTATATGATCTGTATGGCTGCAGGTACACCAATGCTATTTATTAACTGCTTTTAATTATAGCTATTACATGTAAAAACTTTTCTGATATACTTTTGTACCTCTTGCATTTAAAAAACCCTGTACAGAGGTGGTTTTCCTTCCCTGCAGAAGGTTTTCTAGACAGATAATACATGGAAAGTAAGAGTTAAGTTTTACTTTTTTTTTTTACTTGACAGATTTCCATTTTTTATTATTTTCAAGTCTTAAGTTCAAGTCCTCTGGACACTCATGCACCGCACATTTTGAACCTAGACATAACTAGTTAGTACTGCTAGAAAGTTCTTAAAGGAGCTCTGATTAAAGAATTTTGATAAAGTAGTTAAGATACTAGTTAGGTTCATTTCTTCCTTTGGCCTGTGGTTTTTGCATCTTAGCTTTACGGAATTGCAAAATCAGCATAAGAGCATTACCATTCATCTAAAAACTGGAGTTGGTCTTTTTTCTATTTGCTTTTAAAGAGATTCCAGTGTTAATTTCCTGAACTGTTTGCAAAGCTGCAAAATATTTTGATTTATTTTGGTTGGTTTGTTTTGTATTTATTACCAAATGGCATGTTCATAAAATGCAAAATCATACAACGTAATGTCTCTGGAAATTCTCTTGGCATACTCAATCTAAATTACTTTAAACAACTCTATCAGATTGCCATTTTCGAAAAGAACTGAATAATTACTAAAGTGAATTCCAACAATATACACAGGTTTGCTGGAAAGAAGAGTAGATAAAGCATATGTTTACATGACTTACACAATAAATGGTTTCCCTATACAATTTGCAAATAGTGATTATAATTTCATGGTAATAAGATGCAGGAAAATGTGCTGAAGGACTAGTGCTTTGCTGCTTTTGTCACAGTTTCATCAAACTGATTTTGTCAGCACTGGAGCATAACCCTTGCCACATCAGTTTGAGTGCTCATTAGGCAGCCGATTTGTCTGAATCCTCATTAAATTGATTAACTCATTTACTTATGGATGATGACATGTTATGTGGTACAGGAATGGTGGTTAGAGACTAGAATCAAGACTCGTGTTGACTTGCTTAGTATTCAGTTGTTCATTTATTTCTGCAATAAATTGCTGCATTCAAGTACTGTAGCATCAGTGATTTACGTTTTGCAAAAGTGTGGCATCAGCTGAAGGGTTGAACTTAAATTATGTAAACTCGCACCTCTGTTGGTAAACTACAGACAGCACTTTAGAAGCTTCTTACGTTGATAGCTTGCTCTAATTCCCTATTTATTTCACTTGTGTAATCGACTTTCTCATAAAGAACCCAAAAGGCTCTCTTGAACATCTGTTTTAATGTAAATTAAATAACAAAAGGGAAACAAGTAGAAAACCTCTTCAGTTATACATTCAGAAGAGGGAGATGTTATCAAGAGAGGATACTTAAAGCATAGCTTTCAGAAAAATGATCAAAATGAAAAAAGGAAATCTGTTGATGATTTAGATTAAATTCTATATATGCCCATAGTCTAGAAAATTTGTCTTTTTAAAATCCATTATGTTGATATGCTGCTTATATTTTAAGACGCTACCTGGAAGTGCTGACTGTGTGCAAGTCATGCTGAAATTTGGGTTTTGGATGCCAACCACAATTTTGCTCTTCATATGTGAAACTAGAAAAGAAAGTTCAAGCATGCATGTTTTAGCAAATAATCAATATTTTTGCTCTAATTCAGTGACTCTGCAATGAGTGGATGGAAAACATGTTAACTCACTTATGTATTTTTGAGTCAAGATTAAATGTAGCTTGAGATAGCTCAAAAAGTAGTTGAGTACTTCAAACTTTATGAAGATGAAGAAGCCTGAATTCTTGAGCAGTCAAATTATTTATTTCAGTAAGAATTGAATTTGCTTATTCCAGGGCTGAATGTGTCACAAACACAGACAAAGTAGTGTGAAGATGGCCTATCCTTTGAAAAAGCAGAATGCTTTTTTTATTACTAGGGTGCAATACAAGCCCAGTCATAGACTGGCAGTATTGGAGAACCATAGTTTACAAACAT
This sequence comes from Elanus axillaris, assembly GCA_026212715.1. Taxonomy (NCBI): domain Eukaryota; kingdom Metazoa; phylum Chordata; class Aves; order Accipitriformes; family Accipitridae; genus Elanus; species Elanus axillaris. The sequence continues at coordinate 23,656,658 of JANZLQ010000007.1, read as the reverse complement.
GGGCCACAGAGAAGCAACAGATGGCTATGTATTGGCCGAAGAACAAGAAAACAAGAAACAAGACATTTTCAAAGACCAAGGAAGAAATTTTTAACATGGAACCAGCAGCTGTTGACAACAGCGCACTGTCGAAGCTTTTAGAGGCATGGTGTTAAAGGAATGCTTTAAGACAGTTTCTAGAGAGGATGCACAGCAGAGCTTCAGATATTAATGAGTGGCTTCTTTTTAACACCTAGAGAAATGGAAGAAACTGGAGACATGCGTGACTGAAAACCAAACTAATCATTTGTAGAGGCTGGTTTGACTGGAGTCAAGGTATACTAAACCAAAGGTTTAGATGCATTCCTTTCAGTCATAGTACTGGCTTAAGCAGTCCTCAGGTGCCATCGTGTCACTACGTTCCCTTCCCGTCCCCAGGTGTTCCTGGGAAAGTGTTTTGAGTGGTTGTTCGGAGTGGGAAAGCGAGTCAGACTAAAACCATTCTCATAATTTCCTTCACCCTTTCATTTTTTTTCCTTCTCCCCACTCTAGGTTACTATCGGAATCACTTATACAACTCCAGCTTAGTGCATGACCTCAAACATACTACCGTTAGAACAGAGGGTTTGGGGTAGCAGTAGAAAGTGACTGGGGATGGATGAGGTGAGGTGCATCATGAGCTGGGCAGCCATCTGCAAAAACGCTTGTGAAACTGCAGGTTTAATGGCAGGTGGTAGAGCAGGAGAGAGGAAATAGTGTTTGAATGGCTTGGGAAATAAGACAGACTTCTAATGGACAAGAGAGCTGGAAAAAAGGTAGACCACTGAGGGAAATGTAAAAGTGATTTTACATCTTTTTATAACTTAATTAGAGCTGTGTGTTTGTGTTTTGCTTTAATGTAAAAGATAGTAGTTACTTTTTAAAAATCATTAGTGTATCTATATACTGTAACACTAACTATTCCAGCTTTTTATGGTAACAAAAATGACTGTCTCCCTAATTCAATCTTCTTTGGTTAAAGGTAGGAACTTTGGTATTCTCAGGCTTCTTAGAATGTGTCGTGGTTTAGACCCAGCTGGTAACAAAGCACCATGAAGCCGCTTGCTCAGTCCTCCTGCCCCAGCCATGGTGGGATGAGGAGAAAATACAAAGCCAGGCTCGTGTATCGAGACAAGGGCTGGGAGGGATCACTCACCACATATGGTCATGAGCAAAACCCAGACTCTACTTGGGGGAAAACCAAAATCAATCTAATTTACTACAAATCAAATCAAAACAAGGATAATGAGAAGTAAACCCAAATCTTAAAGCACCTTCCCCCCACCCCTCCCTCCTTCCTGGCTCAACCCCACTTCCAAATTCTCTCCCCCT